>JADMNG010000012.1:0-666310 GCA_016097075.2 Sporothrix phasma | reverse complement strand
GGTGCCGGCAGCGGTAGCGGCAGTGGGAGTGGTGCTGGCGGCGACACAGCTCGCACGTCGTTCCAGCAGAAACAGCAACAGCGCTTCAGCGGTGCCAGCCTCGTCGAGGGCTACGACGAGGACAGCACCAACCTCGATCCTGCGCAATATGTGGGATAAGAATATGTATCTCGGCACGAGCCAGGACTAGGAATCCTTCGACGAGTGCGCGTCTCTGTATGCCGAGACGGAAATCACCGTCTAGGCTTCTAATGACGGCCGGATTGTTCATCGTTATCTTTTGCTTGCAACTTTTAATTTGCTACCACATTCTTTGGCCCGTGTTTTCTCTCAATTAATCACGTTGGACGAAACGTGCTTCTTTCCCTAATTTTAAGAGCTCCCTCACAGCTGCTTGTTTCTTTTTCTTTTTCATCTTTTTACTTATTTTTTATGGTCTCGTCTAGTGTTATGAAAGATAGCCATCAATTCAGAAATCCTTCGATCACTCTGAAGCGCCGTATGGATATCTTTTCCTATGTGACAAGTAGATGTATTGTAGCTCTCGCGATGGCGACAAAGGCACGATTACTAGCATCGTTAGCATTGCCGATGACGTAGCGCAACAAACGTAACCGATTCGCACCTCCCTTTTATTGAAGGGAAACAGTTCTCATGGCCGTTGCCTTCGCATCGCTTTCCATGTCTGTTCGCACTTGCCCGTGTCACATGCTCCGATTCGAGCGCACCTGCCATTCCATCCATGCCCGTGCACAAAACGCAACCCCTTCAGACCGAAAGAATGGAAGTCGCTAGCCACTTGCCCCATCTGCTCTATATTACGATGTTCTCCTCATTTAACACGGAACATTTGCATTCAAGCTTCTCTCCCAATCATCACCATTTTTGAAAATATAAGCAGCACACATCAATCGCCCATTATGGCCTCTGCCGCCCTCCTCGGGCTCACCAATTTCCAAAGTCCCCTCCTCCGCAATGCCGTCCCTGTCGCCCTCTGCCTCACTCGCCGTGCAATACGCTGTCGGTCTGCCATCCACCTTTTTGGTCGACCCGCCTCGGAACGCTATTATGACCTGACTGGTGCCCTTACCAATATCGCCGCCGTCGTCTTGAGTCTCTACCTCCCACGTTGGCGCGCCGAAGCCAGCTGGCCGCGGCCAGCAACGGCGCCGGCCTCGCCCTGGAACCGCCGCACTGGCGGCAGGTCGCCCTTTCTGGTGCTGTCGTTCTCTGGGCCGCCTCGACGTGAGTCTGGTTTCTTCAATGCCGTCGCTTCGCTCGCTGTCCATTCTTGTCTACCTATGCTCCATATGCTCCATATGCTCCCTATGCTCCCTAAGCTCCCTAAGCTCCCTATGCTCCCTATGCTCCATATGCTCCATATGCTCCCTTTTTTTGCTCTCGCGTCGCCCATCATCATGTACTGACATAATAGTCGGCACGTACCTCTTCCGCCGCATCTTGCGCGACGGAAAAGACTCCCGGTTTGATGCCATGCGCACCAAGCCAGCCAAGCGCTCTTTGCCTGGACTGCCCAGGCCCTGTGGATCACACTTTGCCAGTCACCGGTCACGGCCGTCAACGCTGTCGGGGCGCCAGTGCTTGCATCCTCGGCAACGGCACCAGCTTCGTCGTCGTCGGTCCTGCCAGACGACGTCCTCTGGTCCGACATTGTTGGCTTCGGCCTCTTTGCGTTTGGCTCGTGTTCGAGTCCATTGCAGACTACCAAAAGGCCACTTGGGCCGCGGCCAAGCACGCGAAGCAGCACCGATGAAGTGTTTATGGGCCGCGGCCTGTTCTCTCTGAGGTGTGTACTTGACACTGGTACATGTATTTGCCGAGTTGCGAGGAACGAAACTGACTCTTCCAGCCGCTTCCCTCACTACTTTGGCGAGACAACGCTGTGGACAGGCCTGGCCGTGGCCGCTGCCGGTGTTCTCACGCGTACACCCGTCCGTTGCAGCCCTCGGCGATATTGGTGGTGCCACGGCGCTCTCAGTCGCGGCCATCAGCCCAGCCTTTACGGCATTTGTTGCTGCTCAAGCTGAGCGGAGTGCCGTTGAGCGAGCCCAAGTACGACAAGAAGTACGGCAAACGCGCCGACTACCAAAAGTGGAAGCGGGAGACGCCCAAGTTCTTCCCAAAGCTGTTTTAGGAGCGAGATAGTTTGTGTGTATTGGAGTGCCATTGTACAAATTGTGTCATTGTGTTATGTTGTTGTGCAGGTTTAGTTGATCTACTTTGTTTCGGCTTGTTTTCAGGTTCGTTTGTGCTTGTAATCAGGTCTATTCAGTTAGTCAAAATAAAATAAAATAAGAACGAAACTTTGTCGCAAGTCCGACATGGATTTATGCTCATTGCTGCCATGCTCTTCCAAATGCAGCCTAATGTAAACATCCTCCTTTTTGCGTGAAGAGCATAAATAGTCGTTATTGCACGATGCCGCCTAGAAACTTTTGTCCTTTATGCATTTAAGCCGCATCCTCGTCAGTGATCAGCTTAATGATCTTGCCAATGGCAATGGTTTGACCCTGTCATGGTTAGCAGTGTCCACAGCAAATTGAGAGCATGCGAGGGGGCGAGAAAGTCATGACATACCTGGTCACGGAGCGTGAACCGGCCCATCTGCGGGGTAGTCCTCGAAGCGCTCCACGCACACGGAGCCAGCGCCACCCGTCACCGTCAGACGGGCAATGATGCTGTCACCCCGCAGAGCGTGCGACGGCGGCACCTTGCTCTTGCGGCCCGTGCCCTTTTGCAGCTTGTGCAGCAGCGCCGAGAACGTCACCTCCTCGATGGCCGAGTGCACGTGCAGCACACAGTTGTAGCCGGCCGTCAGAATCGACTTGAGATCCAGAATGCGCACCTGAGCCTCAAACGTCTTGACGTTGTGCACCAGCCGCTTGGGCGAGCACAGCACGAAACCGGGCAGGATGTCTTCCTCCTCGATACCGCGCAACCGCAAGCGCACTTGGTCACCGCACTGGGCGATGCCCATCTCGTCCTCGGTCTCGCCGTACACGGCCGTAATGTCGACCTGGCTCTTGTTGGGCATCATCGTCAGGGTCATGCCCTTCTTGACCACACCAGCCTCAATCTTGCCCTCGATCATGGTACCCATGTCGCGGTACTTGGCGCTGACGGCCATCATGAAGGGCGCGTTGACCTTGCGCTCGAGCGTCTTCATGTTGTCGAGGTACTCGAGCAGCGACGGGCCGTCGTACCAGGGCGCAACGCCCTCGGGGATGCGGTCCTTGATGTTGGTCGTCTGCTGCGCCGCAATGGGCATGAAGAAGACGTCCGTCTTCAGGTTGTAGCCCGTGCCCTTGAGGAACTGCGACAGCTTGGTCGTGCACTCCTTGTAGCGCTCGTGCGACCAGTCGACCGTGGGGTCGTCCATCTTGTTGATGGCGACAATCAGCTTGTTGACACCCTGCGTCTTGGCCAGCATGGCGTGCTCGCGCGTCTGGCCACCCTTCTCGAAGCCGGTCTCGTACTCCGCCCTTGCGCGCCGAGATGACCAGGATGCCGACGTCCGCCTGCGATGCACCGCCAATCATGTTGGGCACGTACGTCTTGTGGCCAGGCGCGTCCAGGATACTGTAGCGGCGCTTCTCCGTCTCGAAGAAACCGCGGCCCACCTCGACCGTCTTACCCTTGGACCGCTCCTCGTTGGTGAGATCCAGCGCCCAGGACAGGTACCACGTCTCACGGCCCATGTCCTTGGCCTCGCGCTTGTACTTGTCCATCGTGCGCTGGTCAACCATTCCGGTGGCGTACAGGATCGAGCCACCCAGCGTCGACTTGCCGGCATCGACGTGGCCGATGAAAATGATGTTGACGTGCTCCTTGCCGTAGATTTCCTTGAGGGTGTCCTCGTCAACGTCGGCGGCCTGCTCCTTCTGCACGGCATCAACGTCCCGCTTAGGGCCCGTGGTCGCCCGCGATGGGCTGGAGCGACCAGATGAGGGTGTCGGCGATGTGGTACCGCTGGCCGAGCCCTGTGTAGTCGCGCCGGTCTTCTCGATGGCCTTGGCGGCCGTCGTCTTGGCGCCAGCTCGGCAGCTGCGGCACCCGTGCCAGCAGCGTCGCCAGCAACAGCGGCCGCCGCCACGTCCTCCTTCTTGGGCTCCCTCCTTCTTCCTCCTCCTTGGAGCAGCCGGGACGCCGATGCTCAGAACCTTGGCGACCTTGGCTTCGCGTCACCACCGATGCTCAGAACCTTGGCCAATGGGCTCGGAAGCCTTGGGCAGGGACACCACGGGTGCTGCTGCTGCCGACGCGCCAGCGGCCGGTGTAGACGGTGCACCTGCGGGGGCGGACGCATCGGGTCTCTTCGCAATCGTCGGCCGCCGCGGCCCTGCTGGAAACCGCCGCGCTGTTGTTGGCCTATCAAATAGGGGTGTCAGCACCAAGTCTCACTTTTTCTCTTGTCCTATGCCCATTATCGTTTCACATACCGTATCCTTGCTGCTGCTGATTGTTGTATCCCTGGTTGCCGTAGACGCCAGCGTAGCCCTGGTTGTACTGCGTCGTAGCTCTGCTGCTGGCCCTGGCTGCCGTATTGCTGGTAGCCACCGTAGCCCTGGCCATAGAACTGCTGCTGCTGCTGCTGCTGCTGCTGCTGGTACTGGGGAACAAAGCTGTTGCCGTACGGCTGGCCGGGATTGAACGCCTGGGCGCCGGGTTGGAAGCTAGCAATGCCAGGCTGGAAGCCGCCACGGCCACCACGACCGGCGCCACCGCCACGGCCGCCACCACCCAGGTTCATCTGCTGTGTCTGCGCGACAGGTTGTCGTCCTGGGCAGACGGGTCGTCTTCCCACGAGTTGTATTGCGACATGTTGATTTGGAGTTCGAGAAGAGGGTATTGTTGTGTGTATGAAGTTGACGTTGATGTGAAACAAGGCTCGATCGCAGAACAGGCGGGCAGGCTGATGTTTATGACAACAGATACCACGCGGCGCAGCAAACTGTCGGGTGTCAATCGAGTGTGTTGAGGGGCGACGATGCAACAAGGCACAAATCGAAAGACTTGAGGCCTAAAACAAGGGTCGATGTTGATGCCGGTGACTCAACGCTGGGGATTTCGGTGTAGAAACTCTTCGACCTGTCGTATCGAAACGACCAAGGGAAGGGATGCAATTGAAAATGGGTTGTTGGCCGTTCTGGGATGCAAAAGGAGAAAGGGAGACAATGGCAACGTTTTGGCCGTTGGCTCCATATACCTCTCCATTGCTTAGTTTTTTTTATGCTTTTTTTTTTCTCTCCTTCTTCCTTCCCTCTTTCGCCCTTTTGCTAGCAGCTGGGCATTTTGCCCCGCCATCGCTCTTTCCCGCGCGGCGTTAGTTAGAAACATGGACAGACTTGGAAGGAGCCTGGTCCAAGTGCGGGCAGAATTGTATCACGTGAGACGGCGCTCCAGTGCACAGTGTAGTGCGTCATACGTGGTGTCGGGGCCGCTCCGCCAGGCTGTGGTCGCACTCTGGAGAGGGCAGAGGCCTGAACTGGGTCCGTAAGGCACACAGAACCCGCACGGTGCAGGTACCTGGCTCTTTCACTAACAGCGACAATGTGAGAAGCAACGATGGGTGTCATTCCTTCCTCTTTAGGCAAGAAAGACAATACACTTCTCTGTATATGAATTTCACTTTTTTTTTTTGTTTTACTCGCTGCGTCAAAATGGTCTTACTAAGGTCCCCCTTGGTTTCTCCTCCATCCTCCGTTCGGCATGGCAAACAAGATACAATGGACGAACTTCTTGGTCGACTCGGTGTCCAGGCCGTCAACTACGCGATGCGCTTGGCATTTCCATCACTTCGGCTTTCGCGATAAATCAGTGTTCTCGACTGTTGAGGACAGTCACCAATAAGCCGCAGCACGTGGAGCTTGAAGCTCTTCAAAAGTTGCTCAACAGGAAGATCAAGGTCAGAGCCGCTCGGGCTACGATGTGAAAGGCCTGTCCTCTAACAAGCTCACAGATTGTCTCTCCGGCCCTCGATCTCATCGAGTTCAAGTACGCATCCTTTTCAAGATCTCTCTCTTCATTCTGCCCACTATAAGCGCCTGTCTTTCTTCCGACTTACATGTAACAGGTCCGGTCGTGGCAACGTCTTCCTCGGCAATGCGGCCACGCTGGCCAAAGCGCTGCATCGTGATATTGTGGCCCTGGGAAAGCGCCTGGAGAAGGCCGCCGCAACAGAAGAGCAGGCACAAGGACATAGCAGCCGTTTCATTCAGACTACAGAAGAGAGAAATACAGAGCTTCTGGAGATTGCTCGTGACATCAAGAGCCTCCTTGTTCGCATCGACGGCGACATCCCACTCCTACAGCTCGCCATCACGGCCTCTGGTGAGAGCCTCTCGACGTCGCTTCCTCCAAGCATCTCGCCATCTCGACTCTTGCAGGCAAGTATGTTCCTTGTAGTCGGGGACACGCAGTTCTCTGGCGATCCTTGCCGCCCAGTGCAAATCGGGCCCTCATTCACACTTTCGCTCTACATGCTCTTTCTCGGTCATTCTACGGCGGGCAACCCCCCAATACAGCAGATAATGCTGCATCTCAGCAGGGCTCGTCGCAGTACAATCAGAGCAAAGGCCATACGGCATGGGCCCTGGCGAGCGGAAACCCATCTGGCAGGAAGTCCTGCACAAAGCGCGTGTCCGCATCTGCCGAACGCCGCCTGGCTGGGAGTTCCACCATGGGCATGGCTTCATTCCGATGGCAAACGAGACTGCCCAGGATCTATTAAACACCGGTAATGCACTTTCTGATCAAGGTGCTCCTTTGGGAGAGGATATGGGAGAGGACGAGTACTCATATTTCCTCGAGATCATCGAAGATCTTGACGACGGACGCGCCCACGAGGAACACCAGGCATGCAACACAACATACGACGGCATATCTATGGCAGGCATGAAAGAAGCCATTCCAATGTACCAGATCTCGAAACTATTTATACCGATTCGGGACGCATCCTCAACATTGGCAATCAGGCCGATTTTGAAAACTCGTCCGTCTTGCTGCTTAAACGTGACCTGTCGGCCACTTCACCAACAAAGTCAATGGCACATATGGAGCCGGTGGAAAGATACCGAGGAAGATGAAAGGAGTGGCTTCCTACGGGAAGAAGAGTATGAACAAAATAATGTTGACCGCCAACTACGAAAGGAAAGCAGCGTGCGCGGGGCCACCAAGGAAAGATTACACAGTGAAAGCAGACAAGATCGTGCCCGCCACGTGCTTCCGAGCCACTTGGACCCGAATGGATTGCTCTCGAGGTTTTCACAGAAGACGATGACGACCAAGGCAAAGCGACAGCGATGACAGCGACGGTTTTGGGGATGAGGACGAGGGCAGTGATGACGGCGAAACTGAACTCGGCGCACCGAACAGGCCTCGCAGATCCTTCGATACACGTCTGGCAGAGCGAATGCATGACATGTCTGTCACGAGTGCGTCTCAAGTCAGCCAGAAGCCAACTCGAGATGCAAGCATCTACGGAAACAACAGTGTCCCTACGCCAAAGAACGCAACCCTCACGTTGCGCAATCTCCATATGGATCCGTCACTTCCTCGCTGTCTCTCCTCGAGATGCTTGTTCGTCTCACAAGTCTTCAGCAGTTCCAGCAGACATCGCACCTAGCAATCCCTGACCACATACTCACCTTTTTTCTCGAGGAGACGTCGGCAACGGGACTACGCGGCGAGGCGCGCCGGCAGGCAAAGCGAGCTGCGGAGCAAAAGATGGGATTCGATCCGTTCACAGACACGCCAACAAAGGAAGAAACACCCAGAAGTCAACGAAAAGGCATGTTGTAAGAGGGAACCGCGGTGGGCTGCATTGATTGCAGCGTCGCGAGCTTGGGCTGTGAACTCAGCACCGTAATATGAAGTAGAACAGTACTTTAGGTCTACATTGCATCCGGAGATAAGAGGCGAGCAAAGTGAGGATGTACATAGTACCAACAATGGCGCCACCAACGTGCCCATCGTGCCGAATGGGCAGGGGCGCGGCACGAAGCATATGGCAGCCTACGGAGGATTCAGGAAGATCACGCCGTCAGCTTGGCTGCCATTTTTGGGGGGTAAGAAACAATACGGACTGCAGTTAGACTTTTGCCCAAGGATAAATCTCTATATACACTGTACGGAACCCCGCGTGAAGTAAACAAGGGTGGCCTAGTTTGCAGGTACTTGCACCAAGTACAGAGTACATAGTCACCGCACAGTGTACATACTTTCTCACTTGTGGCGTTGCTCAGCAGCCACCTGTTTATGCCACAGGCGCTAGCCAATCACAATGCATAACGCACCTCTACCAACGCAGTGGTCGCTGTAGCGTTTCGCGCTGCGGCCTGCCTCCAATGGAAGCCACTTTACGACGTACAGTCGAGGTATCCATACGTCTCACGATCCTCACCACCCCTTGCGAGGCACATACGACAGTCCTGAATGCCCTTGGCTCCAAGCACCTCTTTCTTTGTTGCTGGCTGTGACGTTCACAGCTCAATGCGGTGAGTTTCGTGCGCCCCGTGCCCCGTCGTCGGCCTCTGCTGTTCGCTTTGTTGTTTTCTCTGTTTCTGCCGTGTCTTGGGAGGGATCCCCTGCTCTCAAGGCCCCTTTGGTCATCATCAGTAGTGCCTTTCTGACTCTTCGACTTTTCTATAAATCAGGAGCAGGCCCGGCGCTGGTTTTGGTTTCCAGCCCAAAGATACGCTCGCTACACCCGACTCCCCCTCATTCCACGATCACAAGAAGCAGCTCGGCAGACCGGCTTCCCCTCTTAAGACTTCTTCCCAGCCTTCTTGGAGAGCAACCCTCCCGCCCAAGACCAGGCACCAGCTCGCCCAGAGCTTCTGTGACCTCATCCGGTCCACAACAGCCGCCCCTCCCCCCCTCCATCCACAATGGCTCGTTCGCGGAGCGCCTCGTTCTCCGACGACGATCTGATGGTCGTCAGCTCGCAGGCCATGAGCTCGCAGGGCTATGGCTCGCAGGACTATCCCTCCCAAGAGCTAGGCGGCGACCTGATGTCGTCGCCGCTGCAGCCCACCCGGCCGTCCAAGGATGTCATCGACATCACGAGCAGCCCTGTGGCGCGAGCACTGTCGCCAAGCAAGAGCAGCAATTCGGCAGCCCCATGACAAGGCAGCCCGTGTTTGGGCGGCCTACACAAATGTCGACGCCGACCTCCTCTTCTTCGCAACCAGTCATGTCGTCGAGAGCCGCCGCCGCCGCAGCCCTGGTCCAGCGCCGCCAGAACACACTGTTCAATGCCAACCAAAAGCGCCCAGAACACCATCGGCCGCAGCGGCTTACTGGGCCGCTGGCGCCGAAACAGCCCGACCGCAAGGCAGCACCACGGCCCGTGTACAGCTCCAAGGGCTCGACCCAGGCCAACGGCGGCACCGCCTATCCTGTCAGCTCCTTCTACAGCAACACCACCACCGGCAAAACCATCATCAGGCAGAGCGTGCCTGCATCCATGCATACCGATGTGGACTTTTACACCGATCCGGACAAGGCCACGGCCGACCTGAAAGCGCTTCTGGAAGGTGGCATGGAGGACGACGAGGACGACGAGGACGAGACGCCTGCCGCCGCCGCGCCTCCAAAAGAGCCCACCAAGGACGCAGCAGCAGTGGCTATACCAGAACAGGGAAAGGAGGCAGCGACACAAAAGGGGGCGCGGGAACCGAGGGGTACGATGACGGCACCGTCGAGGGCGTCAAGGTGAAGCTGCTACCGCATCAAGTGGAGGGTGTCAAGTGGATGCGCGGCCGCGAACTGGGTCCCGTCAAGCGTGGCCGGGTGCCCAAGGGCGGTATTCTGGCTGACGACATGGGCCTCGGGAAGACGCTGCAGTCCATATCGCTGATCCTGACCAACCCAAGCCCGTAAAGGGCATGCCAGGCTGGAAGAAGCACTACGAGCAGATCACCGGCGGCACGCTGGTCGTTGCACCGCTAGCCTTGATTCGGCAATGGGAGGCCGAGATCAAGGAGAAAGTCTCCCGTGACCCCCCGTTGAAGGTCTGTGTTCACCACGGGCCCCAGAGGACTGTCCGACCTCAGGACCTAGCCAGGTTTGACGTCGTCATTACAACATACCAAATCCTGGTGTCTGAACACGGGCACAGCAGCAATGCTCTTCGGAGCGGCTGCTTCGGCCTTCAATGGTACCGCATCATTCTCGATGAGGCCCACAGCATCAAGAACCGCAACGCTAAGATGACCAAGGCCTGCTGCGCCATGCCGGCGGAGTTCCGTTGGTGCCTCACGGGCACACCCATGCAAAATAACCTCGACGAGCTGCAGAGTCTTGTCAATTTTCTTCGCATCACCCCCTACGACAATCTCGCCGAGTGGCGCAATCACATCGATGCGCCACTCAAGAACGGCCGTGGCTACCTTGCCATCCGACGTCTACACAGTCTGCTGCGGTGCTTCATGAAGCGGCGCACCAAGGACATCCTCAAGGAGGAGGGTGCTCTAGTGCCCGGCGGCAAGAAGGCCATAGAGGCCGCAGCCGCGGCTGCTGCAGCAGAAGAGAAGGCGGTCAAGGATGGTACACTGACGTCTGGCGCGAGCGGTACATCGACGCCCGCAAAGGACTCGGCAACCCCGAGCTTCAAGATCACCGAACGCAATGTGGTCAGTGTCTTGGCCGAGTTCTCGCCATCCGAACGCGCATTCTACGATCGCCTGGAGGAGCGCGCCGACAAGAGTCTTGAGAAGATGATGCAGGGCAAGTCCATGAGCTACGCCAACGCGCTCGTTCTGCTCCTCCGCCTACGCCAGGCATGCAACCACCCCGACCTGCTCACCTTTAGGTTGGAGAAGGACAAGGACGCCATGTCGACCGACGCCATGCCAGCATCGCAAAAGTCTGCCACTACGGACAGCGATATTGATGCGCTGGCCGACGTCTTTGGAGGCCTCGGTATTCAAGCAAAGAAATGTGAGGTCTGCATGACGATCTGACCAAGGAAGAGCAGCGAGACTGTGAAGCGGCCGGTGCTGGCATGGTCTGCACAAACTGTGTTGAGGACCGTGGCATCATTTCAGGCAAAGCCAAGCCAAAGAAGGAGAAAAAGGAGAAGAGGGAGAAGAAGTATAAGAAGTCAAAGAAGCATCACAAAGACAAGGATGGCAGAAATGGCAGGGCTCATAAGGTGGAGGCGAAGAAGGAGGTAGCAGCTGCCAATGACGGCGATGATGACGACGATAGCATCCTTCCCGGCGCCCGGAAAGCAGCCCAGCGGAAGCCAAGAAACCGTCGCGCGATTATCGACAGCGACGACGAAGAGGACGAAGACGGCAGCTGGCTCGTGGGTGAGGAAGAGCGTGGATCCCTGCGTCTGGGCAAGGCTGGTGGCGAAGAGGATGAGAATGCCGAGGGCGGCGGCGACTGGATCAACAGCGACGATTCCATTCACAAATCGGAAGACGAGGGCGAGGATGCTAGCCGTATGAGCAGTTTCATTGAAAACGACGAGAAGGAAGACACAGCCGCCAACAAGAGTCGGAGGAAACATCCCAAGCTGAAGATACTTCGAGTCGGAGGCCAAGACTGGGACAGCGACGAAAGCGACGACGACGACTTTGAGTCCTGTGCGCAGTCGGCCGCCAGTGCTACAGACTCGGAGCAGGACTCGAGCGGCGAGGCTGCTTCTGACTCCGAGTCTGACTCTGACTCTGACTCTGACGAATCTGACGATTCATCAGACGGATCATCGGAGGGCGACAGCGAGGAGGAGTCCTACATCTCAACGTCCGAGCTGATGTCGAATGCCGACGACAACTCTACTGTTGGACGGTCGGCTGCTCGGCGCAACAAGAAGGCAGGCTTTGCCACTTCGTCCGACACCGACACTGTGCTCGTCTCGGCCAAGATCCGCAAGATGCTTTCGATCCTCAAGAAGGAGGCGGGCGAGCACAAGTTCATCGTCTTCTCGCAGTTCACGTCCATGCTGAGCCTCGTCAGCCCCTTTTTGGTGCGAGCTGGCCTGGGCCACGTTCGGTACGAGGGCAGCATGCGCAACGACGCCCGCGAGGCCAGCTTGCACAGTCTGCGCCACGACCCCAATGTGCGCGTGCTTCTCTGCAGTCTCAAGTGCGGCGCCCTCGGTCTCAATCTGACGGCCGCAACGCGTGTCATCATCCTGGAGCCGTTCTGGAATCCGTTTGTGGAGGAACAGGCCATTGACCGTGTCCACCGTCTGACGCAGACGGTGGACGTCACGGTCTACAAGCTGACCGTCGGGAACACGGTCGAGGAGCGCATTCTGGCCCTGCAGGACAAGAAGCGACTGTTGGCGGCGCAGGCACTCGAGGCCGGCACGGCGGGCGGCAAGGGCAAGAAGGAGGCCCTCAAGCTGGGTCTCAAGGAACTCATGGATCTGTTCAAGCACGACTCACGCGGGCCAGCCGGTGTATCCAATGGCGAAGACGGCGGCGAGGGCGGTGTCGACGCCGCCTTTGTCGACCAATTTGCGGCAATGGGCTCGGGTCTCTTGCGGCGCCGCGAAGGCGGCAGCAAGAACGGGCCGCGAGGTGGCGGAGCATCACAAGAGTCCGCCTACAGTCGTCGGTGGTAAACGTCTAATGATGTCTGTGCTATGGCAAGGAGAAGCCTGCTTTACGATTTGTATTTCATGTATCACGAATGTTGTATTATATATTTGATTGCATGCATAGATTTAAAAGGAAAGTTTATACACAGAGTAGATTTCCGGTCTTTTATATGAATTCTGTCCACTTTGCCATGGATTGGTATCTGGTTGTTAAGTATCTGGACTCGTCGCTGGAAGACCCACGGCCGTGAAGCACACATGTAGACGGTTGCAAACAAGACGATGAAATAGAAGCAAACAATATGAAAAACAACAGCTGGCATGGGAGGTAGTTACGAGGTGGGTACGAACCCAAAAGCAGATAGATTCGTGATCAAAGGCAACCCAAAAAGACCCTTGTTCTGCTCAGCCCTCTTCGGCTCTCTTCTGTGCTCTTCGCTCCCTTCCTCTCTCTTCCGCTCTTTCGCGCTCCTCCCCTCTCTATTCGCCGTTCACTCGTTGAGTAGCCTACGCCGACCGTCTACCGGTAGTAGTCGTCAGCTGGCGGGCTGCTGCCACCCTGGTGTGGGACCGAGTTGTCTGTGGCGGCACGTACGGCCGGTACTGCTGCTGCTCCAAAGGCGGCGAGCCCGGTACAGCGCCCGGTGCAGAGGGTCCGCTGGTACTTAGGCGGCTGGGCAGACTCTGGCGTGAGTCGTAGCGGGAGCACCGCCACCAACGGGAGCAGGTGGCGGAGACGAGGTCGGCGGCACCGGTGCTGAAGACTGGGGCGGTGCGGGAGCCGAGGACGGGTAGCCATTGTATGCCTGGTACGGCTGGGTAGGAGGTGCCGAGTTGTTGTTGCTGCTCTCGGCGGGCGGTGGGGGGCCACCAGGAAAGCCAGCGACGGACGGGGGGGCGTACTGGTCAGGCGAGTAGACGGTCGAGGAGTAGGGGTGGGCAGGCTGGGCAGACTGGACAGGTGGGATGTTGGCGGCGTTGGGGTTGTGTGCGGCGATGGGCGGGTCGTAGGCTGAGGTAGACAGCTCCTGCGGGTTGCCGTAGGTGCTGTGCGGGCCGTTACCGCCGCTGGGCCCCGAGACGGAGCCGCTCTGCTGTTGCTGCTGGTGGGGGTTGTAGGGAAGGTAGGTATCGTTGCTGGCGACAGGTTGGGCAGGTGCGATATTGGTCTGGAGTGGAGACGGCTGCTTGGGCGGGCCACTAGGGCCGCTACCGGATGGGATGCGCTGGGCCTGCTGGTGGCCTTGAGGCGGGTATGGTGATTGTTGTTGCTGTTGGGGAGGCGGCTGTTGTGGTTGCGCTGGGGGAATCTCGGCGTTGGCTAGGTAAAAAGCCGACGGAGCACCGGCGTTCGGGCGGTGCATATTAGGCGAAGGTGACTGGGGTACTGTTGCTGTTGTTGGTCTATTCTCAGTTAGCATAAGGTAGAGTCCTCAAAAACACAGAGAGTTCAAGGTGCAGTGAGAGAGTGCAGGGCAGCTTTAGATGCGGGTATGAGGATGAAGATGGTTATAAAAGGCAGACGGACGAGAAGAAGACGTGCAGGCGGTGTGGCATGCCTTTTTTTCTCCAACTGTCTCGCCTCAAATGTGCTTTTGTTCAAGTGTGTCCTGGCAACTTTGATACACGCTGTTCTAGTATAAAGACTGACCCTGACGTTGTGGCCCGGGAGTGTAGTATCTCTGGTCTGGAGGTAATTGTTGCTGCTGCTGCTGTTGCTGCTGCGGTAAAGGCTGCTGTCCGATACCGGGCGCCGGGTAGGCCACGTGGGACGAGATTTGAGGTGTGCCAGGGCCACCAGGCCCGCCAGGGCCCATGGGGTAGCCCTGGGGGTTGATGTGCTGGTGCATGGCGTATTGCTGGTAGTTGGGCAGTGGTGGGTGGGACATGGACGATTCAAGCAGGGCTTCGTAGTCGCGGCGGGCCTTGATGAACTTCTCGTTGAGCTGGGTGAAGTCGTCTGGGGGGGGAAGTGTGTTAGTGTTTGCGCAAATCATAGCCAACTGGTGTTGGGGGTGTGTACTCACCCTTCTTCTGTGAGTACTTTTCGATAAGCTTGATCAGCTTTGGTCGGATAGCGAGGGTCTGGTGATATAGTTTCTGCAGTTTGTCAGTATGGGCGGCTGTCCAGGTTGATGTTTGGAGAGGAGAAAGAGAGTCATACTGAAATCTCATCAGTGTCCTCTTCCCGGGGCGCAGTGTTGGAGACGCTGAGCAGGGTCAGCAGCTTCTCGACGTTCTTGATCTCGGCAAACACCTCGGCCTCCATCTGGGCCTCGCGCTGGAGCTCGTCGGGCGTCGGGTCGGCCAAGATCTCGACGTAGTTGAGCGGGAAGATGCCAGTGCGGCCCTTGAGCGAGCCACGCCACCAGTCGCGGTAGACAGACTCGAGGACGGCGATGACATCGCCCTTCTTAAAGTCAAGCTCGTCCTGCTCTGAGGCGGCAAAGTCAAAAAGCGCGCGGACGCGAGACACAGTCGCTGCCGTGGTTCCTTGGGAGGGGGCAGGGGCGGCTGCTTGTCCTGCGGGACCGCCAGTGGGGCCACCAGCAGCGGCACCACCGTAGCCCGAGGGGCCACCAGCACCGGACGGGCCAGCGCCGCCAGACCCGCCCTCGCTGGGGCGGCCTGCTTCTTGCTGTCCTCGTCCTCGAGAGACAGCTTGAGGGCCCGCTGCAGGTCCTCTTCTTCGCGCTGGCGATCCTGCTCGGTCAGGCTGTTCTTCTGGGCGCGGAGGGCGCGGGCTGCAGCTGGGGCTGGGCGTGCTGCAGGCGGCTGTAGGCGTCCTGCATGATGCCGAGGTCGGTGTTGCTGCGGAACATGTCGGACCACTCCTTCATGCGCTCCAAGATCTTGAGGCGGACGAGGTTGTGGGTATTGCGGTCGTTGGCGAGCTTGAGCAGGGCGTCGGTGAAGGCGCGCGAGGCGAGCTCGCGGTGCAGCGGCGTGCCGCAGTTCTGGCTCAGCGCATTGGCGAGCTCGAGGGTGTAGAGCTGGACGTTGCGTTGCGGTGGGCGAGACGCTTGATGAGGCTCTGGACGGCCTCCTTGGGGCCGTTGACGGCATCGCTCGAGACACGGTCGCAGACTTCGAGGATAGCGGACCAGTCTTCAGAGGTGGCGTTTTCGTCGGTGGCCTTGCCTGTGAGAGGTGCAGAACAATACTGTTAGAGATGCGAGAGGACTCGAGCTACACGACGCAGACATATCGCGGATCGTGGCAAGGGCACGACAACATACCGACAGCCTCGTCAAAAGGGCCGGGGGCGGCTGCGCGAAACATGGCGGCGCACGTAGAAGAGAGACCAGGCGGGTGGAGATGTCGGGCGGTGAAGTCGAATGCGAAAGACGATAAGGAAAATACAAACTGTGATCCGAGATCAGGGCGGGCCGCGGCCTGGAGATGAAGCAAGATCAAAAGGGACGCTGCGAGCTCTAGGGGCGAGTCGACTATCAGGCAGCAGAGCTTCAGATGGAGTGGCGATGGGGCTGCAGCTGGCAAATGGAGGCTATCGCAGAAGGAGGCGGTCCCGCCAGAGGTCGCTTGTCGCTCGCGTGAAGGGAAATGGGCGCAAAGAAGGTAGGAAAAGAAGTGCCTGTGAAGCTGTTGAAAGGAGAGAATGAGAGAATGGTTGCTTAAAGATTAGGTGACGATGCCTTGGACAAACACTGTCGGGGGTAAAAAGGGCAGGCCGGGAGACGAGGTGGAGTGGCAGAGCGGGCAGGTGCGAGAGGCGAAGAAGGCACCAGCTGCAGGTCAGGCCAAGCTGGGCAATGACGATTCCCCACTTGGCCATTACGCGCAACTACTTCGTACGGCAGGCACTACGAGCGAGTACAGTGCTAATTGGGGCGCAGTTACGTCGCTCACAAGGCAGTCGCAACCGCAACAGGGCCGATTCAGGACCCAGAGCCGCCTAGCTTTGACTCCTTGCACCTGGAATAGAGTACGAGTACTGACATGGTGGGGAAGGAGGCTGACCATTCACAGTGTGCCCGTCACTTTGTGGGGCCACGCAGAGTGTCTTGCGGTCAAGACCAGGCTGCCAAAAGACTGGATGGAAGTTGCGACTGGTCAAAGGGCATACGACAGGAGAAGGAAAGAGCGAGCTGCCATCGACAGTTCTCGAGAGAAAGCCGAAAGAATCAAGACATTCTTTTACTTCTCTTCCCATTATATCATATCCCAGCATTGCTTCGTATCTGTCGTCGACCTGTCCTCTTACCAAGCCACTGTGGCAGGGTCGAGGCCACCTCGTTTGAATCCGCTACTGCGCAACGCCCCGCCGCCAACGGGACCCTGACGTATCTCGCCTCCGGGATGATGGACTATTGCTGGACTTCTGGGGACTCTCCTAAGACATAAGATACACCACTGAGCGCGTCGTAACGTATGTAGCCTGCAAGCCCTGCAGGGCTCGGAAGTGCGCTTTCAGCTTTGGCAGACACCGTTCACTGTGATCTTTTCTTGCTGCCTCAGTCTGGCGTAAGTTGATTACGTAGGCTTGTCGACGACTTCTCGTGGCATTGAGCTGGCTAGATCGAGTGGAGAAAATGGAATGGAAGCTGTCTCGATCGGCGAACAATCAGCACAGCGACAGCAGCTCTCCACTGGGGGCGTTCCTCATCGCTAAAGACTTTACTGTATGACCGAGGCTGCATTCGAAAAATCGGCTTAAATGATGCAGCATCAGCGCAGCGCAGAAATACGTGAACAAGAATAGGTTGTACTGGAATCAAGATACTGCACGTCTGAGGAGAAGGTCACACAAATGTAAATCTCACTATGACAAGGTAGCAAAACGAGAACAGAAGCAGCAAGTTTGAGAAAAGATATAAATATAAAGAAAGGTCCACAGAGAAAAGACAGCTCCAAGAGATGAGCAGACAATACCGCCTGTTAAGAGCGGCGGGAAAATCTTTGATGCGACCCACTTTGGGAGCTCTGCGCTGAACGCGGACGGCAAACTACGACTAGACGGGAGCTCGCTTGACCTCGCGATCGCTTTTCGACTGAAGCTGTGACCACGACTACACTCTACTGACGTTCTTTGCATCAAAAGCACCAGCCGCCTCGTCTTCTCGCCTTCTCGCCTTCTTGCCTTCTTGCCTTCTCCCTTTGCGCTCTCAGCCCGCTTGTCGTCCACACTTCCGCAACAAAGACACACACACCTACGCCCCACCATGTCTGACGTCGACATGGAAATCGACGACGCCGCGCCGCCGGCGTCGGGCCTCGACGACAACGGCAATGGCAATGGCAATGGAAGCGGCGACAATGCTGCTGCCGATGACGGCCCGCGCACGGCGACATGCAGACCCATGCCAAGGCCACAGCCGTCCGCTCCATCGAGGGCTGGATCATTATCGTGACCAACGTCCACGAGGAGGCCGACGAGGAGGTCCTGCAAGACATGTTCTCCGAGTTTGGCGAGATCAAGAACATGCACCTCAACCTCGACCGCCGCAGCGGTTATGTCAAGGTAGCCACGTTGTGCCCCTGGCTCTTTGCTTGAATCATACTGACTGCCCAGGGCTACTGCTTGATTGAATACTCGACGCTCAAGGAGGCGCGCGCGGCATTGACGGCGCGCACGAGACGAAGCTGCTGGACCAGACCGTGCAGGTGGACTTTGCCTTTGTGCGCCCGCCGCCGGCCAAGGCGCGCAACGACCGCGACCGCGAGCGGGGCGGCCGCTTCGATCGGGGACGCGGCCGCAACGACCGCAACAACCGCAACGACCGCAACGACCGCAACGACCGCGACGACCGCGACGACCGCGACGAACGCGACGAACGCGACGACAGAAACGATGGCGAGCGCGACGACACTCGGGATCGGAGTCCGAGCGAGGAAGACAGACGTGGCCCGCCTGGCGGCCGGACTCGCCACAGCCGGAGTAGGAGTCCAGGAGCCGAGGACGGGGCGTGAGAAAGAGAGACTCGAGACCAGGAAGCTAGGGTGGCATATAATGAGACAAAAGCGGGAGGAAGCCTGGCGTTTTGATTTCTTTGGTCGTTTGTTTTCTATCCACAACATTCTATACACACAGACTACCGGCGGGAGGGCGTCTCTCGGTATCGAGATGCCAATTTATCCGTATCGATGTATATTGGTGTGGCAATGGCCGACATACAATGGGAATTGTGTAACTGCTTTTGAGAAAGCCGACAAAACAAAGGCGCTATCTACGGCGTGATGACTGCTCTTTTCGGGCTCGTCTGATACCTTGCGAAAAAGGTCGACGGCTAAGGGTAGTTCCTCCTTCCATGCAGTTTTCTAAAATCAAGAACTAAAAAACAAAACAACCGATGTGCGGGAATAGGACTGACGGGAAGCGATCGAAACTGAAAGAAAACGATGCTCGACAGACAAAACGCTGAAAGAACGAAAAAGGAGACAAAACTAAGACACAAACTGTTCAAGCCACCCAGTCGTATTTCAGTGAGGGTACTGGTTTTCGGCGCCACCATATGTCCCTGGCGGCGCTTGATGCATCTGTGCATCTGTGGCATCTGTTGCATTTGTTGCATTTGTTGCATCTGTGGCGCTTGTTGCATTTGTTGCATTTGTTGCATCTGTGGCGCTTGCTGTATTGGCTGCATTGGCTGCACTTGCTGCATTGGCTGCAATGACTCGACCTGCTGCATGGGCTGTGGTGGTGGCAGAGATGCTGCCGGCTTGCGACGGCCGATGGAGAGTAGCCGCTTGATCCCCGTGGGCGCCGAAGCCGCCTTGCCACCGCCGCACCAGCTGCCGGGTCGCCCTCGTACGTGTACCACAGCCGCGGCACGACCAGCCGGTAGGGCACTGTGATGCCCGACGGGTCCTTGGGGTTGACCTCGACGTTAAGCCGGATGTCCAGGCCGCCCTCCAGGTTGACCTCGTACTTCTCGGCCTTTTTCATCTGTCGGACCGTCAGGCCTGTTGGTGTGCGGTAGAATGGCCGCGTGGGTGGTCCCATGCTACCGGCAGCGGCATCCGACATGGTCAGCAGGGTATTGCCCGAGGCTTGCGGAGGTCGTTGCTGCTGCTGAGGCGCGTATCCTGCAGCAGCCATATCGGCGTTATTTTGACTGCGTCCAGGGACGGTCGGGCGCCGCTTCACCGTAAAGTAGCTCTCGTCGCCGTTTGCGTACTCATTGTACTCGTGGCCAGCCAAGTCGGATGCCGAACCTGCACCACCGCGAATGCGAGGCTGCTGTGGTAGACCACCATTTCTCTGCACGCCAGGCACGTCCTCCTCACTGCTGATCGTGTTCTGGTCGTCATCTGGTAGCGGCCGGGCCGTACACCCGCACGAGTAGCCTGATCGTAACCGCGGCCATGACCTTTGCCGTGGCCACGGTCGTGGCCTTGGCCATTTGCGTAGCCAAGTGGGATCTTGCCCGGAATGGGTGGTGCACCATGCTGTTGTCGGTACTGCTGCGGCGGGTAGGCTTGCTGGTAGGCCGCCTGGTCGTGTTTCTGTTGCTGCTGCTGTGGAGGCAAGGCCTCCTCGCTGTCCGGGCCCCAGTTGCCGTTGATGCCTCCATCGTCCGGTGCTTTCTGGCGGCGGCTGCTCAGACGTCGGAGCAGATTCGTGGGATTCACGCGCGTCAGAGAGAATGACCGGCGCATCTCATGGGCGGGTACAGCTGGGCGTTGCACAGAGTCCACGGACTGCCGGCCACGGCTCAGGCGCCGCAGAAGGCTACCGCCTCCACCAGACAACGGAGGACGGGACGGGTCACCATTGCTGCCATTGTTGCCACCGTAAGGGTTGCGGCGGAACGAAGCAGCCCGAGTAAAAAGGTTGCTGCGGCTGCCCGTTGGCGTTCCGTGGGCCGAGAAGTTGAGATCCGAGTGCTGGGGCGTCGGTGTCGGGTCTCGCCCGGCGTGTACGGTTGGATCGAGCACCAATTGCGGTGGGGCAGCAAGGTTTTGTTATTCTGGCTTGCCGTCCACATCATGCGCAAAGAGTGGAATCATGTCCTCGTCCGTCTCCTTGTCAAAATGGTGGATCTTGTTGCGCTTGTTGAGGATGTCGGCCATGATATCCGGCGGCGGTGTGTTTGCAATCGCAGACGAGATGACGTTGGGCATGTAGCGGAAGTCCTTGTGCTTGGCCAGGCCCTGCTTGGAGTTTGAATAGAATTGCCCAATGGCAGCCAGATGCACGTCACCACTGCAAAGCAAGAGCTGTTAGTACTTGTTCGTCCGGCCAGAACATAGATATCGGGGTAAACAAACCTCAGGATGGTAATGCGCACAGAGCGGTCAGCGGCCAAGTCCTGGAGATCCTCAATGATAACCCTGCGCTCGTCCTTGTGGTTCTTGGCCGTCCAGTGGTCGTCCAAGTCGTCAAGAATCTCCACACCGCCGTCAAAGTGGTTGAGGAAGTTGCCCAAAACACCGTCTTGCCGAGGAGCTTGACGGGCTCCATAAGCCGCGACGTCAGAATGTTCTCTAGCCAGACAAGGCGAGGGTAGGCAATTGGAATGCCGAGCTGGACGAGAAGGTGCTCGGTCTGGCCCTTTTCAATCTCCCTGTAGCACCTGTCGATGATGCGCTTCATGTGTCTTCACGGAGGACCTCTTCGCGTGTCCGTTCTGTGCGGCAGTCGACGGCCAGGAGCGCGACCTTGGCACCAAGATGCATAAAGGTGCTGCGGCTGACCTCCTTGATGTAGGGACCGGGGCTTTGGCCCAAGATCCAGCTCGGCTCTGACTCCTCCGTCTCGCCAATCACGCTCTGATGCTGGAACAGCATGTAGTACTTGAAGGCGACATTGCCAAGACCTGCAAACACGGGACACGTCATAAAGTGGTGCGGTATGAGCCAAAGCCATCGATAATGTCGTGGTCGTCGTACATATTGACCATGGGAATTTGAGAGTTGGCCAGGGAGAACAAGCCCTGCGAGAACCACAAGGCGTAGCGGTTGAGGTAAAACTCCTCCATCTCGTCTTGCATCTCGGGCGTCAAGGGCGTGCTGCCCTTGGTATAGGGTTGCGAATGGCGAGCCAGTCCTGGAACATCTTGGTCTTGTTCATGATGGCATCGTTGTAGAGCTGGTCACCGCCGCCAATCATGACGTGAAAAGGCTCCGTCTGATGGTTGTTTAGGACGTCACGCCACATCGGATCCGGGCCGCTGAACTCGTTGGGGTCCGCACTGAGACTAAAGCCGTTGCACGAGTAGAACATGATGTGCATCGACTGGCCCTTGGCCGGCACCCAGAAACCGGTAGACGGGCCACGGTTGATGCGGTAGGCGATCCGCTGCTGCCTGTCCAGCAGTTCAACCTCAATATTGAACCGCCAGAATGTAACACCTCGCTCAAAATGCAGCCGGAATCCGCGCACGTCCTTGAACTTGCCGCCTTCTCGCCGTCCAGGTCTGTCCTTTTCAAGCGGGCAGCAAAAGAGCCCGGCAAGTCGACAGTCTGACCCGCGGGCCCTACGCCATCCACTGGACTCTTTGTCTTTTCAAACAGTCCCTCGTCGGTCTCGTCGCGCGACAGGTCTTTGGCTTGTTCAAGGTGCTCGACGGGGCGAACGTAGAGGGTTTCGCCGTTGCGACCGAGCTTGGGGTGTCCAACGAGCGGATCCACGTACTCGGGCGACAGAGTACCGTGGACCTCAGTCGGCGGCGGCGGGAGCAAATCAAGCGGCTGTGAAAACAAGCGCAGGGTCGGGGCGATTTCATAGGAAGAGTCGGTGTCCCGCGTGACGATCATGACACTGCCACGCCAAAACTCACGCTCGGGTGCTGTCTCGTTGCCGTTCCATTGCGTGCACCCCGCAGAGGCGAGCGTTCTTTCCGCATGCCACAGTACCGCAACAGAGGTCCGCAAACAAGGTGCAGAGGTGGCTTGAACCGTGATGGACCATTGGCCTCATCATATTCGCCGTCAAACGCCTCGCCTTTCCTAGGACGAGGCGGTGCAGCCGAGGCGCTACCGCGGCGCTTGTTCTTCTCCCACCACGCCTTGTCCCGGTCGCCGCCCGAAGGCGAAGCCTTGTCGGACAGGTCTAAGAGACCTGCGGCAAGGGTACCCACGTTCCTTGCTTCCACTCGTCCAGATAGTTGGGAGGGTTGTAGGTGCCCTGTCCAGGCTGCAGGCTGTTGCGAGCACGGTAGACCATGTTCGAGAAGCGGTGATGGTGGGGATCGTCAAAGTGCCGGTCGCCGCGGACAGGCAGGCCTGGCTCTGGCTCGTTGTCGATGACGTCGTCGCCGAATCGCGCCGTTCGTTTCGGCGCTGTGTCGGCGGCGGGTGCAGCTGCAGCAGCGGCGCCTACAGCACCCACGACACCAGCGACAGCTGCAGCCCCGGCCAGATTGTTGGTGCCGCTGCTAGCAGGGCTGTATGCACCATCGAAGCTTCCATTCGCCACTTGAAGGGAAGCGCGGTTTGGATTGGCACTGCCAGCGGCGGCCTCCGCTGGCTGGGCGATTTAACCAGTTTGGCTGGCTGTTGCGGAGGAACCGATATGCCTGAGCCTGGGGTGACGGCTGTGCCTCCTGCTGTGAACGGCGTCTCGCATAGGCTGCGTCGAAATCGATGGGCATGGTTCTTGGAATTGCGGCGGCAGATACTCCACCGACTGGAGGCTGACCGTTGTGAGGTTGGGCCGCTGGGTATGCGTTTTGTGGCTGGCTGTATCGCAAGTCGCTGGGAGGTTCCTTTTGCAGCTTGCCAGAGCGCGTGCTATTTTGTCTTTGGGTATAGTGTTTGGGACAGTTGCATGAGAGGAAGCGGGGGCGACAGCTCATCTGCCTGAGGAAGCCTCACATTGTTGTGCGCAGCGCGTTCACGGAAGCTGAGATTGCGTTGCGGAAGGCCAGGATTGGACGCTGCAATGCGTGTCTGTTGTGGAAGGTTGCGAGGCTTCTCAGAGTCAGGAGGAGGCGGCGGTGGCTGATCGAAATACTGTGGCACACTTTTCCTCTGCGCAGCAGCAGCAGCCAGTGGCAGATAGCTTTCCTCGACGGGGCTCATCTCTGGTTGCAGGAGCGGTCGGGGCTCTCCGTCAATGGCCGGTGGTGCGCGGTCCCGGAAGCGGACCTGCTGTTGCTGTTGTTGTGGCCGAAGCTGTGCCTGAGCTTGCTGCTGTTGCTGCTGCGATCGCGGTTGCGACCTTGGCTGTGGGACATATTGCTGGGCGCTTGGCTGCCGCTGATGTTGAGATGGTGGCTGCTGGCGAGGCTGCTGCTGCTGCTGCTGCTGCAGCTGCTGCTGAGATGCAGCTTCTGCACGGCGACGCTCCTTTTCACGAGCCGCCTGCTCCGCCGCAGCGACACGTACACGTTTCTCTTCTTTTGTAATACTGTCGAGCGTTAGCTCAAGCTTTTGTAGGGGCGATCGGACTTCGTCAAACTTTTTCTGGGGACGGTCAGCCGGGCTACTGCCGGTGGACACGCGGCGCCGTGGTGGTGCAGCACCGCTGGCATCCTGGAATGTTGCAGAACTGAGGCCAAGCCAGTTGCTGCGGGTTGCGACTGGAGTGGTGCTGTGGCGGAGACTAGCTGCGGTCTGGCGCCACCGCTAACGGATGGCCGCGGCGCGTTCCTGGGCTCGCATTGGGATCGACTGGAATGCGGGAGCGACCGTCGCCAACAGGCCGTGGGGCAGATGCGCCTGGCGCAGGCACGTAGTATTGGTCGGGTCCATCGGCGTCCATTGCATCGACGGAGAGCGACACCTCTGGCCGCTGCATGCTTCGGGGCGTATGAGGCGGCGAGGTCACTGGCGGGTAAGCGTAACTTGCGCCAGCGTAGCCGGGCGGGCGGTAGCTCAGTGGCGGGCCGCGAGGGACGTCGGGTGCAGCTGGAGGCGGATCGCCGCCGTCGTCGGGCTTATCGAGCGGCTCTTGGCTGCCGGAGGCGTCGCTGTAGCCAGTGTCTTCGCTCTGGTTGCGGTTGTGGCGATGTCTGTTATTTCGGTCAGAGGACTGGTCGATGCTGTCCTGCGATACCTGTCGCTGGTGTCGCTGATTTGGACGGTTGAGGCTGGCGGCAGCTACAGCAGCAGCGGCGCCGCTGTAGGGATAGGAAGGAGGCCGTGGAGAGAGGCCTTGATCGGGAAAATGCGAGCTGGTGGGCGACACAAACGGGCTCATGGTCGAGTCGGTCGGCGCATCGGTATTTGTAGTAAGGGTCGTCTGGATGGACGCGCGGTTCGGCTTGGCTGCAGCTGGGCTGCAGTGTCCAGTGACGGGCGACGGGCGTGGCCTTGGCTTTGGATCTGACCAGCCGGAGCTGTCAGGCCTGAAGGAGCGGCAGAAGGGCCATCCTGGCCTGACCAGCGGCCTCTGCTACAGCTCTGGCATCTCTCTCTTTCTGGATGTCTCTCGCGTCCGGCAGGTTGCCCCAATAAGGAGCCATTGTCTCGGTTCTCTGGCCAGGTGGTCAGGAAACGAGAGGCAGGTCGATGGAATGCAGAGCTCAGAGCAAAGCGAAACAGGCAGCTGCAAGGGAGGTGGGGACGCCGGCAGTCGGTTCGTTGGGCCGCAGGTCAATGTGAAGGGCGCTGATATCTGTGATTTGGCTGTCTCGGGATGATGTCGAGTCGGGCTGCAATGTTTTCACCGACTTGCGGTAGATGAAGCCATAGGGCGGCTACTGGGGAAAGATCACGAAAAGGCGACTTGTGAGCTCACGCAAACAGCCATAACAAGGGAAGGAACGCGAGAAGAAGACGGAGGGAAAGTGCGAGGGTGGCGAGAAGTCGAAACTGAAAAGGCGCGTTTGGATGGAAGGCGTGCGAGAGAAGGAGCGAGGAAGCCGGACAGCAACAGCGAGCTGCTTTGGAGAATAAAAGAGTTGGCAGGAGCAATCGAAAATCGGGAGGTTGAAGATGGCCAGGGGGTGTTTTCTTTCCGTTTTCTCTCCAAAGCGGCTGCTGGGTTTCCACAGTAGCGCCTTCAGCTTGCGCTTGCCACTTGGGGCCGCACTGGCGGGAGCTACGAAGTACAGTATTACAAAGTATGGTGGAGCCGTGGGGAGGTTGGCAAAGAGCGACATTTTGACGAGGCTGGTTGGAGACAGGCCCCTCCGAGGCTCACCGGCGAGGACCGCACATCCCCTGCTCTGACCCGATGGTGTTTGCTGTGCCTCTCGAGCTCTCGCGGGCTCTTTGAGGCAGATTGAGACAAGAGCACAGCGGGACGGAGCACCACGATACGAGCGTTGGACGACGGGCCCTGGTCCCTGGTAGAGCCTGTCCGACACTGTAAGACTACTTCGTACCGTGTTTGTCTCGCCATCACCAGTGTGCGTTGGGCAGGGCGTCAAAGGCCAACGGTGTGGCCGGGAACAGCCGCAAGTTGCCTGGCTGCCCTGAGCTAACGGCGCTGTTCGGGCAGTACAGTGCTCATTAGTGCCTTGTTTGCTACTAAACAGCGTGCAAACGGAAACAAGGAAACAAAGAGACCACCAGCTTTTAAGAAAGTCCCACAGGCCGACACTCAAACATTGCGCTCTTGAGATACTTGACGCCGTGCCAGGTGTCGTGCTGACCACCCTGGACGCTGCAGACTTTAATTCTCTCTGGTATTGGTGCCCAAAATGTTTAAAAGAAAAATGGAAGATGAAAAATGAAACAGAAAAGAGAGAAAATTGACTCGCTGGCAGAGTATCCACCGCCTCGCTTCTACCGACGAGAGTACCTGATGCCGTGCAGGTATCCTTGTCTGTCCTACTCGGCTCGGACATCTCTGGACTCGCCTCACCGACTATTGCACCCCGGCTCGTCGAGCTAAACGAGCATAAGAAAGAAACACGACGAGCAGCCGTGGCGTCAAAACGAGCAAACGTCGTCTGTACCTTTGGTCTTCTGCAGACGCACATGGCAGTCGCATTGCCAGCCGTGGGCATTGCATGTGAATTCTGACTCGGAAACTAGCACGACTGATGTGTCTGAGAACGAAGAGAGCTGCCACGAGCATGCCAGTCTCCGCCGTTGCATGGCGCCCAATCGGTGGCTCTCCACTTTGTATTTGTGCTTGTGGGAAGTGATCTTTGCATGTGGACATGTGGTGTATATCACTTAGCATTAACTGGGTGTTGTTCATTTGTCAGTTGTTTTCGACGTACATGTACGTCGTACATATTGCGTCTTACGACGACGTCAAGTAAACCTCGAGATGTTTACAAAGTAAGCTTCAGCCGGTCACTTGTTTTGTGTCCTACTTGAAACACGGACTCCTTCGAGACATTGCACAAGGCCATCTCCAGTGTATCTCCTACCTGTTACCCAAGATCCGCCTGAGCTCCTGGGACTTGGGGGCTTCTGGTCGAGCAGCCACTTGGATGACTAAGCTAGCTTGCTTGCGTCACCTGAATTGGGGCTGCACGTGCCAGTCTGCTCCTGCTCTTCTGATACGCACATCAGCCCCTGGTGGTCGCTTCCGTTTCTGGCTCTATTGTGGCCATTACCGTCTGCGCCTGCCCTGCCAAAGTTCTCCGCTTTCTGCTCTCCGCTCTCCGTACTCAGTAGTTGCAGGGCAGCTGCCTCCCTTTACTGCCGCGCTGCAACGCCAATCCCTAAACGGCAACCGCAGTGGCCTCCAAACCGGTGCAGCAAGGCACTCGCCAGAACACGAGCCCTCGTTCTCCAACGCAAAAGGGTCGAGCACGATCACGGACGACAAACTCGATACACGTCCTCCATCCGTACCCCAGACGACCTCCCCGGCCACCCAGCGACAAAGGGGCTTCTCGACGAGCCAAGGACGCTTCGAAACACCAAAAGCACGGAAGACGTCCTCGCCAGGGCCTGCTGCGATCCAGATCCAACAAAAAGAGACGCCAGGAGAGTCCGTTTTGAGTTTCGTTTCCTTTCTTCTACTTCTGCCGTTCTGCCTCTACCTCGCCCGCGTTCTGTTCCTTTACCAAATTTGCGTTCCTCCTTGCATTTTCTTGGTACTCCTGGCTTCGTGGCTGCGCGTTTTGCCGTCTTCCTGTCCTGCTGCTCCTCTTGACTTCGTTGGTTATTCTGTCCTCTGCTCCTTTCGTTTTCGCATCTCACATCTTATTTCTTATCGTTTTATCATTCCATCGTTGCATCGCTTCTGCATCGCTCCAGCACGCCTTGTTTCCTGGGCCTCCTCCCTTTACGGTCCTCCAGGCGTCGGCCCCATCCCTTCACGAACAAAGGTGTCTGCCCCAGCTGGCCTCCAAGACGGCTACCGAGGGTTCATCTCCCTTGTTGCTCCCCAATCCGTCGCCCCTGCTGGTGCCAGCTTGCGTCGGTCCCAATGAGGCTGGATCTCGGGCTCTAATACTGTGTTCTTTTCCTCGCAACCATCTCCAACTCTGACACCGCGTCCATCTTCATTCCGGCCTTGTACATTTCGATTCCGACTGCAGTTTCGCCTCGACGTCTCTTCCTCCTCAAACAGGCAGCACCGAAACGTGTCTGCGAGATCCGATTGCCTTCTTCTCCCCACCCCCTTCTCGTCCTTCGCACACCATGAGGCTGTCCGCTGCGCTCTTGGGCCTTGCCGGCCTGGCCTCGGCGGCTTCGTCGCTCCGGTCTGTCCACCGCAACCACGACACGAACGACTACTACGTCCTCCACCTCGACCCCGAGACCTCCCAGACCAGGTCGCCGTGCATCTGGGCCTGACACATGAAGGCCAGCTCGGCGAACTCGAGGACCACCACGTCTTTTCTAGCGACAAGACGGAGCACGACGTCGTCAAGCGCCAACTCACCGAGAGAAAACGGAGAAAGCGGGACCTCCCGGAACTGGCAGATCGCAATGCCCTGGACGGCGTGCTCTTTGCCAGAAGCAGGCCCTGCGCAAGCCGTGGGAGAAACGTGTCATCCCACCGCGGGTCCCTCCGCCCCGCCTCTCCACACCAAGGCCGACACGGCCAACCCGGCAGCGTTGGCCAAGCTCAACAAGGTCGCCGACACGCTGGGCATCAAGGACCCCATCTTCAAGGAGCAGTGGCATCTGATCAACACCCTGAATCCAGGCCACGACGTCAACGTCACCGACATCTGGCTGCAGGGCGTCACTGGCCAGAACACCACTGTCGCCATTGTGGACGACGGTCTGGACATGTACAGCGAGGACCTGAAGCCCAACTACTATGCTGCCGGCTCCTACGACTTCAACGATAAAAATCCCGAGCCCGCCCCAAGCTCTCCGACGACAGACACGGTACGCGCTGTGCCGGCGAGATCTCTGCTGCCAAGAATGACGTGTGTGGTGTCGGCGTTGCCTTCGACTCCAAGATTGCCGGGCTGCGTATCCTGTCAAAGGCCATAACAGATGCCGACGAGGCCGTCGCCCTCAACTACGACATGCAGAACAACCTCATCTACTCTTGCTCCTGGGGCCCGCCGGACGATGGCCGTAGCATGGATGCCCCTGGCATTATCATCCGCCGCGCCATGCTCAACGCTGTCCAGAAGGGCCGCAATGGCCTCGGTTCCATCTACGTTTTCGCCAGTGGCAACGGTGCCGCGCAGGAAGACAATTGCAACTTTGACGGCTACACGAACAGCATCTACAGCATCACTGTTGGCGCCATTGACTTCCAGGGCAACCACCCTTACTACTCGAAAAATGCTCTGCCAGTCTAGTGGTTACCTACTCCAGCGGCGGCGGCGAGGCCATCCACACCACCGACGTCGGCCCTAACGCGTGCTACAATGGGCATGGTGGCACGTCGGCTGCGGCACCCCTGGCGGCTGGCATCTTCGCGCTCGCCCTGCAGGTTCGGCCCGACCTCACCTGGCGTGACATGCAGTACCTCGTCATGCTCACGGCTGTGCCTGTCAATACCGACGACGAGGACTGGCAAAAGACGTCCATCGGCCGCTACTACAGCCACACCTATGCCTACGGCAAGGTCGACTCGTACGCCCTCGTCGAGACGGCCAAGACGTGGAAGAATGTCAAGCCGCAGGCCCGGTACTACAGTCCGTGGGTCCACGTGCACCAGGCGATCCCGCAGGGCGACGTTGGTCTCGCCGTGTCCATTGACATCACCGAGGACATGCTCGACGAGGCCAACTTTGAGCGCATCGAACACGTCACTGTCACCATGAACGTCGAGCACACGTGCCGTGGTGATATTAGCGTGGATCTGATCAGCCCGGACAACATTGTCAGCCACCTGTCCGCCACCCGCAAGAACGACAAAACCAACGCCGGCTACGAAGATTGGACCTTTATGAGCGTTGTGCACTGGTATGTTTCTCTGACAAGACTCCTTCCATCTTTTCCTTTGGACTGAGGCTAACTCTACAGGGGTGAATTTGGCGTGGGCAAATGGACGCTCGTCGTCAAAGACACCATCGTGAACGAACACACGGGCAATCTGACCGACTTCCACCTGAAGCTGTGGGGCGAGTGCATTGACGCCTCCAAGGCCACTCTTCTTCCGATGCCCAAGGAGACGGATGACGACGACCATGATATCACGAGTACCACTACTCTGCAGGCGACCACTACCACACTTCCTGCCGGTGGACCTGTCGGTGGCCCTGCCACGGGCACCTCGGTGACTGCCAATCCTACCGATCACCCCGACCACCCTGTTAAGCCCACGAAGAAGCCCATGACCTCGACAACCAGGGGGCCTCTCCATCCAAGCCCACTGACGGTGGCTCCGAATCCGAACACGAGACGGCCCCCACGGCCACCAGCAGCCAGACGTCCTGGCTGCCCGCATTTATGGCCAACATGTCGACAAAGAAGCAGATCTGGATCTACGGCGCGCTGGGCGCCATTGTCGCCTTTTGTCTCGGCCTGGGCGTGTACCTCTTCATGGCCCGCCGCAAGCGCCTCCGGAACGACTCGCGCGACAACTACGAATTCGAGCTGCTCGACGAAGAAGAGGGCGAGGCCCTGAACGGCGTCAATGGCGGCGGTGGAGTGGGGGGCCACGGCGAGAAAGGAATGGGTGGACGCAAGGGACGTCGCAAGGCCACGCGTGGTCGGGAGCTGTACGACGCATTTGCCGAAGGGTCTGAGGACGACGACGAGGACGACTTGGAGGGCGAGAGCAGCGGGTCCGGCAGCCATGGCCACGGCCATGGTGTCCGTCGTTTCAGCCTTGGCCTGGACGAGAACGACGACGACAGCTATGACGAGGTCGACGCGGATCGCCAACGGGCGGCGTACCACGACCGTCCAACGAGCACCTGCCCGCTGCCACTACCACAACCAACGCGACCACCACAGCATCCCAAACCACGACAGCACGGCGTCCAGTCGCCGATGAGGAGGAGCCTCACCACCACGTCATTGGCAGCGATTCAGGAGATTCGGACGAAGACGACGAAGCTGCTGCACAGCCCGGCAACAAGGCAAGGCTGTTGTAGAGGTGCAAGGTGCACATTGAAAGAGGAAAGACACAAGAACAGAGATAGGGGCGCGCCTGCTTGATTGTATATATTCCTTTTCTTTCCATTTCCCACGGGCATCTTTTCTATAGAGTGTACAATAAGTATCTGGTACATTTGGTCTTGACATACACTTTTATTTTTCGTCTCTTTTGGACTCGACTCTTGTTTCCCATCTCTGTACGTAAGATACAATAACAGCACATCTGTTTTGTTAGAGAAGTCGGGCAAGATAGGACCTGCAAGGCTGGTTCAGTCTTTTTCAAGAGACACAAAAAAGTCCTACCCGTTGCCTTTCGTGCCAAGCTGACTGAAGAAAAAAAGCTATATTTCCAAGAATACTACGACGAAAGAGAACCCGCAAACGCCAACTACTGATATTACACTCTATGATGGAGTGACGAGCGCAGCTAGATGATAGATATCAGTGCCAGAATGAAACAGTACGTCAGAAAGCCACGTGGTCAAGATGCGGTCCCATGGGTAAAATCAACGGACCGCCATGCAAATCACAACAACGGCAGCCTAGACCGCCAGCACGCCGTCTTTTTCCATCTCCCGGACATACGCCTCCCATACGCCCGCTACAGCATCGTAGTAGGCAATGTGCGCGTCGGCCAGGCCGCCCAGCTGCTTCTTGAACTCGGTGCGCTTGATGCGCTCAAAGAAGGCGACCTCCTTGACGACCTCCTCGTCAAACATCTCGCTCGTCTTCTTGGCCCTCTCCACCTCCGTCATCAGCTCGTCGACCCGCAGCTCCAGCTTGCGCTGCCGCTCGCGTCGACTCTGCTCATGGTCAACACCGCGCACGTCTTCTAGTTTGCTGCGCAAAAAGCCGCTGGCGCCAGCCAATGCACCGCCGCCACCCCCGGTGACATACGAGGTGACACCGCCGCCCGACGAGGCGGGGCCGCCCGCGTGGGACGAACCGGCGCCCGCAACACTGCTGCCGCCGCCCTCGCCGAGGCCACCGCCCGTGCTCCCGCTGCTCTCCCTCCGCCCAGTGGACCCGGTGCCGCCGGCAGAGAGGCCGCTGTGGAAGTAGCCGCCGGACGTCATGGCCAGGTGGTCGCGGTCGGCCGTGTTCTTGTTGAGGTACTCGGTCAGCTGCTCAAAGTCAAGCTGCTTCTGCTCGCGGGCCTTGAGCAGGGTCTTGAGCGAGCCGCTGTAGGCGACCATGTCGCGCAAGCTGCCGAGGTAGTCTTGGTCGGTAATGTCCCGGAGGCCACGGAGCCCTGCCGCGGTATCTTCGACCGAGGCGGCAAAGGCGCGCACGGCCTCCTCGACGCCCGGCTCGAGCGTGATGAGTTTCTGGAACTGCTCGGCCAGATCCTTCAAATCGCCCTCGAGTCGGCCTCGCGGCGCACAACACGTGTCACGACCTTTTCCACGTGGACAAGGTCGTCGTCGAGACGGTCGCTCTTCTCGCGTACCTCGACAAAGCGGCGATCGAGGCGGTGCACCTTGGTAAAGACATTGATGAAGCTGTCGGCAAACGCGTCAAACATGCTGCTGGTCACGCCCTGCTCGCTGCCTGGGCCACCTGCGCCAGCTGAGCTACCACCGCCGGACCCGCCGTAGCCCCGCTAGCGCCGTAGCCGCTGCCGTCCGAGGACGTCACGCGCACCGAGTGGCTGCGCATGGTGGCGTTCCACTCGCCCGACTCGAGGAAGCTGTGTAGGAGCGGCGCGCGGCGCAGGGTCGGGTGCAGCGACAGGCGGAAGAGGAAGCGCTGCAAGGAGTAGGCGCGACGGCTGGTGAAGTCGGGCCGAAGCGGTCGCCCGTGACGCGGACCATGCGCTGCTTGTCCGGGATGGGCGGCACAGCGCATGCGGGTAATCCTTGGATAGTGAGTTGTAGAGGTAGAGGAAGTCGGTGAAGCGGCGGCGGACGGACACTGTCGGCTTCTGGAAGGAGGGGAAGCTGGACGTTGTCGAGACGAGATAGGAGGTAAAGGGGTTGCTGCCGCCCTCGTTCTCGGTCAGCGGCGAGAAGACGCGGCATTGCAAGATCTCGGGTCCGAGGGCGGAGGCATCGTGGGCCTCGTAGTCCATGTCATGCACGCCGCCGCCGGCGCCGCCGCCAGAAGTGCTGCTGGCAGCCGGCTGTTTCTGCTTCTGCTTCTGCTTGTTGTTGTTCTGTCGCGAGTCACCGCCTGGCGACAGCGGCTGCTCAAAGTCGTCGTCGGCCATCCTTGGTCTGTTGTCGCTGCTGCCACCGTTCGTGGTCTTGCCGGCGGTGGCGTTGTATGTGTTGCTGTTGCTGTTGCTGCTGCCGTCGTCGGTTTCGGCTTCGGCTTCGTTGGCGTTGACGTTGGCGTCTTGGTCGATTCGCGGATCGCTGTTCCAGGATATATTGGAGAAAGTATCCTGGTCAATCACGGCCATAGCGCCAGGGGAGTTTTGGTGAGGGAAAGACGAGTACACAGGAGGAAGCGGAGGTGAAGGCAGGTGCGACGGGTGCTGAGAGAGTGATGGGGAAACGAGACAAAGGGAAGGTGCGCCCCAAAGCGTCAGACAGTGAAGGGAAGGTACGAGAGAGCTCAGTCGGCCGGGTGGCGGTTTCCGCTAGCTGTTGTGAGACGGAAGCAGTAGAGGGGTAAGACAGGAAGCTGGGACTGGTCAATGTCGCCAGAAAGGGGAAGGCAGGCACCGGCGATATGGCATACAAGGCAGGTGCGAATTGCGCTCAAGTTTGATTGCAATTCGGTGTCGCCTTACGATTTGCGTGACGAAACCATGAAAGTCGAGAGAGGGACGATTGTATTCTGGTGAAGCAGCGAAAGAGCATCGAGCGACTCTCCGTGTTTGGGCTAGGCAATCAACAAAACGGGTGCGCCGGGACTCAGCGACCTACGAAGTAGACGAAGCTCAGGCGAAAGCGGCACGAGGCAGCCAAATTCGGGGGCGGGCAGGAGCCAGACAAGCTGACGTAGTGGCGGGGTGCTGTGAAATGCCGTGGCTGGTGAATGGGGCTTGCGCGTGCTCTAGCAAACTGAACGTTACTGCAGTCACCATGACTAGTGAGGGCCAGGCAATCGATTAATACAGGCCAAATGCGCTAGGCAATTGGCTCTAGACTGCGTCGTACGACTTGACGGATGTCTCAGTTGCAGCAACAGTAACTCAGCACCAACGTCGCCCAAGAGGATTGATTTCCAGTCTGAAAGTGACGTGTGACATGAAGTAGAGTGATACGGTGTTATTCTATGTGCGTTTTGGCCCTCTTCGTCCCCGAAGGAGCTATGGTGATTCTTCTATTCTGGGCCATCCTGTGTTGTATGCCCGGCCCAAATGTCCCTGCGAGACTCCCTTCCATCCGATACAATGCCGTTGTTTTGTGGTTTTTGTCCATTTTTTGTTTTTTGTACTTGTACAGGGAGGATTGCATCCAGTGTATGTATAGAAGCCGATGTTGGTTCTCCCTCCTACCCAATCCGCCCCAGCGTGATCCAATATAGCAAAGGGTTTTGTATGAAATGCAGACACGAGAAAAGGAGATGGGAAACATGAAAGTGGAAGAGAGGAAATAGGAGAAAGGGAAAAGATGAAAATAAGGAAAGGAAATGATGAGAAAGGAGAAAGGAAAGAGGGAAAAAATAAGATGTAATATCAGATGGTGGTAAATGGGGATACACGAAGAGAAAGATGGGAAAGAAAAGGCATGGAGTGCGTATCAGTCGGTGTAGTTTAAAAATCTTGTAGTCGAGTGTGTGTGAATGCGTGTGGCCGTAAAAAAAAAGCAGAGAGCAAAATAAAAGACAGAACAGGAGACGTGCAGTCTAATCCGACTTCTTGGCGTCCTTGGCCGCATCGGCCGCCGCAGGCGCCTGCGCCTGGCGGGAGGCGTCGGCCTGGTCCTGCTCGGCGTCGACGGCCTCGCCAGCCTGTGCCTTGTCAATGTTGGCATTGGCCTCGGCGTGCAGCTGGCGCTCCTCCTTCTCGTCAATGTCCTCGACGTCGCGGGGCGTGGCAAAGCCAGTCTCCTCGTTCCCCTGGTTCTGCTCGGCCTCGTCCTCAATCAGGTCCTCCTGCTCCTTGAGCACCTCAAGCCGCTGCTTGTTGGTGGCGGCGCCCTCGGCGTTGTGGACCTCGAGCTCAATCTCGTGGAAGAGCTCCTCGGGAATGGACGACAGCACGCCCGTCAGAGCCTCAATCTGCGTGTCGGCGGCGCTGACACTGCTGCTGCTGCCGGCGGGCGACGACGTGGCCGACGACGAGGTCTGGCCGTACATGTAGGCGTTGCTCAGCACAAGCAGGGTCGAGGGCACGCCCTCCCTGAGGCGCAGGTCCAGCCAGGTCTGCAGGTCCTCGCGCAGGCGGGCGGGCGACACGCCGTACGACTTGATGCCGCGGCTGGCGCAGGCCGTCTGCAGCTCGCCGACAGTCAGGCTGTCCACGCCCTCGTAACTGATGGCGCGGTCGTCGCGCTTGATCTGCCGCATGCGGTGGCGGATCTGGTAGCGCAGCATCATGTCGGTGCCAAAGGTGTTGAGGTTGAGGTAGCGGCACATGGAGACCAGCTGCGCCGCGACAGGTTGTCGAGCGTCACGTCGTCCTTGAAGATCTTGCACACCTTGATGACGTCCTCGGCCGTCGGCTTCTCGCCAGTGGCGCGCACCTTGCGGAAAAAGTTGGCAAACTCAACGCGCTGGGTGGTGGAGGCCTGAATGGGCAGGCCCGTCTCCTTGAGCGTCCCGCGGAGGAAATCGCTGACCTCCTTGCGGGTGGCGCGCAGGAACGAGGCCTTCTTGTCGCGCGACGTCTTGCCCTCGTAGGTGCTGGGCAGCAGGTTGGGGAACAGGCGCAGGGCAATGGGCAGCAGCAGCTCGGCAAACGGCACAATGACAAACACGGAGAAGGGCACAAGACGGCCGAGGTCCTGCACGGTGCGCTGCAGCTGGCGGTTCTCACGGCGGGTGAGCTCGTAGCCGGCAGCCATCTTGACGGCCAGGCGCGTGCTGATCTTGACCTCGGTGGCCAGCAGCTTGGTGCCGTCCCAGTAGTGCTGGACCTCCTTCTTGATCTTCTGACCGAGCGTCAGCTTCTTCTCCTTCTTGCCGTCGCCGGCGTCGGCGGCCGAAACAGCGGTAACGGCCGCGGGTGTTGAGGCATCCGATGATGAAGGCGATGCCGTCGTGGCGGCGGATGTGGCGTCCTTGGACGTAGTCTGGGCAGCGCTTGCCGGCGCGCTGCTGCCGGTGGCAGTCTTGGTCTGCGAGGCGTTGGATGCCTTGGCGGCAGCCTTCTGGCTCTCCTTGGGCAGAGGGACCTTAGCCTTTACTGCGTCGAAGCCGGGCGGCGGGCCGGACGGCGGGCCGCCGGAAGATGTGTGGGTCTCGGTGGAAAAGGTGCGCATGGGCACGCAGAGGGCGAATGCGACGTTGTTGCGGCGCCGAGGTTGCGTGAATTGTGCATCAGCTGCATCGAGGCGGCGCGCATGGCGGTCCGGGGCATGTTGCGGCCTGAATGGGGTGGAGAAGAGAGCATGTTAGTTGAGGCCATGGAGGGCACAAGGGGGGCCGCAGATCAGATAAAAGAAGTACATGCGCCAGATGGACGCAATGCGACATACCACGACCCAGGAACGGGTTGTTGACGGCCGTAGCCCGGCGGGCGGCATTGATGGAGACGCTCATGATGGAGCAACGGTTGATCGAAGGGCGGGAGCCGGCAGCGGGCGGATGGCTCTGTAGCAACACCAAGAGTCGATGTAGCTATTTGGCGTAGATGCGCAGAGGGGGGGAGCCGAAACCAGGACGATGGCGGATGGCGACAGAGGACAGAACGTTGGCAGTGTCCAGATACAAGAAGTCGCACGCAAGGGTCGGCAAGGCGTGCAGAACGTGGTGATGGCGGACAGTCGAAAAGATGGGCTGGTGTTTGGAGAGTGGTTGTCGAGGAACAGAAAGGAAGAGCAAAAGCAAAACGATGCAGCGGCAGAAGGGCAGAGACGGAGGGACAGTGAAAAACGGCTGGAGCAGGAGGCCAAAATTGGCCCAGAGAGGCAAGGCCCAGATGGCTTCGTCCGGGTAAGAGCCCCAGGGCGCCCGTCATGCTCCTGCTGCCAGCCAATCGGCACAACTGTCTTGGGTGCTGAGTAGCTGGTTTTGCGTCTGTTGGTCACGTGAAGGTCCATTATTCTGTGTCTCTGCTGCTCTTTGTCTTCTCTGAGTTTCTGTTTCTGTTCCTGTTCCAGAAACTGGGAAAAAGCGGGGCCGCCGCGACACGGAGCCACTAACAGAGCCCCAAGAGGCATGCAGCTGCGCACGCAATTTGCGTGCATACAAAGTGAGTCTCGAACAGTGGGCTACGTACATGTACTTTTAATGGTGCCAGGCCTGGCCAGGCCTCGGGTTAGCCTGCGTGTCTCCGGCGGGAGTATGGCGCTGTGGTTGCCCAGCAAAAAAGGCCCGTCCAACAAAACGACAAAACGAAGCAGCGCCGCGTATGAGACAACGGGTGACAAAAGGAAATAATAGAACACAACAGAGGAAAGTGGCATGGGGCAGTCGATGAGCATCCAGAGTTACAGAGGCACCATTTGGTCTGCTTTGCTTGACATGCTCAACCTTTATGTTGGTGCTGGAACATGTCGATATGTAAGACTACGCAGTACTCGTAAGGTGTTCGGAGAGGTGTTATGCCTAGCCGGAACCATCGGGTGACTGCCGTAAGTACTCCGTAACTGTGTCAGACACACGGCACTCGTACTACGAGTATGACTCGAAGTTGGCCATGTCTTTGCTTGTCTCTGCCAACTTGGCAGACCGCCCACCCCCGTCGGCTAGGCTACGGATGCATTCTGCTGAGAGTTGGCACATTGTGTTGGCCGTATTCGTAGTCGTCCTCCAGGTTGGCATTCGTCTCCCTGGCGAGCTTTACTTTGTACAAAGTAGGGATACGAACACATTGCTTCGCTGTTGGGAGTCAGTGGAGTCCTGTGCCAGCTAGGCTTTGCCCCTGTAATACCATCCGTTAGCAATTGCCGCCCCTGGATGCTGCTAAAAGACATAGGGGCAAACCAAGACCTGGGGCAAGACGCTATTGGCCAGTTGACCTCGTAATGAAGCCACTCGCCCTCCTGCGTTCTGTTCTCTCTTACGAGTACTTCGTACTGGGCGTCCTGCTGCTTTTGTGGGTCCCAGCCCTCACCTGCCTCTCCTTACCTCATCACTCTGGCCTCCATCTGCTGCCCACCGGCCCTCAGCTGCCATCGACCTACTCGTAGGTGGCATACAGCGCCCGCTAAGCATGCGTACGAGTAAACTCGCCTTACCAATCGGCGGGAGGTCCAGGCTCGAATCCGTGATTGTCCTAATCCTTTTGCTCTTCGTCAGTTCAGTGCAATTCGTCTTGCGAAGCCTGCGCAGGTCGCTCCTGCCATTGTGCGATCGCAATGGGTCTTTGCTCGCTGCTCCTTCTTATTCTGGACCGGCCACATCGGTCTGACGTCTACAAGTAACCTTTAAGTACTTCGTAATTAGGTACCGCAGCACCTGAGACCTACTTCGTAAGATGCCAGAACAGCTTCCATCCTTCTATGAAACATATTTGTGAAAACAAACAGACACAGAATCGTGAGATCACGACGTCAGATGCTGTGCTTCTCAGAGATGGATACCACCGCATCATCGGGTTCCGGCTCTTGGCTGTGATCACGTACGGAGCCATCGTAGCTGCCCTCGTCTGAGCGTTGGACCGAGGCACAAGCCCAACACCTTACAAGGCCGCTCCCTCCCACCCAAAGTTGCCATTGACAACAGACGACACCTGACTCGACTGCCAGTGTACGAGTAGTAGACACAAACAGCATCAGCGTCTCCTCTACAACTGCTCAGCCTCTGCACCCACCATTCTGCAGTACGCCCTCCGACTGGCGAACATGGCCCACACCACAAATCCGATGCCGGACCTGCCGCCGCCGCCGCCTGTATCCCGGCGCACAATCCCCGTGGCCGGTCTGCTGGTCGACTTTTACGGGCTGGACGAGCTGCCGGCCGACACGGAGTCTGTGTCGGTGCTGTGGCTGCATCACCCGCGGCTGCGGTCGCGCGAGGACATGGCGGACATTGGCGCGCGCTGCGTGCAGGCCGTGGCCGATGAGAGCGCCAAGGAGAGCGCCAAGACACGCCGGAAGCACCGTCTGATCGCGGCGGCGTTTGACCAGCGCAACCACGGCTCGCGGCTGGTGTCGCCGCGGGCCAACGCGGCCTGGCGCGAGGGCAACACGACGCACGCGCAGGACATGTTTGGGATGATTGCCGGCACAGTGTCGGACACGCACCTGCTGATTGACCTTGTGGACGGGTACCACCACCACGACGGACACGACAGCCGAGGCCAAGTCAAGGCAGCCAGTCAGCCTGCCAAGAAGGCCAGTGTCTCAAACGACGAGAGAGACGCCGCGTATGCGAGCGGCATTCTGCCGGGCCACGTGGCGGTGACGCAGCACCTTGTGCTGGGCGTGTCGCTGGGCGGACACAGCGGATGGCAGCTGCTGTTTGGCGACGACCGCGTCACGGCGGGCGTCCTCATCATCGGCTGCCCCGACTACACGGGTATGTACACGCGTGCTCCATTTCTGTACCCTTCGCCCCCTAACCCCACCAGATCTCATGGTCGAGCGTGCCCGGCTTTCGAAGCTGCCGACGTACAAGGCCGCAGCCGAGGGCGGCCCGCCGTTCTTGGGCAGCCGCGACTTTCCGACAGCACTCGTGGACTCTGTCCTCAAGCGCGACCCCAAGGCATTGTGTTTGGCACGGCCACGCCCGTGTGGCCATCGACGGCCGACGGCCAAAGGGCCGTGCACGACACGCTGCAGAAGCACGTGGCGGGCAAGCGGTTCCTGGTGTGCTCGGGCGGCGCGGACAAGCTGGTGCCGTACAAGAACGGCGAGCCGTTTATGACCGTGTTCAAGAAGGCGGCGGCGACGTGGCCAGACCTCGGACTGGCGGTGACGGACAAAATTTACGATGGCATTGGGCACCAGTTTAGCCAGGGCATGGTGGTGGACGCCGTCAAGTTTGTCGTGGAGACGGTCGCCGACGCACCAGCCGCGGACGGCTCCCAGAGCCCAAAGACCTCAAAGATATAGTACTTTGGGCCAGAACGTGAAGAACTACTAGTTGTATATATCGCATGACACATCACCCACCATTTCAACAAAAAAAAAAGAAGAAAGCTGGTTTGCCTAGTTGTTCCACGGCCGCCGACTGCCACCGACCAAAGCCTCCATATCCCTTCCCACCATTCGCGTCCAAACGCCGCTGCGTTGCCGCTCCTCGTCGTCCACAAACAACAGCTGGCTGACGTTCCATGGGTTGCGCGCCCGTCGCTTGCCCGCGAGCAAGTCGCCAACACCGTGAGGATCCTCGGCCCAGTGGTCGACCACGGCGTGCGCACCCTGCATGGCCTTTTGCTTGTCCTCGGATACGGCCGATCCGCTGTTGCTCTGGTCGTGTTTGTTGTCCGTGCGCCAAATTCGGCTGGCAGGTTGGGCGGGTTGATCCCGACAAACGAGATGCGGCTGTCAAGAGGCAGGAACGCGATTGCGTCGGGCCCGCAGTGGCTGTCGACCAGGCGCGAGCGCTTAAAGGCGTGGCTGACAATCGTGATACGCGCTGGCCATGCCGATGGAGCGGGCAGCGGAGAAGGAGTAGTCGGAGTGGAAGTCGACGTAGCCGCGGCCAGTCCATACACGTGTCGCCAAAAGGCAATCAGGCTGAACAGAATGTTGTAGTACGAGTCGAGCGCCTGTTCCTCGACAATGATACGGCGATGGAGCGGGATGGGTGAGAGGGGGTGTGCTGGTTGTGTGTCACCGCCAGGGCCCTTGGGCAGCAGTCCGAAATAGTCGTGGGCGGCCGCCAGGTTGGCATAGCTGCGGGCCTCGGACAGCGGTGTTTCCTTGCGTGTGGGCCGCCCGAGAAGGCCACGACGGCGCGCTCGTCGCCTGCCAAGACTTGGATGCCGGCCTTGATGTGCTCGACGAACGTGGGCGTCTCGCCGGCCTTGTAGCTCTCAATCAGCCACTCGGCCTCGTCATGGCCGCGGGCAGGACCACCACGCCAGATGCCGTGGCCGCAGACGATGACGAGATGGTTGGGAAGCGGCGGTGAGGTAGTCATCGGAACAAAAACGCCGCGAGAGCCGGTTTGTCGGCTCGGGGAATCTCTTCAGAGCCTCACTCTGTTGAGGGGCGGAGGAGGCGCGTGGGCCTGGACGTCGAGGGCTCGAGGAGGGGCGGTGCCGACATCGGCTGTATCATGTGACCTATTTTAGAAAGCCCGTGGACAGACGGCTGTTCGTCACAATGCGGACACTCATGGCAGACCTGTCTCGCCGCCAGACTGGCGCAAGAGGCGGAGAGTATCCGACACCAGGTAGAGGCTGCCGGCAATCACAATGGGGTTGTCGCTGGCCCCATTCGCCGTCGCCCACTGAAGCGCCGACACGAGGCTGTGGGGATTGTGACTGGCATTTTCGTCCCGGGCCTGCGCCTGGCCGCCATGCTGGTCCGTCTCTGCATTGACGCCCAGCTCTGTTGCCCGCTCCAGGATGGACTCTGGCGCTGCCGGCCTTACCCAGGGCATGCCGTCCACTGGGCCGAACGAGACGGCCGCCACGCGGTCGCCTTTGCGCAGGAGTGCCGCAAGATCTCGTCGAGGTCCTTGCCGTGTGAGGCAGCAAGGATCCAGGTAATAGGCGAAACAGGGCCGGCATTGCTGGTGCCGCGAAGGTGCTTGTTGACGTAGGCTGCCAACGCATCGGCTGATTGTGGGTTGTGTGCGCCATCAAGAAGGACCGTCACCGCTTCCACATTCTTGTCGGCCGCATCGCTCTTCAGCAGCGGTGAGACGTCAAGCGTCTGCAGTCGCCAGGCCAGCGCAGCTGCTGTGCAATCGACGCAAGGAATTCCGTGTCAGGCTCGGCGTTGGCAGCAGCTGCGGCCGCAGCACCGTCATGGCCGCTTTGGCCGTCCATCTTGCCAGTGGCGATCCGGAACGCAGCATACGCACACGCCAGGTTCGTCAGCTGGTGCGGCTCCAGTCCCAGCCGGGCCACGGCACTGGTTAAGCCGCCGTTGGCATGGTTGTTGCTGTCGCCACCGCCTCGCAGGAGCAGCAGCGGGTCCGGGTAGACAAGAGGCGCGCCAACAGCCTTGGCCCGCGCCTCCAGAACGTCCCGCACGGCTCGTCGTCGCGGTTGGCCGGGTCCACGATGCACGGCACTCCCGGCTGCATAATGCCTGCCTTGTGCGCTGCGATGGCGGCCGCCGTGTTGCCCAGCAGTGCTTGATGGTCGAGACCGATACGCGTCACGACTGTGACTGCACGCTCGGCACGCATAGCCATTGTAGCGTCAAGGCTGCCTCCCAGGCCGCACTCAACCACGCCAAAGCCACCGCCGCCACGGAGGCTCGTGTCAAACACCTCAAAGGCCGTCGCCGCCAGCAGCTCAAACTCCGTGGCGCCAATCTGCTCGGATTGGTCGCGCTGCACGACAGCTTGCTCGGCGCGGCTAAAAGTGGCCTCGGGTACGACGCGCTCATCCACCACGACGCAGTCCCAGCGGTCGACAAAGTGCGGCGATGTGAACCGCGCCGAGGGCACGCCGCGTGCGTGCAGCATGGCCGACAAGTAGGCGCAGACGGAGCCCTTGCCATTGGTGCCGGCAACGTGCACGGCTTTCCATGCCGGCGGCGGTGCGTGCTGCAGCAGCCGCCGGATGCGAGCAAGGCCGAGGTCGATCATTTTGGCGAAAAGGCGAATCGACGTGGCGCGGAGGGTTGGACTGAACTGGCAATCTTGATAAGCTTGCCAAAGTGAGGGTGGGTTGATATCGTCGAGTTTTGTATTCAAATGGCCCCACTTTTAGTCGCGGTGCTCGTTGTCAGTGTTACGCCGGATATGGCGTGTCCGTCTTTAAGCGCATTGCAGCTAAGCGAACCTCAACGACAGATGCTGTGCATCCAAACTTCACATGGATTGAAATGAGATGATATAAGACGCGAGCTCATGCTTGTCAGGATCGATAAACGTGGGCCTTGCCCATTTGAGTCCGCCTCCACGCACCAAAGAATGGAAACTTGATCTAGTCCAGGGCAAGAATCAAACGCCACGAGTCTTTTTCTTGCTGCCGTCTCCAAGTCCTCCAGGCTCCTGTCCTTGACCTCCAAAATGGACATTGATGTGCAAAAGCAAGGCGTTCAAGATATAAAAGCAGAACGAAAAAGAGGTTGAGACGCCCTGATGCACGCCCTTGTAAATGCTACGCCGAAACAAGATAACAAAATAAGTGAGACACAGCGCCTATAAGAGATGAGATGGGCGCGGGAAAGGGTCCAAAAGGTAGAAAGGAAACAAGACAAAACAGAAGAGAGTAGCAGATACGGCAGAAGCCAAGAACCCCATCGAACATCAACGGTCAGGCCTGGTGCCATCGGGCCCATCGTCCGGCATCTCGCAACCGGGAACAGGCTGCAGCGAGCTGGATCGAGAGACGCCGACCGCTGGCCGTCGCCGTTGCCGAGTGAATTCCTAGGACCACTTGACATCAGTACTTGGCGCCCGTGTGCGGCGTCGGTTGCTCACTTTGACTTCGCCGCCAACGCCATGACGGCTATTGCTCCCGCCCATGCCGTTGGCACCGCTGGCAGCAACAACACTCGCGCGTCGGTCGCTGCTGCTACTTCCATTGCCACCACCAACGCCATGGCCATCCCTTCCACTGCCAAGAGCTGCCAGCCTCTCCAGACGCTCCGCGGCCCCGGCAGCCAGGGCCGATGGGCCCAGTCCTAGTCCCAGCCCAGCAGCCATCGAATACCGCCCGCCAGCGTTTTCCTTATTAGACTGTGAGCTGTCCGATCGACTGATAATGGCCGGCCCCAGGCTCGCCCGGCTCCCGTGTCGGCCGTGTCCCATGGGCTGGCGAGGAAGCCGGCTTCCTCCTCCATTCGTGGGTGTTGTGGATGTTGCTGTCGAGCCGTTGGCACTGGAGAGCGATGCAAGGCTGCTGTTGCTCGCACTTCCAATTCCGCCAACCTTGGAAAGCGAGGACACGCTGCTTCCACTGCTCGAGTCGCCACTGACGCGTCGGGGAATGGCCGATACACCGTCTCGGCTCCGTGGACGGTATGCCAGAGCATCTCGTTCGTGCGCCAAGGCTACAGCTGACCGCCGGTGTGTCGCTGCCACCTCGATCAAGGCTGGGCTAGCAGATGAAAAGGAAGACTGAGAGTGCTGGAGTGCACGGTACTGGTTGTACGGGCTGTGCCGCTGGTTGTGCGCCAGACCGGCACCGCCATTGTGCGTGGGCGTCAGGGGTGCAGAAACAGATGGCTGAAGTCCCGGTGGCGTGTATAGGGTCGTCCGGCGTTGTGCACCGCCAGGCCGGGCCCTCGACGCGCTGGCCGCTGCCATAGCTGAGGTATTGTTTGCTGCCATCGCCATAGCTGCTGCGTCGGGTGATACATCAATGTGGGACCGCACAAGCTCCGAGGCCAGATTCCGCACCAGAACAGCCGAGTCCTTCTCAGCGAGCTTTTGGACGGCCTCAAAGAGGATCGAGAGGTGCATACGGCCCGCGCGCGTGGAGCTGGCGCCCATATCGGCGCCCGAGTTGTCCATGATGTTGCGCACCAGACGCAGGAGATTCAGCCGCACGACAGCCTTCTTGTGCGTGAACTTTTGTGCCACACCCGAATACATCTCGGCCTGGGCGAGATCCGCCGCCAGCGAGGGACTCAGCCGCAGGACCTTGAGAAGGGGTTCAAGAAGGTTGGGGTCAAATGCGTTGACCTTGGCTGTGTTGAAGCACGCGACGATGGCCGTCTTGAAGCGGCCATCGTTGAGAAGGTGCGCCTCCACCTTTGCTGTCTCTTCTTGAAGCCTACATTACGTTAGCGGAGAATCTATAGCGGCGATAGCAGCAATGAGAGGGGGACAACAAGAGTTACCAAATAAAGATCGCATCGAGAGCAGTGACCTGCCAATACTGGTCGGCCAATAGGGAGACGTAAAAGTCCAGGCCCTTGTTTTGCCAAAGGTAACGGCGTCCTTTGCTGCCCGAATGAGCCATGTCACACAGGATGGGCAGGGCAAACTCCTTTGGAGGCCGCTCAGTCTGCATGATCTTGAGCAAAAGAGGAATGATGCCATTGACGGCCGCATACTCTTGTCGCTCCTTGCTGAGTCGGCAGAGGTTGAACATGGTGTTGAGGACCTGGTTTGAGATTTCGCGAAAGTGATTTTGGCCTTTCTTCATGCTCTGGCTCAGCACGTCAATCAAAAAGTCAATGCCATCAGCATAGTGGAGCGTCTCCAACGTTGTCGAAAGCATCGAGAGGTTCTTGATGAACTTGAGCATGGTGATCTGGTGGATGGGCGTCATGCGTCGCAGGTCCTTGAGAACAGTCTTGAGAACCTGCCGGTCGGCGACAACCTCCTTGACGTAGTTCTCCGCCTGTGAGAAAAGGTAGAAAATGTTCACGATACGACCCTCGATGAGCTCCGATAGGCCGGCCCTGTCATCTTCTTCTTCATCGAGCACCTTGTGCAAGACTAGCGCTAGAGGATCAAGAATCTTGCTGCGCGAGAAGATGCGACAGAAATCGTTCTTGGGTGTGGGGCCTTGCAGTTCAAAGACGTTCCAGATGCCGTTGACGCCGATCAAGACCAGGTCCCGCGACGAGTCGTAGTCTTCGTCCAAAAACTCGACAAGCACATTGAGACCACCAGCGCTGACAAACATTTGCAGAGTCGTTGTGGATGTCTGGTACATCTGCCGAACAAAGGCGGCAGCCTCTAGCCGAATTTCGTTCGAGTATTGCCGGGCAGCAAACTTGGTGATGATGGGAATACCGCCGACGAAGCAAAGGTTCTCTTGAAGCTCAACATCATCGAGAATGATCTGAGGTGAGGATGTTAGTACAGGACAGAGTGTTGAATGGATGCTCGTAACATACCGCGTTGACGATTTTCAGAAGCTGCAAAATCATATCCTGACGGCTCTTAACCGTGCAGGGCTCCAAAATTTCGAGGATCGGCAGCAAACCGTGAGAGCTGATGATGAGGTCTTTGATCTCCGTGGTTTCCCACAGCAAGGATAGCTGGACAAAAGGTTGTTAGTTCAGCACAGTGGTCCCAAAATGGCAGTACGGGCCAGAAACTTACCAAGTCCTCTGTCAACTCTGACAGTTGGTCCTCTCCTTCTGTGGTCTTCAATGACCTGACAAGCTCCTCGACCCTCTCGGCCAAGCGGGCATGCCGATCTCTGGCAATGTTCGCTTCGAGGTCCATCTCGTCCCACCCAGGATCCATCATGGCAAAGGGATCGTCCTCGTCTTCCTCGTCGCCAAGCCACGAGCTATGAGATAGCTTGGATAAGAGCATGAGACCACCACCGTCCTCCGAGCCGACATCGCTTTCCTCTTTTCGGTGAGGTCATCGCCAGGGCCAAAGATGTCAGAAAAGTCTTCATCCTCGGCGTCTTCCGCAAAACGTTCAATCTCAACAGACGACCTGGTCCGCCGCATGGGTCGATCTGGAAGCACAGATGGCCGAGAGGCTGCTTGCCGGCGCATGCTGCCACCTAACGACGCCTGCATGGACCGGGGCAGGCTGGTGAGGTCGGAGGGATGGAATAGCTGAGGAGAGTCTTGTGGTGTGCTGTAGGAGCGAGCAAGTTCGGAGCGCGGTGCGGGAGACGGGGGTTCGGAGGGCCCATTCAGCACCATATTCAGACGGTTGCTAGTGAATACAAGATCGCTCTCTGCTAGCAGGTCAGAGTAGTCTTCCACCTGCTGCTCCTGGTAAGCCATCTCTGGCCGGGATGGAAGCTCGAATTTCTACCAAAGGACATCTTTGTTGGTGACCTCGTCATTGACGAGTCATGAGAGTTTGGCGATGCGAACTTGCTTCTACGCCTCCGGGGAAGCTTTGGCGAGTCGGCCTGGGGCGATGTGACTGTGCTGGATGAAGCAGAAGAGGGCATGGGTGGAGACGAGATGGGATCCCCTCTGGAAAATGAGCTGCTCGCTGCCGTTGCGGCAGCAATAGCAGCAGTCACAGCCGCCTTGTCAGATTTCCTGTTGATCGGACGGATGGTCTGCTCTTGGAAGTCGGGCTCTACAAGCTCCTTGGGAGGCTTGATCGTCATCAACTGCTCGCCTCAGCGAAGTCGTTGTCCCAGTTGGCGGACACATTGCGGGAGTCGCTTGATGCGAATTGCTTCAGGCGGTCACTGGAGAGCAGGCCACCGAAGTTGTCGTGGGGCTTTAGATTTTGCAGTGCCGTAGGTGAAATTGCTGTCGCAAAGTCATTGTCCCAGTTGTCCTCATCTGTATGCTATGTTAGTTGACAGTCAAGCTAGGGACAAACAGCCGCCCTATCTGCAAAGAATAGAATACCGACCTGCAAGCTCAGGCGAGCTAAAGGCATCGGCCATCGGACGAGGTTTCGCAAGATTGAGTGCTCTGGCGCCTCGTTGGACCTCGCTGCCAGCGTGCCTTGAGATTAGCGTCCATCGAGGGTAGCCCGGAGCTATCTGAGCCGGTCGAGGCCCGCAAGTTTGTCTCGGACGATTCAAGGGCGCGGTTCCAGCGCACGACCTCTTCGACGGCCTCTGACGGGTTTTTGGAGACGGGCGCGTCACTACGACGGCAGCCCACAATCCATGGGTGTCGTCCCAGCTTTTTCGCAGATACTCTCAAGTTGGGGTCCTTTTGAAAGCATTGCATGAGGAAGTCGCGCGCGGCTGGCGATACGCCCTCTGGTAGTGGCGGGTGGTCATCGTTGACAATTGCAAACAAGGCAGGCATGGCAGCCAGGTTGTGGTATGGTGGCCGGCCCTGCAAAAGCTCGATCACTGTGCAGCCCACACTCCAGATATCAGATGCAGATGTTGCACCAGATAGCTGGATGATCTCGGGAGCCATCCAGTACGGTGTGCCCACGACCTGTGCCTCCTTGTCTGGGCCGGCCAGACTACTTGTCGAAACACCAAAGTCGGCGAGCTTGACAGTGCCGTCCTTTGTAGTCAGAATGTTCGCCCCCTTGATGTCACGGTGGATGACACCTGGTCGTGGAGGTACTGCAGGCCTTGCAGGACCTGGGTCATGTAGACGCCGACGAGATTCTCGGGAAACTTTCCGTATGCTTTGCATATTGAGTGCAGAGAGCCGTTTTCGCAGTATCTAGAATGCGATTAGTCTCCGCGTCAAGAAGACACACCAGGGTTCGGATAGCCCACCGCCTGGAGCACATACTCTAGGATGATGTTTAAACAGTCCACGGATTTGACGAAGCCGATGTATTTGACAATATTGTCATGCTAGAGTGGGCAAAGTTAGTCAAATCGTCCCAAACACCGTCCGCCGCCACATTTGGCGCTCAAGCTGAGGCTCATTGCCGTTGTACTGCGTACATGTAAGTTTTTGAGCAGGTCGATTTCGGCCTAAGATGGTTATGTTAGTGACGTATTGTAACCATGTTGCGAGAGCTCACAAGGCTCACCTCAATCATGCGCAGCTCGCTCTTAGGCAAGTCTGTCAGCTTGATCTGCTTGACGGCCACGGCCTCGCCGGTTCCCCAGTTGAAAGCCTTGTACACGGAGCCAAATGCGCCCTTGCCAATGCAGTCTCCTAGACGCTGTTTTGTGTACACTGTTAGCGGTGTCGTGTGCAAGAGACAAAGAGCCTCCAGTGGCAAAATCGAGTCTGTTGGTTGTTCGGGAAGGGCCGTCATACGTAGTCTTTGAGTCCTGGATCTTGTAGCGCGCCGGATCGGTCCCGGGCACTGGCACTTGCACTGCTGGTGCTAGCAGCCTTACGCAATGCCGGTGTCTGGGACGTCGACGCGGAGGACGAGCTTGAAGGAGGTGCACCACCGCCGGCATGGGCTCCACCACGAATCCCGCTTCCCGACGGCGACTGGGTGTCCCTCCTTGGTGTACCCGGCACGACCTTGGCTGCTACTATGCGCGCACTGCTGCCGCTGCCACTGCCGCTGCCGCTACCGCCTCGTGTTCCGCTCCGGCTGCCACTCTGACTTCTGTTTCTGCCGCTACTGCTGCCGGTGCTGCCACCATGGCTGCTCTCTCCGTTTTGTCGCCGTTGTCGGCTTTCGTGGTGCGAGTGGGAGTGCTGAGCGCGTTGCTCCGCCGCAGAGGAGCTGCCTGACGCCATGGCCGGAGGGGCGCCAGGGTCAGATTTGCCGAGGTGTGCACTCGGTCGAAATGCCGCCGTGTTCGCCTAGGCTCGCGATGTATATATCTTCGTGCTTTCGGTACACCCTTTGTCTAGCTGCCTCGGCGTCGGTGGCTTGTCTTCTAGAGCATATGCGAGTTCGAGGTCAATTGGTCGAGGATGCGGGCGGGGCCGTCCGCGTAAATGCTTAGGGTTGTTCGCGTGAGGTTTGAAGGGATTCGTCGAGGTTCGCGTCGAGGAAGCGGAGAGAGAAAAAAGGTCGTCAAACCGGGCACCGTTTACGGTCGTGTTGCTGAGGGGAAGGCCGAGAGGGGAAGATTCGGGCCTGATGGTGCAATCCCTGCAATGCTGGCTCGTGTCGGAAACAAGAGCTCGGAGACCTGTTTGAGGTTGTGCTGCTGTCTGTCACCCAGCGCCGGTCAGTGTAGGAAGCAGATCCCTTGATACCAGGGAGTTTTTCGGACAGTGCGTGAGCCCAGGCGCGTGCCCTATGGGATGTGGGCATAAAAGGGCAAGGCCTTTGGCGTCGTTGCCCGCTGAGGTGGCCGAGGCGTTTGACGCAAAATGGCTGTTGAGATGGGCGTCGTGTACTTGTGGAGGGACAGGAAAGGAGAGCGACAATGAGTCCAGGCGAGCAAGGCCCCAAGTCGTGTCTGTCGTTTTAACGTTTGACCATTCGCAACGCTTGGCTGTTTCTAGCTTGCTGTGATTCTTGAGTGTTGACCTTTTTTGGGGTATGGATTGCCTGGTGGAGGAGCATAAAGCGGGTCGAGGCTGAAAGCCGGTCGAACAGAGGTACGGAGTGCATGTGCAGGGGCGAGAACAGTGAAGGAGGGGCGTCGGAAGCGTGATGCGGTGCACAAACATGCCTACTATCTGATGAAGTCGATGTCAAAAACGAAGATGAAAAGAATGGACATGCGCAATGTGAAATGTGAATTAAGAGACGCATATGACATGACTGCCCAATATGGACTCTATTTACAGCGAAAGAACGGGAAGGCACGAAGGAAACAAACTAAGCACGAGGCAAGCGCGAATCAGACTCGCTCCTGCCATGGCGGAAAAGACACATTCCAAAGCCGAGTAACGGCAAGAGCATCCTGTGGCCGTAGCAATGCATTCCTTCCCATGGACATTATGGAGTGCTACAAACCACGGCATAGCAATAGAGGCGGCATTTGGCCAGAGCACAGGTTCGCTCTTTCCTCTGCTTGGACCTCCTAGTCACGAGAGAATGCAAACTTCAAAGGCATATTATAGGGAAGTCGCCAACAGCCGCGAAGCCTGCTTATTAGGAATCAGGACACGCGACGAGAGGACACCGAAGAGGAGATATCGAGACTTCAATCATGGTCACCGGGAGAGAAACGAGCATAGCTCGATGAGGCACGCCGGTATGTGTGTGTGATGAGACAAGCCAAAGGTCGAGTTGAATACTACATACGTGCAGAATACACGAAGAAAAGAAAGAGAAAAGGGCACATCATGCAGACTAGGTGGACGAAGCCTGCAAAGCTGGTACAGTTCCACCTTTGGCTCCTGACTTTGGCATCGAAGAGAACACAGGACAATACCATTGCAAGGTCGGACCTGGCGACCCAAGAGAGACGGAAGGGATATGCTCTATTCTCGGTCCTTTCCCACCAGCCATCCACTACTCTATTGGCAACTTTTGATGCGCCCATCTTTCTCTGCCAGCTTCATTCCACAGGCGGCTCGCCATAGCGTCACGATACTGGCACGGTGTCACCAGTGTAGCGGCACAAGACATGAAGCGACGCGCCCAACATGACCACGACAGCAGTCGAGGCAAGGGTTGCCTAGCTCACAAAGACACTCTGTCATGGAAATCCCACCAGCCTCCTGTCTCGTGCGCTTCTCGCACGGGTTACGGGCGTATAAAGGCCCAGAACAGCACAGTATCAGATACTCCATATGGAAAGGCACAACGTCTTGCATCTTCACCGTCTTGATCTTTCACCTCGTCCAAAACTCAAGGCACGTGCCAACAGTACGAAAGAATGCACACTTGGCCTCATTGGTGCGATATAAATCAGATTTATCCTTTGTCTCCCTTGTCGGAGCCCGCGGCGCTCAAAAATAGCAAAATATGTCATCATCTCGAACACGAGAATGAGGGTCCAAAAAGAAGCAAGCAGAAAGGCGCAAAGGCCGCAGATAAAACAGAACCCCCAAGGAACAGTTGTTCTGGCCCAGTCTCTTCTGAAAAGGTGCTTGAAAAATGACAAACCACGAAATCCCAACGCCATGCCATAATCGTTCCGTCCATAAGCTTTCATCGTCAAATGATACAAAAATGAGAAAGAAGAGCCAAAGAAAATCAAGCGCTGTGCGTCAATCAAAAATCAAACGTCTCTAGCTCGACGCCTCACGAGGAAGCGTGCGGCTCAGACCGGCCTCAGCCCACCACTCGTCGGGAATGTCTTCGCGGCGAGCCAAACTGCGCACAATATGCTGCATTCCACCGATGCCAAGAATGTCGAGGGTCTCTTCGGAGGCATTGTGGCTGTTGCTGTTGTGGTTGCCGCCGGTGCTACCGCTAGCGTTTGTGTTGACATGGGCGTCGTTGCCACCGGTCGTGTCGGCCGGCCATGGCTGTCAAATTGGAACAAACGAAATGTACTGCGGTCACTGTGCCTTGGCTGCTGGGCGGGCATAATGTGTGGCAAGCCCATCATATAGGCTTGTGCCTCCTCCCGCGTCCGCTCTTCCTCCTCGTCGTAAGCGGCCTCCTCGTCGCCTTCCCGGCGCACGCCATCGTCCATCTCCGAGTCTTCACACGCCGCATCGCCACCGAGTTCAATTTCGGAACCGTTGAACGTTACGGGCGACTCCTCTGCCGTGTCGGCATCCGCAGATACCACAGTAAAGGGCGAACGGATGCGTTGGGATGTGCCTGCAGAAGTCGTGCCGGAGGGTGTGCTGTCAGTACGAGCGGGGCGGCCGTCCGCTAGCCAGGAAGGCGTACGGGACAACCCATGAGAATCGGCGCGGGCGTCGATCCACTTGTGCCGCTGTCGTCGTCATCCTGGCCTCGGGTGACGGGCGACGGAACTGCAGGGGGGGCAGACACGACAGGGGTCTGGGTCACAGTCGGCTGCGACGAAGAGGCCCACGCCGACGCCGATGGGCCCTGTGCCGTCGCGGCAGCAAGTGCAGAGGCCGACGAGGCAAACGATGAGCCTACGCTAGGAAGCTGCGGGTCGGCCGTGAGGGTGGTGAGAATCGTATCCAGGAGTTGACTCGGGGCTCAAACTGCGACGACGGTCGCCAAGCCCATCAACAGGGTCCACGGGGACGCCATATCCGTCTTCAAGTTGGTTACCGTCCTCGTCGCTTAGGCCGTGGCCACCGGCGCGGGGTGGGTCTTCGCGTCGTGATCCATTTCCGGGGATGCGGCGGCGGTCGCCGTTTAAATTAAGATAGCCGGCTCTCCACGCATTGCGGCGACTAGCTGCAGTGTCGGGCGTCAACCTGCCATTGGAGCCAGTGTGGCGGCGTCCCCTTGGGGAATCTGACTAGCGTCGCCAAAGATACGCGACTGGGAAGACTCGCGGGACCGCTCAGGGCGCGATCGTGGTTATCGGACCAACCAACAGTCGGCCGCCTAGCAGATGCCGATGCGTTCTAGTTTCTGGTCAGTATACAGCGATCTCCTCCGGCTCCGTGTGCTTCCAGCACGTTTCTCACTCACTGTGACACGGCGCAGGGACGACGACCGCCGCAAAGCTCCTACGGGCGCGAGCATTGGCAATGTTGTCTCAAACTCAGGACCATCAGGACCCCTGTCGCGCGGGGTGTTTGACCCTGCTGGGACCCTTCATCAGGCTGCGAAGTCGGTGTCGGGTCCAAATCGTGAAGATCGCCGAGCGCATGAATTTAGGCGGTCGCGTTGTTGGCGCTCGTGTGCTATGAGATCGCGACTGAACTGGTCCAGGGCGCTGTCCATGCGCTCGGAATGGTAGTTGCCGTGAGATCGCCAGGGCCGTCATCATGCAGTGCCGACGCCTCCTGCTCGAGGCCCGGGATACAATGTGCTCGTACCAGCGGCGGTGCTCTTCGCGAAGGCCGCCGGTGCACTGGGAGGTGGGCGGTTGTCGCGTGCCGATTCCGTGGACGGCACCGCCTGTGCGTTCGCCGCATTGCGTATGCGCCAGTGATGGCGTTGTAGATGGAGATCCGCCAACGCCAGGGTGGACGTGTTCGCCGTCGTGGACTGTTGTGCAGGCGAGTTGGGCGCAGCTGCGGCCCGCAGCGGCTCCCGGGCGCGGCGGGTGTGCGGAAGCCCAGGAGGGGGTCTGGAGTGAAGTTCATGCCGCCGCTCCATCAGTTCTGCATCTATCCAGTTTCGTTGCCGTTGCGGAAGACGACCCGTTGGGTCTCGGTCAAGCCTTCGAGATGGGGGAGGGTTGCAGTTGCCGTGAGGAATAGCACGACGGCGGCTCTCCACGAGAGCCTCAGTGCTCCGGCGGTTGCGACGAATGCGATTCGGCCATGGGTAGGGGCTGTTGCGTGCGGTCGCGTGCTTGTTGCGGAGGTCAGATTCGACCGGCGCGATGTAGAGACTGCAACTATGTTAGGACGGAAGATAAAATAGTACAGGAACTAAGACTTGAAGCAGCGGTAGTTGACGCGTTTAAAGATGCGAGTTCGTGTCGGCTGGCGGAAGAGTAAGGGTAGTTCCAATGGAAACTTACGGAAGACCCATAGTCACGATGATGGGAAGCGTTCTCGCGCCGAAGGGAACAGATGCAGACAAAGCGGAGAGCCGGCAGTGTCAAAGTCTTCGGCCGTGTTCAGGGCTGTCGCGATATTTGTGTTGGTGCAACGACGCGGCACCAATCGTCCTGTGGGGAAATCGGAGGCCAAGGGTCGAAGCTTGGAAGACGGTGGATGCGCAACGGCTAGGAGTGCGAAAAAACCGTGCGAATGACGACGAAATGACAGATGCTGGCACGTTCTTTTGGTACTAACAAGCGGCTGTCGAATGTATCTGGGAGCCGAAACCAATACAAAGGCCGAAATCGAGTTGAGGTGGACGTATCCGACACTTGGGTAGATGGAATGGTCAAATGAGGACTGCGCGCGCGATGATCAAAGACGCGAAGGAGGCAGTCAGAGAAAAACAAGAAAAGGCGAGACAAAACTCCGGGATTAATAAGGGGCGAATCAGGAACAGAGTACTAAAACAACAAAGAAGGAAGGTGCAGGTGTGAGAAAAATATGGAAATACAGTTGTAACAGCATCAACAAGGATCAGGAAGGTGCGATCCGGATGGCGATGACCAAAGCGGAAGGAAAGGGGAGGGCACCGAAATGTGGAAAGAAGGAAGGAGGGCTGAGGGACGAGGAGAGCGGAAGGAAGGAGGGGATTGGCGATCGACGGGGCTTCGCAACGATGCGATTTTGCGATTTGATTTTTCCCTTCTTTCTTCTTTTCTCCTTCTTTGGCTGGCGGCGGCCGCCGGGGCCGCGTGCTGTGGATCGAGGCCATGTACCTCTACTGCGGCAGCGCTAGCAAATGGTACGTGCGAGGCGCCTGCATAGGCCTCACGCGGCGACGGCCCGTCTCTAAAACGGGCAGTCGCCCAATGCTGGTTGGCTGGGAAGGCGAAAGGCAGGTGGTCCGTGCGTCCCCTTTTCTTGATACAGCGGACCGATCATTGATTGTTTTGACAATACTGCCGGTACACACCGCCTGTCCTTGTACGAAGGCGATAACTCATACTCGTATCGTAGGCGGATAGCGCGTAGCGTCGCGCCACGTCCACACAAGGAGACGAAAAGACGCGTTTCTGCTGGGTGAACCGTGTCCAAATGTCGGCGACGACGGGGTGCCCCGTTTTTACGCGCCCTACGAGTACGCACAGAGACAAAGTGAACCAAGCAAATGACATTCGACGTTGGCTTACCGTACCCACTGCTCACTACATGAAGCTTGTTGGCCCGACTGTTGCATGATCAGCCTTGTCAGGGCTTGTCAGGGCTTTATCGGATGACTCCCTCATCCCGCCAGCGTGTTGCTACCAGATTCCCACCGAGCTTATGCGATAAATCAGTTTGTTCTTGGTATTATTTTGATGTGGTTGTTTGATCAATCTTCCATGGGTGAGGTCGTACCCCTTGCTGTAGCCGTCCATGAGAGGCACCAAGAAACGCAGTTGAAGACGGGCGAAAATTGACATAAGAGACATGTTCCGTTACCAAGCTAAAATGCACAAAGGAAGAATATAAAAAGGAGGTTTGGATGAAATGCAGGTGGTTGATAGAGACGAAACAAAGAAGATGAAAATAGAAACAAAGAAACCAGCCGTCCATCCCTTCCTTTTAGCAGACAGAGTGCCGACGTACAAATAAAAGCACGTGCAGAAAACACAGTGAAACGTAGGCATACAGCCTGTAGAAAGAGTTTGAAAAGAAGACATAAAAGGACATAAAACACGGCAATACAAGGGGGTATAAAAGTGCGAAGACGGTGCCTGCTCGTTGTTACACCTTGTATTTTTGAGTTGAGCATGCAGACAAGGTCTTACAATAGTGTAATGAAAAAGGAGGTCACAGGGACAAGGAACAAAGTGAAAGGGGGGATGCAAATGAGAGAAGTGGTCAAAGAGCAATCAAAAAGCAGGTCAGATGTAGAAGAGATGGCTCATTTGTGGTGGTAGTGATGTGTGGGTGTTTGATGTTGGAGTGATGGGTGTCATGCTCGGGACTTGGTAGCTCCAGCACCATCGCTGCTGAGCTGATGGAAAGCTGGTTCCGATGTTCTGTGGCAGAGGTGGCACGTTGATTGACTGCGCTTGGCTGTGTTCTGGAGGAGGTGGTCGACATGCGTTTACTCCATCTTCCAGTGGTTGGTCAGGCCGCATCCATGTGTCGTCGTTACGCCAGGTACATTTCGACGGCGGTAGAGCACCATAACGCACGACATTGACCCAGCGCGTCGTCGTGCCGCCAGTGATTTCGCCGGCGCGTAGTAACGACCAGCCGGCGTCGGTGGCCGTGGCATTAGAGGCGACCGTAAAGTGTTGTAATAATAAGCTCGTGTAGATGGCGATGAGGATCGAGGCCGAGTACACGACAGGAACCCGAGAAGCTTGCTAGCGGCGTCCGAGTCCTCGAGGGTGGGCTCCTGCAGCAGGCGCGGGCGCCGGAATCGCGCACGGCGGGGATGATGCGGGTGGCGCAGTAAAAGACGATGATGCGGTACGTCAGAGAGATGATGACGGATGGCGTGATGGTCTGGAATGCAGCGTGCAAGAAGTGCAGGGAGGAGCTGAAGGCTGTGGGCAGGCTGCTCAGCAGGTGCACGAGGGTCGAATAGGACGCCATGATGATGGGTGGCAACGGCGGGAACTCGGGCTCGAGTGCAGCCGCTTGCTGCTGCTGCTGCCGGCGGCGCTCAGCGGCCTCGGGCGACGACGGCTGGTAGTCGGTGAAGATCTGGTACACGCACAGCACAATGTATGCAAACAGCAGCGACGACTCTACCGGGTTTCCGCGGCCACTACCAATACCGTAAGCCGATAAGAACACGGCAGACGTGATAGTCACACCGAATGAGAACGGGAGACGGCGTCAATGTTGTCAATCTGCGGGAAGCGGGCAATGCGCGACAAGAAGTAGACGGCGCTCGCAATGACTGATCCTGAAAAGACGACCAGGATGATCTATAGATGTTAGGAACACCCCTTGAAAACGGCGCGTGGGTGTTTTGGATGGCATGACTTACCAGCCACGAGTCGCTCCGGCCAGGGGCGGTTGACGAGCCAGCGCGTGATCTGGCCGGCGGCCTGGATGACCAGCAGTGTGCAGAAGCCCTCGAGCACCTGGAAGATGGGGCCTCGAGTACCGCAGCGACTTGTCCCAACCGCCAGGGCCACCGACTCGACGATGCCGCCACGGCCAAAGATCCAATCGCTCCAGCTCGTGCTGGCCGGCCGGCTCGTGAAGATGGTGGGCGAGGCGCTCGCTTCGGCGGCACTGGCGGACGCGCTGGCGCTGATGCTGCTGCTGCTGCTGCTGCTGCCGCGGCTGATGAGGCCGAAAAAGTTGGAGATGCCGAAACTAGCGCCGCCGCCGGTGCTGCCACCGATAGCGCTGCTCACAATCTTGCTGGCGCCGCTCTCGCCGCGTAACGTGGGCCACAGTGCGGGCGACCCAGTCGGTGCTGCTCGAGTCGATGGAAAAGCGGCTCAACGACCAGATCAGCAGGCAGGGGATGACCACCCACTGCGACAGGCGCAAGGCAGCGGCGACGGTCCAGCGGAGGCGCTGCGAGCTTGCGCGGTCGGACGGGGCGGCGAGGCGCACGGCGATCTTGACGGTCGAGTAGACGCTGTAGTACAGGAAAAGCGCCAGGCTGTAGGCGAGGCCTGCGTCCGCGGCCGCCGACATCAAAGGCGATTGAATCGAGAGCACAACGCTCAGCAAAAAGAGGGTGCTTAAGAGCACCCGGAATATCCACCACATATTGTCGGTAGAACAAGGAGAACAGAGAGTGTTGTGCGACAAAGGGGAACGGAGACGATGCGGAAGCGGCACCAAACGGGCACTCGAACGATGTCGATGTCGGTGTCGATATCAGTCTCGAGACAGCCCAGAGCGTGCGCGCGGAGGACCGCGCAGCGCGCCGCTTCGAGAAACACGTTTGTCAGGCGCAACTTGGGCGGACGGTAGACGCAGGACGAGCGCTATCGCTGGCCGTGTCGCCGGGTCGTGGCGGCGGGGCGGTGTAGGCGCAAAGAGTCAACACCAAAGTCGGTCGTGCCGTGATCGTTTGCGTCTATCGTTGGTTCGGAGAGAGGTCGATGGATCTGAAAGCGGCCCAAGGTCGAGGAGCAGCCGCGTCCGACGCCAAAGCTTGGGTCGAGCAAGCGTGTTGTGATCGAACGTCCTGGTGTTGATTTCGAGCCGGTCCGGTTCTTCGCCGTGTCGTTTGCGCCGCAAGAGGGTATGAGCAGGTCCGTTCCCTGGTTTGGGGACGACAGGGGAAACGAGCGCCGAATGAAGCGATTTGGCGTATGGTGGTGGGGAGAAACGAAGGCGGACGCGAAACGAGGTCAGGGAGGAGGCGTCTGCGAACGTCTGGCAGAGAAGAGGGGGAAAAAAGGAAAAGTACTGGCAGACGAAACGCAAGAAAGAGTCTGTAAGCGTCGTGAACCGAAGAGCGTCGATGAGAATGTGAAAAAGGAGGGTTTCTTTTTTCACCTGCTCCCAAGTTGTTCTCGTCAAGAGGTGGCAGGCACACGCCATAGGAGAGTACTCGTATATTACCTGCTACGGGGCATTGGGCAGCGTGCAAAAGGCACTTTCAAAAAAATTCAAAGTGGATTCAGGTGGGTGGGTGGAGAGGTCAACAGGTGGATTCTACAAAATAAGATAAATGATGCCCTGTAGGCAGAGCGCTGAGAATGACTCTTAGCGCCGAACTACAGGCGGGTTGGGCTGGAGGTACCTTATCTTCACGTGCAATCATGGGCGGCGGGGAGGGCGTCCAGGGCAGACAGGCAGGTAACGACGACGGGCCCGCAAGTTTGAGCGAATCAGAGGCGAGGCATGTCTCAAGCTACAAAGTACGAAGTACTCGTCTTTTCTTGCAAGGAAGCAGCGACGGGCAAGCGAGAGAACAGACAAGAAGGGAAAAAGGAGACGGTCGAAACTTTGTAAACGATGTCAGGAGAAAAGGGGATATTGACCTTGTTTACGAAAAGGGCATCATCGTCGCGACGTTAGATATATTATTATTATTATTATCAGACGCAAAGTCGAGGCAACAGCGACAGGGGGAGTCGCGTGCTCTCTGTTTTCCCATTCTCGTTGGTCGATTTGGCTCGTGCCTGGAAAGGAACCTGGATGAACTACGAACTACAAACTACAAACTACAAACTACGACATTCTCCCAAGTGGTGTGCAGAAAGTAACTTTTACTTGTGGCCGCCACACTTTGCGTTTTTCAACTCTGGCGAGTGCAACACCCGGATCGTGCTGTACGCGCGTACTATCTCCCGCCTTGGTGGAAGAACCGAGGGACAAGAAGATGGACGAAAACCAAGGGAGCTGACATGGACAAGAAGGCGAAGTGATCGTCGGATATAAGATCTTCAAGTCTTCTTTCCTGCAATACTCCGTACTTTTCCTCGCCGGCTGGCTTTGCCTTCACGCGCGCATCGGTTGCAGCTGAGGGTCTGGCTTCTCCGAGGTTGCGTGCATGCTGCTCGTTCAGCTGTTTTTCTTTCGGCGTATCGTAGGTCCACTTTCTTGCCGCGATGTCCACTCGCCCACTTGTCTCCTTTTTTCCATCCCTATGACAGGTTCTTTCTCGAGCCTCTGCAGCTATTATGGGCGAGCTACGCCGTAAAACTCGATAGTCGATAGCCTGCAGACTCTTCGTTGCGTTTCTCTCATGCTGTAGCGTCTTTTCGCTGACACTTGTGCGGCCAAGTACATGTGAGCGTCAAATATGCGGTGTACGAAGAAGAGTCTTGACGGCACTGGGCAGCCAACGATGGAGGCTGCGTGGCAGTCTGCGGAGTGGTTTGGAGGGTTGAGCGGGCTGGGTGGGCTCAGTGAGCTGCGGTGAGCTGTGTAAACCGTGTGGTCCATGTGGACGACGAATGGCATGACTGAAGCGGTAGTCTTCTGGTTAGACCGGGGAAGGCGGGAAAAAAGGTAATCCTGCAGAGCAGCGCAGAGAAATATGCGTCATACTCTATACTTGTACATACTCTGTGTGTTGTTTGTTTTACTTGTTTTCGATCTTGGCTGGTCATTTAGCCTTCCGCCCGTCTGTCATCGAGGACCTTGAAAACATGACGCGAACCAACGAACCACACAAAAGAAACACAGCTGGACAAGCCACGTTCCGGGCACGGCAAAAGCTAACATATCAAGGAGGCAACTACCGAATCGAAAGGCAGTGCGGTCCGGTAGTCTTGAGATAGCTGGGCATGTCCACATAGTACGCGCACACAAGAGCATGCAGATCGAAGATGGCGGGCGGCGATGGCAGCAAACGAGATGGCAGGACAATAGCAATCATTTGATATTGGCAGGGCCTGTGTCCAACGGGAGCAGACACGGGAGACAAAAGTCCGTTACTTTGTATGATGGTCAGGACATTCATCCCAGGTTGTATACCAAGCGTAACCAAGGACAATTTCTCCATATACAAAATCCAGTATAATCCAAGAGCGTGTACGCAATGACAGTACAAATAACAAGAACAAAGATCCAAGTCCAACCCACGAGACTGCAAGCGATAGCGTAGTGAGGGCATTGTCGCCAAAGGCAGTCCGTCCCAACGCGCCGTCCTTGTTTTTGTCAGCATGGGCGTAGTCACTGTGCTGTTCGATGTGTCTCCCCAGAGAACAAGATAAGTTGGAGATGAGAATCGGAAGAGGGGGGGGAGATCTCGAGAAACATAAGCGGACACGACAGAAGAACTCCAATGGTCCTTTGTCGTATTGGTCGACAGCGCATTCAAAACACAAATGGGGGTATCATAATGCTGTCGCAGATGCAGAAGCGACCAAAGAAAAGAGAAAGAAAGCAAAAAAGGGAAGCCCAAAAGTTGCCGGGCCAGCCTGCTCGTGCAAAGCCCCAAAAGAAGGGAAAGAAGGAAGGCCGGCCATGGCGTCCATCAAATCTCTCAAAGACACCCGTCCGTGCTGCGTCTTGACGATAGGCACGTGGCATTGTCGCCATAGACAGCGGCTGGGGACGGCGGGTTATGGCGAAGAGACGATAGAACAGGCCGGGTGTTGCGAGTAAATACATCGTAAGAAGTCGTCGAATCAAAACGGCGAGGCAGGCTGGTGGCTTGAATGAAAGGAAAAGTGTGAGCTTTAGGCACGGTGACAGGTTGAGCTTGTCTCGAGGACGCGGTGCAATCTAGCTCCACGGGCCGTCCTCGTCAAGTGGTTACTCCCTCGCCGGGCTCCTGTTGAAGGCCATCTAGAGACGAGAGGGATGAGGAGAGCGAGGCAGGTTCGCTCTCTAGTTGCCGCCACGCTTGAAGCCGCGCTCTCAGCCTCACGCCGGGCAGCACCGTCCACGATCTCGTCGTCGTGGGAGTCGTCGGCGGCCTTGGCAGGAGCGCGGCGCTTGTTGCAAAGAAGCGCAGCAGCACACGTTGACGAAGCTGCTGGCAATGCTGACGACCAGAATGGCAATCATGACCAGGTTGCTGTGCGGAACTGGTGCGGTTCTGGGCGACGCATCGGCCGGCCAGCCCGTGTACAGCGCGTACGTCGTCGTGATACTGCCCAGGTTGCCAGACCAGACACGAGCGCGCGGCATGCCGCAACACCGACCTCGCCGTGGCGGTGCTGGAAGATCTCGCCGGACCACGTCATGCAGATGGGGACCGTGGGGCCCAAGGCCGAAGCCCAGCATTCAGGCTGCCGCCGTAGCGCGCCCAGGGTTGGACCGGGGCGCAAACGACACGACCAGGAGACCGGCAATCTGGATGCAGACAGCCGCCGGAAAAAAGACGGCGCGGTAGCGGTGGAAGCGGTCCGAGATGGGCGTCACCAGCAGGATGGCAATGAGATCCATGATCCAGATGGGCGCAAACAGCAGACTGTCGACGATGCTGCTAAAGTGCGGGTTGATGGCGTTGATGACTGACCGAGCCGTACAGCTGCGTCGCAATGCCGACGCCGACCACGCCAAAGTACGATGAGCACCAGCGGCCACAGGCGCCAGTCAATGAGCACGTGCAGCAGTCGCGCACCGTCCAGGGCCGCGGGTGGTAGACACGGCGCATCTCGTGGTAAGTGCACGAGGGCATCCTTCGCCCTTGAGAGCCCCGGCGAGCGAGGCACCCAGGCCAGCAGACGGGGCGGAGCGGGCGAGCAGTGCTCAGGCGGGAGCGGCGTCGGGCACCACCAGAGCAGGGGCGACACCCAGAACGATGGCCAGAAGACCGTACACCAAAAACATCCACTGGAACCCACCAGGCCGCCCAGGCCGTCCATCTTCTGGAACCCAGCCGACACCAGGCCACAACGGACGCCGACAGCTGGGCCGCGGTGAAGTAGTAGCCAATGCGCTTGGCCAGCCGCGACGGCGGGTAGAAGAGCGTCAGGTAGTAGGCATGCCGGCCACATGCGGCAATGCACGCCGAGAAGGAATCGCAGAAGCTTGAGACTCCAGGCGGCCTTGACAGCCGTGAAGCAGACACCAATGACACCGACGGCGAAGACGATGCGAGCCATCCAGACACGGGGGCTGAGCCGGGTCATGATCAGGTTGGAGGGGAAGTCGAAGATGACGTACGAGACGTAAAAGAGCGCCAGGGCGGTGGACACGTCCTTGGACGTCAGGTGCAGCTGTTGCATCAGGTCGTGGCCCTGTGCTGCGTTCATCGTCTGGGCAATGCCAATGTTGGAGCGGATGGCGGAGCAGAGAAGTAAAGGACCCAGAACGGCGGGATATGCGCCAGTCCAGCTTGCGGTACACCTGCTCGACGCGCTTTGTGTCGTACTCGATGATGTCGGGGGCCGCAGCAGGGCCCTCGGCGAGCGATGAGGCGACGACGCCATTCTTGCCCGACCCCTGGCCGTCCCGGTCTGGTTGGGACATGTTGAAGAGGAAAAGTGTGCTGTCTGTGAAGTGACAAGAGGGAGACATCACGAAAGGGATGGAAAGGGGAGAGGAGCCAGAAACAGCGACCGCCAGAGGAAGCAATGGAGCGCGTGCTAGCCTGGTTGTCTGTTCTCTGCAGCTTGGCAATGAAGCTCAATATCAATCTCGCGATGCTACGATGGCAGCTTCCGAGCGGTTCTGTGAAGTGAGGCGGACGACGACGGGAGAAGGAAGATGGGAGGAAAAGAAGTAAAAGAAACCAAAGCAGGCAGGAAAGACAGGAGGAAAGATATATGGGAAGCTCTCGAAGAGTCCGTCGCGAAAGAGGAGAAAAAAAACCATCTCCAGCACTGAGGGGGCGGTAACAAGCTTAACCGCGGGTCGTTTTGAGTGTCTTTGCAGGGCCTGGCCTAGCGGAGTTGGCGCTTGCCTCGAATTGGTTCTAGCGGGGGCCGGCGCCGGTGCGAATTGCTCATGGCTTGTCTCAACAAATTGGAAAAGAGAGGCGGACAAACAAGATGGCAAGGAGGGACAGCAAGGACGGTAAGAATAAGGATCAGGACGATGCGGAGCCATGGTAAAGCAGAGGATTAAAGCGAGAGAAAGGACGAGGAACGAAGCATGAAGGGGCAACGAGTGTGACGAGTCAAGATCTCCATCACGCAACGCGCCACGGACCGAGTCTCTTTTTCTAGTTGACTTTGATCTACAGGCGCCGGACCCAGTCTAGACTCTACTTCGTACTCTACTCGTAGACTCGTGGGAATCATCCAAGCATGTCACGCAAAGGCCACGCGACCCTCTGTGCTGGATGTCAGCTACATCCCTCTGCATGACAATCAAGTCGCTCAGTGGATAAGGAGGTCTGGCATGATAGATCAGCAAGGCTGGCGACGGTTGGCTACGGCTGACGAGTAGCTCAAATTTCAACGGCTCTTGAGGCGTCCGACGTATACTGAGTATTTCCAATGAAGTCTTACTGTAATATCGAAGGTGGTTGTAGGTACACGAAGCTTTACGCACATCTCGGAATGGTGGGAGCTGGATGTGTTTGCTGCAAAGGACAGTCGACTTTTGACCTCTTTCTTTTAGAAAAAAAGACAAAAGGAGCAAAGAAGAGGGCCAGAAGACAAGAATAAGAGAAACAGGAGAAAGAAAGAGAAAAAGGGCCGAAAGAGAGTTAAAAAGAAAAACAGAGAGCGTACTCGCAGTCCGAACAGTATCTTGCCAGTCATGCAGGAGCGCAATCCGTAGCCTCTTGTCTCTCATCCACTGTTTTGCCTCTCCGTCTGCCTCTGTCTGCATCTCTTCCCATCCAGCACTGTCTTCTCACACATGGAAGACGGCAACTAGCCAAGGTACCGGGTATCACGATGCAACCGTCTCTTCTCTCCTCACGCGGCTTTACCCTTACTCTATTCCTATTACCAACTTTAGCAGAAAAGTAGTAGACCTGAACTGACAGATAAATAGTCAGTGACGAAAAAAGCACTAAATAATCCGCATATGTCCTCTCTATATTACACGTCAATCGGAATCAGACCCTTGTGTCAGTCGCCGCCCGTGGCGCTGCCCTGCCCGTCACGTTGTGCTGGACATGCTCCAAGTTGGAAAGATCCTCCTTTTGTTCGTCTTGCTCGGCCTCCCCTAATCGACTACCCGCTGCTTGTTCCGCAAACGATCGCCCTCGCGGCGAACATCCCGAGACCGGCGTTCCTAAGACCGGCCCAGACTAAGAGCTGACGACCCGCCGCCGCTGCCATTGATCACTGGCAAGCCCACCATCTCATCCGCCTCGGCCACCCACAGCCGTGCCAGCGCCCGGCTCAGGCCCACCCGCACCCGCTGTAGCAACGTCGGCCGCCGTCGTGTTGGCCGGCAGCCCGCTGCGCCAGTCCCAGCCGCGGTGGATCGAGGCCGGCGCGTGCAGGGGTCCACCCGCCCGCGCGCCGACATGCTGCGGTGCAGCTGGCTTGCGAGCATCGAGCTGCCCGTCATAAGGAACGAGGACGAGCCCCCAGACGCTGCCGATGTCGCCGACTTCGCTGACAGGCTGCTAGTGGTCTTGCGCAGCAAGTCGGCCGGTGTCGAGCCCTTGAGACCACCTGGCACGCTGGCCAGCACCACCTGGAAAAACTCGTCGCACGCCCTGTAGACATGCGAGCCTGTCAGCGTCTGCAAGTCCTCCACTGCCTTGAGCAGGACATCGACTGTGTCGGCGGCCACGACAGGCGGCGCCGTGACTAAGCCCGCGGATGTGGCAGTTGTGCTTCTTGGCAGTGAGGAGCTTGGCGCAGCCTCGGTGAATATGAGGGCCTCGCCCAGCAGTGCCAGTAGAAACTCTTCGGGCACGACCGCGTCGCGATCGGAGTCGTGCAGTCCGCCGCGGATGTTGTCATCGGCGCTCGCGATCACGGCCGTCAGCGCAGCAGCAGCAGCTGTGCGCCGCCGCGCAGGTGAGATATCGGTCGCCCGGTCGTCGCGCACGTTGTAAAAGTGCCGAAGTGTTGCATAGCGCTCAGCAGCCGGCCCAGCAGCTCTGCCGCCGCAAGGTCGCGCCGCGCCAGCTGCTCCAGAGACGCCTTACGCTCAAACAGCAACCGCCGTAGGTAGTCGTCGAGGTCCGTTCGGCCGGGAATGCTGCGACTGCACTAACGAGTACGAGATGAGCAGGTTCATCACCTCGCGCACCTTGAATGGCCGGTGGGCAATGGCAAAGTACCACATCGCCTCACCGAACCGATACGACTCGTTGGCCAGGAGGTCCCCGTAGTGCTAGCAAATGTCAGTATCAAAATTCGGCCATCTGTAACAAGGAAGGGTGCTGTTTTCGTACCTCTGCCGCATCTTCTGCGTACACGGACATGCCGAGGTCGCTCAGCAGCCGCCAGATCTTGTCCACCGTCACGCCAGAGTTCACGTCCAGCCGGGCCAGGATCGTCCGCACCAGCTCGCCAATCGTCTCCTCTGCCCGCTCCTGCGAGTCCATGCGGCCTAGCACGTAAATCGCCAGCTCCCAACCATCCATGGTAGCAGGCGATGCGCTACGTCGGCGGCCTCGTGTTCGCCGTCCTCCTCAGAAATAGGCTGCAGGTCCTTGTCGTTGACCAGCGCCTGGGCATACTGCGCCAGGGTATTGTCTTTGAAGCCGTCCGCCTCGTCGGGGTCTGTCGGGTCGACGCCCAGCACCTCCAGATCCTCCATGTCCAGACCGCCAAGCGCCGTCGCCAGCGCCGACGCAGACGACTGTGTCGGCAGCCAGCCGCCGAGCGAGGCAATCTCGACGACTGCCGAAGCCACAGGGAGCGACCATGCCCGCAGAAGACCGAGCAGGCCGCGCGGTTGTCTTCAAAGATGCACGCAAGGGCCACCTCGAGCGGGTTGTTCGTATTGATTTCTAGTCCCGCATCCGTTGTCGCCCGGAACGACCGCGTGAGCCGGTCCAGGTAGCCCTCAAAGGTCGACGAAGCGCCGTCAAGGCCGCCCGCCGGATGTCCGCGCAGCGTCATGGACATGGACTGGCCGTGGCGGCTCGTACCAAAGTTGGGTGCATTCGGTGTCGGCGCCACCTTTGTCTCGTCCCACCAGCCAAACAGACCCAGTGTGGCCTCGCACCAGTCCTGAGAGACACCCAAGATACGCTCGCGCGATCCCAGGGCAATGTCAAACACAATGTTGAGGTTCTCGTAAATGTCCCACGGCACCTGGCTCTCGGCCTTGCGCGCCATGCCGGCCATCGATTGGCGACCGCCACGGTAGGACCCGCCAAAGTCGTCGTCGCCGCCCTCGGCGTCCACATCCTCGTCGTAGCCACCACCGGCCCCGCCAGCCCTGCCGCCCTCGGCAAATCGCCGCAAGTGGTCGAGCGCTCCCTTGCACGAATCCGGAACAGGGTCCACTCGCTGTTCCAAATGTCCCAGCTACCAAACTTGCCAGGACACGTATCCAGCATCCCAACCGTCTCCTGCACGGCACGCTCCACATTCGAGAGCGCACGGCCGCTGTACGCCTGCACGCCAGCACGCCGCACTTTCTCCCAACCACCCGCCCGCAGAAGCTCAATGGCGTCCTCGACGCGGCCCTGCAACAGGCTCACGAAGACAGTCTGCCAAAACATGCCATGGGAGGCCGGGCTGGGCTGGTAACTCAGCACGTCATTGACCTGGTCGGGATAGACGTTGTGATAGTCGGCCATCCAGCGGAAGAGGGTCTCGGTGAGCGGCTCGGGCGAAGGTGCGCCTGTCTCGTTGCTCGAGCTGCGCGTGTGGTGCAACTGCAGCGCCAGGGCCGCGGCATACGCGGCATGCTCGAAAGCGCTGGCGTCCGGTCCGGGGCCGATGCTGGCCAGTTGTTCTTCTTCATGTTCTGAGTGCCTTGTCTCGGGGAGGCTGTCGACGTAGGCCTGCCAGAGGCCACGAGCTGCGCAGAAGCGTCGGCCAGTGCCCTGTCCAAGCGGTCGGCGTTGTCCTCGGCACCCACGCCCTGGCTGTAGAGCTTGGTGATGTGAATTTCCGTCTGGCGCACTAGCTGTGGCGCCTCGACCATGGCAGCAGTGCCCATCTGGCTGTACATGCTCTTGGCAATGGACGAGTACTTGAGCTCGCGCGGCCCACGCGTTGAGGCAGCACCAAGCAAAGGGCCACCACCCATACGGCTACCAGCAGCACCGCCACTGCGGGCCACCGTTGCGCGGAAAATGTTCTCGGCCTCTTGGCGGACGCGGTTGTTGATGGCGGGCGTGGCAAAGTTGAGCAGGTCGCCGCTGTGAACGGCGTCCGTGCCGCCCATAGCGACCTCGCCCTCGCCGTCCTCCTCCTCGCTGGCAGGCATCCACGGCGCGCGGCCCTGCAGGGAGGCACGCTCTCGAACAGCACTTTGTGCCAGGTCGAGCCAGGGGTCGTTGCCCGTTCCATCCTCGTCCTCCTCGTCTTCGTCGTAGTCGCCCTCGGCGTCTTCCTCGTCCTCATATGAGCCCTCCTCATCATCGTCCTCCTCTTCTTCTTCGTCGTCGTAGACATGCGTCTGACCTCGGTTGGCGGGGACCTTTTGTGCACCCGTGGCCGGTAGTAGGCCTCGTCGTCTTCCTCTTCGCCCTCGGCATCCTCTTCTCCGTCTTCCTCTTCCCCTCCCTCATCCTCATCCTCCTCCTCTTCTTCCTCGTCTTCCTCGTCTTCGTCGTCGTCGGCCATCACTTGGCTCAGTCGTGAGGGCTGCCGTGTCGAGCCTAGTCCAAAGGTCGGCTGCTGCCTTGGATCGAACGACCGAGGGGTGAGTTGGAGCTGCCACCGCCGCCTGCAGAGAAAATGTTCCGCGACGTGGACGTCAATGGCGAGCCTGTCGACTTGGCTGTGCCTGCCACGCCCGCATAATAGAGCTACCAAGATACGACGCCGAAGGTGCACCCGCCGGTGTGAAGCTGCCGGCTGATGACGGCGGTGGCAGGCCGCCAGGTGTGGTCGATGAAGTGGCACGGCCATCGAAGTGAAAGAGGTTGCCACGGCCACCGGCACCGCCACCAATATAGCTGCCGCCAGGGGTGGCTGGTGACGAGAAGTCGTCGTCGTCGTCGTCGTCGGAGAGCGAGAACTTGTTAGGCATTGTCGGGGACGATGATGGCGAAAGTGTGGATAGTGCGGGTGTTAGAATGCGATGCTGTCGTTAAATGTCGTCAATGCGAAGGTGCCGGCACCAGATGGTAGAGATTGGGTGTCGTGCTGCCGACAAAAGAAGCTTGAGGCTGAGATTGGAGTGTTTGTTTAGATTGTTATTTTTGTTGCTGGCCTTTCCTTCTCTGGGAGAAAAGCTTGGCTCCTCCGCCTCCCCAAGCTCCAAGCGCGACCCAGAGCGCGACGGACAATCACGTGATCCTAACAACTTGGTATGGATCGCTTTCACCGTCTCTACAAGAATCACATCCATCATTCATCCGCATCCACTCATTATCTCTAACTCAGGTATAACTATTGAACGGGTAGTATTCTGTCTATAGCGACATTCCCGGGTCCATTCACAAAGGACCCCAGATACGAGAGCCAACCCGAGGGAAGACCAAGAAGTAAAAACACCTATCCTCGCTTCATTTGCAACGAGACATGACAAACACTTTTTTCACCCACAACCGCCTCTCGCTTCGCAACGACTTCCTTTGCATTTTCCTCCTCAACACATTTTTGTCTACTAGCAATGTTTTGGTACCATTGTGGCCCGGTCCAAGATTGTCGACTCGTGCCTCGTTCGTCGTCGGGTTTGAGAGGATAGGACGCCATATGGGATCGAGATCCCTCGGTTGTGCCTCAGGTAGCGACGTCTCGTCCAAGAAAATCGAAGGAGCATGAAACGGTCGTCCACGTGTCGTTCAGATGCGTTTGTGACCAGGAGATGGAGTCACTCAATGCTCGCTCTGTGCTTGTATATGTGCGTGTATGTGTTTTGATACGTCAACCTGCAGCGTCGCTGCTGCCTCCTTCCTTGCAGGCACCGTTCAGTTGATACGCTGGTAGAACAGCAGGTAAGCGACCTTGTTGTCCTTGATGCTCTCCTTGGGCACCTTGTTCTTGGGCTCGTCGCGCCGTTCGCAACCGAGCTCCACTTCTTGCCGTTGCCGTTGACAGGCGCGCTCCAGTCATTGTCGCTGTCGCCGGCGTCCTCCTCGCTCATACCAGCAAAGCGGTTTGCGTTGCCGGCAGCAGTGGGCGTGGTCTTGGCGGCCGCGGACGGGTTGCTGGACGCGTCGAGCTGACCGCACCAGACTCCTCAGCCCCACCATGGGCGACCTCCTCGCGGCGAATGCGGCGAATGACAGTATCGTCCAAACGGATCCAATCGCGGCCATCCTCACGGAGTGCATCGACAGTGTAGTGGCCACCGCTAGCCTGCTTGCCGTGGTGGTAGACGACGGCGTTGAGGCGGTACTTGGGCAGCGGCTCCGAAATGAACGCGTTGCGCTTGCGACGGCTGAAAATCTCACGTGGGATCTCCAGCTCCAGCGGATAGCCGATCTTCTTCCAGATCTTAATGGTGCCGTTGCCCTGCCAGTCGAACTGGAAGCGCTTCAGGTGCAAAATCAGGACTGGGGCAGGTCCTCAATATACACCTGCTTTGTCGCGCTGACTTCCTTGCCCTGGGGAGACTTGAAGTCGGCGTGCAGAATCTCGGGATTCGTGAGGTTGCGCAGAGCGTCCACGATGTTGCGGACCTCGGGCGAGTCAATGTGCAGCTGCAGAGACTGGTACGGCTCCAGAGTAACCGAGTCCTTGCGGCCGGGAACGCGGAGCTCCGAGCGTAGAAGGCCGCTGAAGATGCTGTTAATGGGCGACGTCTGGACGTGGCCCGATGACCGGTCTCAGCAGCGCGCTGGCGGGGACCAACTTCGAGCCAGCCTCCGGAAGGATCAGCCACTTCAGACGTAACTGACAGAGCCGGCGTGGCGTGTGCAGAGGTAGGCGGCGAGCTGTTGGTGTTGGACGCGTTGGCCAAGTCCTGGAGGACCTTGGCGCACTCGTCGTTGAGAGACTCGAGCAGAAGCCCAAGAACTCTTCGGCATCTTGCTGGTGTCCGCGCTGGTAGTCGTTAGTATCTGAATTCCTAGGGTGTACAGTGTTTGCAGTGGGGAGTGGGAGGACTACGCACAATCATGCTGGAGAATCGTGGCAGTTGCTTGATGGCGTTGTAGACAAACTCGGGGGTAAAGGCCTCGCCGTACCGCTCCAGATCGTCACTCTTGAGACGCTTCTGCAGGGCCACGGGGTCGGCACGGTCAATGACCTTGAACTCGCGCAGGAACATGATCATGGCGTCGATCATGGGCGTCTCGCTCTTGAAGCTGAAAGCAGCCTTCTGGCCGACCTGGTCTAGGAAGTCATAAAAGGAATGCAAAAAGTAAGGACCTGCAGCACCGAGTTCATGTAGCACATGTTGCCGGTGTTAATCAGACCACGGGGCTCAATGAAAGCCACCTTGTCGGCGGTGCCGACACGGTACGAGGAGACAGCCTCTGCCAGCGAGTTGGAGTTCGACTTGGCGAAGGCGCCAGACGTGCCGTTCGTGCCGTTCACACCGTTGTTTGCTGCCGCAGCGACCTTTGAGAACAGACCAGTCCACAGCTTGGGCCCCGACGGCGCAGGAGCCGGGGCCGGAGCCGCCTCGGCCTTCTCGACTGCCTCGCCGTTGGTCGCAGGTTCGCCGTTGGTCGCAGGTTCGCCGTTTACGGGAACAGCGTCAATCATCTTTGCAGGCTGTGCTACGTCAGTAGCCGCGACGCTAGCCACAGGCCGTCGGTGATCGGCTTAGTGGCAGCCGGCGGACAGGCAGAGCAGGAATAATAGGAGCTGCGGAGGTGGCTGGGCTGGTGACAGATGCTTTGACAGGTGTAGGTGTAGTAGCGGAGGTTGAGGCAGCAGCTTGCTTGGGGGTCTGGGGGCGGTAGTAGAGGCGGTCGTCGTCGTGGCAGGATCATGCTGGCAAGGAGGCAGCTCGACGTTCATAAAGCCACCCATATCCTGACGTTTCCGGCGGGCGGTTGCGCGTCGTGGGGGAAGGCTTCATCAGGAACGGAGAGCCACGGCAACTAAAGATGAGGATTGCGGTTAGCACAAAATCCACACCGACAGATGTAGTTTACAAAATCCAGCGGAGCTCTTACAGGGACGCGGAAGGCTTTCCGGGGCTGAGCGGCCGTGTCAACAGCAGGCGCCTGGGGCTCAGAATCAGCCTGGACAGTCGGGGAGGTCTCAACGTCGGCCTGCGCCACAGAGGGGTCGGCCGAAGATGTCGGAGTTGGTCCCGCGTCCGTTGAGGGAGTGGCAGAGTTGCCGTCAAAGCCCGGCGGGGCATTCTGTTGTGTAGAGGTGGCAGACATCGGTGTGGCTGTGGGCTGGGTCATGAGCAAAGGTAATGAGCCAGAAGGAGGGTTCTCGTTGTTGAAGGTGTAGGGGTGGAAGCGGCGTTGATGTTGCTGTGTGGCACGTCGCCGCGAGCAGGGACAGGGATGTGCGGCGGGAGAGACGGCGGCAGGCCATCGACGTTTGCATAGGAGGAGGCTGGTATGACGCGATGGCAGCCGGAGGGGACTGCTGAGGAGGAATCATGCCGTGCAGAGGATACTGAGGCGGCAGATGCTGGACTTGTGGCGTGGAGACAATCAGAGGCACATGCTGGTCGTTCCGTACATAGGGAGACAAGTGCGGCTGCTGCATGTTTTGCGACAGTCCTTGCGGGTGCTGTGCGAGGGGGTTCAAAGGAGCATGTTGCTGTGGCGGCGGCACTGGGGATGCATTCCCATCGGAGAAAACTGCCCAGGAGCACCGGGCGGCCGTATTGATGCTGTTGCTGGAAAGGAACGAAGGGACTCGGCATGCCCTGGTGCTGCATGTACGGCATCTGGGGATAACCAAACTGCTGGTTACCATAGGGCGGCATGTACGGCTGCTGGTACATCTGCTGCTGGTACTGCCCATTATGGCCGTTGTAACCATTGTAGCTATTGTTCTGGTTATTGTAGTGGCTGCCGTGATGGCGACCTCGCCGAGGCCCACCGCCACGGCCACCGTGATGGCCACTGTGCCCGTGTCCGTTGTGGACATTGTGGTTGCTGCCGCCACCGTTGTTCCCCTCGTGGGGCGCCGAAGCTGCCACCCGGCATGTCGGCCATGCCTTGCCCTGCACCGGCTCCGAGGCCGGCCGCCCAGCCGGCAGATGACTGTTGTTCATCTTGGCCGGCTTGGGAAATGTGTTCGCGTCGCCTGGAAGCCTACAGTCGCAAGAGAACTGTACGCGCCAAGCGTTCGGGTTGTTTTTAAGGGAATGCTGTCTGCGCGGTTGTAGCTATCGCAGAAACCAGTAAGAGAAGTCGAGCAGACGGCAAAAGCGAGGGTAACGCGATCGGATGCGATCGTGTGTCGTGACGAGAAAGGATTTCGCGTCAGGGTCGCGAAGTCGGCGTCGAGTCGAAGAGAATGCGATGGGTAATGGTTGGCGGTCGTGGAGTAAAATGCGGTTGAGTGGATAAGCTGGGAGAGCCCAGAGGTTCCCCAGGTGGCGCGACGGCCTTTTTATAGAAATGGGAGAACTGAACCTTAATCAGAACACCTGCTGTGCCTGTTGGTGCGTGACAGTGTGGCGCGGCGAATCGTATCGCACGGTATCAAACAATTTCGAGTCGAAAGAAAGAGATTGCAGTAGATTTGCAGCGCTGGGTCATGGGAAGGATGCGATGCTTTGGCGAAATCTAGACGGTCCGCTGTCGTGTCGTCGATTGTATCCTCTTGATATCAGGTGCCGGGGAAAAAAAGAACGCGAATAGGGGAAATGAACGTCAAGAAGGAGCAGATGCTAACAAAGCACGGAAGAAAGAAAGGATTGCAACAGAAAATAGTTGAGAAATGACAGTCAAGAAGAAAAAGAAAGGAGAGAAGGGGAGAGGAAGGAGGACGGACGATGCTCGGCGAGGCGGAGAATCGAGCTTCGATGGATGGTGATGGGAAAAGAGGATAAAAAGCCGACCGAGGAGGGAAGGCGAGAGAGGGAAGAGAGACCGTCACGGAATGCGCCTGGTCTCGTTCGCTACTGCCCGTGCTGTCTCATCAGTTCTGAGCGCTCCAATTCGCTCCTTCCTGTCTGGGGCTTTTTTCGCTTTTTCAGGCGCACGACCATCCCCACAAAACATTTTAACCTTGCTAGCGCGAGCTCGGATTGTGGCGCATCTGTGACTAATACAGAGCAGTACTCTTATTGGCCAGCATGGAGAATGTGCACGTGCAGCTTTGACACAGCCCACAAGAGCTCACAACACAAGAAGATACCTTCCAACACGCACTCGTGGCTGCCACTTCTGGCAACCCTCTCCAGAGCGATATCAACTATTGCTCGGATGAACTCAAAGTCAACAATACAGCAATACAGCAACGTTCACAACCAGCCTCAGTCAGATCTGCGATGAAATTGCTCAGCTGCTTCCTACCAGCTTGGAAGTAATTGCAGCGGCCAGTCATGCAAGTCGGCTTGCAGGATGCATCAATTACATATGTACAGAGCTGAATGCTGAATGCTGCAGCGTGTTGCGTACAAACACCAAATGCACCACCAAGTCCGAGAATCGTATAGCCGATTGCTAAGGTATTACAAGCCCTAGACTGGCCAAGTGGCCCAGACAGAAAGTGATGAAAGAGAAAGAGTGAGAAACTGCGTCGTTATCATGCTCGTGTTTTGTGTTGCCATATGCTTCTCTCTCCCCCGACCCTTTCACCTCGTCCCGAAACAGCCATCGACCACCACCAGAACGCATAGCTTCTCGATAGCGCTCCTGGACCGTGATGCGCTCAACCTTTTCCGCCTCAGCTCTGTTGTGCTCCTGGTCCTGCGTGGTGGGAAAGTCAGTGTCCCAGAACCCAGGAGGCGACGCCCTCCGGTGAAAGCCGGTGCCGGTGTTTGCCGTACTTGTCGGCGAGCTCCTTTGTTCGAGCTTCAAGCCATAGCTCCTTTTTCTCTTCGGGCGACATCTGAGCTAGCATGTAGGCGCCATCGCCCAGGTGCCGCTCCATCAAGGCAATGCTCTCTGAGCGCCGAGTGACTAGGCCAGCGGCGTCCAGCTCCGAGACCGCCATGCCGCGGAAGGCTTTGCCGCAACACTGGGGTCGGTGCAGCCAGACAGACCAGCTCGGTCAGCGCGGCTGCGCACAACTTCATTATAGGCAAACGTCTCGCCGTTGTTGAAGGCCGGGTTGATTTTGAAATCGTCCATCTTGAGGCGCTCTACCGGCCGGCCGCGTAGAGGAGACGACGCCCTCTTAGCCGCGCTCTCTGCTTTGGCCGCCAGCAAAGCCGCAGTCAGTGGGTTTGTCGTGGGTGTTGTTACTACGCTGCAGCCGGAGCGGCAGGTTTTCTTGCAGCGGTTGCACTGGGTGTGCTTGGTAGTGACGGCGCGTTGTTGTCTTCGTCGCGAACGCGGAGCAGCCTCCGTGTCGGCGGTGGCCGCCCAACAAGCCGGCAATCGGACTGTCTGCGCCGCCATGATACCGCGAGGCAGTCGAGAGTGTCGGCCGTGAGGGCGACGCAACAGGGCTCGGTTCAGACGGCCGCGAATTGAGCAGCGAGCTGAGTCGAGTCTGTCTTGTCGTGCCCGGCGGCTCCACGGTCGTGCGCTTTGAAGACGCGGATGGAGAGCTGTGAGCCTCATTGCCTTCAGTCAGCGATTCAATGCCTCGCTTCAAGGACTTTAGGTCTTTTCCCGCGCCCTTGAGCCTGCGGCGAACGTTTGCCAGAAATCGGCGCCAAGGGTGTAGACGGCGTGCATGGTGTAGGTGGGGGCGGCTGTGGAACCAGGCGAGGTGGTGGGCGAGCCTTTGCGGCAGCCTTTGAAGGCGGCTCATCCGCAGGCTTCTCCTGAGACGCTGCTGAGCTTGACTCGTCGCTGTTGTGTCCGCTGCTGTGCCTCTCCAAGAGCAGCTGTTGCTGGTAAAAGAGGTGTCTTTTCCGCGGTGTTTGGACCGTAAGTTGCCCCTCATCAAGGTCGATACTCTCTTGTGACTCCGGTAGCTGGCCAGGCCCAGGGCCCGCGGCCGTACTGTCGGAGCTTTCTCGCTTTACCGCAGGCAATATTTGGGGTGTCTGGGGATGGCTCTTCGCACCTTTCTCGTCCATCTTGGGCTTCTTCGTTGCCCGCTCCCAGATAATCTCCGGCCCGTCGGAGGATGGCTCGCTCTTGATCATCGCATTGCCGGCCGCACCGTCTGAGTTTGTCGCACGCGGGGTCGGAAGCGCGGGGAGTTCAGGTTGCGCTGCGTCCGACGACGGATCGCCCTGTGTAAAGTCTGATGCAGTCTCGTTGTTGGCGGGGCCGTGTCGGTTGCTTTGGGCATCTTTTGAAGAGGCAGCTCAGGCTCAGCGCCTGCCTCATCCGCCGACGAGTCGCCCAAGAGAGAGGTATCAGATGGGCTAAAGCTAGCACCCAAACTTGGCTTGGCGACCACTGTCTCTAGTTGAGGCCGTAATTGGCGCTGAGAATGTGCCTCTTCTAGCATATTGCATATTGCTGCCGAGATATTGCTCGATGGGGGAGGTGGCGGCATCGGTGCAGGTGCCGGGGTGGACATGCGGTCCTGAGGCGGCCCCGTCGTCCGCCGTGCAGTGGCCAGTTTTTTCTCCAGCTTCTTCATCTTCACCTCCAAACTGTCCGCGTATTCCGCCATCGCAGTATTTCGCCTTGCGCTTCCGACCAGCGCCACTGCCTCGTCAAGCTGCGCTTTGATCACTTCATATCGCGAATATGACTCTCGAGGCGCGCCTGCAGCTCTTGGACAAGTTGGGGCAGATCCTCCTGTGGATCGTCCTCGCGTGTGATGTGTCGGTTTTGTAACCGAACCAGGGCCAGATTGAGGCCAGTACCCTGTGCAGCTTCGGATCGTTGGAGGGATGCTGTCAGAGCTGCACTTGGTCCGAAGCTGGCTTATTTCGGACTTTGTCCGTTCTTGTGTCTCCTGCGAGTCTGCTTGCAGCTTGTTGAACTTTTGCCGCCATGCACCGTCTTGCTTCTGAAAGTCTTCAAGCCAGATTCAACCATTGTCAGCGCATCGCTCGGTTCTCCATCGAGTCCCAAAATTTTCGTGCCTAGCATCGTGCACCCTCTGCCAGCTCACCTGCTGCTACTTTGTCGTTCAATCCGTCCAAGGCGCGCTCGATTGCCTGGATCAAGGCTGGCCGCCCGAGACGGACTTGCATCGGACATGGTTGCGGACTGCCGAGTGGTGCGTGATTTGTTGCTTTTAATCTAAGCCATGCTATTCGATCATGAACACGAATCGTCTGGTCTTTGATCGTCCTTTTGCCGTTACCAGGGGTGTGTGGAATGCGACGTCGTAAACTATGCAGTATTTGTACTCAGTATGCACGATACGCCGTGCTGCTGTAGACGAGACGCGTTGGGGGCAAAGACGCGCCGGCCGCGTTAGACGCACTACGAGTATTCTCGACGCGCCAATACACGTGACGTAGTGCTGTCACAGCACTTTACAGAGGTCTGTCAGACATTTTTACCGCCAATACACACATTTTGGGGTGTCGCCACTGCTGTCACTTCCCAACACGCCCCATGGCCGCTAATTCACAAGGCCAAATCGGCACTTATTATGGCTTATCCCACTGGTCAACCACTAAAGCTCTTAGCAAATCCTGAGTAATTGTTGGGCCCTGCTGTCCCGTATTACGTTCAGATACTTGTGTTCCTCACACCTCTTCATCACCAAATTATATGAAGTTGAAGCACGTCCTCTTACTCAGTAAGCTGAAACGCTGCTATTGCACATCAGGGCTTTTCCAAATATACCTCGTAGCCTCACGCATTCCCAGCAGGCCACCGTCGTGGACAATGGACTGCTCTGGCCGACAAGAGCCACAAGAAATGGACCAAACTCAAATGGAGCAGGCTGACAGCCTCGCGGCTCTCGGTCGTTACTGAGTCGAAAGATGATTGCAGCCTCCTCGTCTTATATCGAGCTGCATAGTTTTTCAAGGAACGACCGGCAAATTATGAGGAAAAAAGAAATGAAAGGTTTGGCAGGAGTACCAAGATGCAGCAAGATCTAGCCGAAAGAAACACCGTCAGATCCCATCTCGTTTGGCCAGGCAAAGCACGCCGCAGGTCAGGCTATGAACCCGAAGCGGGATCGCAGAAACCCCAAAACGGGCATATCGCAGGTGAGGTTCAAAGAAGCCCTCATATAGCAGATTGCGGGCGGCATATGACACAAGGACGAACGGAGAAAGCTTCCAGAAGCCAAAGGGCAGGATTGCAAGCATAGAAGGATCTTGGCGGTTGAGTAGAAACACTTTCAGATCTCGGCCACTTCAGATTTGAAAAGGCATAACTTCCATCTCGTCGTCGTAAGCAGTTGATTCGTGGGATCGCCAGCGAGGGATGGGCGGCCAAATTACGCGCTGCTCTTTTAGCTTCTTCGCATGGCCCTTTCCCATGTCTTTTTGCACGTGGCTAGAAACACGGGTCTTCCCACCAGGCCGGTGACATGATCTTTAGAAAGAGGTCGAAGTCGCTCAGAATTTGTCAACAGCAGCCAACAAGAGCACCGTGTGGGCAACGTATGTATCAAGTCTGCATCAAATAGGTCACCGCCACTAGAGAATGCAGCTGCGCGACGCACACTGCATTCAAGCTGCAACGCATATTGGATCGTATCTTACTCTGACCGCCACTCTCCGTAGGCATACGCGTGAGTTGTCTCTCACTTGCACGCGATCAGCAATGCTGGCCGATATGTTCTCACAGGACTCGGGGTTTCCTTAGCGGCTGCCTGGTCGATTTCTTTATTTATCTCTCAGTTCTCCTTCCACTTCCGTCCAGCGTATCGCCGGAATGCTGTTGTATCTCGAGTGAGAGGCATATTCGCTTTGGCGGAGAGACAATGCCGGGGCAGCGCGAGCCGTTATCCAGGGTGATATGCTGTCCAGGGTTGTTGGTACAATACTCTGTAGTATCCGAACAACAGCGATGCGAGAGTTCGATAACAATGAATGAGTCGAAGGGGGTATGCGTCAATCTCCTCCCAACAAGTAAAACAGTAAGACATATCAAGAGCTCCGCAAGGGAAGACAGATCTTGCAAGGTTTTCAAGGTCAATAGACAGAACGTTTGTTGGGGCCCTCGCACGACAGGAGAAAGAGCTGCAGCAAACGTTCCCTTTCGCGAGGTTGATGCAGTGTACTGCGTACAAGAGGCGTATTCATATGCGTTCTCGACGCCGCCGTATCGCCAACGTGCGCCACGTGCTGCCCAACGCACGATAACACGCGGTCAGACAGCCGAATCCATATTCGTCAAGCGGCGTGCCCACTCGGTAGCCGTCTCTTGTGTGGCGGGTGGCGGCCAAATTAGATTAATATGTGGCAGTATCGGCGAAAGCGCACGAAAGGCGCACGAAAGGCGCAATGAATGTATCGCCTGTCCCCAAACAGAAGAAAATCAAGCAGGCCAAATGTGACAAACGACAGACACATGCGGGGGTTTGGGAGCAGGAATGGAGCGATGAGGGTATGTAGACGGTCGCCCGTAAGATGTCGCTCGTCAAAATGAGCTGAGAACAAAGATCAGCCAGGTACCCAGATTGGGAGGGCTTGCGATCCAAGATGGCCGATTAAAAGAGCGACACACCCCGTTGTTGCTCGTCGGTTGATACAGGCGATATAAACGTTGCGCTTCAAGCAACTGACAGGCCGTGAGGATCAATGAAGACCCAAAGAAGGTCGTGTAGGGCCATTAAGGCTGTGGAGGCAAACAGAGCGGTAACGGGTGTGGCCTGGTTCTCGACAGAGACGGATGAGGAGCCTCAAGAGTCTGTCGTCCCAAGTCTTCATGGTCCTCGCCACGAAGAAGTGCACTGTTAAGATGACAGCCTGTTATGTCTTTGTCAGCCTCTTCTTGTCACCAACTGTCACAAGCAGTCGTCTCGTCTCGTCCTCGCCACGTAGCTCGAGTTGCCCAGACCTGTTCCTGCTTAATATTGTGCCGGCGATTCTTTCTTGACTCGCACCGGCCTCGCCTGGCTGCGAAGATGAGATTGATGTTGCTCCGGTCGGTCTAGTAACTTAGTTGTACGCATCGTCCACGCGCTCGAGCAGATTCTCGCACCACATTGCTGCGCCTTCTCCCTCCCCAGCAAACTGCAGGTCCATGTTGTTCTCGTTCTGTCAGAAGTGACCGCGGAGATCTTGTCTGTGATTCCTCTGCGTTGCTCTCACACACCCTCCAACTCGCTTCGTCCGACTCATCCCCATGCCATTGGTCTCTGCATTCTTTGCCATTCTGGTATCACCCTTGTCGTCTCAGCTGAGGTTGTGTAAAAACGGAAGCATTCTATTGTTGTTATCGCTTCTCAAGTCTGTTTAACTTTACTTGGCATCGTCTGGGGCAGGCACGCCTGGCTGTCGATTCGGCATGCGTCGCTCCTGCTTAACACAATGTCTACACTTTCCACAGGTTTGTGCATCCTCGTGACCTTTGTGCCTTCCATACATACGAGTAAACTCATGAAGTCGCCTTGGATTGCTCCTTCCCCTCCTATCCTCTCCTCTTTCGTGCCTTCCCTAGTCGTCTATGTTTTGCCTCCGGCGCGATCTTATCGTCGCGTCCCTTCCCATACGTCCTTCGCTCCTGCCTTGCGCTGCAGTCGCATCTTCTCCTGCCAACATAGCCCTAAAAGTTTCAGACAGCAAACGCCACTAAGGAGCCAAAAAAAATACTAAAAAAAGAAAAATCTTACCAAACCATAAAAATCCCAACTGTTGCCCTCCTTCAACAAATCCACTTCCCACTTTCGAGCCTCCTGCTTCTTGTCCTTAACCAAACCAAAAACACAAACATCTTCTGTGAGTACGCTTTGACATCCCTCTTTCTACGCATCACGACATCTTTACATACTCGACACTGTCAGTCCTACCTGTCTTTCGTCTGTATGCCCCCTCACTGTGCCTCCAATAGCCCCTTGCCACTCGCCACTCCACGTGATCGAGATCGAGATCTTTGGCTCTCGCCGGTCAGATCTCAGGAACGTGTCACCGAGAGCGCGTTTCCCTTCTCGTGCGTCGACCATGCGTCCCCGGGGCCTTGTCTATGAACAATCAACTGCACACACACACTCTCTCTCTCTTTCTCTCTTGAACGGCATCGGCCTCGGCCTCGGATTCGCTCCATGTCGCCGAATCGAAGCTAACAAAACGCGTCTGCAGACAACTCGTTCTTCGTCGACTCACCCAATCTTCACTTGAATACTTCAGTCTTCCTTCCCACCAACAATCAAAATGGATTTCCAGGCTCAGCAGAGCACGCAGCAGAGCGGCGGCAGCAGACTTGCTTCAGCTGTAAGTTGTGATTGTGCCGTTGTGCATTGATTTGATTTTGCCTTTATCGCACACGTTCCAAACCAGAAAAATCGTTATCGTAAACGAAAAAAAAATCCGAGCTACAGCTAAAGCGGACTTTGCTCCCTAGCGCTACGCGCTGCGCAACATCTGGACATCACAAGGTAGTTAGGCCGGCCAGAGGAGTCTGCAGAGTACACCGTCAATACTGTGTCAATTATAACACTCGGCGTCCACATCTATTCGTAAAAGGGCATGCACGCTACTCATGACCGACCCCTGTGCCACGAGCCGATCGGCTAGCTCGTGCCCGAGCAAACATTGAACTCAATCGCACACCATTTCTCTCAATTAGACACAAGTCGCCATCTAAGCAACCTTGAGGCCTCTTCGATAGTTCACTTCCTTCTTATGGCGGCCTCCCCATCACCATTTCCAGCCACCCTCCATCGGCGAAGTGTTGCAAGCACGCCGTTCTTCCCAGACTTCTATGTCCACATCGTCCACTCGTGTTGCTCGCTTGAGTCAGAACAAACAGGCTGACATTGCATACACACTCTCAGGGCTCCCCGGCCTTAAACCACCATGCGAGAGATGATGACAGAACATACGCAGTCACGATCCACCCCCGAGCTAGAGATCTACGGGCGAATGCTCGGCCTCACAGGTGCTTCTATGCCCTCTCTCCGACTTGCATAATAACCTTTCACCAGCACCGGATGCCCAACCGTGGTGCGCTAGTGGTAATTTTAACTGGCGGTGTGTATATCCTCCTGACTTGCATGACAACGTTCAATCATTAGTACAACGTCAACGAGGGTACATGAGTAAACCTATTCACGCGGCTCCCTAGCTCGAGCGGCAACGTCACTGAACAACGTTCTCAACTAGTATCTGCCAGAGGTCCTAGATATACCAAGGCGTGCTATACACGGGCCAGCCTGGCGAGCATCCCCGTGACGCCCAAGCTCCGGCGTGCCCCAGCGCCACGGGCGTGATGCTAAGTGCGGTAGGTAGGCCACATGCTCGAATGCCAGAGCCTCCACAACAACCGGACGGGCGGCACTCGGCGGCTACAGCTCGTACGGCGGCGTGCTGCCAAGACGCACTCTTGCCTGGGTGCCAAATGTCTCGAAGTTTCAGGCTCCAGCAATTCGGTCGACGAATCCCTTGCTTGAATCGGACCGGGCAAATCGTACTTTACACTTGTCCATAGGCGATTTGCGTTAAGCGGCACAAGTGCTACACGGTGGCTAGACTGGTTCCTCTCGCGCGATAACTGCCACCCAAGGCTTCGGACCTCGGGCGAGAAAGATCGTGCTAAAGAGTGCTAGCAGCCCGGGCCAGCTAGGCCGACTGCCAACAACAAAGGAGCAAACAGCAAAGCCTTGCGGCAGCAGCACGTAGCAAACCACCCTCGCCATGAAAAACGGATATCCAAAACCCTGTACAACAGAGAGCGAACAACGCCTTCTTTTTATGCGCTATCCAAGTAAGGATGGAGAGAGGTTGCAAGTATACACTTATCTTTCTTCCCATTGGGAAGCAACCCTTATGTCCGCTCACGCGCAAGGTTGTCGACCATCACAACAGGTACTCGCCTTCCGGGCATGGCTGTAACATGGACATGGGCAATGCTGGATTACACAAAACGCGACGGGATCTCTGTGATTCAAACGGGATCCTGTGACCAAAGGAATCATCTTTGTTTTTTCTGTGTCTTTTCGACGTCTTCCTGCTGTTCTTCGGGATGCTTCTCATTTTCTCCCTGTGACATTTTTCTATCATTTTCTACTTCTTAACGTTACCAAGTTTATTGTCGTTTTCTTTTCCCGTGCTCTCCTGTGTCTCCCCTTTCCACCCTGCCCAGCAACCGAAACTGTCGTCTTCTTCACTCGCATTTCGCTTCTTGCTTCTTCTGTGTCTGACGTTTTCCCATGTTTCTGCACGAGAAAATTGAACGGAACGAACTCTGTGCTGTGTATTTGCTTCATTTACGACACCAGTCACGCCGGCTTATGGAAAAGTTTACAAGGGATCAATTTGTCAACACGGAGTCAAAGGTCGGACCACACGCTAGTTTTGTGGTCATCCTGTTTGGAGGCCAACAAAAATCCCCAAAAAACTGCAGTCATCATTCAACACCTTTGTTATTATTACCGGCAAGATGTGAGTTGTGAGATGTGATTTGAGGTCGAAGTGTAGAAAAGGCGTTGTAGACTTGCCTCTTCCCTGTCGTCCTTCTCATCCTTGTCTTGTAAATGCGGTCAAACGGGCTCAGAATGAGGGTGCTGTAAAGGGCCAGACGATTCCCCCGTTCATGAAGGTCATAGTAGATTTACATTCCGTGACAAACAGAATGAAGTTTTTGGTTCTGATCGACGTTATTGTTTCTTTTTGTTCATGGAAAAATATATCTCAAGATTGATCTCATAGTTGAAAAGACAAAGAGTCACACCACGGAAACTAGACAATAAAAAGTATCCAATACATGTTCATCATGCAGATGCTATCCTGTCTCTTTCATATCTACACACGCTTGCCATCCCCTGTACGACACGCTCCAGCGTCTTATAACACAGCCTTGGGCATAAACTTCATGGCTTGCCGCACGCCCAGGTCGCCCAGAACCTCTTCGGCGCCGCCCAGGATGGCGTCGAACTTGTAGGTGCGGTTAAAGTTCTCAACGATGCGGCCCATGCCGGTCTGGGTCAGGCCGCGGCCACCCCAGATCTGGACGGCCTCGTCGGCGACCTCGTGGCCATGCGGGTGGTGCTCATCTTCAGCAGGGCAATGGGGCCGCCCATGTGCTTGGCCTGCTCGTTGTAGGGCAGCTTGCACATCTGGTAGGTGACAGTCTCCAGCCACGACTGGTGGCTCTCGAGGAGGGCAATCAGTTTGGCGAGCCTGGTGGTCAGCGAAAAGCACGGAAAGGGTGTACGAAAGCACGCGGGGGTGCCGCGAAGAGCAGACTCACTTTAGACGAATCACGGGCTGCTCAATGAGCGCTTGCCAAAGACGAGGCGCTGGTGGACCACTTGAGGCACTCCTCGACGACGAGGCGGCAGAAGCGGTTGTGGCGCAGGACATGTTCCAGCGCTCGTGGTTGAAGTTGGACAGGATCACGTAGATGCCCTTGTTCTCCTGGCCCATCAGGTGGCTGGCAGGCACCTTGACATTGTCAAAGGTGATGTAGGTGGTGCCGGCGGCGGGCGAGTACTCGTCTTGATCTTGTCTCGACCCTCGCCGCGCTCAATCAGCAGCAGCGCTCATGACGCCGTTCATGCCTCTGGCCACCCGTGCGCACGGACGTGGTGAAAGTAGTCGCAGACCAGATCGCCGTTGGTGATCCACTTCTTGGTGCCGTTGACAATGTAGTGCTTGCCGCTCGGCCGTCTTGACCGCCGTCGTGCGCAGCCGCGCCACGTCCGAGCCCGCAAACGCTCGGTGATGGCCAGGCAGATCTTCTGCGGCCCGACAGGCACTCCTCCATGACCCGCTTCTGCAGCGCGGCGTCGTTGGCGCTAGTGCAGCACCACCGTCAGGCCAATGGTCCAGGCCGGCCATGTTGCCGTCCTGGAAGCCGCGCGCCGCCGGCCGCACAAACTCCTGGGCACAATCAGGTCGTGGAAGTAGTCAAAGTCGGCGCCGTCCATGACGCCGTTGGGGTTCTCCTCGCTCTTCATCAGCCGCACGCCATGCATGTGCTTGCCTGGCCCAGGCGCATGTGCAGGATGCCGCGGCGCATACTTGTCAATCAGTGCCTGGCCCGGAAACTCCTTGGCCTGGGCCTCGGCTTGACGTGCGTGTCGACAAACTTGCGCAGGGCCGCTGCAGCCGGCGGTGCGAGTCGTTGTAGTAGGGCGACTTGAAGACGGGCGACAGCCACAGCGGCTCCGCATAGGGCACCGGCGACAGGTCGCCCGCCTTGGGCCGCACAATGCTGGGCGTCTCGCCTCCACCGTGCCTATGGCGAGGTCGTCAATGTACTTTCGAGCGCCTCCTGGCGATGCAGGTTATAGAAGTCGGAGGTGGCGTCCTTGCCGGCCACCTGGCGCAGCACAAACTCGCCGCCGGTGCGCGTCGAGGAAGTCGGCCACGTCGTAGACGACGGAGTCGATAATGAAGAGAATGGGCTCGTCCTCGCCGCCCTCGGCCGTCAGCTTTTGGCCGACGCGGCGACCTCTTCCCGCGTAAACGTCTTGTTCGGATAGGCATTTTGTGGTTGTGACGGTGGATGAGGGAGTGGGACAGAATCGTTCAATATGAGCGAAGATGGTCGCGACGTAGTGAAGGTCGTGATGGTTTGGCAGTCGCACGGATCCACGATGTTGACGAGAGGGTACGAGAAAGAGAAGAAGAGAAGAAGAGAAGAAGAGAAAAAGAGAGAAAGGAAAAAGGAGAACAAAAGGGTCAGAGTTTAGAGTCAGACAAAGCAAGGCAACTCGAGGCAGGGGACGAACTCACAACAAAACGTCTTGTGTCCATGAATCGTTTCCCCTCACTGCCGCCAGCCGGCACCTCCTGTAAGGCCACGGGCATCCATTGGATCCCAGTTGGGGTTGCGGCTCCCTGCTGTGGCCTAGCGACGCTACGATCTAGCGGTTTTGGGGTTGCGCTCCGGGGGCCAAAGTGCCTCGGCTTACAGGTACTCACAGCCCCAGAGATAACCAAATAGGGCTAGAGATGGGGCTGGCGTCTGGACACCCCAGACCCGCTGACCATCGGCCATTTTGGACGCGCGCTGATTGGCCAAAGCGGTTGCTGCTCCGCATTTGCGTGCAACCATATGGAGACATGGAGATGCGGTTCACGTTTTCTTGCAGATCTCGCCCTCTTGCAATACTCCGATGCACCTCTGTGAACGCAGCATTCCCCACAAGCCTCGGGATAGTCCTCGGAGAATCATCTCGTAAAGTGACGCCGCAACAAGTAGGCAGAAAAGGGTCGCGATGCTGGCGTGAGAGAGGTCAGAGTGCAGACAGACGAGTCTCAAGAGCCTCAGTCCCTCGGGAAAATTAACGGTGCGATGATTGTCACCGATACATTGAGCAGGTATCACAGTACACGTTTATGACGAAAAGACGATAAACAGGGCCGAACAGCAAACAGACGATCTAGAGTGGTTGTTCTATACCGATAATGTACCGAGGATATCAATTGGAAAAGCCAAGACAAAAGGAAATCAAAGAAAGACAAAACGAAATCAAAGTAGATGAGGCATAGAGATGGACAAAGAAAGCTCCATGACAAACACCCTCCGACACATGCACCACTCGCCTAGTCGGCTGCACCCGGACGGCGACGTTTGAAAAAGCCGAGCGTCTTCGACTTGGGATTAAAGATCACCGGAAGACTGGGCACGCCGCCGTGGTTCGGACACGTCTGCGGCATCAGCTGGCCCTGCGACTCAAAGAAGAACTTGGACACCTCGAATTCATGGTACGCGTCGGGCGTTGCGCACACGCGCTTGACCGTCGACGAGCGCAGCTGCGGCCAGCACTTGTTGCACCAGTAGAAGCTGGGCGCCGTCTTCTTGGCCGTGGCCACGCGCACAATCTTGCTGCACAGCTTGTTGGAACAGCAGACGAGCGCCTCGGGCTCGTTGCTGGCCTTGCCGAACCGTTTGCTGCTGCTGTTGCTGCCACCGCCACCGCCACCGCCACCGCTACCGCCACTTGTGGCGCCCCGTTGGTGTATGTGGCGTGCTGGATCACGGCCGGCCAGTCGGTACGGAAGGTAAACTCGTTGCTGATAAACATATGGGACTGGGACAGGAGGCCCAGCTTCTCACACACGCTGTTGCACCTGTGCGACGAGAAGAAGAGCTTGAAGCCGTCCTCGCCCAGGTTGGTGTCTGTCAGAACGAACCGGTGCGGGTCGCGTGTGTGGATCGCCGGGTCCGTCAACACGTTGCCCACACCCTGCAGGTCGGCAACGAGCAGATCGCCCTCTGACCGCTCATAGGTAAAGTGCGAAAAGGCCTGGGCCGCCTTGCTGACCTCGGATCCATTGTCGTCGTTGACGCTTCCGCAGTTGTTGTTGTACTTGACGTAGCGGCCGTCGAGCAGCATCGGCTCGAGTGACATGCATTCCCCCTCCTCTTCATCACGGGCCGCGGCGCTGGCTTTGCCTTGACTGGCAGCGCCCTCGTCGGCCTTCATGGGCTGCAGGCACGTCACCACAATAAAGTCGAGGGAATGCGCCTCGCTGGCCACGAGCCCGTTGAACTCGAGGGCAAAGGCCTTGCATAGTGCCTGCATGCGCATGTCCTCGGCAAGATCGGCCAGCCGCTTCCCGTTCTTCTTGAACGTCTTGACAACCAGCGGGTTGGTCGATTCCTGTGTCCGCGCATACGACGCCAGACGGAGCGCGCCCTGGGCAAAACGCTTTCGTGCGGCGGTGGATGACCAGCTCGTTTGTGCTGATGCGGATGTTGTCGTCGCTCACCATCATACGGTCGAGAATCGACATGCCGGCACCAGCCACATCAGCAGCCGCAGCAGATGTGGGCGGCGCAATGTCAATGACATCTGGTGAAAAGGCCTTGACGTGCATGGTCTGGTCCAGCCAGCCCGGCTCGTCCCACCGCGGCTCGCCCATGTCAAACTCAACGGGTCGGCTTTTCTTTGGCTCCTCGTCGAGAAACTCCTCCTCCTCTTCGTCGACCTCGATAATTGTCTCGGCCAGCGTGCTGGCATCGTCAGCCACGTCCCGAAACGGCCGGATTTCAAGTTCAAACTGCCATTCGCGGCCTCCTCAAAGACTTCCAACTCTTCCTCTTCGGCCAGATTGCTAAGCGTGGCCGGCTGATGTCCCAGCTTGGACTTGGTGGCGCTCGATCGATTGCGTCTGCCGCCGGTCGAGAGACTGGAGGACAGGCGCACGGCAGTTCGTGACGAGGAAGCCGCGACACTCTTCACGACAAGGTGGCGAAGAGAACTGTAGCTGGAGCCGAGCTGGACCTCCTCAAAGTGGAGACCGCCCTCGTCCTGCATCTTCTTTTCCATGTACTCCTCGGCCGAGGCCCGCAGCATGTGTGCATGGTTGCGTTCTGTCTGCTCCTTCAGCCACTGGCTTGCCGTGACCGCATACTTGTTGTCGTCGTGAAGCTTGCAGGCCGCCGTGTGCATGCCGTAAATCGTCATAAACCTGTAGAGCATCTTGTCCGTGTTGGTGTGCACGCGGAAGAAGATGTAGTTGATCTTGTTGCTGATCATCTTGTTGATAACCAGCTGGTACTGCAGGCCATGGGGCTCGGTGCCGTCATCGTAAAAGTGATCTGCGTGGCGGCCCACGTCGTGCAAGTTGCGGCCATGGGCGGGCGCGTCGGAAATATGCATAATGCACCGCGTCTGGTGCTTCCACGACGCCCCGAGTGCCTCGTCGAGGCCGCCGAGGACATCTTCCGCGATATCGTCACCTCCCGTGGCAACCAGCTTGCCGAGGAACTGGAAGACCTTGCTGACGTCCGTAGTGAAGTCGAGGAACTCGATGCGTTTTTTGTCGTTGTGGTCGCGGTAGGCCACCACGGCGACACGCACGTCGGCTTCGTTGAAGAACGTGCGGTTGATGTCGCCAACGATGTCCCTGATCTGTTTCTTGGCGGCATCGATGTAGCACATCATGGAGCCGGTGGCATCCAGGAGGAACAGCAGGTCCGTCGAACACGAGGCCTTGAAGATGCCCGTCGACACGCGGGGCCCGGCACGGTTGCTGGCCATGGCGGCGTCGATTCGGAGCCTTGCGATTCGCTGCTCAGCCTCTGCGGCGGACGGCCCCGAACGGTTCTGTACCTCGAGACGCCGAGCAAACTGCTCCATCTGACTGGCATTGTGCTGGGCCGCATTGGCGCTGGGGCGGGCCTGTCGAGACCCAGACAAGGTGTCGCGCAGGTTGCTGACCGAGCTGCGGAAAAAGCCTCGCCGACCAGAAGCTGATGCTGCACCCGGCTGGGTCTCAACGGAGTACAGTTGCGACAGACGAACAGGGGCGCCTGGTGCAGAAGCACTGGGGCCAGGCGGCGAGGACGGGCTCGCATATGGGTTGCTGTACGGGCTGCTATACGGGCTACTGCGAGCTGTCGTCGAGCAGAAATGCGTGCCAGGGGTTCCATTCAGCTCTGCATCCGTTGTTTGAGAATGGCCTTTTCGTCCGGGTACTTGTTGTCATTCTTCGGGACCTGTTGGCTGTCAGGCGTTGTATATGGTGATGTAGCTGGCGCTGGCAATTCGTTTGCGGACGGCGGGCCTCGTGGGACTACCAAGGTCGAATTGCGGGATGCAAATGCAGGCGGGGGTGCGCTGGGAAAATCCGGGTCGCTGGCGGAGTCTGTCGCTTCATACGGAGGAGGGGGTAGCTCAGGTGCGTCTTTCGGAGGCTGTGTTGGAGCAGACATTGCGTGACGTGGTGTGGTGGGGTGACGGCCGCTACCGGGCTGACTTTTGTTTGCTCCTGTTTGGGCGAGTGTGAACGTGTCGATGTTTGATGCGAGGTCGATGAGAGATGCAATGGTCGGTTCAACAGCCTGCAACATAGAGAATGTACTCCATTCAATGAAAACGTCAACCAAAGCAGCTGTAGCTCGGATATTTAATGCCCTCCCGTATCAAGTCCACTTGCCAACGGGCAATGCAGCCGAATGGCGCGGTTGGCCTTGGCAAGGCAGCCTTGCGACGAGCTACTGAGCCAGTCATTTGTTATCGCAACTTGCATCTGCACGCCGATGGGGTGGAGACGGGCGGATTTGAGGCGGCTATATCGTAGTACCATACGAGATTGCTGGGTCGCCTCACCAATAGCCGAGTGACTTGGTTGGCGTACTTTGTAGTAGGTCCTCGTCATGGCATTTGTGATGGTGCGTTGCCAGTTAGGCACAATTCAACTCGGTTCAGGCCAAAACAACTACTCAGTAGGCGGCTCGGATGGGGCCGTCTGAGGCTGAGCCATGGTGCAAAATGGAAGAGCGGGTGCGAGATATGTGGGGACAAAGAAGGGGATGGCGGTCAGAAGGCGCTGATCATCCTGGTGGTGATGGTCAGGAGGTTGAGGTTGAGGCTGAGACTTGGTCTAAAGAGCAAGGCGAACTGGAAGGGGGAATTTGTCTGGGAACAAGGTATTAGCGCATTGCTAAGTGACGTTGTGGCGGGGTTGGGGTACGGGGGAAGGCACGACCTGCACCGCCCTACGAAGTCTGAGTGGGGCGGCACAGAGCAGTTGATTGACGGATGGAAACAGAACGGACTCGGCGCCGAGTGGTCTGTCGCGATGAAGAAACATGTCGCGATGGATGAGCTTGTCGAAATGAAGGAGTTTGTCGCAATGAAGAGCGAGTCCCTCAGTGCTGTGAGTAGAGCCCTTTCACTCCCCGGTCATCGATCCCGCGCTCAGCAATCTTGAGCTTGTGGCAACCTATCGTGAGTGCTTCTCAGATGATGCAGACACTCTGGCATGCGTTACTACGCCTAGATACTGTCTTAACTTCCGGGCAAGGGATGGTGCCGGTGAGTGTGGTAGTAAACCTCTGAAGCCCATTGAAACTACGAAGTAATAGTAGCCTCTCAAAGGCACCAAACAGAAGATTAGTACGAGATTGCAGATCGCCAGTCCTCATTCTCGAGTCTGCAACGGAGGACAACAAGCGAAGGGCAAAATAGAAGACAGCACTATCTGAGCAATCGATTCGATGCTAGAATACGACGGCAGTAACACAACTCGGGTGACCTTTTTTGGAGCCGAAGCTGCTGTATTAAGTCTCGAAGTGCTATTTAGGCCGGCACAATGACATGGGTCAACGACACAGCCCAAGAACAGCGACGTGCCGCTGACCGTAGATGTTTGATTATCGGAGTCAATACGTTCTGTCTCCGACCTTTGTCGCAGGCTAGTTTACTGAGCGAGTCTACGCCTATCGGCATCCTTTCTCGACTCTCAAACATTTCGTATTTATTCCGACAGCGTGGCGTTTTCCGATGTTCACACCATGTTGGACCTCTTAATCTGCTTCGTCTTGAGGCGCGCCGAGTTAGTAGAAAGCAAGGACCATAATCAAGCGGCTGTGAGTTCATTGGCTGAAGCCCGTGGCTGATACGAGTAAAGTTGTCTCGTAGGAAGATGTAGACGCACAAGGCCAAAGCCGGCATGGGCTCTAAACAAGAGCTTGGGCCAAGCCCGATTGAATCCGTGCCTCGTTTCTGCCATTGTAGCCGTTCAACCACTGCTGTATTGTCCGAGACTCCTTTGTCCGCCTGCGGTGCAATCTTGATTTTTCCTTTTTCCATGCGATATCGTCATCGTATGTTGTCGCAATCGGAATCTTTACATCAGACGACCCGCAGCGGACACGATGGCGGCGCTTTCTTCACGTGCTTTTCCCCGCATCCTAGCTCTCCCTCTTCAATCGCCCAGGCGCTGTTCTGCGACTTTCGCATCCTATTTTTCTGTCCTTCCACAGCCTCTCGTCGTTTCAGCAGACACATCATTCCTCGCACGTCGTCAAAATGGTCCAGATCTCAGAAGCACCTTTACGGTGGATGCCAGGAGCTGTACACCAAGACCTGGCTGGTAAGTCCCAGCGGCCTCTCGTTCGATCCATTGCTGGGCACCCACACAGAACTGACTGCTATTCTCCCTCTCCTTCAGCCCGACGGCCCCGTTCTGGCCAAACTCATTCTCGTCCACGGCTACAGCGACCACGTCGACAACTACCTCGATTCTTCCCAACCCTCGCCGAGCGCGGCATTGCCGTCTTTGGCTTCGACCAGCGCGGCTGGGGCCGCAGCGTCAAGAAGCCGCCGACATGGGCCGCTCGGGCCCCACGGCGACCGTCCTGAATGACATTGTCGCCTTCATCAAGCCTCACCTTGGCCGTGCCGACGGCCATGACGCCCCCGTCTTCGTGATGGGCCACTCCATGGGCGGCAACGAGGTCGCCACGCTCATGGCCGCACCCGCCGGCTCCGTGCACGAGACCGAGGTTGTGTCCCAGGTCCGCGGCTGGCTGCTCGAGGCGCCCTTTTTCGGGTTTCCCGTCGGTGAGGAGCCGGGCTTCCTCAAGATTGCTCTGGGCCGCCTCGCCGGCCGCGTCCTGCCCACCTTCCAGCTCAAGCACAAGATCCCCGCCGCGTACCTGAGCCGCGACAAGGCGGTTGTGGCCGCTCTCGAGAAGGACAAGCTGTGCCACGACACGGGCACGCTCGAGGGCATGGCGGCGCTGCTGGACCGCGTCACTGAGATTGCGCAGGGTCGCGTGAAGCCGGGTCCCAGCGTCAAGAGCATCTGGCTGGGCCATGGCGACGCCGACCGTTGCACGAGCTTCGTGGCCAGCAAGAAGTGGTTTGATACGTCGGCGTCGGCCGTTCCCGACAAGACGTTCCGCAACTACGAGAACTGCGTGCACCAGCTTCATGGCGAGCCCCTGGCCGATCGCCAGCTGTTTCTACCGCGAGTTTGGTGATTGGATCCTGGAACGTGCCGGCGGCGACAAGGAAGAGGCTGCTGCTGCTCCTGCTGCCGAGGTAGCCCCGGCTGCGGAGCGGTCGCTGCTTCAACAACCGAGGCTGCTGCTACCGAGTCGAAGTTGTAAGATGTGAGCTTGTTGATAAATAGTACCGGTAATAATGGTGCGCCCTTTGAGGCTTGTTGCTTGTATTATATGTATCTTCCTTCTAAACATACCCGCCAGTTATTAGCATCGTACGAAACGCGAGCACATGCACGCGCAACGACACCTGGACAAATCACGGAACCATGGAAAGGTATTCGGTCATATATATGCGTATTTCTTTCCATCTTACAATAGCGCTCACACTGCTCCCATCCTGCAATATCCTCCCATTCATGCCATTATGCCATTATGCTTTCTTGTTTCTGTCCCGAAAGAGTTTGAGAAAGATCCAAGGTACGACCAACCATAAACAACAACAGACCAAAGTAGAATACTCCCTCACACCCTCTCACGTATCAAGCACGTCCCTCTCCTCTTCGAGGGTAGCGCGGCAGTCACCTCGTGTTCTGGGTAGACCTCGTCCTTTTCAAAAACGATGCCGGGCCCGAGATACGACGGCTCTGCAATTTTGGTGTCCAAGAACCTTGGCGGTATGGTTGCTTCGTCGCGACGGCTGCTGCTGCTTTGGTCGTAAATGTTGCGCACCGAGCTGGTTTCGTGACCGCCGGGCTTGATCGGTTTCGGGCTCACCACGACTGGGTTTGCTTGAGCGGCATGGGTCGGGGACGGTATGCTCTCCGATCCAAAAGGCAGCGGCCGCAAGGGAACTGTTTGAGAAGCCTCGCTACCCTCGCCCCAAGGGTGCCGCCGGGGTTGCCCAGCTTCTGTAGCAGTATTTCCGACTGCTTCTTCGCCAGCTTCTGGAGCTGCGTTACCGGGTCCTTGTTGTCGCCAAAAGTGTTAGTACGTTTCACACGATCATGGCGATCATTACAATCACCGCCAGTATGGTGACTTTGCAGATGCTCGCAAAGGCAGTCTGCGGGCGTCCACACGACGCCATGCACACATACCCAGTCGACCTGCTGCGGCACGCCATGGGCGGCAGGCAGGTCACCACGTTCAGCATCGTCGTCATCGTCTGCACCAAAGCCGGGGCCACCACCGCCCAGTAACTTGATCGACGAATCGGTGCGGGTGTGACGGTAGACTGGGTCGTTCTACTTCGCTAGGGAAGTCTGTGACTTTGGAGCCGCGCCTCCACGGCGCAGAGGCGGCGTCGTCATCGCCACCAGCACCACCCACGCCGCCGATGCCGCTCCCCGTGCGACTGTGGCCGCCGGGCCGCTTTCCGACCGCAGACCGCCACCGGGCACTTGGCCACGGCTCCTCACACGGCGGTGCTGCTTCTGGAAGGCATCGACGTACCGCTCGATCTGGGGCACTTCGTCCCAGGCGTTGGTTCGGGTGAAAGCCGCCCAGGGATCGGAAAGAGGCCCGTCACGAGCGGTTGCAGACATGGTTGGTGTGGTGGGCTCCGTCTTCAGATCCATAGAGGCCGAACCTGTGTTTATAGATGGCTCAGCTCCTGGCTCTTGGAAGGAAGGGTGTGGATTGCTGCCCGACTGACCCCAATGCGTTTTTGCTTGGGTCGCTTCGGGTGCGGGCGGCGGCGGCGGTGGCGGCTCGGCAAAAACGCGGGTCGCTGCTGGCTGGTGCGTCTCCCACGGAAAGATGGCCGCCGGCCGCTCGTGCGCAGGGGCCGGGGCCACCTTTGGCACTTCATACCACATGTCGCGCGGCGGACTTGCGTACCGCGGCGGCGGGACGAACGGCGCCGTATCGCGGGACATTTCGTAGTGGGTCTGCGGGAAGTTCAAAGCCTCCGGCGTAGCATTGGCTGGCGGCGGTTGCCTGAGAGGATACTTGTTAGTAAGACGTTCTGGCGGTAGCTTTGACAATGTAGTGTCGTGAACATACCATTGAGCATCCCAGCTGGGCTCCATAGGGATACGAGCTGGCTCATGCTTCTGCTCTTGTGCCGGAGGTTGAGACGTTCCGGTCGTGGACCCGAAACCTGGTCTTCTCGAGTCTCAGTGTGCGTGCTCTCATCAAGAATCGCAAAAGACACGGCAGGGGGCGGGTGGTGCGAGTTGTTTGGTTGGAACGAAAGAGATTGCGCTGGGGGAGGGGCATGATCGGAATGACTATGCTCCTGGGGCCTGTTTTGATCGTGATGGCTGTGAGGCTCGTCATGTTGGTGCTCATGATGGTCAACGTGGTGATGGTGGTGGTGGGGTGGATGGGAGGATGCTGGCCAGACGGCCCAGGATAGCCATGTTTATTGTTTTGCGGTGCTGGGGAATGTTGTTGGTGCTGGTGCTCGTGGTACGCATAAAACGACTGGGACGGAGGAGGTGGTAGAGTTTCTGAATGCTGACCATATGTCGAACGCCCGAGATCCAAGGAGGGCTCCCCTGGAGTTAGTCTGTAAGTAACGGTCGGATGGTATTCGCCTTTCACAAAGTACTGGACAATCTCGGAGGAGGCGTCGGCGTGGGGAGGTTGGAGTCCGCAGGAGGTGGGGTCTATGAGAGTAGGAAGTCAAAAGGTCAGAATGACCTGCCTTGCATCAAGATAAAGTCCAAGAACGACAGCAAAGGGGTCACACGTACAGAAGGACGGTAATGGCGGTCGTAAACGGACCACCACTGCCCGACCATCTCGTCGTAGGCACCGCCGCCGTGGGAGGCTCTGCGGCCCTGTTGCCATGGCTTGTCGGAGCCGATGAAGTGGACCATGGAGATACTCGACTGGAAGTGGCGGTAGGCCGGAAGGTACTGGTAGTGAGCAGACGGGGTGACGTTGTAGGTAAAGGGCAGGCGGTGATAGGAGTTCTTGAAGTGCATGTTCAGGAGGCCCTGATCGGCGCCGTCAAACGAGATGCCGCGCTGGGCCATGGCGGCCAAGGCGTAGTACTCGCCGACATCGGGAGTGAGGACCATGACACCGGTGTTGAAGAGGTCGGGCCAGCCAATGTCCGGTGCGGCGGCAAAGGCGTGAGGGAGGTCAAAGAGCTCATCGGGGGCGCGGTACGCAACGACATCAGCATCGATGTAGACGATCTTGCGAAAGTGGGCCTGTTTCCAGAGGTTGATCTTGGTAAAGGCAGAGTGGAGGTCAGGGCGGTTCATGAGGTGGAGGTTACCGGGCGAGGCCTCGTTCTTGATGCGAGGCACCGATATGACGTAGTCGTACACATTCTGTGTATGTTAGTAGCCGGCACGGTGCATCCGGGAAGCAGCGGAGCATTAGGGACGAGGATGGAGCGCACTTTGAGCTGCGTGACGACTTCGGCGGAAACCGTGTCGAGGGTGACCAAGACGGCCAGCTTTTTTAAAGTGCCGGCATCGCGGAGCGAGTGGGCGAGAACAAGGGCGCCTGGAGCGTTGGTGGAGCTTTAGCAAGAGCACCAAGACAGAGACACGAGCCGTATAGGACCAAATGAAGCTCTCGCGATCTCTGAGCGTGCAGAGCTTGAGCACGGATAGCTCGATCGGGCCACACACGACGGTCTCGGTTGCCAATGGGCCTGTCGGCCGAACATACCTGGTAGGTAGGTGTCGCTGGTAAGAAGCTGCAAAACACAGTCGTCAGCATGCGGAGAGCTCGAACAGAGTGGTGTCGCGGCGGTTGCGGGCGAGGAACAGGTGACTGCAGTCTTTGAGAGCTAAGACAACAAGACGGACGTACCGTGGCGTAGATGTCCTCCCCGCTCTGAAGAGCCATCGCGTTGCGGGTGCAATGGACGTCTTTGGACAGGCAAAAGGGTCGGGTAACAATCGAATGCAAAAGAAAGATGCAAAGCAGAAGCGAAAAATACAAAACAGACAAGAAAAAGCGCGCAGACGAGGAGGCGAGAAAGAAAAGAGAGCGTTCCGGAGGAATGAGCGTCACGCGGAGCTTTAAATGAGAGTGGGAAGTTGTGGGAGGTGGTGGTTGCCCAATAAGTGGGACGCGAGACGCGCGGAACGAGCGCTGGATGAAGAGCGACTAAGCCAAACAAGCGAGACGCCAGGAACAACGGCGAGGCAAAAAGTATGGGCGAAAAGACGCCAGCCAGATGAGACGCAAGAAATGGCTGGGAGCTGGGGGTTATCAGGAAGAGAGGCAGGAAGAACAAGGAGTCCGAAAGAACGAATGCTACGGGAGTGTTGGGAGCAGAAAACAGGTGACAGTAGCCAGAAGAGGGGATGCAGGCAAGATGCAGGGCCCAGAGGTACAACAATACGACATCCGGGTCCAAGACGAGAGAGGCCACATGCACAGCCAATGCAATAGTGGCGTCACTGCATACTTGTAGATGAGCGGATGAAGAAAGGAGCCAGGAGGACGAGGAGGTGGTGCAACACTCGAGAGAGCGGGAAGAGATTGACAGAAGGTAGAGTCGGAGGCACGCTGTACTTTGTACTATGCGGCATGCCGTAACGAGGCCCTGCGTGCATGTGTACTTTGTATGTACATCGATCAGGCGACGTGCAGCCGTTCTATCTCTCGCTCTCGCTTCTTGTTGTCATTCTGTTTTGCGAATTGCTCCTCTCAGCCTAGGCCCTAGGCCGTGTTGGTCATATGGGCTGTCTCGGCTACGACGTAACAGTGGCCAAGCTCAAAGGCAGTGTGTTTCTGTGGGACAGGTCGACCTGGACAGGGCGCTGCTCCTTTCTTGATACGAGAAGTCCATGATGATAACAACCCTGCTGCTGCCAACCCGGAAGGAAACAGGAGACAGCTACATCATCCTTGCAAAGAAGATACCATATGGGAGCGCCCAATTGCACGCCGTGCCGTCCCTGGTCCTTTGTGGCCTTTCGAATGCATTGCCGTCTACAAAGTACAAAGTACGGCTCTCATCACATGGCGTCGACTTCGTAGGCATGGTGCGAGCTTTGATCGACTTGCTCACGCCCTCCCGTCTCCTTGCTATGCCATAAAAGTCACAAATGGCGAGAAGCCTTGATTTATGCTGCCTCATCTCCCATCGCTGCTGATCTGGCGAGAGCTGTGTGTCTGAAATGAACAGCTGCTGTCTGTTGTCTCAACTGCACTGGCACCCGAGACCGGCCACGAAGTGCAGTCAGAGCCGGGCAGATCAGCCAGGGTGACTCGCAGAGAGCAGCGTCTTTCCAGACACTTGTCTGATTCATGCAGCACGAATACGTCGCAGAGGGCTGTTGCTTGCACAAATTTCCCGACTGAAAGCCACGCAATCACAGGGCAGGGCCGGCAAGCCGTTGCCAAACCGTTAGCGCAGACGAACAGCCTCGACCCCTGATGCTGTGCCACTTTGTACGCCATGATTCTTCATTGATTGTTACCTCGACCGTCCCATCCCGTTTCGTCGTCTTGGGGGGCCTGTTGCTGGCCGAAGCCTCCTTTCTCTTCTGAGCGCAGAACATGAGCAGTTTACTCGTATTGTTTTACAGTAGTGGAGGAGAGCGGAAGACCCTGCCGTTGTTCCTCGTATTCTGTCGTTCTCGGGCTTCCATCGGTGTTCTGTGATACAACTTGCACACAAACGCATCGCATGCACCTTCAGACGAAACGTCATCCAGCCAGCACAGCCCCAAGCTGCCAGAGCTACTGAGTAGCTGCCAAAGTGACAGCTAGGGCATGTGGCCGCTGTAGCGAAGCTAACAGAGGCAAATATGCGCCATCCCCGCTTTCTCCAGCACCGTCCACCACTCAGGAGTCAGGCTAGTGAGAGGAGACATCTCTGATGCAATGCTCCGTTGATCTGCGTCCGTTTCCCCAGTTTGCTGCAAGCTTTCCCCGCAAAACTCCATTCGAGCCACTGTCCCTCGAGTCCTATGACACAAACGACATTTCGAGCTTTTCGTCTTCCGCAGGAGCCGCCACGGGACAAGTAGAGAAATTCGAAAATGATTCGCTCGACAAATTACCTCGTGAGTTTTAAGAATAGAAATAATGGACAGTGTTTTTCTTATTTTAGAGTATCGTGCTCGTGCGGTCATGGCAGACAAGACATGACAATGCTGCGCACTGGGAGAGATGCAAAACAAAACAAAAACTGGGAGTATCACACACAGAAATGGCATAAAAGTAAAACGCAGGACCAGACAAATTGGATCCGAGACCGGGGACTCGCACCTCGCAATCACCACCTACGCCGCTGCTGACTCCGTTTCTTCAACCCTCTCACCTTGTCACCTTCCCACCATCCAATGCTCAAAGGTCCTTCTTAAGCGCGTGCTCGGGCTTGTGCGTCGTCTCGTAGTCCACGTGCACGTATGCACGCTCCACATCGGGCAGACACTCGAGCTTCGACTGCAGCTCCTCGGCGACGTCGTGCGTCTCGCCGAGCGTCGCATCCCGTGGCATCACCACGTCGACCTCGGCAATCAGCCGCGGCCCAGAGTGGTACACGCGCACCGTGTCAATCTGCTGCACCGCCGGAGAGTGCGTCACGCAGACGTAGGTGATGAGCTGCTGCGTCTCGACAGACGCGACAACACCCACGAGCAGCAAGAACTCGGCAAAGGCCGTCCGCAGCCAGATGCCCGAGACAATGACACCCAGAGCGATGGCGCCAGCCGGGTCGATCCACCACACGAGCTTACTGCCGCCAACGCTCGTCAGCAGACCAAAGCCGTTGATCAACAGGTCATTGCGGTGGTCCTGCCACAGAATGTTCACCTGGCTGTAGCGGTCCTTGAGGGCCCAGGTGTAGAGGAACAGCGCGAGCTTCGTGGCGAACGCAATGGCAACGGCGAGCACGGACGGCAGGTGGAACCGGTTGGTGGTGCTCTGCTCGGCGGAGCGGCCCTCGGCGACTTCGCGTATCGAAAAGGCAATCAGAATGAAGGAGACGGACGTCATGAGGAAGCAGAACACAATGTTGCCCACAGTCTCGAGACGGGCCTTGCCCGAGGGAAATCGCGCCGGGTCCACACGCTTGACGGCACGGTTCGTGACAATCAGGGTGACGTTGGAGAGCGGGTCAAAGACGGCATCGGCCATGGTCGTGAAGAGCGACAGCGAACCGGACGAAATGGCACCGTAAACTTGGAGAGCAGCCAGAATCAGATTGGCCACAAACGAGCCGTACACCGCGATGCGGTACCGCAGCTGGTCCTCGCCCTGCTCCTGGCGAGCCTCGGCCTGGTGCTCCTCGACGCTCTTGAGCATGTTCTCGATCCTGGCGTTTTGCGACTTGTAGAAGCCCCGCAACTTGCGCTTCTGGAGCGCACGGCGCGCCGCGGACGGCATGATGGGGAATGAAAGAGACGGGAACGAGAGCGGCAGGCACCGTGCAAGCAGGCCCTTGCTGTTCTCTTGCCGGTCGCCGGGGCCGCCGCTGCTGCTGACGACACCCGCACCGGCTCTGCTGTTGCCACCGGGCTGTCCCCGCTACTAGAGCTGAAACTATCACTGCGCACCGCAACAGTGGCTTCTTTCCTTTCTGTAAGACTCGACTGGATCTGTTCGAGTTCCTTGTCCGTTTTGTAGGCCGACGAAAGGCCGTAGGGGTCGTTTTCGGCGAGGACGCGAGGCAGACGGCCAGCACCACCAGGGCCGGCGGCAGTCTGGCCTTCGACGTCGGTGACTCGTCCGGCTGTATGACTGCTCAGTGTGCTTTGACCGCTAGGACTCGCCGGGTGGGTGGCGTGGTGCCGTTCTACAGCAGCGCCGTCGTCATCTTCGGGCTTGTACTCAACGCCTGTGCTGCAGGCGTTGTGCTTGTCGTCGCCGAGCACATTTTGGCTGATGCTGCGGTCCATGCGGTCGGGAGCGCTGGCAGATGGCGTGCCAGGCGTGCGCGAGGACGAGCGACTCGCTGGTGCCGGATGTTCGAGTCGGAAAGGATGAGGGTGTTTGGTGATGCTGGCGCTCAAGTCGGGCTCCATGTCTGGTGTAAGTCGGCGCTGGGCCCAGAGCTGGATGGGGTATTTTGGCGAAGCTTTTTAGGTGCTGCTTGGGCGGAGCTTGGCGTAGTAGTGGTCGTTCAATGACGTCTATCGAATAGGTTAGGTCACTACCGTAGCCTACAACGACTTGAAGATGCAGTGTAACACGCGAAGGGATGGCTGAATGTGAAGGACAGGTGCGAAATCTGATCAAGGGGAAAGAAGGTGGACGACTCGGAGCCAGACAAAAAAACAAAAAAGCAGGACAGACGTGAGATGATAAATCGGATGCAGGCGAAATGGAGAAGGGGACGGGAGGGGGGACAGAGGAGACTGACAGAAAGATGCGGCGGAAAGTGAGAAACCGGATGGAGCTGGGGGCTGGCCGCAAAGCAAGACAAGATAAATAAAGATGCAGGATGAAAAGGGGTGCACAAATCGGCAAATCGGCGACCGTAGCACCGTAGCACTGCCACATCACTGCACGCTTGTCAGACACCGAGATCTTGCACAGTCGAAAGAGGGAGGGAAGGACGCACAAGAGGAAACCCACAGTTGGGCGCGACTCCGCACGAGCCAAGACTCGATGCTGGCAGATAAGATGGGAGCTTTGCGCTTCCAGACGATTGACGGGCGTTTCATCTGTATCCAAGCGTTTCTTTCCCCTCGTTTCTGCCTTCGTCTTGTTTGTTTGTGCCGTCTTTGCCGTAGTCGAATTGCCCTCGTTTGTCCGTGTGTTGCCCCGTACAGATCGGTGAGGTCGCGTGCGAATACGATGGGATCCGACTAGAATGGATGGGATTTGATACGAATTGATACGAATTGATGGGAATTGATGGAATGAGGGAATGGGGCACGAGAGCAAAAGAGTAAACGGCAAGATACGCCGTGACGGGCCATTGGATAGACAGCTTGCAAGTTGTATCGACGCTGTTGCACTGGGCTTCTCGGGACGCACGTGTGCACGTCTTTCGCTGTGAGTTGAGGATGCACAGGAGGGCGAATCGCGTGGGGAACGTGCTCTTGGCAAGCGACACAGCTCTACAAAGTACTCCGTGCGTCGAAGATACATGACACCTCCAGAAACCCCCAGCACCACACCGCAGTCTTGGTGCCCACGACATACTTCGTAGTAGCTGCCGTCTTATGTCGCTGATCAAGCTGCCAGGCTGTTCCAGAGGCGACAACCCACTGAAGATGGAGCTGCGATTTGCGAGGCTACAATTGGTACATGTTGATCTTGCCTCTTGTACTTCGTAGGCGTCAGGCCTCCAACAGTTACAAGAGTGAAGAGACGATGACTGCGCTTGGCAGTAGCTACGAGGTCAAGAAACTCTGGCAGTGGACTGGAAGCACACCAGGAGGACCCGTCGGCAGGATAGATAAAGAATCAGAAAAGGTAAAGTTCCGCTCCAAGAAATCTGGATAGCAGGTCCGGAAGGTGTGACATTGATTCTACGAAGAGGAAGATGTGCTCCAGACGTACTCGTATCTACGCTCCGCGCACGTAGCATTAACAATCGGGTTTTCAGCTGGCTAGTTGAGTAATTAATGCTCGAGCCCCTTTTTGTGTTGACTTTCTTCGTACGTTGTAAGATACAGAGTGCTACGGCGTATCTGCCCTACTTCGTACTACTCGAGTACTCGTTCTAGTTTGTACAGTGCCTCTTCATTGGCTCGTTATCAGGCACGTTAGTCCATACTTTGTAGTTCCGACATCTCCATTGCCAACCCTGGCATCTTTATTGGAAGTTTCGAACACTTTGAGAAGAAGTCGGCTCGCAACACAAGAATCTGGAGATCATCCCATGAGGGACAACGCAATGATGCAGTGAAGGCTGGTGATCGCTTTAATGTCTGAATCTTTCTCTCTGTCTTACTCTAGACCCTTTTCTTTTATTCATATTTGCGTAATCACCTCTGAATATGGGTAACAAATAAATCGCATATGGGTAACATGCCTCACCCGACCCGGTGCGTCCAAATAGCCTCGAGTCGGTCCCGCACCTATCCTTCTCTCCTAGAAAGAGTTCCCAGTCTTTTCCAGCCCAAGTTCCTTTACGCGTTCTCAAACAGGAAGCTGGGGTTGCCCGGCGTGGCACCCGAAGCCGCCTGGGGCAGGGGATCCAGCGTCTGGCCGTCGCCCTTGTACACCTCGCCCGATGTTACGCCCGGCTTGACGGACACAACCACAACCGTCTCCAGCTTGTTGACCGTCTGCTTCAGGCCGGGGATCATGGTCTCCAGCGTGGATAGCTCGTCAAACGCCAGCTTGCGGTCGAACACGGCCGTGGCATCCTCGCCGCCATCGATGCGCTTCTTCAGTGCCTGAATGAACGGCATCGACTTCTTCAGCTCGGCCTTGTCGAGCTTGCCGGCGACATTCTTGACATCGACGCTGCCGGAAGACTCCAGCACCTGCTTGACGACCTCAATGCACTTGTCCTGCCACTCGGGGAAGGCATCGGCGACAAAGACGGTCAGCTTCTTGGCCTTCTTGGGGTCGAACGCAATGGCCTTGCCCTTTGCCAGCTATAATGAGAGATGGATTAGCAGTCTGTTCATGCATGAATTAGGGACTCTTCGTGACCTACCTTCTTGGTCTGCAGACCCTCGGCGGCGGTGATGTTGGACGTGGTCTAAGAGGATGTCAGTATATCAACGCTTTGGCAAAGACAAAAAAGCATGCGGCGAGGAAGAAACGTACGTTGCGGATGTAGTTGCGGGCCGCCGTCAGGCTCGGGTTGGGGGCCGGGACAGTCGGGTACAGCGCGGTCTGAACACTGTCCTCGTGCTTCAGGACGTCGCGCCACATGTACTCGCTGACGTGCGGTGCAATGGGCGTCAACAGCAGAGCCTGCAGCTCGACGTAGCGCTTGACCAGATCGCGGTGCATGCCGTCGCCGGAGGCCTTGGTGATGTCACGGTACCAATCCCGCGAGGCAGTGAAGTCGTAGAAGCCGCTCTTGAGCGCCAGCTTGAAAAAGGTCTGCTGGTAGTGCTTCTTGGTCTCGATGACCAGTGTGTTCATCTCGTTCTCAAACATCTTGTCGAACAGACCCAGCTCGCCCGTGCGCAGGGTCGTGTCAGCGACCGTCTCCTGTGCCCACTTGCGCAGCTCGTACAGGCGCAGAATCGTGGCGTTGGCCACCGACTCCTCAAAGTTGGCGTCCTCAATACCATCGCCAGCATCGGCCAGGGCGACGCGCGTGGCGTCGGCACCAAACTTCTCGGTTGACTCGCGCAGGGTCAAGAAGTTGCCCGTGCTCTTGCTCATCTTCTGGCCGTTGACCAGCAGATGGCCGTTGACGCGCATACCGCGCGGCCAGTACTTCTTGGGGAAGAGGGCGGCGTGGTGGTACAGGCAGAACGTCAAGTGGTTGTTGATCAGATCCTTGCCCGAGATACGTGCATCCAGCGGGTAAAAGTACTGGAACTCGCGGCGCATGCCCTCCAGGTCCTCCTTGGGGATGTCGCTCTCGACGGAGTCGGTCCGGCAGAAGACGTAGTCCCAGACCTCGTTGGTCATCTGCTGGGGTGTGATGGGCTTCGAGGCCTTGCCGGGCGTCTTGCCGAAAATGTCGCCATGCAGGTAAACGCAGACAGTGTAGTACGCCATGTAGACGGTGCTGTCGCTCAGACTCTCAACCAGCTGTGAGACGTCCCACGGCAGCTTGGTGCCCAGACCGTACGAGCGCGAGCACGCCCAGTGGCCCAGCCAGTTCAGGGTCTGCTCAAAGGCGTGCTTCGCCTCCGGGTAGAAGCAGTTGACGGTGCCGTCCTCCAGAGCGTCCAGCACCTTCTCACACCACTCGCCATCACCGCCGTTCTCGGTCGTGCCGTAGTTGAGGTACCACTGGTCCAGGTAGGCGGCAACGCAGATGTCAGCAGAGCGGGAGATGACCTCGCCGTCGGGCTCGGCGTAGTTGAAGGCCAGGCCGGCGTCCAGGAGCTGCTTGCGGATCAGGGGCTTGGCGTCCTGGACGGGGGTGCCCTTGTGCTCGCCGACCAGCATGGTACCCTGGTAGAAGCCCTCCTTGTACGCCTGCTCCTTGGCCTGCTCCAGCAGCTTCGTGTCCTTGGGCGAGTTGATCTTGAGCTTCTCGACCAGGAACTTGGCAATCAGGTCGGACGACGGGGTCTGGATGACGGCAGGATGTCCTTGTCCAGCCACTCCTTCTTGATGTTGTAGTACTCCGGCTTGCGCAGCAGATCGGTGACCGTGGCGTAGTCGTCGGGGCTGTCGGACGGCACGCAGGTGACGACACCAGTGCCCTTGGTGGGCTTCAGGGTCTGCATGGGGAGGATATACACCTTTTCGTAGACGGACAGCGGTGCGTTGACCAGGGTGCCGATGACGTCGGAGCCCAGCAGCTGGACGACGGACTCGAACTCGCCCCATGGCAGGATCTTTTGGTACGCCATGTTGCGCGCAGCACGCTCCGTGCACAGGTAGTACTCGAACTTGCCCTCCTGGCCGGCGACGGGGACCTTGAAGATGCCGTAGGCAACGCTGGGGCCGACGAAGCAGCAAATCTGGCCGTACATGGTCTCGGGGCGCAGAGTGGCGGGGATAAAGTAGACGTCGGCGTCGGCGGGGATCTTGTCGCCAATGACCTGCTTGGCGGTCTCGGACCACTCCAGGGTCTTCATCTTCAGGGCAACGTACTCCTGGACGGTGATACCCTCACCAGAGCTGCGGTCGTGGTCCAGGCAGGCCTGGCCATCCTTGGGACTGTAGACGGTGTAGCGCTTGCCGAACTTGATCTTGCCCAGTTCCCGCAGGCGGGTAATCTGCCAGCGGACAAAGGCGTCGTAGTACAGGTTGGCGGGGGTGGTGACGAAGGAGCGGCGCCAGTCGACGCGGGCACCCATGCGGCGCAGGTCGGTCTCGCAGCGCTCAGGGAACACCTGCAGCCAATGCTCGGGGTCGGTGAACTTGTGGATCTCCTTCAGGTCGAAGCCCAGAGACACCATGATCTGCCCAAGCGAACGAATGTCAGTAGTGGCCCGGCACCGACTCATACGGTGGCTATAGTGTCCAGAGTGATACCCACCTGGTACTGGTACTTGGCCTTGCCGCTCTTGGTGACAGCCTTGCTCTTGCTGCTGCTGAACTTGCTCATATCCGTCTTCGCCTTGGCCTCGGCGGGGGCAGCGGGGGCAGCGGGGGCCTCGGCGCCCGGGGCAGGGCGGATGGCCAGGCCCTGTTCCTCTTCGGCGTCGTCGGCGCGCTCGAAATACTGGCCGAACATCTCCACCTCTCTCTTCAGCTTGTCGGCGGCGGCCTTAATGGGCATGCCGGTGCAGTGGTAGCCCTGGGGCAGCAGGGCGCGGCGGCCCTCCATGCGGGCGAAACCGGTCATGAACTCGACTTTGGAAAAGGTGAAGCAGTGGCCGGCGTGCAGACTGCCGTTCATGTAGGGGTAGGCCATGGTCGTAAAGAGCTTGTCCTGCTCAGGCTCGGAGGGCAGGGGCGCGTCCTGCTCAAAGTACTTGGCCGCGGCCCACTCATCTTGGAACCGGAGCTCGTCCTAGGAAAAGGGAACACAAGGTCAGGCGCGGAGTCTGGGTTGTAGAACGAAGGGAGCCGTCAGAGGCTTTCGACTTACGGCAATCAGAGTGTCACGTTTGTCGGTCTGTTTGGAGTCAAAGATAGTCAGTCATCGGTCCGTCCACACATGTTTTGGGCAAGGGTTGTGCTGTGGCATACGTTCTCCAGCTGAGCGTACGCTCAGAGCCCACGGCTTTGGCGTCTTGTCCGTCCATGTTGTCGTCGGCGGCCGATGTGCAAATTGGTGGTGACGATATGTTTGGGTTGTCAGAGAAGGAAGGCTCTGGAAGAAGCAGGAGCAACAAAACGGCGTTAAAAAATTCCAGTAGGGGCGCCCGTGAAACCGGCGCAAAAGGCTGAGTTGGTGGCACCTTAGCCCGTTGACAGCAACAAAATAGGAAACCTGCCCCTCTTCCTTTGACTGGCAGTCGTGCCTTCCCCGCGACGGTTGGCCAGCTTTTACCGCCGCCACAGACCGCCTTTTTTTGGACAGGAGGCAGGCCGTTGAGCTACGCCAAAACGGCAAGTACAAGTGCTGTACAAGGCGCATCTTTGACGGTCGTCTGAGCTTACAATGCGCATTTCGCAACTCTACCAGTGACTGTTCATGCGGTCCCCTTCTTTTGTTTTGCCTTGGAGGATCGAGGTGCATCACTCAAAGCTCTTGAAACTCTCTTATGACCCCATGACTCCGATGTTCACATGCGTGCTTGGATGAACGGATGCTCTTCGACAAGACATAATCGTTCCGCTAGGATTCTTCACTGGAAGGAGTGGTGTTATTGGGCCACATAGAGTCATTGTATGAGGGTTTCATGGTATAGGTAATGTGGCTCACCGAGACACGGATTGGTCGCGGATGAGCCTGGCATACTCGAACATGCTATTCACGTGCCCATGACAGGATTTGCGGCATGTAGAGGACAGCTGAGGACAGTTCAGAGGACACTTGAGGGGGCAGTTGCAATTCAGTGCTTGTTGCAGTCCATAAGTGGTCAATTAAAAATGGTATTTAGTTGTACAAGGTAGAAACCAATCTCTAAAAGAAGTATAGATCGGTATCAACGCACGGCCGCGTCATAGACCCAGCAAGATCAGTTGCGCTGTAGCACAGGCACGAGACAAAGTGTCTCCCACCCGCGTGTCCTCTTCTTCCAGTCCGCTTTTGTCCACAGAAATGGCTGAAGCGACACGTCCCCATATGCCCTGCGCACTTAGATCTTGCCAACGAGGAGGTTGCCAATCATCTGGACGGCGGTGACGTAGGTCGTGCGCCACAGAGTGGGCAGGTCGAGGGTGCTGAAGAAGCCGTCGGCGAAGCCAAAGAACATCATGGGAGGGATCCAGCCGCGGCGTACTCGAGGGCGAAGCAGTTGTCGGGCATCTTGTACTGCTTGACTTCGCCGCGGCGCAGGTGATGGACCTCGCCGGCGCCGTAGACCTCGCGCTGGAACAGGCCGGGGACGTAGGTCCACTGCTCGCCGGACAGGATGTGGAAGTAGTCGTCGGCGGTGTGGCGGCCGGTGTGGCCCTCGGTTCCAACAGTGGTGCCTATACGGTTAGTTCCGTCCATGCTGAGTGCCCTGGCTAGGGTGACGAATGTCAGGACCTACCAAAGATGATCAGGTACTCGGTGATGCTGGCGTGCAGGATGGTCATGCCGCCCATGGCACCACCGGCGTTGTTAAGGATCCACTCGCCGTTGTCGCTGACATACGAGGAGAGCTTCGCATGGCCCTTGAGCTCGCTGGTGATGAAGCTGACCATGGCGCCCGTGTCGTTGCCGTGGGCAGCCACAGCGCGCTGGGCCAGGTCGTGCAGGTGGCCGGTGTCGAAGATGTAGAACGAGTCGAGGTTCTTCTCGATCAGGTAGACGAGGGACGCCAGGACGGCGCCGATGATAGCAAGGACCTTCATGGCGGCGGGTTTGGGTGGGAAAAGGAGTGTATTTGGCGAGGTGAGAAATAAAGAGCGTGGCGACAACAGGAACAGATGGGGGAAAGAAAGGAATAAGAAGTAATTAAAGAACGGAAAGGACGACACAGGCGGGGTTTCCGGCGGATTGGGAGTGTGGTTTGCGCCTGCCAAACGCGTGTAGCTAGGGAGCTAGGGAGCTAGTGAGCAAAAGATTTGGAAGGTGTGGGAAGGCCAGTGGAAAATGCGCGTTGCCGACCCTTTCTTCCCCTGAAAGACCCACTTATTAGAGCCTGCAGCAGCAGCGCCCCACTTTATCGCAGTTGCTGTTTTTGCCCCGTCGTATTCGGACGCTGAGCTGCCTTTTCTCAACCAAAATGACGAGCGACGCAAACACAACAACACAGCACAACTCAACTTCAGGCCCCGCAACGGCCTTTGAAACTGCGCCAACACACACCAAGACATGGACAAACAGAAGCCAAAGCAAGGCACGAAAAACATACGTGTGGTGTTGTTCCCCCGATCATCGCAAAACGGTCTGTCCATGACGAAGAAACTGGCGTCGTTCAATGTACTGGTAAGTCCGGAGGCTGTCAATGTCAACAACAATAGTGTCGATGGCAACCAACAGCGATGGCTGAACGCTGTAAGTCGACTAGGCCTGCCTCCAATCAGCGAGTGGCAGGCGTGAATCAACAACCAACGGCAGACGGATCGGGGACAACTGTCAGCATGATACATCGTCCGTCCCCACAGCCGCTACCTCTCCAGAAAGGTACTCGTACGAGACCAGGCTCTCGGAATCGAGGCTTTCCGGACCCTGCACAGAAAACAAGTGGGGTAGAACGGCTCCAAAGACACGGGAGACCATCCGAAACGAACGGGCAACAACTCGAGAATCTGTCGATCGATGATTATCATCGATTGACAGTCCATTGACCCCGTGGCTGCCGCCTACTGCCTACGGAAATTGTTCATCACGTTCTGGGTGATTTGGTACCTTCAACGGCCGCACTGCGTTGGCTGGAGGCCATGTCTCATCCTGTTTCTCGCTCCTACAGCTTCCAACACGCACTGCGCCGGATGCCGGCAATGCCACGGGCAAACATGGCGAACATGCCGTACTTGCCACCTTCAAAAGGGCTTTGCGCGCTGAACCTGCAGCAGTTCTGCATGACCTCGGCGGCGAGACGAGGAGCTATGCGTTCTCTTCGCCGCCTTTCCACGGCCATAGTCGGCAGCCTGCAGGCAGCGCCTTGTGGTGACATGGCGTGCACATTGGCGCCGTGGTTAGCAACAACTGCACAATGTCGATATGGCCGGCTAGGGCGGCTTCGCCCAGCCCGGCGGATTTTAGGCGCGTCTAACGTTGGCTGGTTTGCTTCGCTCTGGGCCTCTAGGCTATCGTTTCGGCACAATGGCACCAAAATGCTCTACATATGACAGCTGCCCTTTGTTGCGCGCCCGCGCGAAGGCAGTGGTCCCTTCCCTGGTGGTGAACTGGCTGACGTCGGCCCTGCCTCGCTTAATCAACCGGTTGACGATGGCCTTTTCAATGTCCTCGTCTTCGTTGAGAACGGTTGCGCGAGGGCCGAGGAACCATGCTTCGTCATGGCATCGGCCCGTGCGCCACAGTCGAGAAGTAACACGGCGATATTCACGCTGCCATCGTCCCGACTACGAGTCTCGTCTTTGGGCTCGCCGTGCAGCGCAGCAAGCGGCAGTGGTGTTTCAGCATCGCGGCTCAGTCGCACATGTCTGCACCATTGTCGAACATCAGCCGGGCGCACTCTGCACTGCCCGAGGCTGCCGCGGCCTGCAGTGCCGTCCCATGTTTGCAGCCCCGAATGTGTCGCCATTGTCAAGCAGACTATTGGCGCAGGCATCGACGGCGCAGGCCGCCACGTACATCAATGGCGGCTGCATCGCCCTTGAGGTTGGCTGCCACCATGTGCGGTTTTGACCATGCACGCAACCTGCAGGATGTTGACAAGCGGCCGCCGCGAACTTTCAGCTAGTCACCATGCTTGACTCAAGGGAGGAGCCGAGCCGCATCATAGTTTCGTAGTAGTGAGTGCTGCAAAAATGGCTGTGCCGGCACCGGTCGCTTAGGGCCGGTGGTCGCGCTGACGTCGGCGCCGGCTTCGGCAAGGGACGTGGTTATCTCGCTAGACATCATGCGGCGCGCAGCTAGAATGATGGGCGTTGCTGGGACTTGGGGGCACTGGGCGGTTTGGCGCGAGGGCTTGCTGTGGACGGCGACATGGCGTGGCATCGGTGCCGTGGTCGACCATAGATTGGAGCACCTCGACGTTGCGGGCCGTATGCATCGTCCACGAGATGCGCTTGGCGCCGACAGTGGCGCCGCAGTCGGTGGTATACTGCACAACAGTCTGGCAATGTCCACGTGTTGGCAGTGCAAGGTGTCACCGATGGCGCATTGGTAGATGCCGCGGACTTGGCTGTTGAGGTCGTCGCCCTTGTCATCGTCGGTGCCACGCCCACGTCTTCTTACTCGAAAGCAACAGCAAGATTTTTGCTGGCGACACTTGACCAGATCTTCTGGCATCAGCGGCGGTTCCTGCAGCTCTACATCAAAGACGCATAAGTTGCCAAGGCAGCTTGCACGTCGTCGACTTTGCCGCCCTCGCTGTGCAGCCTATGGGCTCCAAAGAGCATGAAGCCCGCAACAGCTAACAGCAAAGAGCGGCCATGCTGTCAGAGCGGGCCGTGAAGGGAGCTACTTTCGTGCGACGTATCGTACCCATACTCGCCTGTTCTCCCTTTTGTACGTCGTAATCTTGGAGATTTGGCAGGCGTTGAGTTATTCTCCCAATGCAGCTTTACGCCGTCCTCTTTGACCTTTCGCCATCATCAAACCCCCCTGGCGACACACTCGACACACCGGCACACCGGTACAGACGCGCATGAAAAGCCGGACCTCTAGCAGGGCTTTCGAAGATGCCCGAGGCTGAACGCGTCTCCTGCGTGTCACATCCAGCATGCTACGCCCATTTTGCAGATTGGCTGGACTACTCGGCTCTCGGAGGCTGCCCTTGGGGTGATGGCATCAGTCTGTTCTGACCTCTGGGTCTCCTAGCCCTTGGATGTCCAGGAGCTGTTACATGTGCTGCGCTGCAAACATCGCCATCCTGGTTGTGATGCATGGCCGAAAGGTGCCCCCAAAAAAGAAGAAACGGGCCAAGCCATGTGGTTCCGTAAACGCAAAGTCGGGCTAGCATGTCTTGACTCTGGCACCTTGGAAGGCAACAGAAAACAAAAGGCGGAAAATACGACGCAAAGGACTAGACGAGAGTTCGTGGAGGTGGCTGAGAGACAGCGCCAAACCGCTCGTAGCGCTCAACGGCCGGGGGGGAAATAAGCGCTGCCACTAACACCCAAGTCCACTGAGGGGAGACCCAGTTTACTGAGTACTAGTATTTGCTACGGGTCGACGATGTACTTCGTACGGCGTGCCATGGCTTTTCGCATGTCGAGACGCAGAAAAAGAAGAAATCAGGGCAGCTGGCGCCTCGCCAAGGATCCAAGGTAAGGTTTGGTAGGCTCTCGAGTGGAACAAAGGCAGGACCCGAGAGGACGATGAAAGCATAGCAACGAGGCCAGGGTGCTTTGCAGCGCGATGAAGGACGAAGAGAGCAAATAGGACGAAGAGAGCAAAGAGGGCAAAGAGGGCGAAGAGCGTAAAGAGGCTGAGAGGCCGAGAGGCTGAGAGGCAGGGAAATGAGGAGAATGAGTCGACGGGAGACTGGAAAAGGGAGAAGACGGGACCACCAACCCTGGCGCCACCTAATTTCAGCCTTAGCCCCGCTAAATAGGACCTAAGGCGTCTACGAAGCACCGTTTCGCCTAAGCTACTGAGCTACGGGGCGAAGTCAGCCTTTAGTGGGCCCCTTCTAGGCGCAAGTGGTGCACCGCTGTTTCGACAGGGAGCAACGGCGTCGAGAACAACCCTTTCGTCCCGTGGCCGGCGCATGGCCAATGCGTGTGCGTGTCGTCTGATGTAGCCCTAGAATTGAGATGACTTTGTTTCATTCCGCCTGCCTGGCTGTGTTCTGTATGCCGTGTTTTGTTTGTCTTGACAGCCAGAGTTGCTCTTTTGCTCTTCCACGAAAAGGACGTCAGTGTCAGCCAAGGCTCTTTCCCAACGGGGCAAGCTGCACGACAGGGATCGACGTGCATTTACTTCGTACGACGTACCCTTCTTGGCTCCAAACTCTGTCAAAGACAAGCCGAGAAGACACAGCCCAATGCGCCATCCTCCATCCTCCACCATACCATCACCACTAGCTTCCAGCCCCAGTGCTGCAGTTGTCCCCCCTGTCTTTTGTCTCTACGAAGTACGAAGTACTCGTCCTTCGTAGTCTTTGTTGTCCAGTGTCCGCCCATCTTCCTACCGCACTAGACCCTTTCCGTGACCTACACGCGAAGCTGGCTTCGGTCCCTTATTCTCACGACCCCCCTTTTCTTGTCGTTTCTGCCTCGGACGGCAAGACGACTGCTCAAAGGGCACAACGTGCAAGGCACGACGCACTTGTGGGTGCACACCATTGCGGAGACCTGGCTGTGCTCTTTGTCCTCGAATGAACATGGCAACGAGAGCCAGCGCTGGAGTGCTGAGCAAAGGTCGCTGTTGCCATACTCCACGATGATGCATTCTTTTGTTTCTTTTGTTTCTTTTGTTTCCTCGCCTCTTCGCCTCTTCGTCTCTGTCTCATTCACCTCATCCAATGGCCATCGTCTGTAGGTGCGTCAACTCGGCGTGAAAATTCTCCGCAACAAATCTTTCAGGTCCGCCAGCCGTACAGCGCACCGGTCCGTGGGTGGACTGCGGCGAGCTTGCCGTGCTGCAGGACAGTGAGGCTGAGCGGGAATTGGGTCAAGAACATCGTCTTGTCAAAGAGCTCCAACGCTCCCATGACCAGCAATAATTCAAGTCTAGCGTGTCACGCACGCTCGTCAAGGAGGGCATAAGTCTGCCAGACCCCGGTCGGAACCTGCCCAGCTCCTTCTCAGCTCGTCGGGGTCTTTTTATTCTCATTTCATCAGTCCCGCACATCCTTTGTCCAACGCTTCTCTCGCCGCCCGGTCTCCCTTGAGCTTCTTTGATCGGTTTCCTCTCTATTCATCTTTGTCTCTTCCTCTTCCTGTTTCCTGTTTCCTTTACACTTTTGTCTTCTGTTTTGATTCCTGAAACGCCCTGCTGTATCTCGACACATCCATTCCGCCCGGATACAACTAATCGGTGTTCTTGCACTTGTACGTTTTCCCAGTCGTGCGACCCTCTTCGTCCCCTTTCCCTCTCACACAGTCTGTGGGCATGCATTGCATTGCCTTTACAGCTCACACCACCCTGACCCTCACTGTATTTGGCACCTAATAGACTGGGCTTCGGTTGAAGATCTTTTCCGCCGGTCACGGCACAAAAACAATACTTTGTAAAGGAGCACTGCTTACCACGTTGTTTAGGATCGACAAGGCTACGGGCAGCTCCAAATCAAGACGAGAGACGATGAAGCAGTTTTCTCTCACAGCGGCTGTGGCCGCGGCCGCCTGCCTGGCCACCGCCGCCGAGGCCCGCCGCGTCTCCTATTTCGCTCGCAACAACGAGCCCAGCTGGCAGCCGGCCGTCCAGACGGATTCACCTTTGCCGAAGCTCTGGGCGGCATGCGGGGCCGCCATGACAACCGTGACACCCAGTTCCAGGCCAACATGCGCGGAATGGCTGAGGCGCCCGCGCCCACGACGGCGCCGGCCTTGACGCCCGCTTCCTCAAGCGCGACTCGTCCGACAACACTTGCGCCTACGTGAGCGGCATCAGCAGCATCTCGCTCTACTGCGACACCACCGACTACTGTGCCGCCAACTCGAGAAACTCGTACGTCGGCTGCTGTGAGGATGGCTCGTCGGCCTGCCACATCCCGACGACCTGCTACGCCTCGTCCGAGGGCTCGCTCTACACGACCAGCAACGGCTACACCATGTGGTGGTATGTTCCTGCCCTTGCGCTTCATCTCTGCTCTCTTTTGCACCCCTCTGTTTCAGCAACACTCCCCCCCTTTCGCTGATACTGACAGCCCTCTTTAGCGGGAGCGAGGATTACCCTGAGTGCGTCACGCACTACTACGTCGACAGCATCTTCAGCGGCTACACTCTGCTCGGCTGCGGCAAGACGGAGGCCGTCGACAAGGTTTACTACCTGCCTACCTCGGCCTCGTCGGCCTCTTCTGCCTCTTCCGCCTCTTCCGCCTCTTCGGTCTCTTCGGTCTCTTCCGTCTCTTCGGTCACTTCCGTCTCTTCGGCCTCTACCAAATCAAGAGGCCGAACGACGACCACCGACTCCTCATTGGGCGGCACCACCAGTCCGGTTACGACCGCGGTTGTTTCGTCAACTGACAACGGCGGTGGCAAGAAGACCAACGCGGGTGCTATTGCCGGCGGTGTCGTGGGCGGCGTCGCTGGTCTCGCGCTGATTGGCGCCGCCGTCTTCTTTTTGCTCCGCCGCAAGAACAAGAACAAGGTCAACAACGCTGGCGGTGCCGGTGCCGCCAACGCCGTCGGCAGCGCTCCTCAGCCTGGTGGTGGTGCCCCCCCCATGGCCCAGCAGCCCTACTATGGCGCTCCTGGCGCGCCTGGCGCACCTGGAGCGCATGGTGCCGACCCGTCAGCTGCTGGCTATGCGGCGGCCGGTGCTGCCGGTATCGGTGCTGCTGGTTTCGGTGCCGCCGCTTACCAACACGACCAGCAGCAGCAGTACAGCCAGCAGCAGTATGCCGGCTACCCGCCGCAGCACTCACCGCCCCGCACGACGCCAAGGTCTACGATCCCTACAGCCCAGCCCGCAGCTGTCGTACGCGCCCAATGCAACTTCTGCTGCCGGCAGCCCCCCCCACTCCAGAGCCCCCAGAGCCCGCAGAGCCCGCAGAGCCCCCGCTCGGTGTGTACAACGCCGCCGCCGCCACCCCCGCTGGCGGCCAGATCAGCCCCCACGAGACCATCTCGCCCATGAGCGCGCCCCCGCCGCAGCCCGGCATGGGCTACCACAGCGGTCCGGTGCCGACAACGCTGGAAGTGGCGGAGCTACCGACAGAGCGTAACGATGGCGAGCTGCGGGAGCTGGCATAAGGTGCGAGCGTAGTCGCATGGTGAGAGCTGACGTGGTGCTCGGTTGCGATCAACAAGTCGGACGATGGAGGACGTCTGTTTTGTCGCTTTAATATGTTCAACGTCTCTCTCTGTCTCCTATTCCCCCTTTAGGGTCAAATTTGATTTTTGTGGCCTATTGGGTTTCCGACCCATCCAGTCGGCGGCGTTTTGTGCATCCTCTTGTCTCTTTTCGTTGGAATTCGTTTGCATAGACCAGCCTGATTGTCATTCGTATCAAATGCAGACCATTACTGTTGCAATAAACGTCGTTTGATGGAGTGATTGTTGTCGACAGTCAAAGTTACAGCACACGTACTGAGTACGAGTACGGAACGTCGTATGGAGCGGCTATTACATAATCCGAGCTAGGGCCGTGATTGGGCTCCACTTCCACCTGGCAGAAGCCCAAAGAAGGCCAGATTGCACACTTGTGTCCTTCGCTCCTACCCAAAGCTCCTGTCGCACCTGCCGATTGGGGAGCCCCTATTGCCCTGGAGCCCCCGTTCAGCACACTCCACAGAGCTCCTTCCCTCGTGCGCCGCACAAACACACGACTCGCGAATCGACTCCATCTTTCGCATCGCAACCCCTTTCTCCTCTCCACCACGATTCTGTCCCTCTTGCTCTTCCTCTTCCTCTCTTCTTCTTTCTTCTTTCTTCTTTCTTTCGACCTTCTTCTCCAGCCACTTCGACATCAATTCGACTCTCCTCGACGTCGTTTTTCATTCCCTTCCTTTCTTTTCGTCCGGGTTGGGTTGTATTTCTATCGGTATCCTTATTTAATTGGATTTTCGCTCTCTGCCTTTCGTCTCTCTTCTCTCTTGTCTCTTTTTTCTTCGACTCGCTCGTCTTCGTCCATCATCCAACATGGTTTCCTTCAAGCTCTCTACCGTGGCGCTCTTTGCGCTGCAGGTTCTCGGTGCCACTGCCGTAAGTCTGCCCTATTCCACTGGCCTTCCTGCTGGTTGCCGGTGTCCTTTCGAAGCCTGTTGGCGGCGCTTTGCGCGCCCATCAGAGACGACTTGTCAAAGTCAAGGCTCCCGCATCATCGCATCACGAGTGGCTTTGCTCAACAGAGTACTGACAGCACCTTATCGATTAGGCTGCCGAGGAGCCCGTGGCCGCCAACGCTGCCCCGAGGTCAAGATCGATGTCGAGACCATGTTCCCGAGGCCGACATCTTTGGCCTCAAGCTCATCAACGGCCGCCCCACCAAAGCCATTGTCGCGATCTCGAACCAGGAGGACACCCCCGTCCGCGTCACCATCCTCGGCGGTGCCCTCGTCAATCCCATGTCCCTCCCGAGGGCGTGGCCCCTTCCGCCAACATTGTCGCCAACCTGACCGCGGTCAACTACGAGGGCTCCAAGGAGGCCGTCCTACAGCCCGGCGAGAAGCGTGGCTTCCCCTACAACTTTGTCCTTGACCTGCAGCCGCGTGAGCTGCGCCTCGACATCGTGGCCATTGTCTCCAAAGCCAACGGCCAGGTGTTCCAGATCCTTGCCCACAGCGACTCCGCCACCATTGTCGACCCCCGATCAACATCTTTGACCCCCAGATGTAGGTGGACCCAGGCGCTCTTGTTCCAATCATCCTGCTCCTCCCTGCTAACCCAATCCCACCAGCATCTTCCTGTACGTCTTCCTGACTGGTGCTTTCGGCGCTACCCTGTTCTTCGTCTACAAGACCTGGATCGAGGCACTCTTCCCCCAGGCCAAGCGCTCCTCCACCGGCGGCCGCAAGGCCCGCAAGGCCGCTGCTGCTGTCGAGGCTGCCAGCGCCGACGCCCTGTCCGGCAACGAGTCGACTGGCGCTGGCACCGGTGCCGAGGACTTTGACGCCAGCTGGATCCCCGCCCACCACATCAACCGCCCCGTCGCCAAGCGCGTCAAGAGCGGCGCCTCCAAGAAGAAGGCCTCTGCCGAGTAAAGAAGCTTTGTAGGCTACGATTGGTATACGAGGGGATCTCGTGCGCAGGGGCAACTGGCCCCGTTCACAGAGAACAAAACAAGAGCGTGGGCTGTGAGAGTCCCTCCAATGAGGCAGAGGAGGGAGGGTTGCATGACCAGGTCATTCATCCTCGACCTATTGCATCACTGTACTCTTCAAAAAGATTGAAGAAAAAATCTGGTGGCACGATAGTACAGGCGCTGCTCGCTACTTTGCTACCGTCGTTTCTTTTATTTTCGGTTCGTTCCCTCGGCTAGCGAACCCGGTGTACAACTATATATAAAAAGGCGCCGGAGAAAATCTGATAAAGCAACCCAAAATTAAAATGGAAGCAATTAGCGAGAAAGAAGCGATGCTTGCGATGAAACCGATGGACAGAGATCTTGAGACAACCGTTGCGTTTTGTGACAGTCTTGTGATTCCCTGGCCGTATAAGATGGGCGTGGATGCGGTGGTATGGATGTCGTGATGCGTGTCGTCTCGGAGCTCTCGAAAGTGATACTGAGGAGCTCTTTAGAGAAAAGAGTACCTAGAGGAAAGACACATTAACATTCACCTCGTCACCATTATTGCCGGGACAGACGACCTCTATCAGACTCCCAGAAAAACACTCGCGCCCTCACATATAGGATGTTTCCATGTACGACGACATATTCGATGCAGACGCGGCCGCAGCCGTGCCGGCGTCCACGTTGGGATCCGCCGCCGACGCCGCAATCGTCTCCGCAATGGCTTGTTGCTGCCGCCTGTCCTCCAGCTCCGCCAAGCTGCGCCTCCGGATCAGGTCCATCAGCTCGCCCACTGCCGTCGCCGGGTATTTGCGCAGCGGACCCTGTAAGACATAATCCCTGCTGGACAGGTTAAAGTACGCCAGGCTGTAGCAGTCGCCGTAGTAGTCGACGGCCGGGTCGCTCGGAGCCCGTTCGCGGAAGAGTGTCGATTTGTACTGGTCGTCGCTCCAAAACATGAGCAAGTCGCCCCTGCTCGTTAGATGTTGGATGAAGAAGGAGAGGAAGAGGTAAATGAAAAGAGACTACAGCTCCATCCACCCGAGGAGACTTACACATTGCAGATGATGTCGCCAGCGACGACTTCGACCTTGGTCCACTCGGCATTGGCGCCGGTCGTGTGGCGCGTCACGGTTTCACGGCCCGGGCAGACCTCGAGCCCGCTCTGGCCCGGCCGCTGGAACCGCAGCGTCAGGAAAGACAGGTCCGAGTCGGCGTGCGTCAAGCTGCCAGCGCGATAGGACTGGGTTTGCGCAGAGCTGATGGAGAAGGATGGACTGACGGCGGTGGCCGGAGTCATGGGTGTCGTCGGTACCGAGAACTGGTAGTGTTGGGGGTGGTCCAAGGCATAGTACCTCTGCACGCGCAGCACCGTCTGGATCCCGGGCTGTGCCATGGCGTGCGCCTTGGCAAAGATGTGGTCGTCCTGTCCGTTTTCCCTTGTCAGCCCCAGGCCGCGTGCCAGACACACCATGAGCCGCATGCTCAGGAGGTGGCAGGCGTGCATAAACGACAGGCTCTGGTGCCGGAAGCCGTGCAGGTCCGTGTCGGAGACCCACCGCCTCGCCATGAGTGACTCGCTAAACTGCATGCAGTACGACTCCTTGTCCCTTTGAATGTAGCCGGGCCGGTCGTCCTCGTCGGCCGGCCGCATCGTAGCGGCGTCTTCGGCCGACAGCGGCACAAATGTCGTTTCCTGCTCCCAGCCGGCATTGCACGAGGCCGCATAGGGCGTCTTGGCCTTGACCTCGTCGGGCAGCGCAAAAAAGCGCTCGACGGCGGCAAACTGTGCGTCAACGGTCGCTCGCGAGATGGCGTGGTCGGTCAAGATGAAGAAGCCGTGGCTTTTGGCAGCCGCTACGATGTCGGCCGTGATACTTCCGATGCGAGGCTCAAAATTGCGCAGCGAGATGCGTGGAACGGGCGCGGCGGTGTATCGTACGTCGTCAAAGTACGATGCTTCTTCAGGGTCCACTGGCGGCGAGCGGGGAGGGGTCACCATGGTGGACATTTGCAGCGTCGTAAAGGCGAAAGGTTCAAAAGTCAGATCCTGTGGTGGGCAACTTGGACAGAGCCGAAAGGCTCGTGTGTGGCAGTTGTATTTGTGTGTAGTCCGCGTGGGGAGAGACAGATGGCTGTGCTCTGCGATGAAAGTGATGGATGGGGGCGGCGTGTCATATATCACAGAGGGATACGTCACATGGAAGGGAAGCCATGAGCGTAAGAAACTACGAGGCCTCAGTTCTCTGCGCGATACTCGGCAATGTCTTCCTTTGGCCTGCTTCCCGTATCCACCCGTCTTCTGCTCTCGCGCACAGCTCTGCTCTCTCTGCCCTCTTGCATCTCGTCGTCTGCCTCGCCACGCCCCCGTTCCATGCTTTCATGTAACCGACTGCGGTAACGAGGCCAACAGAGATGAGGCCATATCAGATCAGACACAAGTAGCACGATGTTGTGCGTGGGCCCCGTACAACGGCAAAAGCAGGTTTACCTGACACTGCAGCTGCATTACCGTGACTTGGCGCTTGGACAACGGCCGGTTCCCTGGCCGAGGTGGCGCTCGTCGGCTTCGGAATAGCTGTGCCAATGTGCAGGCGACGGTGTGCGGTGTGCAAGTATGCGTCGTGCGTGCACCGTTTGGGAGCCGAATGGTTTCTAACCCGTGTTTGTTGATCGATGTGGCGGCTTGGGAGTGGCAATCATGTCGAGTGCACGAGCGCGAATAAAGCACGAGCCTGGAGAGGGAGCAAATGGAGCGATGCAGCCTGTTGTACAAAGGGCCTCATGTCGTCGTGCATTCTCTTCTGCACTTTGTGTAGCAGTGGCGCACTTTCTCCCGTCGCTGGCTGTTCTTGTTACTGTTTCTCAGTGTCTCCCTCTCGCTGGGTGTGCTTCCCGTAGCTCTGCTCTTGTCGCTGTCTTCCGCTGGTGTTCTTTGATGTCGATCAAGCCCCCCTGTTGTGTCAGCAAACCGTTCTTTTCACCAATGTGTTCCGAGAGCAGGCCGGACCGACAGCCAACACCCGTACCCGCTCTCTCACGACGGCATTGCCTCCACTTTAACCCTAGAGACCCAAATGCTCGGGAGCGACACAGATTGCCCATCTGCGATCACATCGTTTGCCTGTCACTTGCACATGATAGAAGGTGCTAAAAATAAAAAAAAAGTGACAAGAGGCCAAAAAGATAAAACAGAGGTAAATAGACGTAAAGATCATTCTAAAATCACATATAATGAAGTGGACCCGCCCAGAGAAAGCAATATTTCTCTTGCAAACCCGTCAAAATCCGAGTTGATGGGCTGGCTCACGAGAAGTGAATACCTTCGCTGTTCATCTGCATTGTTTATACGGATTAGCATATGCTCGGAGTTTCGGATCAGAGGGAGACGCGACGGAGTAAATAGGAACGATGAGGCGATTTGGGAAAAGGAGGCGGAGTGGGAACAGAGGAACAAGAAGGCGTACCGCATCCAGAAGCTTCAAAAAGTCTGTCTCGTCGCACTGCCTAGAGCGCCGGTCGGCCATCTCCAGCTGCTCCAGCACGTGCAGCACCTTGGTGCGCACGAGTTCGTCCACCTTGGTCCGCTTGCGCTTGCTGGGTGTCTTGGGAGGCGGCACGTATGGCTTCTCCTTGAAGAACGTTGGGAGGTCATTGTCGTCGTCATCGCCACCGGCGGCATCGTCGACATCCATGCCACCAAATTCTTCTTCGTCAGCCAGTGCGTCGTCGGCTGCCTCGTCATCGACATCCATGCCAGCATCCTCGTCGTCATCGCCGTCCGCGGCACCGTCCTCGACCAGGCTGTCGTCCACGCAATGCCGTTCATGGAGGCGTAGACTCTGTAGTTACGGGCCAGCATGGCCAGGACTTCTTTGCTGACAAACGAGGCGCGCAGTGTGCGGTTTTTGCGTGTAAAAACAATCTGATGAGAGAGGTGGAGGCCGCCTTGTCAGTGTTTCGGAAGAATGAGAGGGATTTGAAGATCAAGATGAGAGAAAGACGGATACAGGGGAAACATGGGAAACAGGAAACATGGAAATATAGAAACATGGAAACTTGGCTGGCCACAAAAGGTAAAGAACGGAAAACGTACTCTCAGCATGCCGTCCATTTCGGCAAAGTTGAACTTGGGCTTCTCGGAGCCTGTCTTGGGCGTAATGCGCACAACGGCCGACTCGACCTGTGGCGGCGGCTTGAAGTTTGCCTTTTCGGATAGACATGTCAGTGGACCAGTCAAGCATGAGAAGAGCACAGTCCGAGAACATCAACAGAAGGTGGCGTGTGATGCATTGTACATACTTTGCCAACTTTGAGAACATGAGTGATGCGGGCAAAAAACTGGGCGTTGACGCTGAGACGGCAGTAGAGCGTGTCACCGGGGCGTGCAACCAGGCGTTGAGCAAATTCTCTGTGAGTTGGTTAGACAGCAGATACCATGGCGGGATTATCGTTGCTTCTCCCGTCTTTGTGCTCCCCTGTGCAGTTCTTCCTATTCGTAGATTAAGATTCGGGCAGGCGATAATTACTTTTGGAACATGAGAACGGCCGTCCGCGGTGGGTTGGGCATCGACAGGAGCTTGAAGCTGTGGAAGCAGTCAGAAAATGTTGCAGTCATGTTGCATTCTTGGCAATACAGCGGCCGAGCGAAGAAGCGACGGTTCCTTCGTCCTGAAGCAGCATGAAGGGGCGCAAAGAAAGCAAAATGAGGCGGATATAGATCTCAACATACACAAGAGGCGAGCTGATCTGGTACGGCGTATTCGAGATGCAGACCTAGGGTCGGAGTCAGTGCGTTGGTCCAGCCATCTCAGGTGCGGGATGTTGCGAGCGTGCGTACGTCAAACGGAGGAACTCGGTCTTGATGGCGTCTCCTAGGAGGACCTATGGGGCGTCGTTAATACGGTCGTCAAGGCCGAGAGGGCCAGTCCGGGTCTCAAGGGACAGCGAAATACGGACCTCGAGCTTCTTTTGCGAGGGCGTGCCCTGAACACGCTTTGTGCTATGGCGCCGTCAGAATACCAGTCTCCAGGACGGGTCGATCGATCTGGGGCAACTCACACTTCAGCCGCCATCCGAGGATCAAGTTCGACTTGCATCGGGTCAGTACTTGGCCGTTCTGAGAGCTTCGTCGCAGCTGCGCAACGTCGGGTATTCTTACTAGCTATGCATTTCCGCGCCTTCTCGAGAATTCTTGTCGTGATGTTACCCGTGCCGGGACCGATCTCCAGGACGGTGTCCGTCGGTTTCAACTGGTCTCGTTAGCAACGATGTTGACCCAGGGCGCCTGGTGCTTGGAGTGGCACTCACCTCGGCCTTGTTGACGCTGTAGCCGAACACCTCGTGTCAGCAACTGAGCGCTACGCTCGCCAGGAGGCATTATGCATCAACCTACATTGCTACGAGGAGGGTTAGCAAGTGATGTCACTGGTGAACAAGTCTTCCTTTATGAGTCTGGCAAGCTTACCATCTGCCACACCAGGGTTTTTGAGGATGTGCTGCGCGGCATAGTCAGTCTGTGTCCCTCAACCTGCTTCTGCCAGCTCGTTTGTGCGTCTTCTCTGCCGTCTCAGTATCGTACCTGGCCGACGTTCGTGTTGAACTTGAAGACATTGTTCTTCTGCGCCGAACCCTTGCCAGTCGGGCGCGAGTAGGGCGATGCCGCGGAGGCGGCATTGTTCCTCCGGGCGTCTTGGATTTTCCCATGGTTCTGATCTTCTACCGGGCGCAAAGCAAGTGGAAGTCTCGGGGGTCGGTCGGGGATCGTGAGCCGTGTTGCGGGCTTCAGCGGTGATCGTCAACGGGCGCATGTTTTGTTGCCGACTGTGATTTTTGGCGGTGAGGGGGGCAATAATTTTTCTGGCTCCCCTAATCGCAGAAGCTTATCTTATCGGAAGGTGCGGTCGACCACACTCCCGGCCCCATACCACATTATTGTGGACTGTCGCTAAGCCCCACTAGGCACCAACTTTAAGTGAGAACTTGCTCTCTCAAAAGGGAAGGGGCCACGACTTCCTCACCTGTGCAGGCGTCAGCGAAACTCGGCCACTCCTTCCTGGTATGCAATGCCTCTCTTGGCGCAACTGCGCCGGGAAAGAGAAGAGGGACTGGTAGCGAGCATTAGGTAAGCGCGATGCTAATTTGCCCATCGCGCCTGCACACACAAAGCATCAGATCCTGGGCAATGACGACAGAAGCTGCTGTTTTGGAAACATGCGTTAGTCAGCTGGAACACTGACGACATAGGGTTCCGAAGTACAGCACCTATATTTGGTGTATGATGGAGAGGTGCTTACGGTGTAATGAAAAGAACCGAAGTGCGCGTCGCAAGCATCAAAGATGCGACTACGTCGTACGACGCAGGATACAGTAATTATGCGGTCCGCCAAAACAGCCCTCATCGTTGGTTCCCACCAAATCAGGAGAGGAAGGAACAATGACAATCCGTCTTATTCCCCTTGCTTCGTACAGAGGAGGTGGCACGGTACAGCGTTCAGTGCTAACCGTCGACCGTTCCTGCCTAACCACGCCGCCTACGAAGTAGTTTCCGCCAATTTCGTTTTTTGTTGTTTGTGCGCGCAAGGAAAGACCCAATGACGCGGGTCGAGGCAGGAGCGAGGCAGAGCGAGGCTGAATGGATACCTGACTGCTGCATCCTCCCCCTGACGTCTGTAATGCATATCGAGACGACGCCCCAGAGTTTCGCTCGATTGAAAGTCTCGTCATCCTGTTCCCACCAGGACCCATCAAAGCCGGACCACGCGAGCCAAGCGTCGTATGAGGCGGAGCAGTTGCAGCAGTTGCAGCTCGGCGGAAAAAAGGGAAGAAAAAAGAAGACGAAAAGAAAAAGACAAAAGACAAGAAGAAAAGGCCAAAGGCCCGCGGAAAAGCTTGTGGAAACGAAACAGACCAACAGAATGAAACAAACAAGAAGCTACGCAACGCACAGACAACGTATTACACAGATGAGAGGCACTACTCTCTCCGCTGCAAGCACGACCATACGACACATTGAACCGCTCACACATCCCCGCCCCGGTCTCCGTCGCCGGCTGGTCTGCCTGCTAGGCGCAGCGATCGGACTGGATCTAGCTTGGCTTTCTCAGCCTCCCCCCCCTCGATTTCAGCGACCGCTCGCCAGTTCAAAAATACAACGGGCGTGCTTCTTTCTCGCGGCACTGGTCCAAGATGCCAGGGAGCTGAGCTAAAACCGCACCAGTTTGGACCAGCAAGTACCAGCCCAAGTCCAACAGCAAGAAGCTTAGGACGCGACCAGGCCCAGTTCATCCCATTGGCTGTCAGCTTCTCCGTCATTTCGGTCGTCTCTCTGTCTCTCGTGTCTGTTGCAGATTCCATTTGCTTTCTTCCTTTAACCTCTCCAACTCCGGTTTGCTTCACTCCTCTTGTGGCCGTTCTCTCGCTTTATCTCGTCCAAACCCCGCGATTTGCTCTGGCTTTTACGTCCATATTAAAGGCCACTTTGCCGACAAGGACGATGGGTGCGGGTTCTTGCTCCGCCCCCTTGATCCCGCCTATTCTCCGATCTCTCGCACTCTTCAACCTCTCAACCCTCCCTCCCCATTGCCATTCTCGCCTCGTCCTGTTTGAGACATGTCGGTCCACATCCACCTCATCAGCCAGCCAGAGTACTACACCAACCTTGACATCATCCATGGCGAAGTAAAGTTCTTTTTGAGCAAGCCGGAAGCCATTGGCGCCGTCGTCGTCAAGCTCGAGGGCGAGTCGAGCACGTCGCTGACCGTGCCCGCCGTCGAGGATGAGGAGGGCTGGACCTACATGAACGAGACGCTCCACGACCTAGACCCGAGTAGGAGCTCGGGCTCGGTCACACGACCGGCCGCGGGCACTGTCGTGCAAGAGAACCACAAGATCCTCTACCAAGTCGCCCAGGTGCATCCTCTCAAGGCAGACGAACCGCCCGCAAGCAACACCCTACCGGCTGGACAGCACACGTTCCCCTTCCGTTTCAAGGTGCCTTTTAACAATGCCTGTGCTGATCCAGTGGCGTTGTCGCGCACAGGCGGCATGGTCGACGTCGACGGCAACGCCGAGAGTCCCAATGGCGGACCGCTTCGCTTCGGAGTCGGCCACAGCGGCATTCGGGTCATGGACGGCTCCAAGCAGCTAATGTACACCCACGTGAGGCAAACGCTTCCTCCGAGCTTCGCTGGCTACTTGAGCGCCACAGAGACCACCGAGATTCGTTACTTTATCAAGGCGACCGTTCAGCGGCCGGGTATGTTCCGAGGCAACTGGCGCAACACAGTCAGCTTCAAGTTTCTCCCCATTGAGCCGATTCGGCCGCCGCCGTCGACGCGCGAAATGTTTTGCGCGCCGGCCCTTTACGTTTCGTGATCGCATCCCGCCTTCTGACGCGCCTGCATTGCGAAATCCCCAAAAGAAGAATGGCCTTCGCAACAACAGCGGCTCGACGCTGTCGTTGCCAGACAGCCAAGCAGGGTCATCCAGAACGCCCACATCACCGTCTTCACCTCTGTCCACCTCACCACGGACGCTAAAATTTCCTGTCAACATTACGTGCAGCGACGGCGTCACCCCGTCAGTTCAGCTCATCGCCTGCTTCCCTTCCCCGCCATCCTCACATGCAACGAACCCCTGCCGCTGCGTATTGTGGCCCGAAAGCTCGAGGCCAGCCGTGAACAGGTGTATCTCACGTCGCTCGACATCCGCCTCATCGGTCGGACGCGCGTCAAGGGCCAGGACGTTGAGCAGACGAAGACCGCGGCCTGGATGATTATGACCCGGCTTGGACTTGCCATTCCCGTGTGTGACCTAGATGCCCCTGTCAACAGCGAACGGAGTTGCCCGACGACATCTGGCGCGACAAAGCCCTGCCGAACACAGTCATGCCAAGCTTTGTGACGTGCAACATCAGCCGCGACTACCAGCTCGAAGTTCGCGCCGGACTGTGCTGGAGCGTGCTGCCAATGGACAAGGGCCCATCATTGGCATCCGAGTCTCTATCAAACGACCAACCTAGCAGCAGCCAGCTTTCCAAAAAGGAGCTGAAAGAGCAGATGAAGGAACAGAAGAAGGAGCAAAAGGCCGCAATAAGGCGATGAAGGTCATGAAGCCACGGCCTGCACACTTGCTTCCTCAGACAATCATTCTGCCCCTGACATTCCAATCCGTTCAGGTGTACTCCGGCATCAAGCCGAACAAGATGCTTGTAGAGGCTGTCAGACGACACCGCCAGAATGCGCTTATGCGGCAGCAGCAACAGCGGCGGAAGGCCGGCCCTCACAGCGCGATGCACAAACGCATCAACAGGTCCAGCACCAGCTTCATAAAAATTCATACCCGAACGTCGATTCAAACCAACAGGCACGGCCGACCAGACAGGTATTCCGGGCGACCACATTCCCTGCAGAGCGGCCCTATATCCTGCAGAGAGGCCCTATACTCGGCACCTATCACTCCCTCAGCCAGGCAGTCAACAAGCGCCTCTGCAACGACTACCACAACAGCAACTTCCACAACAGTTACTTCCACAACAGCTACTTCCACAGCAGCAACTTTCACAACAGTCGCCGTTTCGGCGCTTCGGCCGCTTCAGCAGCCACAGCACCCGCAGCAGCCGCAGCAGCCGCGGCGGCCTCCTCTGCCGCAGGAGTTGGAGCGGCCTGTTTTCGAGTTGAGTGCCGACCCAGCTCCGTCTGTTCCCCTGCGGCCCGATGGCTCCGTATATGTGGCACCGTTATCACCGTCTACATCCCCCCATCCGCTCCGCCGGTCCCACCCGTCCAGCCACCGTCTGTTCCAGGAGCCGTCGAGATGTCAGGTCTGCCTGTTATCCGCCGGCGGCCTGTGCCGCAGCAGTTTGTGGCACAGCAAAGAGAAGAGCAGCAGCAGCGACAAACTCGCGAAAAGTTTCCATCAGGCGAAGACCCCTCCTCGATGCAGTCGCCTGTCGATCGCATGCACGCTCCCGACCAGCCGTACCACATGCACCAGCAGCAAACATTTGTTGATCCGCTGTACCCACCGCAATTGCGGCCTGGCGAGGACCCTGCGTACATACTGACGGCACGGTCCTCGTCTTCGACTGGCTCGGCAGTCACGCCCACCAGCACGAGCGGTGCCAGCGCGGCATTGTTGCCCGGAACGGTGACGTGTTAGTGACGTACAATGGCCTTGTGTCGCATATGGCGCCGTCTGTTGCATCCGCTATCGGCGCATTTGCATTCACGGACGGCGACACGGCGAGCATCTACCAAGAACCGCCGCCGTCATACGATGAAGTCATGGCCGACACGGCCGCAGCAATGGGCCTCAACGACAACGAAAGCGGGGGTGCTGCAATGCGGCCGGCGTTTAGTGGAGAGGCAAATGCGATCACAATGTCGTCCCAGTCATAATTACATCGGGTACGAAAGGCAACTTTCCCCGGAAACACGTTAACTGGCGCACAAGAGATGCGCTATACGACGAATCTAACGCGCATTTCAGATAAGAGCGCTTTCGTTTTTGAACAATCATCATGCAAAGATACCAGAGATGCGGCGCAATGCCTGCCATTGAGCCATGTATTTCACACATATCAGTTATACTACTATACATATGAAAACGTATACACCGTTCACTATTAGAAAGCTTGCCTTGTTCATGGCATCTGAAAACGTGGATATCTTCCAGTCATCCTTGGATGAAAACATTGTGGCCGTCAGTAGCCAACATGAATACGGTTCCAGAAAAGTAGGCAAAGCAAAACAAGGAAGGGTATATGCTTGTGCCAAACATGACGAAAAGCAGTCCCATGTACATGGCGCAAAAACGACTCATAATAGCCACAAAGCCGGTGCTCCAAAGACCACGGGAAGCTGAATACGAAATACAGCAAGGCCCAATTCAGCCTGAAGAGCGCCACACAGGATTTAGTCGTCGATTTCGATGATATCGATGCGCCGCGACGCAGGTGCGGCCCGTCTCGCGGATGCCGCCGCATCATGAATCGAGCTACTTCGTGGGACCTTTTGTGGCGGCTGTCCACGGAGTCCTTGGGCATTCGAGCCTCTCTTAGCGGCCTTGCTACCAGCCGTGTCGCTGTTGGTTTCTCTTCCGCTGGCTTTGCCGTCCGTTTTACCGTCATTGTCGCCGCCGTTGCTCTCTCCGCCGTCGACTTTCTCACCGCTTCCAATTGCCATCGGCCGTGACTAAGATGGACTTGACGTCGCCCAGCTTTCCAAGTTCCTTGAGCTTGGAACGAACATTGACGAGAAAGCGGTCAATTCGCAGGCTGGAAGGACGGGCGTCCTTTGAGCAGATAGGGCAGCGCCATTTGTCAGGTGTCGATGGCTCGTTAGGCTTAGGGCACTTGCAGTCATAGACATGCTGGCAGGCCTCCCTGGTGAATGGTGCAACACAACGCGGCCGCGTATCCAGCCAGTTGTACAGGTCGAAGCATTCAATGTGTTGGCACTGTGCGCCGCGAACCGGTATCTGGAATATGCGCGCACTAAAGGGATCGGCTAGGTCCACCGAGACGCTGTCTTGTAAGATGGCGAACTCGCCGTCGCCGTTCGATCCTGGCTGAAGCCTTGACTTTATCTTGTTGACCGTAAGATGGGGAGCATCTACCCCATGTTTCTTGATAATGTCAACTGTGCGATTGTAGTGTGCTGTCTCAATGGTCTCAATGCCAAAGAAGAAATTCAACGACGTATGTAACCTGTGCGCCTGTTCGGGAATTGCCAGCTCGACCTTGTTCACACCCGGCTGAATCAGCTGCGTAATGCCGACGGGAGATCTTTGCCGTTGTGGGACTGGCGGAGAACAAACACGGGCGTATCGTTGACCTTGATGAATATGTTCACCGGCCACTGTGTGTTGCTTGTCACCCACTCGCTTTCGGCCATGGTTTGAACATTGCGCCGGGCAGCGCAGCAACGTATGCGGTTAGCTCAGGCTGCCATCGAAATGGCTCTCGATCGGAAGTTGGCCACCCTCGGAAGTGGATCGGAGACAACGTAAAGCGAACTCTTCCTCCGGAATCGTGAACTCAAAGGTGTACATGATCTTGCGCATCGGGTGTCGGGCAGGGCCCCAGTGCCAGGCGCTGCACATACTGGTAGAACTTTGGGCCGCCAGGCTTGACTAACAGCGTTTTTTGGGACGTTCCGCTTGATCATTACCCGTGCTGGGCTCCTGCTGAGCAATTCCGCTAGACCCATTTGAAAGGCTCGCTGGTCATTCGTGTCGTAAGGAAACTCTCCTCGAACGATGACCGACCCAGCCGGAGGGAAGATAGACCTCTGCCTACCAATTGCATCGGGCTGTTGTGGTTGTGGAGGCTGCTGGTGTCTGTCCGACGAGCTAGGTTGCTGTTCCTGCTGCTGCTGGCTAGGTTGCTGTTCCTGCTGCTGCTGCGGTCGATGGGGTTGCGATGGCAACTGTGCCAACACATTCGGACTTGAAGCCACAGACTGCGCCGGGGTGGGAGGTAGTGGCAATGCTACCCAGTTTGTGATGGGGCTGGAAAAGCGTCTGTTTGATGCGGCCGTTGCTGGCTACGGCAGAAGCATTTTGGGCATGGTGCGCCGTATCGGCTATGGGCTGGGCGGCTTCTGGACGAATTTCTTGCTGGCTAAGGCCTGGCGATTGAATAGGTGAAGGAACATGTGAGCGAAGAGCGGTTTGAGAGGATGGCCGCTGCATGGAAGTATAGCTGTCGAGTGCCCGTCTAGGCTGGCCTGCAAGGCCAAAACGCTCTCTATTGTTTGCGGCCAGATTTGAAGCTGCAGCAGTTCCGGGGATAGTGGGACCACAGGCGAGGTTGTCTGTCTTTGTTGGTTGGTTTGCGTCTGCTGTAGTAGCGGCATTCGTTGCGCCTGTTGCGCCCGTTGCGCCTGTTGTGCCTGTTGCATCCGTTGCATCCGTTGCATCTGTTGCATCTGTTGCATCTGTTGCATCTGTTGCATCTGTTGCATCCGTTGCATTTGCTGTTGCTGTTGTTGTTGCTGTCTTGCTGCACTGGCTGCCATGTTGTGCTTGAAGGTGCGCTTGCTGCTGCAAATGCATATAATGCCGCTGTTGATGCACTTCTTGGCCTTGGTGTTGCAGTTGTGGCGTTTGCTGGAGCCGATTGAGTATCCCCTGATGCTCCCTTTCTAGTTGCAACCGCTGCTGTCGATGAAATTCCTCAAGCTGCTGCTTCTGCTGCAATTGAAATCTATTCAGCCTCCGCTGTTTCTCTTCTGTGCTAAGAAGCTCTACGTGTGCTCGCTGCTGAGGTGCGCCCTGAGAGGAGAGAACGTATTGCTGGGAGTGAACCTGCCCGTGCGGGGTTTGTGCCCGCGACAACTGCGCCAACTGTGCATGCTGTGCCAGTTGCCACTGCTTTGCTGTGCTCGCTGTGCCTGTTGGGCCTGCTGGGCTGTAGCAGTTGCAGTTGCTGTGCATGCTGCGTTTGCGGGTATTCTGCCAGGTCATACTGGGCTAGATGCACTTGTTGCTGGTGCTGAAGTTGTTGAGCCTGTTCCTGGACCTTCGGCTGTGCCTGCGCTCGTACCGTTGGCGAAACCTGCGGAGTGCGGGTCATATGTGGTGACTGGGCCTGGGGTATTTGCGGCGACTTTGTCCCTGCAGTGGCAAACGAAGTGCTGGGAGGGCTAGGGCTATGCCCGCTGTGTTTGTTGTTTGGCTTTGGCTATGTGGTACAGACTGCTGGTGCAGCTGTGCCGGAGAGTTTTGATGAGAAGCTTGTTGACGAGAAAACTGTTGAGACTGAGTTTGTAGTTCTTGTACATGTTGCGGGCACTGTATGCTAGCAGTGCCGCCATGGCCTGTCGACACCAGTTGTGCCGTATTGCCATCGAATGGGGTGGGCCCGCTTGCCCTACGTACTTGGGTGATGTCTCACACGCAGCTTGAAGATATGATGCGGCTGGGGTGGGTGAGATGGCCGCGGCCCGTGAAGCCCCTTGGTCTGCAAGTCTTTGAGGAAGCTGCTGATAGGTCGATTGCGCCTGTTGTTCTGTTCGGGAGTGCTGAGGCTGCGAGTCGGTTGACACTGCTCCGTATGTTGCGGTTGTTGAGCCTCCTGGGTCTGCTGGGCACGAGTTTGCTGTACTGACTGTGTATTTGGTGTAGCCGTCGGCGAAGTTGACGGACGCCCGGCCTCCCCAATTGAGCCAAGGCGAGCAGCTGTGCGATACTGTGCAATTGTATCGGCATTAACCCGCTCAAGATCGTCGGCAAAGCGCGTCTCCCGGAGTTCGACAGAGGTTTTGGGTGAAGGAGGTGCCGCGCCTGATCTCTCATAAAGATCTCGTCAAAAGCGTTGTCAACAAGTGGCCTGGCCGGGCTGATATGTTTCCGAGAAGCCGTAGACATACACCAATGCAGTATTGGGGACGTGCACAGGAGTTGTGCACGGAGCTCATCTACTAGTAGAGGATAGCCGCGCTCTGCAACTTTTTTCGTAAGAGGGCCCCAACGCCACACAAGCTGTATCAAGAAACGACAAACCTGCGCAATTGCCTGTCGGTAGTTTTTCGTGCTAGCAATCATTTCGCCAACTGGACGTGGGAATTGGGAAAGCATCACAAGGGTGGCAGACCGGGTCTGTCTGTTGATCCCGAGCAGATTCTGCAAAAAATCAAAGCCTTGGTCGATCACGAACGGTTGGAGGGCTGGCAGACAGGAATATGCCTCGTTACGGTCGACTAACCATAGACAGAGTAGCTGGTTTGTGGCGACGAAAAAGGCGTCTTCTTGACGAAGAGCAAACGTTATGTTCGACAACGAACGCGCTTCGTTGTGTGTGTAATGAGTCTTCTCGCGTCAAGTCTGTTAAAATAGTTGACTATGGAAGGGACATATGCCGCGTAGCTGAAATCGCATTGCCATGGTTGCGCGAACAGATGTTCGTGGAGAGTATGGATCTTGTGTGGCATGTTGTGCCTCGGGATTTGCCAGGACAGGCTCCAAATTCGCATCGCGTATTGATGTAGCGGTTGCTGTAGCCGCCGTTGCCGTTGTTTGTGAAGTCGTAGCTGACTCTGCCGTTGTCGTCGGCGGCGTTTGGTCAGCGCCGTTTGGGTCGGAAAGGACAGACTCCGCTTGTCCATTCAAGGCCGACGACGCGACTGTCGTTACGATGGGGGCAGCGGTGGCGCCACTCGCTGTGGTTGGGCACCTGCGAGGGGCGCTTCAGCAATCACGCCTGTCGTTTGTTTGGGACTTTGCGTCGGCTGCGGTAAGTTGACCGCTGATGGCGCCTGGATAGGAGTTGAGTCGCTTGCATGCATAGGCGGTTCCTCTGCGCACACCGGGGAGCCACTCTCTTCCGCGTCGGTGGCCGATGCAACGGGCGTCGCTCTTTCGGTCGCCCATGTCGCCGCCCTTCCGATAGAGCCCTGCGTAGTGATGTAAAGTCATCTAGAAGCATTGGCTCCTCCACATTGGTCTCTCCTTGTGAAACGGTCGCCGCTGGACTTGCAGCAGGCGATCTGGCTTTGTCTGTTAGCGTCGGAGACAGAAGGCTGCCGTCGGATCTGTTTGAGAGGTTGTGTCAGTTCTAATAGCTCTGTAGTGCTAAAAACAGTCGCTGCCCCTCAGGCTGCTCTCAACGTACTGTGACAGATTCGCCGACAAGGGTTTTGGCTCGGCAGAGTTTGATGCCGACAATGAAGGCTCAGGTGCCGGCACTTCTGGCGGTGCTGTTGATAGAGCCGGTGCTGTTGCTGGCACTGCCGTGCAGCTGGTGTGAGGGCCTCTGCCGACACCGGTCGTGCCGTCTTGGCAGTTTCCGGTCTGGCCACGGATCCAGATGGCTGCGTTGCATTCGCTGTTAGCCATAAAGGCCGCCGGGTGCCGAGAAAGGAGTTTGCGGTCGTGTTCGTCGAAGCCCTCTGGGCGTCAGCGATGGCGGCAAGTGGTGCGCACTTCTCCTCTGGAGACGCCAGCGGGCGCCGCATGGTCTCAAGCAAGGGGAGATGGAATGGCGGAAAGGCTGTATCGAAGCGGTTTGAAGGAGCGGGGCCCGACAGCCAGATCTCGTGGTCGTGTCCCAGCGCTGTCCTCAGTCCATCACATCAAGGCACCACACAAGGACAGACTCCAATTACGACCAATCGCTGCTGTTGCAACCGTGCACACAACGCCCAGGAATCAGCGCAAAGATCGCAGGCGACACGATGATGAGAAGGCAACGACCGGACCAGCGGCGGTAGCAAGAGATGGAGACGGCGGGAGATGTCAGTCGAGGTTGACTTGAGGTTGTCGCTGGCGTCGCTTCTGCCTCGTGCCGTATTTTGTTCCGTCAAGTGTATGTGCTGTTGCGAAGAGACGGCTGGGAGGATGTCGAAGAGAAGGGCCGTAGGATGACAAGATGAAGACGACGATACAGAAGCCACGACGCAGACGATGCACAAGTGCCGCCGTTGGCATTTTGGAGTCTGGAGTCGCCTTTGTACGGTTGGGGCGAATCCGTTCTTGTCGGTGGTCGCGCTTGTAGACCGAAATGGAGGCGGTCAGTGGGTAGCGTGGGGCAGACGAGGTTGGGACAAGGCACGCAGAGGCGCGCTATGCTCGCTAGTCCTTTTTCGTTCTGCGCGAGGCTCGCCGTTTGGCCTCAGCCTTGTTGGTGATCGGATAGCAAAGACTGTGAGATGGAGACAAACGAGACCTCGACAAGAAAAGGGGAGAGTCATGACGAGTTGACAGATTCAACGGCAGGAGAACTGTATGGTTATCAAGTGAGGCGGCGACGGGTTGAGAAAGAGCGACCGTTTGGAAGGAAATGGCAGGCACAATTAGTGGAAGCCGAACGCCACTTGTATCTGGCGGAAAGAGCAATGGTGAGAGCCACACAAAAGCAGATATCGCATCCTATTCTTTGCTTCCTCGCGAATTAATCAGAAGGCAAAGGCAGCGCTTGCTTGCATGTTACAGTGCTGACTTTGGCCTGCTCAATCCACAGTGAGTCCGGACCACGGACATTCAAGTCTAGGCCTTGCACCGCTGCTCATTGCAAGGCTGGATGAAAATAGTAACATCCGCAGTAAAAGCAGCATCCCAATGTCACGAGGGCGACGTTCAGCAGCTCCCGCCGTTGGAAGTACATCTTGCATAGAGATGCTTCGTCTTTCTGGATGGCTTGACACTTCCGGCCAGACACCAAAGAGAAGGACTCGAGCTCAAGGCTCGCATGGCAGCCGAGCTATAGCGAGTACTTCATTGCACGCGAGATCAGCCAGGGGAATCCTCGAAACCAGCGAGTCGCTCAATACGAGTACTGGGATGCTGAAGAGTTGGTGGCGGTTGTGGTGCATCTTATCGAGTAGTGCGAGTTGCCGCTAATCCTATTCGGCGAGAGGTTAGAGCGGAAACCACAGGCCTCTTCTAGCCAATAGAAATCTATTAGGTGGGGATAGCGAGCCTGCAGAAAAAGTCACTCGATAACGACCGTTGATAAAAAAAAATTTGGAGCTATGCTGCAACATCTAGAGGCAGATTCTCCAGAATCACGGCAAGGAAGCAACAAAAGGCAAAGTGAAGCGACACACCCAACAAGCGACATCAACGACGACGCTCGCCTCATTATCCCTACCACCGCCATCCTCTACACCACGAAGCCATAAACCTACACAATGGCGGCGAGGTCGTCCCATTGCAGACGCTCAAGCTGGCCCAAGGGCCAGCACCCATCACGGCTGAGCAGCGCTACTGGAAGTCGTTCAAGAACCAGAAATCACACACGTCTACGGCCTCATGGGGCGTCACACACATCGGCTTCCCGGCCACGGCGGCGGCGTTGGCGGCGGCGCTGCGGCTGTCGCTACCCCACGACGACGGCGGCCACGAAGCAGAACGACCTGTTTGCGGTCACGGCGGGTCCTCGTGTCGACATTTACAGCATCCGCAAGCGCGAGCTGATCAAGACGATTGGCCGGTTTGATTCGGTGGCGCGCAGCGGTGAGATCCGGCCGGACGGGCGGGTGCTGGTGGCGGGCGACGACTCGGGCAAGATGCAGGTGTTTGACGTGGCCGGTGGTTCGCGCCCGTCATCCTCAAGACGTGGCACACGCACAAAACAGCCGACGTGGGTCACGCGCTGGTCGCCCACGGACCTGACGACGGTCATGAGCGCCAGCGACGACAAGACGGTGCGTCTCTGGCCTGCCCCTGGCAGACCCCGTGCCAGTTTGTCGGCCACCAGGACTACGTGCGTGCCGGTGCCTTTATGCCCGGCGGCGGCGGTGGCGGCTCGGGCGGCAGCAGCAACAACCATATGATGGTGACGGGCTCGTACGATGCAACAGTGCGCCTCTGGGACGCCCGCGCGCCTGGCGGCGCCGTGCTCACGTTCAAGCACGCGGCGCCCATCGAGGCTGTCCTCCCCATGCCCTCGGGCACGGCCATCCTGGCGGCCTCCGACAATGCCGTGTCGGTGCTTGATGTCGTGGCAGCGCGGCCGCTCAAGCTGCTCACAGCGCACCAAAAGACAGTCACGTCGCTGTGCCTGGCGTCGCACGGCGAGCGTGTCGTGTCGGGTGGTCTGGACGGCCACGTCAAGGTGTTTGAGACGGGCTCGTGGAACGTGGTGGCCAGCGCCAAGTACCCGTCGCCCGTGCTCAGTGTGTCCGTCATCTCGGCGGGTGCCGGCGGCGACGACCGGCACCTGGCAGTCGGCATGGTGTCGGGTGTGTTGAGCATTCGCACGCGGCTGACGGGCCCGGCGGCCGAGCGCGAGAAGGAGAGAAGAAGGAGCGATCTGCCCGCGACGCCGGCACGCTCGACAAGTACGATGCCGCCAAGGCCAAGCGCAAGCAGCAGGCCGAGGCACACGCACGCATTGACGCGGCTGGCGGCGACGCAGCCGACTTTGTCATTGACGGATCCGGCATGGGCGCCGGCAGCAACAACAGCAAGCGCCAGCGCCGCGAGCCGCCATGGCAGCGCGACCTGCGCCACCAGCGGTTTGGCGCCGCGCTCGACGCCGTGCTGGACCCCGAGTCGCCCAACTACGGCCCGATGAACACACTGACGCTGTTGACCGCCCTGCGCCACCGTAGCGCCCTGCGGGAGGCGCTGGAGAACCGCGACGAGGTCACTGTGCAGCCGATCCTGCAGTGGGTGTGCCGGCACATTGTGGACCCGCGGTTTACGCCCATGTGCACAGACGTCGGCCTGCACCTTTTGGACCTGTACGCCGAGTACGTGGCCGCGTCGCAGAGCTGGACGCCGGCTTCCAGCTGCTATGGAAGCGCGTGCGGCGCGAGGTGGAGCAGGCGCAGCTGGCGTGCCAGACCAGCGGCATGGTGGAGAGTCTGATGATGAGCGCCATGGCATAGTGGGCTGTCCTGCTATGTCGGGTGTCGTCTTGCTCTTTTCTTGTTCTCTTGTCTCGATACTCATCGACACCAAGGCGTATCCGCATTTTACTGTACTACGATTTCCACAATGGGCTTTCACTGGTTAGGGGGCTTGCCCTTGGCATGGCAATGGCGTTGGGAATCTGCTTCCATGTTTGTTTTCGCATCTTTCAATACAAGCGTCGGGGCTTAATAGTAACACAAGCAAATAAAAGTCGTACAAAGTCTTTGATCGAGCCGGGTGCTGGCGGCGTAGGTCCAGATGCAGCAGCACCATGCACGGTTTCAGCCCAGGCGGTGTAACGCGATGCCGAGGGAGTCTCACGGTCACATGCAGCATTTCCTACGGGATACAGCATCCGCTCATCCAGTGCGGCCGCGTGACTCACGACGTAGATATGCAGTCTAGCAAAACAGAGACTGGATGTGGCCCGTATGGGTGAAAAGTACGAAGTACACAGCATGCAGAATCGCAAGAAGCGGTAACCTGCAGAGGTGGCGCATGAAATACGGTGCGGTTGGAGGTGGTTGGTGGTGGCTGGCTCGTGGGCTCGGTGGCTCGGTGGCTCTCCCTCTCACACGACTCGGCGGCCCCACGTGTATGTCCAGCAGGTACATATGGTTTTCATAAATGGCATCAGCCATTCTTTTGTGCGGAGTTGCCTGCGTCGTCTTGCGTCTTGTGTCTTGCGTTTGATTCAGTGGCCCCCTTATCTGTGCGTCAACTTCAACGGGGGCATCTGCAAAACACACGTCGTGTACTGAGTATGCTGCACGTGATGTGCCGTGTGATGAGGAAGGGGTCCCTGCAGTCCTCGTCCTCGTCAGGCATAGCCACAGAGATCACAGCCCGAAGAAGAGATGTGCCGCATCGACGGATACTAGAGTCGCCGACGGCCCTGTATCGATCCGTGCGGCTGCGCGCAAGGCCGACAGCGCTTCCGGGAGCCCAATTGGGCGACGAGACTCAAGAGACCCGTCGCAGCGGGCGCAGACTCTTGCAACATCGTGGGGCAGTCGTCTCGTAGATTACTTGGCCAGTGTCTCAGGAGCGTCCTTCGCCCCGCAAGTTCACCTCCTAGTCTGCAATGCGCATGTCATGTCATCAGTGCCACGGTGCTCGATTCGACAAGACCTCTCCAAAGGGGCCATCGGACACTATTGGGCCACAGATACGACTAGAGAGGGACACGGACGCGAGGCAGCGTTAGCGGGTTGCACGGGCAGCTTGATCGACGATAGGCTTGGTGCGTCTCCTTAGCCTGGATCACGCAAGCTGCTGTTCCTGGCCTTGGTGGCGATGGTGTCAGACGCCCGACAGAAGACGGTGCCGGATGGGTGCGCTTGTCGCTCTGTGATGGGAAGCGTCGAAAACGGGAGGGTTTTCGCACGATAGACGGACGGAGAGGGAGAGTCGGGACAATAGGAGCTGTCAGCAAGTCGCCGATGCAAGTTGCTCCTTCCCCATGGAGACATTTCACTCAAGAAGCAAAATCTGATTACTTTTCGTTTTGTCCCACCGTTTGTCCACCGTTTTGTCCGCCGTTTGCCCTGCGCCCCTCTCCATTCATTCCCGTTGCTGGCTCCGTTGCGATAACGACGTCTCCGCCCCGTTCTTTGAGATCTTCACCGAGCTTGCGAGGGACGAGATCACAAATACAAAAGAGGCACGTCATGGATGAGCTGGGTCTAAACAAAAGCAATGCAGAGGCGCGAGCGGTAGGCAGGACCAATCGTAAGACGCTTCATCTGACGGTCCGTCTTATCGATTCGCAGCGTCTCAGCAGGGTACCGAAACGGCCCCAGTGGACGAGAGACCGTCGATCTCTGCAATCGCAAAGATAAGGAAGATGCGGTTTACCAGCGGGAGAGCCCTTGATCGCCCGTCCCTGCCACGATCTGTCCCAGCCATCACAGTAGACGGCCCAGTCCAACGGAGAGTTTGCTCGGAATACGCGCGGTTGGCAGCGGAGATAACCCCACTGCAGCTCCTTGCTCGCAAAGTTGCTCCGCGGGCTGTCCCCTACGAAGTACTTTGTACGAAGTAGTATCTCCCTTCGCCAACAAGATGCCTTGGCCAGGCACTTCAGCGCATTTCGGGCAGCCTCCAAGACACCAATCGACCCCTGCACGGCACACACGCCGACACATGTCGTTGTTCGGACTAGCAAACCAGACGAAATAAGTCTATTTATCGGGGAAATAGTCAACTGCAACAGGTGAACTGCAACAGAGGCAAAGCTTGCGACTAGAGAGCCCTGCGTTATGCCGATCGCCCAGTCTGCAACTTGCCCTTCCGCCAATCTCTCACCGTCATGCCTTTCCTCTTGTTCTCGAAGGTCTGCTAATGCCACTCTAAACCTATTTGCATGTGCTTCTCCTTCGTCAGTGTGCTACATCAGCTCTTGCCCCTTGTGATAAATCACTACATTGTTTGTTCCTGCCCGGGTTGACAGCGTTCTCTCCTATTTTATTTTTGTCCTCTTTCGGCCAGATCTCTTTTCTTGCCTTGCATCTCTTCCTTTGCCAACCGTTCTCTCACTGCCTTCCTGCTGCGCCCCCCCCAAAACCGTGTCAGTTGGCCCATTGATGTGGCCAAGACCAATTTCCGACCTCTCACCTCTTCTCCCTCTTCATCCCGAAGCATCGTTATCGACCACTCCGAGACGCGACCATAGCTTAAAGGAGAAAACGGTGCTTCTGTCTGGGCGCCTTGCCTCCGTCTTTGTCCCTGCTCCGCCTTTAGCGACGATCTGTTTGGGGCTAAGGTCCGTTACGTTTCTCGCGCCGTCCACCTTTCTTTCACCGGTTTCTTTGGTCTCTTGTGTCTTTGTTCCCTCACGGTCCTCTTCCCACTTCTGTCCACTCTCTCTCTCTATTACATCTCTTCGGCTTCATATTCTGTCCATTGCCGTCTGTGCCTTGTCATCTCTCCCGCAATATACCGGAAGAGACCTGGCGCCACCTCTTGAAGACTCTGTCGTCCCCCATACCCTCCCATCTCAACTATTCGAACTCTCGAAAAACGGCATCCCTTCTTAACATTAAATTATATCCGCGAGATGGAAGCTTTGATCTAGACAACGGCCTTCGACTCCTTTAAACTCCCCTCTCCCTCAACTCCCCGGCACACTGAGCTGTGCAAACATCTTTCGGCTCTTGCTCTCGACTTCTATCAGCCCTTGGCCTTTCCGGGTACTCTTTACCATCAGCAGGAACGGCTCACGTACATTTCACCACCGCCGCCATATCACCATGATGGGCGAACGAACCGAGCGTTGCAGCGCACCGGTCCAGACGAGCGCCGTGTATCTGCTCGGAACCTCTGCCTTTGCCGCAGTACCGCCACCTTCGCCGCCTTCTCCTGCAACTCCAGGGAACGAGGAGGACCTCTGCTCGCCCATTGAAGAGCTGTCTCTCGATGCCATTGATGGTGCTCTCATCACATCCCCCACCGCAGCTGCGACCCCAGTACCACCGGCACCGCCAGTGGTCGCCGGGCCATCTTCGGCCACCAACCAGAAGGCTCCTGTGGACGCACTTGACGACGCCGTTTACTCATCACCACCGGTCACAGCACCGGTCTCGGCACCAGACTCGCCCGAGCTTTCTCCCTACGTCCTGTCGCCTAATGTCTCTTCATCTTCGCTAAACCTGTCCACGGCCGCCACATCGCCGTTGGCTTCATATGCCTCTGCTTCGCATCTGGCAAGGCACCAGCGTCCTCGGTCGCTGCACGCTGGCTGGTGCCGTTCATGTCCTTGCTACAGAAGCGACTGCCCTGCGGTCTGTTGCCCAGCTGTATGCCACGTCGCCGGCAGCACGGGACGGCTTTCACCAGGCCGTTGAAGCTATTGTACGCACACAGGTCTCCCAGCCGCCGGCAAGCTGGTGGTGGTCGGCGTTGGCAAGTCGGGCCATATTGGCAAGAAGCTAGTGGCCACGTTTAACAGCCTGGCCGTGCCGGCCTCCTTCTTGCACCCGACAGAGGCACTGCACGGCGACCTTGGCCACATCCGGCCACATGACGCGCTGCTCTTCATCACCTACTCGGGCAAGACACAGGAGCTTGTGTCCCTCCTGCCGCACATCGACCCGGCCTTGCCGCTCATCCTTCTGACGTCCCACATCACCGCCGAAACCTGCGAACTGGTCCGGCACCGCAACGAACTCCATGCGCAAGCGAGTACGGATGGCGACAACACTGACGGCGGAGCACCTGCGGCGGCTGCCATTCTGCTCCGGCGCCTATCCCTGTCGAGGAAAAGGTGTCGTTTGGTGTGGCCGCGCCGACGGCCAGCACGACCACGGCGCTGGCTGTGGGCGATGCATTAGCCATTGTTACTAGCAAGGAGCTTCACCCGTCGACCGAGTCTGTCTTCCGCCGCAACCACCCTGGCGGTGCCATCGGCGCAGCCTTTTGCCCACAGAAGCAGCAACAAAATGACACGGTTCGCCATCTCGCCGTGCCTTGGCGCGACATTCCCGTGGTGCACTCCCAGCCCGACTGCGCCGATGTGCTGCGCGCCGGCTACAGCTCGGCCAATGGCTGGGTGCGCGTCGTGACAAACGCCGGTACGAATGGCAAAGACAGCAACGACAACAGCAATCTCGAAAGCATTGCCCCGCCAAGCCGGATCCGCGCACTTCTCTCGGCCGACCTGCCACGTCCCGTGCACGAGGTGCCTGTGCCTGCGTCGTTGGCCGGCCCGACTTTGTCGCCATAGCCGCCGATACCAAAGTGCGCAAGGCCGCAGAGTGGTTGCGAGCCGTTGCCGATGCCAGTGCGAGCGAGGAAGAGGAGGCGGCCGATGCCGTGATCGCTGTTGTTGACAATGGCGAGGTGGTTGGTGTCTTGGAGCTCCAGGACCTGCTTAAAGCGCATGCCGATGTGCGCGCATGATATCTCGTGATGGCAAAAAGACTGCGTCAGGTCAAAGGCACTGACAGCCCCGTCTTTTTTTAATGACTCTGCATTTTTGCATCTTTGTTGGTTTATTTGGGAAACATCTTCCCCCTCTATGCGCGATATGTAGGATACATGCGCATTTTATATTTGGTTCATTCTTTCGTCTTGCGCATGCCAAGCGAAGATCCTGGGAACGAGTTTGGGATGCAGGATAGCTCTCTACTTCTTATGAACATGTCATCACCATGTTTTAGTTGTCCATCGCACGTGGTTACTACTTGGGCGTTTATTGGGTTTATATCATCTCTGGAATACATAGCTGCTTCCAACAGCTGATCTCATCTCTCACAGCATCCCTCTCGTCCATGTGCTTCTTCTCCGATTCGTTTTAGGCGTTGCATCCAGGCGTCGCATTGTAAACGACAGTTCCAGGCTGGTAGCTGTTGTTTCCATGCAGGCAAAAGCGAAAAGATGCTAGGGACGTTGAAACGTACAGACAAATGAAGACAACCAGACTTGTATGAATTTCCACTGCTCTAGTACTCCCACGGATAACCAAAAAAAAAAAACAGCATTAGCTTAAGCATACTGCTGCCAGATAAATACAACAGCATTTTCGCCCACGCTGACGCTCGCAAATGTCCATGAAATTTCGCTAGAGATGCTCAAAGTCGGTATTAGATGCATGTTCTGACAATCTGCTCTCTGGTGGCGTCGACCGCTACTCGGAGTCAGAGTCGGAATCGGACGAGGACGCTGGTGAGCTGCTACTTGACGAAGACGACGCTTGTGCTCCAGCTGCTGAAGGCACCTGTACCCTCTCGTCATCCGAATCGTCCGAAGAGTCGGAGCTGTCGCTTGACGAGTCGGCACCACCCCCAACCTTGGTGCCTTCATTGTCATCCGAATCGGAATCCGAGTCCGAGTCCGAGTCCGAGTCTGAGCTCGAGTCGGAGTCGTCAGAGCTCGAGTCAACAGCCGTTCGCTGCTTCCGGCTCCGCTTCGCTTTCTTAGCCGAGCCGTCGTTGAGCTTCACGCGCTTGTCGTCGCCGCCCGATGTTGTTGCCGACAACGAAGACGGGTCGGAAGTGCTCGTCGCGTCCGACGTGGAGCCAGACTGCAACGCCTTGGGTGTCGCCGGCTTGGGTGCTGCGGCTGCTGCTGCTGCTGCCGTCGCCGCCTCGCCGTCCTCGTCGCTGCTCAGCTCGTTCGCGACGTTCTCGGCGCGAATGCGCCGAAGCAGCCGCTTCTGCAGGGTCGGGTCCGCAAAACGGAGCACATAGTCCACCTCGCTGAGACGCCGCAGCCGCTTGCCATTGCCATTGACGGCACCACTGCCCTCCTGGTCCCGGAAGCCTGCCACGATCTTGGCATACTCGGCCTCGGCAGCCACCTCGGCCTCTGTCTTTGCCTTTTTGGCGTCGCCTTCTCTGGTGATGCTGCTGGCGCATCTGTGGTGTTGTCTGCCTGGTCGTCCATCTTGCAAATGCCAGTCGCCTCCTCGCGCAGTCGGGTCCGCACGGCGCCCTGCAAGGAGCGGATATAGTCGTAAAAGATGTCAATGTGCGACGTCGGGATGCCCTCGTTGTTGCTGCCGCCGGCAAAGACGTACTTGATCAGCAGGGTCTGGTGGTTCTTATTGAACTTCCACGAGTCCCGCGACGTCTTCCACTGCTGCAGTACTCGAGCTCGCGCTCGAGATTGGACGGCTCTTGTTGGCCGGGTTGGGCTCGGTCTTCTTCTTTCTGGCTTCTTGGCCTTCTTGGCCTTCTTGGGCGTCGCCTCCCCGTTCTCCTTGTCCGCAGCGGCGCCGCTCTCGGCGAACGAGACGGACTTTTGGCGCTTTGCAGCTGACGAGGCGAGGGCCGATGCAGGCGGGTCTTTCCGTTTGTTTGGTGTGTTGGTCTGGGAGTAGGAGGAGGGCGATGATTGGTATGGCTGGCGAGTAGAAGCAGAAAAGGAGGAGGAGGGGGGCGGTGGTGCGGCGCCGGCGGCAGAGGACGAGGCAGGATTGTCGTCTGACCCCTTGAGCTTGAGGCCCAACCGTTTCCAGGCCGGCACGCGCTGGGCTGGCGCAGTCGTTGGGTACGGCATGGCAAGGGTGGGGTCTTTGGGTAGATTTGGGGGACGTAAAAGAAGCCGCACTTTGCGCGGAACACAAAAAAGGTCGAGAGGGTGAAATAAAACAGGATGAGAGGAAAGTTCAGGTACAAGCAAGTTATGAGAGAATGAGGATCGTCGACAAGTGCAACTTTCTTAGCTGAAACAGCTCCGTGGTGGCGTGGCTCTATATGTCTATAGAGAAGACAACTGGCTCACAGTTGATTCAAGAAGGAGGCTCGCGAGTGTGCAAGGCCAAAGTGTCGTCGTCTTGCGTTCCGTCTCTCTTTTGCCCGTTCTTCGCTCTCTTCGTTGCGCATGGCACCAATGGACGAAGTAAATAGTGCAGCAGAAGAAAAAAAACTAGGATCTTTTTAGTGGGTCCTTATCGATAAAGGCTGAGCTGATAGCGACGGACCACGGTCGACGAGCTCTGTTACGTGACGTGCCACGTGACGCGGAACATTCATTCCTCCGGCGCTCTGGCACGGGCCAAGCTGCCTCCTGCCCGCCCCAGCCAGCACCTGCTGGTCTCTAGGCAAGCTCCGTGCCAACGCGTCGCAGCGCTGAGTGCCGTCTGGTGGTAGCCAGCGGGAAAACGAAGCTCTCTCCATCCAGCCAGCATCTCAACAGCCTAGCCATCTCCATCGTCATCCACACATTCGCCGCCATTGCATTGCTGGTTCAACGAGCACACGACTTTTTCTTGCGCCTTCCCCGTGTTCGTCTACCAATCCATCGAGCGAGCATCTCCCGTCCGACTAGCTGCGCCGTCACCTTTCGGCTCCGTCACCGTCCCCTCCCCAACGAATCCCATACGAAGAAGCTCTTGAGGTCGCCTCATCTCGCTTGTCACCATGTCTGGTACGGCTGGACTCTCGATTTCGCCCGACATGTGTGCTATGGAAAGCACAGACGCCGGTTCAGCTAGCTAACAGGATCGCAGGCAGCGCGGGCTTCGATCGGCACATCACCATCTTCTCCGAGCAGGGGCGACTCTACCAAGTCGGTACGGCCACGTCTCTCCCATCCGAGTCCTCAATGACAAACGACCGGACGAGTCTCCATCTCTCGAAATACAAAAGACTAACCTAGGTGTCTCTAGAGTATGCATTCAAGGCCATCACGGCCGCCAACATCATGGCGGTGGGCGTGCGTGGCAAAGACTGCGCAGTAATCCTGTCGCAGAAAAAGGTTCCGGATAAGCTTATTCGACCCGTCGTCCGTGTCCCACATCTTTCAAATCTCCCCGTCCGTCGGCTGCGTCATGACGGGCTCCATAGCCGATGCACGTGCGTTTGCGCAGCGTGCCCAGGGCGAGGCGGCCGAGTACCGGTACAATTACGGCTACGAGATGCCCTGCGACGTGCTGGCCAAGCGCACTGGCCAACATCAGCCAGGTCTACACGCAGCGTGCGTACATGCGGCCGTACGGCGTGGCAGCGACGCTCATCTCGCTCGACTCGGAGATGGGCCGCAGCTGTTCAAGTGCGACCGGCAGGCTACTACACGGGCTACAAGGGCACGGCGGCAGGCCCAAGCAGCAGGAGGCGCTGAACCACCTGGAGAAGAAGCTCAAGAACAAGGACCACGCCGAGGGCTCGTGGGAAGAGGTCGTGGAGCTGGCCATTACGACGCTGAGCACGGTACTGAGCATGGACTTCAAGAAGACGGAGATTGAGATTGGTATCGTGGGTGGCCCGCGTGCCAACGGCGCCGAGGGCACGGACCCGGGCTTCCGGACGCTGACAGAGGACGAGATTGACGATCGGTTACAGGCGATTGCAGAGAAGGACTAAGCGCGAGCGCGCCTCTCTTCCTTGGAGACGGCGGCGGCGGTGGCGGTTTTTGCGTGAGAAGTGGACAACCAAAGACGAACAAAGACGAGTTGAAGAGGACACCCGTTCGGCTGTGCGTGTGGGAACCGCGATCCAGCGCGGGAACGGGAACGGAACGGGTGGGATAAACAGCAAACTATTAGCATCACAAATGTACAACAAGTATTTATAAGCGAACAGCATCGGCCAGCCTCTGATATGGCCAACGCAACTTTCCCCTGTGGATTGCCTTTGTTCCGCCAATATTGGCCCGACATCCGACATTTTCTAACGACTCTACGTTGTACTAAACTTGGCAGCGCAAAACCGGGAAGTGAAATCCGATTCTGGGAGAATGGGACAGTGCTCGGCCTCACCACGGCCAACCATTTAGCCGGAGTGCCGCGATCGTCAAAAGGGAATTAGACAACGATCCTGCCTCCTTTCCGTTGTTGCGTTCACTCGCTCGTGTGTCATCGTACTGTCATTCAGTACCCCTGCTTTTCTTCCTCTCCAGGATCGTCTTCTTTCTACCTGCAGAGTTAGAGCATGGACCACGAGCACGGTTGTATGCATGTCCATCTCTCTTCGGTGTATCACCACCGCCAACGCCATGCCCCCCCCTCCCCCGTCGTCTCCAGCAAGCTACCGTCGCCAAGCACCTCTGCTCTCTGCTCCACAAACTGGCCACTGCATACGTTGTACGTCGCACGTCGTCCACTGGTACTTTCTAAACTGTCCTACTCTCGGCTCGTTGTTCCTTGCTTTCATACATTTTTTTTTTAAATTGTGCAGTAGTGTGAGATTGGGTGCCGCAACAGACGTGCCGGTCCATCCAACCAGAGGCAAAATACTCCCTGGCAGGCGTGGTGGAGGACATGCAGGTTAGGATGTGCATACGGCGCTAAGCCATGGCACACGGGAGGGAAAGGACAGGGGAATATGCACCTGGGTAGAAGAAGACATGAAACACGTAGAACACGTACGAGGAAAGACAAGAAGAAGAAACAGAAGAAAAGAAGAACAAAAAGAAGTCTGACGTGCAGGCCCCATCTGACCCATCCATCCCATCCACCGTTCAGCCGGCTTCGTCTGTCGGACGAGCTGAAAGACGGAAGGTTTCGCCGGGGACAAGGGTGCAAGATCCCGGACACGCATGTCCTCTGGGTTCTTGTCCGTCTATTTATCAAGGAGCTCTTGTTGTGAGACCTCATTGTTATTTTTGTTGCTGAGTGCTCTGCACTATTCCAGGACGCATTGGCATTGAATATGCTTTGGGTTGTTTGTAGGCACTGTAAACGTAAATGACCGTGAATAATGTAATGCACGTGGGAATTGCTTATGAATTTCGGTTTCTCGGATTTTGGTGACTCTCTTTTCCTTTCAATCCTGAGGATATACAAAGAGCACATATCCACTGGCCATTAAATAGGATTTGTCACAGAACATTTTATATGCTGTTGCCACCCCGTAGGGCTACGTTAGGAACAAATTGTATCTTCCCGATTAACATGTAACAGTGATCTCCAACGGCGTCGAGTTACCTCCTCCTACTTGGACCTCGAGTCCATTGGATTGGCCGTTGTGTTACTGTGGTGTGTGCGTCATACAGGGCCGGGCTTGTTGAGTCCCTCCCTCTCCCTGGACAACGGGTTGTCAAAAGAAGACATAAGATAACTCGGCGGCAAAGTCTGATTTGCCCTGTAGGGCGAACATTGAGGGGCCAGGCCAGCATAAAATAAAGTGTGATAACGGTGATTGGCAACGGGGAGGCGAAAAGGAGGCAGGAGAAAGGGGCGATGACTGACAAATGGAGAGGGCGTATGATCCATCCTCGCTAAGAACGCCCGTACTCTGCAGCACTTTGGCAATAAAGATACACAAAACACGAAACAGAAACACGAAACAGAAAATTCAGAGTACCAATAAGGCCGGAAAAGCGTACAAAATACGTCATTGGAGTGTGGGGGACGAAACAGCCCATACAACACGTACGTCGTACCCAAAGAGTGATAGATGCTTGACGTAACCTATCTCGGCATCGCACAAGGCAGACCAGCCTGTCATCCAGCGCAGGAACGCCCTGAGGCGGGGAAAAGCACGAGGCACGAGGCAGGAATGCGAACACTTGGGACACGGGACACAATGAGAGGATGTTTCGCAAGGTGCACTGCGATCGCGGCACTGGGAAGAGACGAACTGCAACTTCCAGAAAGAGGGAGGAAAAAGGGTCCACACCTTGCAGGGCGCCCCACTTTCCTATTCTCGTCCGCCATGTTGGGACCACCCGTGATAGGCTAGGACGGCCCGCTGCCAACACCCGCGCCCTTTCCGGGCCAACTGCGCCCTGTTGCTCTTTCCTCTGTGGGCAGTTCAGCACCCAACTGGCCATCAACTCGGGCTGGAGAGAGCCTGTTCTACAAAGTACTTTGTAAATTCTCCGGTAGGCTCTCTGGGTGGGGTGTGGCGGGTTGTGGTCGGTTCGACGTGCATCATTGCCCCTTTGTGTGTTGTTTTGATGTTGTATGTTGCCTTTGATGCACTGAATTGCATTGTGCCTTGTCCTTTGCTCCGTTGTCTCAATTGATTGCTTTCGTTTTCACTACTGCCAAGAGATGATGCCCTTCAAGATGAGATGCTACCTCGGAGGCCGTGAACCTAAAGGACAAAACAACATGGGGAGGAGAACAAGAAACACAGTCGTCCCTCAAGACGCACTGGATACAGAGCACTATCCGTGGGACTGACACAAGAGGCCCACCAGCAGCCGTCGTCATGTTAGAGGGCCGTGGATAGAGTGCATGTCAGTGGCCTCCACCGAAACCGGAGGGATGTGGCTTTTTTGGCGCCCTGTGGTGAAATGAGCGGTCCCTTCAGCTCCGTGCTAGCAGGTCCGATCGCCATCTGCTGGACGGCTGGAGAGCTTCCCTGATGCGCCATTGGTCGCGGCCGACGACCCTCTTCTTGTCCGCACCGTGCGGCACTATGTACACGCACATGCACTGAATATGGCTAAGCTGCCCGGCTTGTAAGTCTTTTTCTTCTTCTTCTTTTAGCTCCTACCCTTGATGTGCTTATGATTCTGTGAACAAATTAGTAGTATCAGTACTGCATGGTTCTCGACAGGGATACGCAGTACTCTTGCTCGTCAATTTCGACCGTTCACGTTGCAGTCAAACTTATCTGATATGATTCTATTGGTTTGTCCATCTTTTACCAGCATCCAGCTACGGGGCACTTTCGTGCAGCTTGCAAGCTGCCGAAGGCATGCTTGGTTTTCTTTTACAGTCTTTACGAGATTTTGCCTACCTTGTTATACCACCTTGGCTTGTTTCTTGGTCCCTTTGTTTTTGGGACATATTTTGATTTTCTACTCCCATTGATTGACCTTGCTTTAATCGTGACTTTATCCCTCTCCCTTCAAAGCTTGAATCTAGACTCGTCTTTTGGATGCAGGTGCCACCGGCTGCCCTTCTCGCTTCCCCAAAGTGGGTAACCGCCTATGTCTTGACAACAGACATACTAACAGAGGCAAAAGAGAACGCCGTCTTGATGTGCCGGATGCCGTCCGTCTCCAACAACAACAGGGGGACCCGAGCTTGCACTCTGTCCTGTCTTGGCTGTTGTCCATACCTGACAACTTCTGCTTATGGAGGCCTCACCTCCCGTCTTCCTACTTGCCTTTTACAAATCGAGAAAACGGGAGGGGAGAAAAAGAGAGAGAGACGAGGCGCTTCACAAAATTGTTGCCCTTGTTGCAGATGCCCCCGTTTCGGCTTTTGCCGGTAGCCTGATAGTTTATATCGTCCAGCCAGGGGCGGAAATTTCCAAATGAGGAGGAGACCCTCTCTTGACCCTCTCTCGGCCCTCTCTCTTGAACATTTTACCTTTTGCTTTCCCGAATCCTTTCGGCTTTCCTCGTCTCCTCCCCCTTCCTCTCGCTTACATGGCCCCGCTCGCCTTGTGTCTTGCTTTATTCCACCACTTGTGGGCTGTCTTTACGAAGTACATGATGGTACCTGCATCCCTCCTCCTTCTCTGCTCTACCCATTCCCACTGGGCTGTTGGGGCAGCTGCATGGTCGCCATGTCTCAAACACGCTCAGAATTCTCTCTCATATTCATCCATCCAAATAAAAGCAAGCGTGCCTGTGTGGACATGCAATGTTTGCCACCGCCATAGCCCTAAAAGCTCCCGTTCTCGTACGAGAGAACATCCCTCTTGGACAGGCGCCATGCTAGGGACGAGGCAGAAGATAAAGGGCATGGCCGTGCCGTGGTACGACATGTTGGCGCTCGAAGAGGCTCTACGACGTGGAGACGGGGAAGAGGAAAAAGAAGAGAAATAGAAAAAGAAAAGGGAAAAAGAAAAAGGGAAAGATATGGGGAACGTGCGTGTTCCTGACGTATGCAGCTAAACCAGCCTCTAGGTTTTCAGGGGCCTCGTCAACTCCCGATTCGGCGACCAGGCCGGCCCGTGCGAGCGCTTCGTTTTTCTTTAGCCTTGACGGGTATGGTGACGGTGTGGCCGAGTGTGTGTGCGTGATCCCGGGGCTTTCAGTCGTGTGTGGTCTGGCCCTTCCCATATGTCTGCTAGCGTACGAACAACGGAGCTGGGAGCTAAAGCAAGACTTGCCGTGATATGGCACGTTTGATGCATGGAAACTGGGTAACTCCCGAGGCAAGTACTCGTACTCCTCTCTATTTTCCTGTCAGATCTAGCTCTGATTTTTCATCTTTTCTGTATTGTTTTCCCGTCGTTCTCTCCAGCTCTCTCCACTTACACAGCTCGTCTGAAGCCTTTTCAGACTTATCACTGAAGCCTATGAAGGGCTCGCCAGACCAGCATCTCTACGAGGTACACCCCTCTCCATGCACGCCGATTCGCCTTATATGCACGCCTTCCTTTGTCCACCCCACGCCCTCTCACAACAACTTGATCCCTGACAGGACCATCCTGCATCCTGCTTGTTATTCGTCGTATCTGATCCCCCTTGTCTTTTCTTTTTCTCCGTCTACTACCCTTCCATTCATCTACCCACATCGTCATCTGAAGCTCTGTTTGGCTGCCACGACATCTCCAGCTTCGGTGGCTCTCCCGTCTCCCGCCTGTGCTTTTGTCAAAATGGGAATAGGGGCATGTACGTTGTCCATCCTTACCTCGTCCTTTCTCATCCATCCTATCGCGAGCCATTGCAAGCTCATTGCTCGTTGGACCGCTCCGTCTTGACTAGTGGCCGCTCGCGGCGCTCCTTAATAAAGAGATTGAGACAAAAGAGGCGGCCCGTTGAGCTATGGAGCCTTACCCGCGTATCCCTTCTCTTCATCCTTGCATCTTCCCAGAAAGCCGGTTCCGCATGCCACACTACGCTAGACGGGAAAGGAACACCCAGACACTGATTTCTTCCGAGAAAGAATGCAAAGTAGAGGAACAGAGACAAGGAGTCGGGTCGCGTACCTCGAGTCCGGGATGCTCCAAAGCATTCTGCATAAATAGAGATGGGCAGGGCTGTCATTACTTCTCACAGCCAACCAGAGCCCATCATTGCCCAGCTGCAAGTTTGATTCTTGAGCCCGTTCCATGCTTTGACTGACTTCACTCCCCATCATCATCTCCCTCCTCTCCTGATTGACCTTGCCTTGCGATTGTCTTATTGGCGTTGGCTTGGACCACGTTTCCTATCTCACAACTGCACACTCCTCACAACAACGAGTCGCCAGTCGACCCTCTCTGCACCCCCTTTCTTCTCGTTCTCTTGTCACACCCCTTTCCGCACGCCCCTTCTTACAACACCCTCGATACCACGTTCGGGCCCCCACCTGTCGCTATTTTCCTCCTCCACTTCAACGACATCCTCATCTTGTTGGTAACGACCTCTTCTCAGAGTCTTCTCGAGTGCCAACTGCACCTTGGACAAAGACACGGTCTCGTACAGGATAAAAGAACATTGAGCCCCTCCTCTTGTCATCCGAGCTTCACCTGCACTTCTCATCCTCTCTTGCCAGCAGCGACAACATCAGGCCCCCAGCACCCCCACTCTGCCTCTACGGCTTTCCCATATTCTCGTCTTCGACCTCGATATCAGCATCCCCATCGACGGCACATAGATCGCCGGCTGTCCTGAGCACGGCAGCCCCTTTCCTCGCACGATCTCCAAACGTCACACCCACACGCTGTCCTATGCAATGGACGGACGTGAGTCTTCCCTCATGCCTCGCTCTTGCTTGATGGCCGTTTCCGAGGCCTAGTCTAACTTGGCGTTTTTTTACTCTCTGTAGTCAACGACTACCGCCGCGCACGCGTGGCCGAGATCCTGGCCGACTTCACGACCCTCCAGTACCACATTGCCGCCGCACCCGTCGATCCTCCAAGCCAAAATGACTACTACACCGAGGGCTGGTGCGCGCTGCGTCAGTGCTCCACCGACGGCCAGCACATTCTCAACACAGGCGCCGACACCCGCGTTCCCACCACCAAGGGCGGCGTCGAGGAGCAGTCCAAAGCCGAGCTCCAGCAGGTCCACCTCGACGCCCTCGCCCGCCGTCACCAGGGCCAGAAGATCTATCTGCGCCAGGCTGCCGCGCAGCGCTGGATCGAGTGGCGCAACGCCATCTTGCAGGGCAAGAAGCCGGCCGCCGAGCATCAGGCCCAGCTGCGAGCCTGTGATGAGCAGCTATGGCTGGTACGTGGTGGCCTCGGTGTTGTCCTCGCCTCGCTCGCTGCTTTCAAAGGGTCGCTAACAGACTAGGAACTGGCGCAGATCTCCGACGAGCTCGTCTACGCAGACCTCCAAAACTCTGACATCCAGATGGGTCGCTGGGTGAGTGAAGACCCAAGCCTGCAAGCCATTCAGCGCTGGGTGCGCTCTCGGCGGTGAAGGGACGACAATAGCAAGATGCCGGCAACACCACCGAAGCAAAAGCAAAACAAGACTATAATACTCACGACAGACACTGGCATGCTGTCTACGACCGCTTGAAACGACCCATTCTCCCAAAGGAACCCGACGAAGCACATATACACGATACGACTTTTTTTCTCTTCTTGTGTCTTTTTACTATTCACCTTTTATTCTTCTTTTATCCTCCCTTTATTCTCCTATTCTGTTCCTTCGGCCTCCTTCTGAGAAGAGGGCATGTTGATTTGTTTCGAGAGATACCATTTCCGTACCAGTCATACTTCTTAGACGTTCGTTTCACTTGTCGCTTTTTCTTTTTTGTTTCGTTCATTTCGTTTACTGCTTTGTGTGGCAAGCACACACTACCCATGGGTATACTTCGGCTTGCCCTCGACATCCCCCTCTGCCTGGAGCAGACACTGGATCGTCAGAGGTTGACAAACAAACACACAGTGGCATTTTGCGAGCGAAATCGCCAGCTAGGAGCATAATACGGGGGAAATAAATATCAACAATAGAGATTCTTTTAAGATACCAAAATATCGAGTTGCCGAGATACCGACAACGCCTGTCATCAAGCAAATACAGCCGACCAAATCTGACTACTATAGAAACAACATCACCCAACGCATCGGCATCCGGACGACCACGAAAACCGGATGAGACTTTCCAAGAGTATTGGCTGCCTCCTGGGACCAAGCACGCCCACGCCGTCTCTACTTTGTCTTGCTATGGACACACAAGGCGATGCCGCACAGCGACAGGGCCATGCCGATGCAAGTGTCTTGATTGGAGAGGGAACAGCATGTTAGCGGCAAGGCTGGATGCACGAGGCAGGAGAAAAAGAGACACCACTGGATCGGACGTACCACGGCTGATCACTTTGCTCTCAACCCACCACTCGCCAATGACGGTGAAGAGGAAAGCCAAGGTGTTGACGATAGGGACAGTCAAGCTGAGTTCTGTCGAGAAGCATATAAAAAGAGGGCCGAGGCGGACACGCCACGGCAACGACAGAAAACGTGTGTTAGTTCTGCATGGCCGAATAAAGACAAGAAAGGAGAGCACCACGTTTCAAAACGAGTACAGGCAAGGTGTGCAGCACAAGGGATGGGGTTGGGGGTGCAAATGTGTGTGTGCATGGAGAGGGCGGAAGACTATAGACCTGCATAGCGTGGCCGCCCAGCCCAATATTGCAACTGCAAGATGTACAAAGTATGCAGCTAAGGCTCGGTGCAAGGCAGGATGAACGAAGGAGTCCAAGAGACCATTGACCGCACGCGATTCGGCCTCAGCCTCGACGCCATTCTCGCCAATAGCTCAATACAGACGACGACAGATCCAAAGAGCATCTAGGCCGATTCCAGGACCGAAAAGGAACGAGAGGCATAGAGGACAGTGAGCGGCACCACGCCAAAGGGTTACTCAAGACGCTAGCAGCAAATTGGATGGCATGCCAAAAGAAGGACAAAAGCAGGTGGGCCGGGAACCACGACAGGAGGAGGCTAGCGGCAAAGGGTGAAGCGAGAAAGCACAGGACGAGAAGGACGAGAAGGGGATGTGGGCTCAGTGGGAGGGCTCAGTGGAGGGCCCAGTGGGAGGCACGGGACAGAAAGACAAAAGCAAAAGCAGACGCACCGGCCTGGCCAATCAGCAGGAAAAACCACACGCTGCCGGTCAGGTTGAGCAGCAAGGGCACCGCGTACCGCGGGTTGCGCAGCAGGTCGAGCACCGCGAACACGGCCCCGTACACGCGCCGTTTGACCGCGCTGGCCTTGACGTCGGCACGCTCCAGAAGCGGGTGCGGCGGCGGGTTGTGGTCGCGTGCAGCCCGGCGAATGAAGGGCGTTGTGAAGCCCCAAGCGATGCCGACAATCAGGAAGCCGAGGACGTAGTTGATGGCCGCCGGATGGGAGGAGACGCCACGGGAGGAGGCGTGGCCTCGGGGGTGCAGCCGTGTCTGGACTCATGCTGGCGTCGTGTGTGTCGGGGCGTGCGTCCAAGAGGTGCGTCCAGAGAGGTGCGGATGCGAGGGTGAGGTCAAGACGAAACACAGCGTCCGCCAGGCTACTCGTACTTCGTAGACGCGAAGAGGACAAGGCTGGACAGGCAAAGGGTTTGGCGGCGCGCTAGCCTTGTTTGCTGATGTGTTCGGGACCCCACGGAGTAGGACCTCGCGGAATAAGACGTCACGGAGTAAGACCGTCGTAAAGCCTCACGGAAACCTCACGGAGTAAGACCTCAAGATCCCCGTTCTCCGTACCTGCATCAGAGCCAAAGGCCCCACTGCAACAGCCCGCACTGTGTGGCGAAGAGGGGCGGACCCTCCCTGAGGCTGGAGGGCAAGGCTTTTTCTACCACTGTGGCTTGGACAGCCTCATGGTTGGGTCCCCCCACACAACCTCTCAGCTGGGACTGCCGGTCCGTTGCGACCCGGCAAAAGCGTACGAAGTTGGGACACACTACAGAGTGTCAAAACGAAGCCACCTTGCAAATCAGCCATTCGGAGCTTTTTGATCGACTTGGGTCCCTCTTTTCCTCGTTTTCCCTCTTTTTTTCAGCTATCATGGCCACTCTCGGCCCCTCCAAGAATGCCGGCCCGTCCAAGGTTGGTGGCTTTCTCGGAATCGGCAAAGCTTTGCTGCCGAAACACGGACAAGCAATGGAGACTTGAGCACGACATCTGTACCGAGTGCATGTACCATTGAGCAAGAGCAGCTCGCCACACAATCATATCATGACGGAGAGCACAAGGCTCTTGGGAGTTTTCGGCCTCGCGTCTTCTCAATCGTCCTCGAAAAGGCTTGCGTCAACTCGTACTTCGTACGCTCGTCGTCGCTACTGGGCCCCGAGTTCAGGAAGGGCTGAGGCTGGGAGGCCGCCGATCCAACATGCTGACAAGCAGAGGAGCATTGAGTCGACAGGCATGCCCGCTTTGATAGGACAGCTTTTATATGACCTTCAGTCGCTGTCCAGCTCACTTGTTCTTTTTCATCACCGATCATTCCACTGTTCATTTCGTTCTTTCGTCTACGCAGCTGATTGCTTCTCTATTTACTCGCCCACAAGCATGTCTCGGCACACGGAAAGACACCACAAGCTACGACGTATGCCGAACAAGCTCAACTTTGACAAGCCTTGCTAACACTCGAGAACAGAATGCGTCGGTAGGCAACCGCCAAGAGCACCCTGACAACCCTGACAAGGATGCCAGTCCCGACAACGGCCACCATCAACAATCGCCTCGCGATCGCCATCGGCAAATGCCAAGGCTAAAAATAGCATTCGTCAAGACTCGGCCGATGGAAGAGTTGAACAGGCAGGCCGACGACAATAACGCACCGGACCGCTGATGTCCGCTCTTCTCCCTGCCTCTGTTGACGAACCTGCTGACGCGTGCTGGCATGCCGAGGTGCCGAGACAGGAGGATGCATGGTTTTTGAGTCCGAGATCCTTGTTTGGCAACGATGCGCAGGAGCTCTCTGTCAAAAATTACACTGCGGGGCGACGGAGGGAGAGATTCGCCCGATAGCCGTCAGGAAGACGAGAAACATTGCCCTCTGCCAAGCTCCGTGATGACGACCACATACGGCGTTTTGTGTCTGTAAGTCGATCTTGGAGCTTTCGCTGAAAAGAATCCGGCTGCCTGGACAGGATGAGATCCACAGGCTTTCTAAGAGGGTGGGCTGCCCGCGGACTATTTTGGCCTGTTCGTCCAGTACGATACAAAGTAGCTCTCCACGCCCCCGGCAACGCCGCTAAATCATTGAGAAATAAACAAAAAATAGACAAACTGCAAAAGTTGGCCAACGTAACGCGTACGAAGTACATGTACGCCAACAGCGATGTCAAACCGAAGCACCAGAGATGCGCATTGATCTGCTCAGTCAATGTCGAGAGAGCCTCTCTGTTCGGCGCCGGCTCTCGCCCGACCAGAAGCACGTGAAAGACGGCCTGGGACCCTACGAGTAGCCCTTTTGTCGCTGCAACGAACTCCTGTCGCCATAGACATCACGGCCTGCAAGGCACCTCTCAGTCCTCCAACGGTGGAATCTCTGCATCACGAGCCTCCTTGCTCCTTTCTCGTTGCATAGATTGCCGCCATCTATCGACATCCGTCAATGTGGCGGCTTTGATTTCATCATTGCAGACTGCTGTTACAGCATGGAACCCTGTAGCCTGCTGCGTCGGAAGGCCTGTAACACCGAGCACAGGAATTTACAGTGCATCTGTCAAAAGAACGGTTGTATTCGATCCACTCTAGCCCCCTGTCGTTCTTGCTGGGGGCCCTGGTTGGCTGGCTGCCAGCCTTCCGTTTATTGACACTACGTACTCGTACTCGTAGTTCTTGCTCGTTTCCCCTCGCCTTGTCTCGGGCGTGCCTACCCACCAGCCTCTCAAACAATGAGCAATTGGGTGCCCCGGTGCGTTCCAGGTACCGTCCCTCCAGATCTTGCCGCAAACGGTACCTCCCCCCAACCACGCGATTAAATCGCAAGTGATGGGCGCGCATGCTGGCAGGAGCTACCCACCGTCCGCGCTAACTCAACCAAGGCAGGACTACGGGGATGTCAACAAAGCCTCCTTTGCGTCTCCTCGAGCATTTTGGCTGCTGCTTCTAGCCTTCCCGTCTTCCTTCGCTCATCCACTTCTTCATTCCTGTCCTATCCGTGACGTCGGCAAGCCTCTCCTTTCTTCCTCTTCGCCTCTTCATCGTCTTTGTTTCCTTTCCGCTTTCTGCCTTCTGCCTACCATCTGTTGTTTGTTTTCCTTTGCCCTACGCCAATCCATCCAATCGTCTTGACTCGGCGCCAACTCGACACGTTTTTCTCGGCGACTACGACGTCCATCCCGGCTTTTCAGTTCACGACCGGCTCGACCTACCGCACGTTGTCGACCCTCCAACGCAAACAGCCGTGCCAACAATCGGCTTGCTGCATCGTGACAACCGAACACGCCGGTCCGCGGTCCCTGCAAAGCCGCTTCTCCCGCCCCATGCTTCCGCCCGCCGGCAAGTAAACAAGCCGAGAAGCCCTCCACTCCTCGCAATGTCTGCCAAAAATATCAATCCCCTCAACGGGGCACATACCGCCGGCATCTTCTCCGACCTCAGCGTCGATGGCCCCGTCATTGGCACGCTCGTGCTTGTCGTCGACCGTGCAAAGAACCTGCCGAACCGCAAGACCATTGGCAAGCAGGATCCGTACTGCGCTGCCCGCCTCGGCAAGGAGGCCAAGAAGACCAACACCGACATTCGGGGCGGACAGACCCCAGATGGTACGCCGGCTTTCAATGCTTCTCTTTGCTTCTGCCGCCTCGCCTTCACTCGCCACCATCTCATGATCGCTAACCCATGCACAGGGACCAGGAACTGCGCTTTACCGTCCACGACTCCCCCGACTACTACCAGCTCAAAGTATCCGTCTTCAGCGATGACAAGAAGACGGAGCTGATTGGCGAGAACTGGGTTGACCTGCGCGACATTATCGTTGCTGGTGGCGGCCAGAGCGACAAGTGGCAGTCTCTCAACTGCCGCGGCAAGTATGCGGGTGAGATTCGCATTGAAATCACCTACTACGACAGCCGCCCCAAGCCCAAGCCAGTAGCTCCGACCGCTGTCTCTACACCTAGCACAACAATGGCATCCGCAGGGAGCGCCCGGGGACGGCCGACGGTCGACACTAGCGGACCAAACACAATGGGCCCTCGGGCGCCCATTGGCCCCAAGCGGCGCCCATTGCCCTCCGACCCCGTCACCGGCCAGCCGCCAGTCCAGCCACAGCCGGCAGCGCAGGCGCCTTCTCCTGCCCCTGTGGCACCAGCATCACAGCCGGCTCCTGTCGCTGCCCAGCACATGCAGACACCTCCGCGCCAGCAGCCGAACCCGCCTTCGAGCTACGCGCCCGTTACACCTACCGGCCCGTACCAAGACTACAATGACCAGGATCCGTTCGTGACGGGAGAGGACGTGCGTTACGAAAGCACGTCCCCTGCTGTGCAACTCCAGCAGCACCACCGGCATCAGAGCCACCAGTCCCACCACAGCCACCACAGCCACCATAGCCACTCACACGACAGGTCTCAGTACGCGAGTCGCGACTTTGCCCCGGACAACACCCACCAGCATCGACACCACCAGTCGTACGACCAACAACAAGATTCTCGCGATTACCGTTTCGACGGCGCTTCTACGCACTCCATACCACCAGCCATGCCTCTTTCGGTTCAAGATCCCAGCTACGCGCAGCCTCTGGTCGACGACCGCCCGCCGCCGCCGCCGGCTCATCGAAGCAGGAACAACAGCAGCGGGGCTCCAGCCCCTGACAACGCGTTTCGCACGAGCTTCAGCTCCTCCACACAGAAAGATGGCATGCCTGCAATGCGCCGTGACGTGCTACGCAATGAAGCTCACAGACACTCCGTTTCCTCGGCCGCCTATCCAGGCCGCCCCACGTACCGTCCGGCTGACGCGAGCCCAGTGTCGCCTGGTCCCATGCCCGACCAGACATACCAGCCGCCAGCGCCCCACAGCCTTGCCCACAGAGCTTCATACGACGGGCAATATGGGGGCGATTACGACAACGCCCATGACGGGCACGATGCTCTCGCAGCGTCTTCCTTCCGCAAGAGCGCTAACCGGCCGGCCCTGCCCCCAGTTTCGCAGCAGCAGCAACCGGTACAGCACCACCAAGAGCAGTCAAACTACGATTATGGTACGCCGGGACGCCAAAAAGCTCCGAGCCCTGCCCCCTTGAATCCGGCATCTTACCGAGACAGCTTCTCTGCGTCCCCTGCTCCCCTGTACTCCTCGTCGACGCAATCGCAGCATCGTCAAAGCGACGCTGGCCAGTACACACGCAGATCGCCGTCTCCCATGGCCCCACGGGACTACAGCCGGCGAAGCCCAAGCCCGCTGCCTTCCCCGTCGGCAGTATCGCCGAACGATGCATATGACGGTCCTGACGATCCTTACCAAGGCAACTACACCGACTCGCATGCCGCACATCACAGAGACATCCCGGAGGCATATATGCTTCCAGCTGTCCCGGCTTCGCTCGTTCCTGGCGTGCATCCTACGCTGGCGCTTGAGCTTCGGTCACGTATCCAGGATGAGGACCGCCCTGAGCAGCAGCCCCGCAGCAGCAACGACAGCGATATTCGTCTGCAATGGACACACAACCACAGGCGACGCCTCCTCGCGGGCGGCATATGCACGACGACCCATCACGCCCCAGCCTCGACTACGATTACAACAACGGTTCCCAGGTCCAGACGTACGGCACTCCGCAAGGGTCGCAGTACCCTCCGTCCTACAGCACCCCACCGGAAACCAGTACAGCCGCCCCAGTCCCGATACGACCGTAGCCCCGGCCCGTATTCGTCAGGCGTGCCGTCGCCGGCTGTCGTTGCCAATGGCCAGGGCGCGTCTCCGAAACCACGCCACACCATCAAACGCAAATCCGTCAGCCCAGCACCTCACGCGGCTGCGCCCGAGGGCGAGCGGCGTATGTCTGGCATCCCGTTCGGCCCCGACTCATACGACGCGCTGAATCCGGCTCTGGCGGCGTCCAAGGACCAAGTTCGCCCGGACTACAACGAAGCCAGCGGCAAGATTATTGCGCATGACGGGCGCGAAATTGACCCGTCTGACCACCTCCCTGTGGAATCATGGGCGCCAGAGCCCGAGCCAAGCCCGGCAACCCAGCGTCTGCTGCTGCCTCACCGGCCGACTACTCAGCGCCTACATCAGGAAGAAAGCAGCTTCGCATTGCCGGCCGGCCGCAGTCCTCGATGGGCAGCTCCGGCGTGACATTTAGCTCTGCCGACGACCCTGCCACTATGTGCACACCAACAGCTCGCAACCGGCTCCAGAAGAAGGCCAATCGCCAAAGTGTCGCCGCGATTTCGGTGAGTAGCGGCACGCTGTCCTCGGGCTCCCCCAGGGATCTACTCCGCTCGCACCGCTCACCTATCCCGACAGCAGCAAGACAGTTTCACGCCACCACGGCCGCTCGGACGCGCAAGCACGTTTGACTACCCCAGCGAGAATCATGCGCCTTCCGCGTATGGTAGCAGCCCGGGTCGCGCTAGTTTTGGGAGCTCGGCACCACCCATTCCGGCCAAGATTCCTGTTGGTGGCAACCAGTTCAGTGGGGTGGAGCGTCCCATACTGGAACCTACAGAGGCAGCAGTAGCTACGGCTATGACGATAGTGGAGACCGAAGCCCGGTGATGAGCGGCGCTCTGATGCCGACCGGGTCCGCAGCCAGAGCGCTGCCGTGGAACGACAGCAGTGCAAGCAGTGGCATGCACGGCAGCTCCAACGAGCTGGCCCTCATGGAGGAGATGAGCCGTATTGACATTGGAACAGGCCGTGCTCGTCGGCACCAGGGTCGCTAGAGTCACGATCATTGACGTTGAGTATTTTGATGCTCGGGGGAAAGGGGTTTGCGTGCTTGAAAGCTAATGACTTCTCATGTATCCTTATGACACGGGTGCTAATAGTGGCCGCCCAAGTGGAAGACGGCCAACTTGCGGACAAAGAGTACATTTCTTCGTCTTTTGGCATCCGAATCTTCTCATCGCATATACTTGGGCTCTAGACCGGTTGTTTTTCATTTGCCTTTGGTTGAGATACTGAGACTCTAATTTTGATTTTTTGGACCTGTTTATATTTGTCTCTGTATCTCACCGCATTTTGCCAGCCATCCATTGGCGTTGCTACAGAATGAACGAATTACAATGGATTGGACAGAACAGATTATTTGAAGAGTATAAAAAGAAATGCACCTCCATATTGAGTGAGTCTGCCTATCAAGACCGTTCACTTCTTTTCATACAGATCCAGATACGTCGACCGGAGACGCATCTGCAAATGCTCATCCGCCGTCATGATCTTGCTGTCGGGCGCCGCAATGGCCTTGCCCTTGCCCTGCGCCTCGGCCACAGCCTGAGCCACACGCTTGCTGGGCACAGCCGACAGCGGCTGGCGCCTGCCGGGTGGCAGAAGAATGCAATCGAGTAGCGCGGCTCCCTGGTGCTCTCGCCGGGTGTCACGTTGGCGCTCTCGACACCCGGGGCGGGAAGACCACCCGGTGCACGGTGCTCCGCAGCAGACCGCCCGTCCAGTACGACAGCAGATCGCCAATGTTGACAAGGATTGGCGGCGCGTCGTCCTTTTCGACGCCCGTGCCCGCGGCAACACGGGCACCGGCGCCCAGCTGCCGTCGCGCGTGTTGATCTCCAGACCGGCCTGGCCCGCCAGCCGGAACAGCAGCGTCATGGAGCCGTAGTCGGAGTGCGCGCCCGCACGGATGTCCTCTTCCTGGTGGCTGCTGTCGTTGTCGCCGCTGTCCTTGCGCGGCGGGTAGTATAGCAGCCGCAGGGTGTTGCCCGAGGGCCCGCTTCCTTGCGGTGGGCGGCTGTGAAGAAGTCGGGCGGGTTGACCTCGAGGCCGATGCCCAGCAGGTCGTTGAGCTTTAGGCACAGGCGGTAGCAGAGGTCGAAGAAGGCGTCGATCTGGGCTCGTCCGGAGCGAGCGACGCCGGCAGCGGCTGCTGGGCCTTGCCGTCGACAAACTCACCAAAGTTAAAGGCCCTGCCGGATAGCATGTTAGAGCGGAGTGTGCCTGTCAAACGTGCACTGCCACCAGCACCAGCCGTTTCTTACTCTTTTGTGTCGCCGACCTGGTGAGACGTTAGCAGCTGTCCCTGTTGCAAAGGTCAGGAGAGCCGTGTTCCAGCTCTGTACGCACCCGCTGTGTCGTGGGATCCAGCGTCTCGACGTGCATGCCTGTCCAGCCGCGGTTGTTGTCTGGATCTTGCACGGCTCCTTCTCCTCGGCGGGCAGCTTGAAAAGCTTGCGGGTCTATGAGACGGGTCAGCGCGGGACACGGCCAGCAGAGCCAGTGCTCTGGAGGAGAAAAGGAGGGCGCGCACAATGTCGAAAGCGCCGTTGACGGCAGAGGCGGGAATGTCCAGTCCCGTGTTGCGGATGTACACAAAGCCGTGCTCGACGGCCGCCTCGACGAGTGAGCGAGCCACGGCGTCGCGGGCAGCACCGCCCTCGCCGGCGCCGGTGAGGTCAATGACCGGATGGGCGCTGCAGACATGGTGGCGCTGTGGGTTTGTATAAAGTAGAAAAGAAGAAGCGATATATTGTATGGCAAAGGTTTGAGGTTGGCAGCCTGTCGCGGGCTCCTGCCTTCTTTGCGCTGTGCGGACTGCCTGGGCGGTTCTTTCCTCTTATACTGGGTAGTTAAACGTCGTACAAAGTACAAAGTATTGCTATTTTACCTGCTCTTGTTCTTTGTGGCGGCGGGCGATAAGAACGAGATAACGCTATTCTCACAGCGTATTAACTTTACACAATACAAAGTACGACAAAGTCGATATCCTACGGCGGCTCCAGAGATCCCAGTCTCGCCCGCTGGGAGCTTGGCATGCCCAAGCCGGTTCTGTTGTCGGAAGCGTCCACCTTCGACCATAAAATGCGACACCGATACCCTTTTTCCTCACTTGTATCCCTCAACCCTCTCCCGCGTTCCACATGGAAAACGGACGGGGAGAATCTAGAGCATCGTCGACAGACTTGACAGTCAGACATTGGGTTAATGAAAAATTGCCGAAGCCAAGCCGCTCGGTCGCCACTTCTCATCCGCTGGACACTCGTACTCAATATGCTTTGCTTTGTCGACAATGTGGTTCGCTGGCCTGCCCCAGTCTCTTAGGTCGGCGTTAAGATACTGGGTCATTCTGGAGACGGCTTCCTCCTTGGGCAGCTCAATACGACAGCCCACATCCTGTAAGTCATATCGTATAGATACATATCCGACTAATTCCATGCGCAGACTCTATCACGTGCAGCCGGCTCTAGCGCAAGGGTGGACTCGCGCGGATCAGCTCAGGACTCGGACGTGTTCTCGCCAGACTTGCGCGGTGTTTGTACGAGGACAGCGTGCGCTGAGGCGATCCACAGGTGATGGTTCGTCGCTCATGCCGCTTGTCTCGTCGCTTTTTTCGGCACGGGCACAGGGAAAAAACAGGGCAACAGATCACCACCATACTTGGTGAGCCCGTTTGCGGATTCGCCATTGATTGTGCAGTCAGTCCATTCAGTCCGTTCAGTCCATGTTCGTGTCCTCGCACCCTGTTCCAAGATCCCACGAGTCATCCGGCCTGGCTTCGATACCTACTCACTCTTTCACGGCAGCCCTCTCCCCGATCATCAGCCCTGTCACTCGACATCGTGATAACTACGAGTATTTGCCCAGCTCCTGCCGCGAGCTAATTTGAGCCCCTTCCTTCCTTTTCCGACTCCCTTCTGGCCGCCCGTTGTTCCTTCTCCTTTCTCTTCTTTCCACCCCTTCCTTTTGGAAAGCCTCTTTTCTTAGCACCGCGTCTTTCCTTCCTGACCGAGCGACTTTACGCGATAAATACATCGCCACGCGCGAAACTTTGTACAGCTACCGTCCCCCTTCATTTTCCGCTTTTGGCAACACACGACGCCGTCTCTGGCCACAATCCATCACCACGACGGTTTTGGGTGGCTTTTCCATCAACCCACGACCTCCCTGCATCCCCAAGGCTGGCGCCATCACGTCACAATGGCCTCTCCAAGCTCAGCCCTCAGCACGACGGAAGTCGAACCACAAACGTCGCCGCCACCCAACGACAAGTCGTTTGCCACAAACGCGGCCAACTTGACCGAAGACGAAACCAGCGACCATGACAACGGCACTCCGCGGAACACATCACGAAACACGAGCCGCATGATCGGCACACCCGACGTACAAGAACGTCGTGGGGGTGTCGGAAGTGGCCGCGGCCGCGGCCGAGGCGGTCGAGACTCCTCGGCTGCCGGCGGAGCCAACGGAGCTGGTCCGGCATGTTCAAGGACCCCAGCGCCATCGGCAAGATCCGGCACCTGAAGAAGGAGGACGGCGAGCCCCTGTGGCGTGTCGACATCCAGTACGACTTTTTGCGGGCCATCTTGATGATGACCACCGCGTATTCACCAACAGCTACGAACCCGACACCATGCCCAAGCAGTGCTTCGCCGACTCTACATCGACACAATGGCCCGAAGCAGCAAAACCAGCAAGATCTGCACGACAAGCTGCTGACGGACCGCGAAGCGGCCAAGAACATGGCCATGGTGTGTTTGCTGGTCAACATTGGCCGCATGAACACCACGCTGAATTGTGAGTCCTGACCTGTCGCTGCCGCCAGCTGCACCCTGCCTTGATCGGCTGCTTCTGTCTCGCGCGTCTAACACGATGCAGTCTTTCCCGAGATGCGCGCGCAGCTACGAACCTACCATGCCATTCCTCCCTCCAGGCCAATGAGAAGCTGCTGGACTACAAGCAACTGCAGGATGCACCGCGCCTGAAATCGATTCTCAAGGGCGGCACCGAAGACCGTGCCGAACCAAGGTCACTGGACCTCCTCAAGGAGAACGACGTCCGCGTACCAACCCGTCAACCTCTTGTTCCTCATCTGCAACAACGCCTCCAAGGTGGCCGAGCTGCACTTCCCACCGGCCGCGAGTTCCACGACCTGATCATGAAGACCAACCTCACGAGCCAGTCGCGCGCTCGCGCTTTCCTCTGGGTCGTGTGGTTCTACCTCGAGTCTGACTTCACCGAGGAGGGCTGCGAGGAGAACCCGTTCGGCGCGGGTGTCGACTACGGCGTCGATGTCGCCAACCAGGGCGTTCCCGTCATGGAGGAGATGACGCCCGAGGAGGAGGCCCAAGAAAATATTGATACTTTGGTGGAGCGCAACTTTGGTCTGTCCAAGAAGAGCCTGCGCGCCTTGATTCTCAAGGACGAGAAGTTTGTCGAGATGCCGCCTCACAAGCGCAGCTCGCGTCCCTCACGCCCATCGGCCGCTGCTACGGCTGCGGCAGCCGCCAAGGAAGCGACCGCTACCCGAGAGACAGCAGCAGAGTTTGCTGGTACCGACAACGAGCGCTCGCTGCCACCCGCCATTTTGCCGCGGATCCGCCCGTCCAAGCATGAGAGCGATCTGGAGAGCATGCGGTCTACGCCACCACCACGCTCGCTGATCCGATCGTTTGTGGCGGGCCACCGCAGGCTCTGCTCGGCGGGGCGGGCGCACAAGTTTTCGCTCGTGACGGCGGCGGGCCGTCGCCGTGCGCCAGCCGCCTCTGATCCAACAGCTACACCAGCAGCAGCAGATGCAGCAGACGCGCCGCAAGCGCAAGCAGGCGAAGCCCGACGGACGCAGTGGCCGCCACCGCCGGGACGACGACGACGACGACGATGATGACGACCGCGCGAACACGTCGGTTGCGCCCAGCCGCAAGCCGCGCCCGCCCACGGCACACCAGATTGCCGTGGAGAACAACCGCAAGCAGCGTATCGAGTACCTGCTGTCACGCGGCATGCACCGCAAGCACCACCGGTCGCGCAGGACGCGGCGCACCGAGGGCGCCATTGTGCGTGCTCTGCGTCGTCTCGACGAGGTCGAGGAACCCGTTTGAGAACAGCGAGGACGAGTCCAACCTGTCCTTCAACCGGGACCTGTTCACCTTTATGCTGGGCGCCCCACAGAGCATGGAGACGGGCAACGCGTTCGCGAGCGCGGCTTCTACGGCCTGGTGCAGCTCAAGTCGGAGCCCGAGGACTTTGGCGAGGAAGTTTCAACCTATGCGTCAGCCATGCGCCGCGCGTGCCGCCGCCTCAACCGCTGGGAGAACGACGGTATGGCCAAGAACATGGTGGTGCCGACCATCAAGCGCCCGCGCGTCAACGTCCCACCTGTCGAGGACGAGTACCGTGACCCCAACGAGACCGAAGAGGAGCAGGACGGTGACCCGCTGGGTGCCGACCCGACGTATCCATGTCCATGTCGTTTGTCGAGACGACGCCTGTGCCAGTGTCCAAGAAGCGGCGTATGGCCGGGCGACGGTCCAGGTTCCCGCGTGGCGGCCCTCAGCCGCCCACGCGGTGGCCGCACCTCCGTTAGCCGGGTCCCAGCAACACCCCAGCTGCCATCTCGGCCCGGCGGCGGCGTGCGGCCAAGGCGGCTGCCCTGCTGGCGGCTACTGGCGGTGATGTGGCGATGAGCGATACTGGTGGCCAGAATGGCAATGCCGGCGATGACACAACAGTCATGGCCAGCGGCGCCGAAGGCGAGGGCGATGCCGACAACGATGCATACGGTGGCGATGGTGGCGATGGTGCCGATGATACCGAGGACATGGCGTCCGTGTCGGCCACGCCGGTCACCAAGCCACGTGTGACGATTAAGAAAAAGACACCCAGCGTGTTGGCACGTGGTGGCAACCGGTCCAAGGTCAAGCGCGAAGATGAAGATGACGACGGCGACGAGACGACCAACGGGGGTGGTGACGAGGACGAGGACGAGCTCAACGACGTGGACAAGGCGCTCCTTGGCATGGGTTCAGACTCGGAGTAGGACTGTCTGCCCAGGATCATTGCTCCACGGAGAAGAAGCCGACGTTGGGGACGTTTTCTACTTTTTGAAGACAGCCATTTCTTGAGGTTGGCATTTGTTTCATCATGTTGTTCTTTCGCCTTGTTGGCTCGGCGATGGGTACGGATACTCCGAAGCGGGGTGTCCTTGGGGCTTATGGGGCTTAATGGTGTTTTGTTGTCGATGCCTTATCAAAGTACGGTCTTTTTTATTGTGACCAGTGTACTGCTCTTATTGTTTCAACACGGCAGAAACTGACGACGTGCGGTTCTACATGAACTCTTACAAGTCCATGTGTGTGTTGTGTGTATATCAAATGTCATGGATATAGAATAGAGTCTTTGTCGAAATATGTTTCATTCACTTGTTCTGATTTTCCTCTCTTATGCAAGTCAATCAGCCTGCAACTGAGGCGCGCCTGTGTATCGAGGTTGTCTTGATGCAACCAATGTACGCCGTATGGGCATTGCTGTGATGATGAGAGCAAAGTTGGAGGAACCTCCCGGCCGGAGCAACCAAACGCTGGCCTTTCTTGTTCTGAGTAATTGCTGCTATGAGCAACTGACGACCGATATTCAGCGGCTTGACGTCAACAATGCGGCGAACAAGAAAAGAAGCCTCTTGATGGACAGAGTGTGGAAAAGCCGGTCCACGCTGTGTTCTAGGGACGAGCAGGAGGAATCACGCCGTATGGATACGCCGCACTTTGTACCTTTGTACGAGTAGTAATACCCATATCGTCCGGATGCCAGGTGACTTTCCTCCTTGGCTTTTACCCTGTACGGCTAGCTTCCAGTGCCCAGGTGTTGCCTGCCGGAACGAGAGCTGTCTTGCTCCGCGTCTTCAAGCTGTAAGATACATTGTAGAGGCTTCAGCGTACGAGGTCAAGGGGCCCAGCTTCCACTTACGATGCCTTGCAATAGAGCGCAACGAGAGCGCAATAAGGAGCACAGCGTGTGCAGAGTGGTTGAAAGGGTCTATTATGCAGCAGGCATGCTACGTCTTCCGCAGAGCGTTGCACCTCTAGCAGTGGCGCATTGTGGTTCGAGATTCGACAGGAGTATTGACTAGGCTAGTCGCCTATTGTGCTGTTTGCCTCTCCAGCGGTGTTTCGACATTCTGGTCCGTCTTCTGGGAATACTTCGTACTCGTCGTCCATTTCGTATTACCAAGCAACGGCTGAAAGCAAGCCCTTTTTCAATGTGCCCCGTTGGCTGTTCTAAGTAAAATCGGGGCAACCATACTAAAGCGCCCCCAAGGCTGCTAAGAAGACGAAAGGATCACAGACCCGACAAGGATGGACAGAGCGTCGCCTTTCTGGCCAATCCCTGCGGCATGTCGGTGTCGTAACGTCCGACATTTTGATCTTGGCAGTGCGGATGATTCTCCGCCGCAGCTACTTCGAACATCCCTGCAGTTCTCCCGTGGCATGAATGTCTCTCGAGAAAACGCCGTTCTTTCAAATCAGCCATCCATGTCGTGTCTGGCCGTCGACCGTCGCAGCGACCGACATAGCCGCGGCCAAGTCAAGAGACCCGGTTGTCGATCTGTCTTGTGTGTTGCACCCTACCGCCCGTGCCCCGTCCACTCGATCTGGGCCAGGGCGCTGTGCATCGGGGCCGGCGCCAGGCAGACAGACACAGCACGCCGTGGAAATCATGGAACGGCGTCTTCATGGTAGACAGTGGTTGCTCCGTACTCCCGACCTCTGTATCAAAGCTGGTCGGGTCCCAACTCGGGCGCATGCCACCTCAAAGTGAGAAGCAAGGTGAGAGGCGGAAAGTGGACTCTGACACTGGGAGGGGAATCTGGATGCTGACCCCTTTCCTGCAGCCCGAATGCTCCTCTTCGTGCTTCGTATGTCTCATAGCAAACGGGAACAAGGCCAAGAAAACATGACTGCTGGTATTGGCCAGTAGGATCGAGAAAGCCATCGTACTTCGTACTTACGAGGCCCAGTCTCCGAAGCACTAAGCAAAGGCGGGAAGCCGCAAACGATGGAAAGGGAAGGAGGTAAGGTATCGATGTGTGATCGATAGAGTACGGAGTCCACCGAACGGCAGTACGACGTTCGCTTTTATGCGCGTCACAGCTGCGCGTGCTGTGCTGTCGTGTCGTGTGGCGAGGCCGGGCTTCTCCAAGACGGATCGAGGCTGGCCAGCCGCTGACGGATGCAATGTGCCGGCAAGATACAACATCGGAGCTTCTGCATGCCGGCGGTAGGTTTTCTGGACATGGACTGGGCCAGAACCGTGCCCCAGTGTCTGCCTCGGAGACCAACCCTCGGAGCAGCTAACCACGGAAGAATGGCTCTGCTTTCTGCTTTGCTTCAGCCTTTCAGCCCGGCACCGAGGCCGGCCAAGGTGAGACGGTCTTTGGGGCTCTGTTCCCCACTGTCGGTTGTTCAGTTGTAACTCTCGTCTGTGAAGGTCAGATGATATCTTCCTTGTTTGTCGTTACCCTTTGCATGCAATTGTGACTCTCATTGAGGCATGGCTGCATGTCGGGGCGGCAAGGATGGATGACGTATTCTCCGTCTGTTGCTCAGGACCCAAGCTGATGAGTGCACTCGTTCGTTGACGGCCCGCCGTATCTCTCATTTCCCTTTTGATGCTCTCTGGGTGCCTTTACCGCCCTTTTCCCAGAACACCAGTCCAAGCAGGGTAATGGGACGCTACTCATTGGCAGCAAGGACCCACGAGCAGAAAATGAAGGAAACGAGATCCGGACTCCACATCCGTAAAGGAGATGGTAACAAAATATGTAAGATAGAAAAAAGACCAAAAAGTTCGAGACGAGCAACACCTGCAAAATACGCGACAAGACTGCGGGAGTAAGAAGTGAGACGTCAAAGTGGTCAACCAACTGCAGTCGCCATGTGCGCCGTCTCCAATGAACAGGCAATACGAAGTACTCCGCAGTTCCAGGAACGGTACCTGACGACATAAGAACCACTCACCAGAACACCCCCAACACGTCCAGGTCAAGCAGACGGTATTCCCCATCGGCTGCATCCCGCCTTCGCGGCAGTGGTCGCCTGTCGGGATGCTCCCTCACCCTTTCTCTTCAGTGTTGCACAACCTACGCGCGTGCGTTGCGGGAATGCAGCGACACACTGGCCATGGCCATTGTCGACAGTCTGCTGCGTTCCGGTTCGCTTCAAAAACTCTGTACTTTTTAGCGTCTTGTTCTGCAGTACTTGTTGTGCGATAGCCTTTCCGGTGCCGAGTTGCCGAATCTGGCACCCCTACGACGAGTCTGGTTGGGGTTGGCCTTGTGGCCTTCGTGGCTTAGAAAGCAGCAAGTGACACGGGCAGCCAGCATTTGTCGTATTGCTCCATAGTCCGGAGGCTGGATATCGTGCATCGTCCTGGATTCTTTCGACGGCTCATCTCGAGCTTGGACGGCAACTCAAGCGCCCGTTCCTAACGCGCTGGTAGATGAAGAGACCTTCTTTTGGCTTTCTGTTTTCTGCTTTCTGCTTCTGCTCTCGCTTCCTGCTTCCTGCTTCCTCCCAGTTTGTGCGTTTGCAACAAAACACGCGGCTCGGCTGCCTTTGAGATATGGTTGCCAACGAGGCTCTGGCCCAGCAGCAAGCAAAACGGTGAGGCGATGTCGCGTTGTCGTCACTTGCCATGCTTTGCTGCCGCTGTACTTCGTAGAGGGGCGAGAGAGCTACTTCGTAGTGCCTGTAGCCTGCCGCGCGCCACCCTTTCCCATGGAAGCGGGTAAAGAGGTATCACTCTGCTCAGATTAGCGAGTCATTGGCCCAGGAAATCAACGCCGCAACAATGAAGAACACCGCGCCAAGTGGTGTCGCCGCCTCCCGTCGCTGCTTGTTTGGCTTGGTTGGCTCTCTTTAGGGGCGGCCCACCCACCTGTCGGCACCCACAATCGCCGTCATCTCCGAGTCCTTTGCAAGCAATTACATGCCACCTGCTGCAATCGGTCTAGAGTCCACTATCCCCAGACACTTCTTTTTCCGCCCTAGGGCCTAGGAAGAGTAGGCTGATAGTACTTCAGAAGCATACTTCGTAGAAGCGAGGCGAAAAACAAGGTGAAAATGCAGCGGGGCCCCCCCAACGATGCAACGAAACCACAACCCGTGTGGCAATCGGACTTGAGAGAGCTGTCAACCTACCTTCAGCTTTTCTTGCCTGCCTTTCTTTTTGTCTTCCTATCCTGATCGGTTCCTTCTTTTCATTCTCTGACCTACCTCGTTCTCGTGTGTTGCGTCGGATTGCCGTCTTATTCGCCTCTGCCTTCTCTTATCTAGTCAGCATTCGCGCACGCCATATACCTTGTTGTTTTGTTTGCTTTCTGCCTCTCTCTGGCATCCACTCCGCCAATCGACGACACATACCTTTGGGGCAAACCACGATATATATTGTCACTTGGCCAAGCCGGCCCTTGTCCGCTTGACGACAAAAGCCCCGGCTTTTGGCCAGAACCAGAGCTGTAAACCAGTGTCTTGGCACAAAGAGCCGCATTGGACATTGGACGACATCACCACTCGCGCCCACCTGCGCGCAGCCCGCCACCGCCACCATGGGAGACTCCGAGTATGAAAACGAAAAGGAGCACGAGCGCGAAATCACCGACGGCCCCGATCCCATCAGCAGCTCTGTTGCCGCCACCAAAAACGACGAGGATGTCATAAGCGAGAAGGACGTTGCCATGGGCGCAATGGACCAGGATTCCGATCTCGACGATGAGCGGAGCGGCCGCGCGCCAGCGATCCAGCGGGAGGAGATTCACCGCCTTCGGAGTACGGCACCAATGCCAGTGCCACCAGCGCCGCCACCTCTGCCGCCGCCGCCGCCGCACCGCCCAAAAAGTCTCTTATCCAGAGAATCAACCCTCTCCGCTGGGGCAAGATCCCCGATGTCCCAGACGCGCGCACCGTATGCCCGGAAGGAAAAGCCAGCTTCTTCAGCAAACTCGTCTTCCACTGGCAAGGCCCTCTCATGCGCACCGGCTACTCCGCCCCCTCGAGCTCAACGACATCTGGCTCGTCAACCCCACCCGCGCCGTTGAGCCCATGACCGACCGGGTTCGTGCCTCCTTTAAGCGGCGCATCGCCCGCGGCGAAAAGTACCCCCTCTTCTGGGCCTTGCATGAGACCTACTTCTTCGAGTTCTGGCTGGGCGGCCTGTGCCAGCTCTCGTCCTCCATCTTCCAGGTCATGTCGCCCTTCACCTGCGCTACCTGATCCAATTCTCCACCGACGCGTACATCGCCAGCAACTATGGCGGCCCGGCTCCTCACATTGGCCGTGGTCTCGGTCTAGTCTTTGGCGTCACGCTCATGCAAATGTTTCAGAGCTTGGCACAAATCACTTCATCTTCCGCGGCATGATGATTGGTGGCCAGGTTCGCGCCACACTCATCAACCTCATCTATGAAAAGAGCATGGCTCTTTCTGGCCGTGCCAAGGCTGGCGGTCGCGCTCGCGCGGAGGATCCGGCTGACGCATCCAAGGATGCCAGCGGTAAGGACACCAGCGATGCCGACGAAAAGCCAGACAAGAAAAAGGCTAAGCGCATGAAGGTCGACGCTGCTGCAGCCGCCGCGGCCCAGTCGGGCGCTCTGATTGCTGGCGACGGTATCGGATGGGGCAACGGTCGTATTGTCAACTTGATGAGTGTCGACACCTATCGTATTGACCAGGCCAGTGGTCTCTTCCACATCATCTGGTGTGCGCCCATCTCTTGTTTGATCACCCTTGTTCTGCTGCTTGTCAACTTGACGTATGCTGCCCTTGCCGGCTTTGGCCTGCTCGTCATTGGTGTCCCGCTGCTCACCAGGGCTATCAAGAGCCTCTTCAAGCGCCGCAAGCTGATCAACCGTGTGACGGACCAGCGTGTCTCTCTTACCCAGGAAATCTGCAGTCGGTGCGCTTTGTCAAGTACTTTGGCTGGGAGAGTTCCTTCCTGGCCCGTCTGGAGGAGTACCGTACCAAGGAGGTCTCCATGATCAGGTGCTGCTGTCCATCCGCAATGCCATCATGGCCATCAGCCTGTCTCTGCCCATCTTTGCGTCCATGCTGTCGTTTATCACCTTTTCCCTGTCACACCACAACCTCGCCCCCGCCAAGATTTTCTCTTCCCTGGCCCTTTTCAATGGTTTGCGCATGCCACTCAACCTCCTGCCGCTTGTCATTGGCCAGGTCACCGATGCGTGGACGTCCATGAAGCGTATTCAGGAGTTCCTGCTTGCCGAGGAACAGGAGGAGGAGGTCGAGTGGAAGCCCGAAGGCCCCAATGCTGTTGAGATGCACGATGCCAGCTTCACCTGGGAGAGAACACCCACTCAGGAGGCCGACGGGCCGCCCGGCGGTAGGAAGGCCGCTGCTACTGCCAAGAAGGAGCAGAAACAGAAGGAGGCTGCGCCAAGGCGGCCCGCCCTGGCTCGTCGGATGGAAGCGCCGGCGATACCGCCAGCACGCTGGTCGAAGAGCCCGAGCCATTCAAGCTCAACGATCTCAGCTTTAGCATCGGCCGCAACGAGCTGGTGGCCGTCATCGGCTCCGTCGGCAGCGGAAAGACCTCCCTTTTGGCGGCGCTTGCCGGCGATATGCGCAAGACCAGCGGCGAGGTCGTCTTGGGCGCGTCGCGTGCCTTCTGCCCGCAGTATGCATGGATTCAGAACGCCACCCTCCGCAACAACATCATGTTTGGCAAGGAATACAACGAGAAGTGGTACAAGGACGTCATCAAAGCATGCGCCCTGCAGCCCGATTTGGAAATGCTGCCGGCTGGTGACGCCACCGAGATTGGTGAGCGTGGTATCACCATCTCGGGTGGCCAGAAGCAGCGCCTGAATATTGCCGTGCCATCTATTTCGACGCCGATATCGTACTGATGGACGATCCTCTGAGTGCGGTCGATGCGCACGTCGGCCGCCACATCTTTGACAATGCCATTCTCGGTCTGCTGAAGGACAAGTGCCGTATATTGGCCACGCATCAGCTCTGGGTGCTGAACCGCTGCGACCGTATCATTGGATGGAGGCTGGCAAGATCCAGGCTATCGACACGTTTGACAACCTCATGCGCGACCACGAGGGCTTCCAGCAGCTGATGGAGTCGACGTCGGTCGAGGAGGAGCAGGAGGCGGATGCCCCCGCTGCTCCGTCTGCAGATTCCGAGGGCAGCAAGAAGAAGAAGAAGGGCAAGACTCTGATGCAGAGCGAAGAGCGTGCCGTTTCGAGTGTTCCATGGTCCACCATCGCTGACTATATTCGATCGTCCGGCTCCATCTTGAACGGACCCCTGGTCGTGATTTTGCTGATTCTTTCGCAAGGCTCCAACATTGCGACCTCTCTGTGGCTCTCGTACTGGACGTCTGATAAGTTGGCTTTACGACGGGCGTATACATTGGTGTGTACGCTGCACTCGGTGCGACCCAGGCTCTGCTGACCTTCGTCTTCATGGTCTCGCTGTCGATTTTTGGCACCAGCGCGTCCAAGGTCATGCTTCGCCGTGCCATCGGCCGAGTGCTTCGTGCACCCATGTCCTTTTTCGATACGACTCCGCTTGGTCGCATCACGAACCGTTTCAGTCGTGACGTTGATGTCATGGACAATTCGCTGAGCGACGCCATGCGCATGTACTTCTTTAGTGTGGGCAGCATTATCTCCGTCTTCGCCCTCATCATCGCCTTCTTCCACTACTTTGCCATTGCTCTGGGCCCGTTATTCCTCATCTTTCCTCTTCGCCACGTCCTTTTACCGTTCGTCCGCGCGCGAGGTGAAGCGATTTGAGTCTGTGCTCCGGTCCACCGTCTTGCCAAGTTTGGCGAGGGCCTTAGCGGTGTAGCCTGTATCCGGGCGTATGGCCTGAAGGAGCACTTCATGGCGGACTTGCGCAATGCCATCGATGACATGAACTCGGCGTACTACTTGACATTCAGCAACCAGCGCTGGCTGTCCATGCGCCTCGACATGATTGGCAACCTGCTCGTGTTCACGACTGGTATTCTTGTCGTGACCTCGCGCTTTAACGTCTCCCCATCCATTGGTGGTCTTGTGCTGTCGTACATCCTGGCCATTGTGCAGATGATCCAGTTCACGGTTCGCCAGCTGGCTGAGGTCGAGAACGGCATGAACGCAGTGGAGCGCCTGCAGTACTACGGCCAGCAGCTCGAGGAAGAGGCACCGTTGCACACGGTTGATGTGCGCCAGAGCTGGCCGGAGAAGGGCGAGATTGTCTTTGACAATGTTGAGATGCGCTATCGTGATGGACTTCCGCTCGTGTTGCGCGGTCTCAACATGCACGTGCAGGGCGGCGAGCGCATTGGTATCGTTGGCCGGACCGGTGCTGGCAAGTCCAGTATCATGTCAACGCTGTTCCGTCTCGTTGAGATCAGCGGTGGCCGCATCAGCATCGATGGCATCGACATTGCGACCATTGGTCTCCACGACCTGCGCTCGCGTCTTGCCATTATCCCGCAGGATCCGACGCTGTTCCGCGGCACCGTTCGTAGCAACTTGGATCCGTTCAATGAGCACAACGATCTGGAGCTGTGGTCGGCGCTTCGCCAGGCTGATCTTGTATCGGACGAGACCGAGCAGCAGGCTATTGCTGGTGCAGCCGGCTGGTAGCAGCAGCGGCAGCAAGGCGGGTGCTGCGAGCAGTTCTGTCGTGCCGGCGGCCGATGCACCTGCGGCTGCTGGCCGTGATGCGACACGCGTCACTCTAGATAGTGTTGTGGAGGAAGACGGTCTCAACTTTTCGCTGGGCCAGCGCCAGCTCATGGCCCTGGCACGTGCCCTGGTGCGTGGCAGCCAGATCATTGTGTGCGACGAGGCCACGTCGTCGGTGGACATGGAGACGGACGACAAGATCCAGACGACCATTGCGCAGGGATTCCGCGGCAAGACGCTGCTGTGTATTGCGCATCGTCTGCGGACCATCATTGGGTACGACCGCATCTGTGTCATGGACCAGGGCGCCATTGCTGAGCTGGACAACCCGATGGTGCTGTACCAGAACGAGAACGGCATCTTCCGTGGAATGTGCGACCGCAGCGGCATCCGTGCTGAGGACATCAGCGCTGCCCAGGACAAGCTGGAGAGCTATGTCGCTAGCCAGGCGGGCAAGGAGATAACACAGGTGTGAGCGCCTCTACATATTCATGCTTGTCATACCGGCGGTGTTTTTAGGAGAAGATGCCGTGAGCCGATTTCGATACCTATTATATCTTTCTTTTTGATGTGTTGTCATCCCGATATAGGATGAACAAAAGGGAACTCGAAAAGTCATTTGCTGTTAGCCCTACTTGCATTGTTTTCGGAAAGGATGCCTAATGAGCGGTCTCTTTGCCATCTGAAGACACTAAGAAAAGCCATACAAACCCGAATACAAAAGAACAACATACCACTTGTCTGATCCGACTGTGTATCAGATGACTGTAAGGTTCCAGCAGAAGCCAGACGATATCGTACGCGAGGTGTAGGGCTGTTTCGCACTGGGACAAAGATAGGAAGGATGACAGAAGTTGCAAGTCTGTTGTTTTTGAGACTATTTTGTGGTCATAGTTTATACGAAGAAGGAAGTCTCACGTCATTGTGAAAAAGGCTCCAAATAGGCAGGAACGGTAATCAGCACACGTTTGTTCTTGCCACGGGGACAAAAGCATCGCTTATGGAGCCTCACGTGTGCTTTCCTATCCCGACGAACCACAAGTGACGAAAGATGAGAGAGCCAAGTCTCATAGATGACTCTGTTCAAGTCTTTTGAACCGACCAAGAAGCAGCAATCGTTGTCAGAATACGGGGGCTCAAAGAGGCAGCCTCGACAACATCACGTAGAGTAGAGTAGAGCACGAGGCTCAAAAGGGTCAATCTCAAAGGAACGACATGATCAGACTCGCTTGTTTTGCGGGCATTGTTCGCGTCGGCGGAGGGTGAGACTGAGGCCCTTGTATCTCACGTCCAACCAGTCACAGAGAACGCAATGTCTGATTTTCTCCCTTCGTCACATGCCTGTCAGAGCTGGCGAGTGAGATTCACGCGAAGTCGCCATGGTAGCACATATGGTGGGGGAGTGGACGAGAAAGGAAGACAGGGGCAGGTTGTACGGCAGGTCTCACGGCAGGTCGGCACAGCATGGACCACTTCACATGTCTGCAAAGAAAAAAAGAAGCGGTCTGCTTTTCACGTAGCACCAGGCGAGCTGTCGCGTCTGATCCCATCAGATGCAGAAGCACATTAGCGAGCTACAATAGCTTGACGGTCACCTAGTGCCAGAATGGTGCGACCATGACATACGAAAAACTCAAACCCATCAATACTCGCTACGAGTTGACGTCCATCACCGGCAGGATTTGGCACGAGTGAAAAGAGTACAATGGAGTGTAGTAGATATATGTACTCGAATAAGGAGGCAGGCTATGAATATGCTGCGAAAAGAGACAGATGTTAAAAGAACGGAGTGCTGTATATGGGACGGAAATCATGACTAGATAATCAGTGGGCCGTGACTCCTCTTTCATGCTGGGACACGCGTTGGCTGGAGAAACAAGAGGGTAAGAGATCCCGCAGTTAGGTCAGAATGCAAGGCTTGGAAGTTGAGAGCAAACTCGTCTGAAAGAATATCAGCCAGCCCGCTTGCTTTTTCTGTCCTTGTCCTTCCCAGGGTTCAGAATTAGGTTGACGAGAAGTTCTCGTCTTTCGTTGAGACCAATCGGGCAGATCAAAAAGAGTAACAAAGCAAAGAAGGAAATAGAGCCCTGTAGAGACCAGTAATAGAGAGAATAAATAAACGTAATAGATAAAACCTTAGATCCGCCGCCGAGACCGTAAAGAACGCCGCGAGCTCATCGTGCTTGAGGATGGCCAGACATATCGAGGGAGATGTCGCAGAAAAGACAGGAGCAAGGAGGTACTACTGGCCCACCAACATCGCCGCCTCCCCAAAATGAAATAGAATGCAAATGTCATGTACAGATGCGCGTGGTCTCCGTGGAAACACACATAGCAACACACCGCAACACACCAAAGCTGCATCGACCCGACCTAGTACCGGCCACCACTGTGGCTGGACTGGCTGTACGAGTGATTGTGTGATGGGCCGGTGGCGCCGGGAGGGAAGAGATGCGGCTGGTCGTCGAGCATGTCGTCGAGGAAAGCACTCGGGGCGCGGCCACTTGCAGGGCGGTTCAGGCTGACGGAGCTGCCGCTCATGTTGTGGCCAGCAAAATTTGTGCGCATAGGACCAAAATTGGGAGAGTCGGGCGGGCTGGAGCCGACTGTACGGCCGTGGCGCGAGTCGGGACGCAGGTTGGACATGTTGATAGCCTGTCCGTGAGCTGCGCCCGCAGGCGAGGCTGTGCCAGCAGCATAGAAGCCCGACGGCAGCAGGCGAGAGTCGCGGTTGCTGCCGGCCCCGAGGCCGCTTGCACCAGGAGCTGTGGGCGAGAAAAACAGGTTTGTCTGGAAGGCGTGCCGAGGGCGTGGGACCACGGTTGGTGCGGCGGACGCCACGTGCAGAGCCAGCAGCGCTGCCAGCGCCGGCAGCGCCGACGTTGAGCGACGAATCGCGATCCGAGTACTTGTAGAAGGGGGCGGCGGGAGGAGCAAAGGGAGCCTTGTCATTCGCGGCGTGCTGGGCCAGGCGGCACGGGCAATCGAGCGGTGCAGCAGGTAGGCCACAATGGCACGCCAGACAAGCAGCGCAACAGCGAAGCCACCGAGAATAGCACCAACGGCAATGAAGACGGTGCCATCGGGCAGGTTGGAGTGCTGCATAAAGGGCGCGTTTTGCGTCGGGGGCACCGTAGGAGCCGGGTAGTCGGGTATGGCCGTGTTGGTCGTCTTGAGCGTGGGCAGAGTCAACTTGGAGGTGGTGCCCGTCGTCGTCAAGGCAGGCACAGACGCCGTTTCAGTCGTCGTTTGTCCACCGGTCGGCGTGATGGCAACGGTGCCCTGGGTGCTCGAGCTCTCAGCCTTCTGGCTGCTAGACTCCTCTTTGGCCGAGGTCTTTGCTGTCGACTTGGCCGAAGTTGTCGCGGCCGGGGTCGAGGTTTCTGCTGCTGCGCTGGTGGAAGCCTTGGGCTCGTTGCCGATGTTTTCTGGGTGGTAGTCGCCTTGGCCGGTGTGGTCGAATCAGCGGCTATGGCGCTGGCTGAGAACAGAGACACAGCGACAACCGCAGAGAGCAGAAGCGTCCGCTTCAGCGAGACGCGTGACCGACTCATTGTCATTGTCGGTCGTGGGGTCAGGTGACGCCGCAAGGGTGTTTGAAAGGTGAGTAAAATGTGGTGCAACGGCCGAAATGCTGCTGTCGCTCTATGCTGTATGACACTGGAAAGGGCGAAAAGCGATTCGGAAGCGAGGGCAGTAAAAGGCTAGTATATTCGAAATAGCCAGAGAAAGATCGAGGTGGCGACAGACGGATACGGATGGAGAAAGAGTCTGATGGGGTGGAAAGGGCGACGTGTGGTTTGAAGTGAGGGTCTCGAGGCAATGGTCAGGATATGAGGCCAAGACGTGAAGAGCGAAAGGAAGGGCGTGGAGCGAGTCGAAGCGAAGAAGCCGAGAATCGCAATGAAGAAAAGAGCGAGCGGACGTGGCCGGCAAGACAGTGTCGATGGCCGCCGGCGATACAATGAGCGGGCGTCGATATGGCGTTGTCGTGAGATGCTGAAGGAGAGGAGGAAAGCAAAAAGAGGGTCAGAGCAAAATCAAGAGAGACAACAAAGACGAGCGAAAACCAGAACACGAGGCAATGGGCAGGCCAGGAAAGGGGAAAGGAATGCGCCAAATGAGGAAACAGGGAAAATAGGCACAGTGGGTGGGCTGAAGCGCAGCGCGAACTACACTAGAAGAGGCACTCGAGACTCTCGTATTATGGGGACTAGGGCCAAAAAAAAGAACAGAAGGCAGGCCAAGCAATACGCAGAGGCACGGGGAAGAGAATTTTGAGTTGGGCCGTTCGTAATAGGAGCGAGGAAGAAGGGAGAAGGGTCTCACTGGCATGTCTGAGAAGACGGAATAGCTGACTGCAAGGCGCCCTGACAGCGTGCCCACAGCGCTACTGTAAGGGATAAAAAGGGGAACCAGTGCGCAGTGGATTGTTGGTGCAGTCCTTGCTTCTTGCCTCGCGCCCGTTTGAGTTTGGACTACTCGTACTGCCGATACCACTTTGCGTTAGTGACCTTCATAAACAGTTGCTAAGCACATCAACGGCACTGGCTTTGACGTCTGCAAACTCATGGCGTGCAAAGGAATAGTAACCGAAAAAGGCAACGTACTGTCATGTGCAGCCATACTTTACCACGGCTGATCGGATCTGTGGCCTGGTGGCTTGTAACGGCATTCTCGCACGTTTGTGGCCCTGCGTCCTGTCAGCTGCAGCAGTCAGTCTGCCGGCATTCGGTAAACCACGCCGTTGCGTGACGTCGCACCGGCAAACGCGATTACATGGGTTCACAAGGTGATGATACTCGTAGGTGTGTGTCTCTGGGGCTTTTCGCACGGTGCTGACAGGTTCCGCTCAACCGTCGACGCCACGCTCGTCGTAGGGACAACAAGCCAGACAGTGTCACTTATCGCACTGTGATATCGCACGGAGAGTCCAGCAAGCAGTCGCAAGCCACAGTTGAGCCACGCCTGACAAGCTGCCATCTTGGCGCTGCATGGCTCCGTCAGACCCACACCATTACTGGCGGTGGTTATCGCGATAAGAAAAGTTGTCGTCGCTCACAAAAAAGTAGGCTTCCTACAGTTTTCGTATTTAGAGTTCCCTTCACAGCAACGGAAAGGCTTCGTCCTACAAAGCACGACAAAGCACGACACCCCATCCTCGCCTGTTTGCGGTTCAATTCCAGAAAACCGATTCATCACAACCGCGTACCACCGCAACATGGGTGTCGCCAAAAGACAAGAAGTTTGGGCAGGTCAGTCTTCAACTACTTACTTCATGCCATGCACGAGGCTCACCAAGAGGTGAACCCGCGCCGTCGCGTTCGTCAGCTAACCCGCGTCTTCCACCCGGTAGATGAAGAGAGTCATCGGCCAAAATGATGCCCGATTGAAGAAGAACAAGGACAAGGCCGAGCTAGGCACCAAGAAGGCCGAGGCCGAGGCCGCTTCCGAGCTCATTCGTTCCGTGTATGTTGCCCTTCTGCGCATCCCGCCGCTCCGCCTCGACGAGATGATGTGATCGTCCACCCGTCGCAGGCCTTCTGTCTCACGGTATCTCACATGCTAACGCTGCCTCAGCCCGCAAATGTCCATCTCCCTCTTCCACAAAGCCAACACGTCCCTCGTGCCGCCATACCAGGTGCTTATCGACACAGTACGTCTCCTCTCCTCTGTCATGGCTGATGCGATTCCTGTCGTTGTAACATTGCGAATACTAACCTGTGCTCAGAATTTCCTCTCACACACTGTTCAGCGCAAGCTGCCATTATTAGAAACGATGGTACGTCGGTGATGTTCCCACAAGGTGTGCTTTGCCACGAGACTAACGACTATCTAGATGGACTGCCTCTATGCAACATGCCGTCCCATCATGACCGACTGCGTCATGGCTGAGTTGGAGAAGCTGGGGCCCAAATACCGTATTGCGCTCAAGATTGCGCGTGATGAGCGGTGGGAACGGTCCAAGTGCACCCACAAGGGTATCTATGCCGATGACTGCATCTTTGACAGAATCGTGCGCCACCGGTATGTCCTCCATGCCATCTTATGTCTCTTTCTGCTCTATTGCCGGCCCATAAACTAACTTTCGCGTAGTACTGTACGTTATCTTCTCAGCTCTCGTCTGATCTCGTCTCGAGGTCGTCTCGACTCCGTTCTGGGCTTTGCCCCACAACGACCAGACACATGGACCTCCGTATGGGCGACAACAAGATTGCATGCTAACCTGGTGACTACAGTATATCGTGGCCACCAACGATCGCGACCTGAAGCGGCGAATCCGTAAAGTGCCTGGTGTACCGTAAGTCTACTATCTGTTCCCTTGGCCGCCATCTACGGGTAGGCAAACTAACATGCTCTACAGAATCATGAGCGTTGCACGGGGCAAGTATGTGATTGAGAGAACCTGCGGGTGCGCCGGTGGCATAAGCTCTTCGACTTGGCCCAGCCTTGCTTCGAAGATGGAAGCGGCTGCTGCAGGGTTGGGACCACACAGTTCCAAAGCCAGGGTTATACTCTTTTTTGTGCGGCTGCACGGGAGCGCCTGATACTTGCCCAGTATTTGGTGATGCCCTCATCAAGGCAAGCCTACATGGCTGTCTCCCAAAAGACCGATCAGAAGTGTCTTTAGAAGGGGCACGGCCCGAGCGGCTCAAGCGGCCACAAACTCTTTGCTCGTTTTTGGCCACAGCTGGCGTAGCCCACGAGATTTTTTATTTTATTCTTCAGGCTGGACACGGCAGCTGGCTCCTTTGAGAGAACATACACGGCTTGGAGGACTGCTTGACAGCAAAACGGCTGAACTCAGCAGTGGTATTTTGATTTACTTTGTTCATCGTCGGCGTTCAGGTATCACACCGGTTTCTAGTTTGCAGATTTAATAAATCAAGATAATGACCTCAAGCTCTAGTTTAGCTCTTATGGACTAAAAAACGCCATGGTTCTTTTCGTTGTGTGAAGCGTGGAAATAGTCAAGCATCTGTGATCTGTGATGATACGTTTGATATCTTGTTCTTTTCAGATTATGCTAACCGGTAATAAATTGCAAAACACCGCCCCAAATCCCGATCCACCTTTTGCTCTTTGAACGATGGTTTTTAGCGTTTCTTTTGAAAACCAGTCCGTATCCCCTGTAAATAAGAATGAAACGCCGTGGGCATGATGCGTCGCTGCGAAAAGGAGACCGTGACGCGGACAGTAGATGAAAAGCAAAACAGGACAAAGAAAGACCTTGCCGGCAAAGGCGTTGACATCAGGGCAATCATGTATATAAAATTCCATCAACTGAGAACACCACCTCCCCTTGTCCAAATATTAATGGTCCGGTCCTCGCAAGGCTCGATCTCTCACCGCCACACTTTTGGTGGCCCTGCAGGAAACAAATGCAAAACTTTTGTGTGTTTTTCATCTTCTCATAATATGAATTTTTAGCTCGCTTGCCGTAGTTTCGAAAATGAAAATCGTTGGTCGTGAGACGAAAATGGCAGAAAGATGGGGGAAAGCGCACAACAGCCGCTGTAGGCTGTATGGCGGGAAATGCGAATCATAATGGCGTCATCGCGAAAGGGTTGTGTTGGACCGTGATGAACTCGAAGGACGATGCATGCCCTGTCGGCGTCGGTCGGATAGCTGGTGGCTACTCTCTATGGCAGCCACTCCTCATCGTCCCGTGCGGTAACGCGCATCACAAGACCGTCGTCGTCTTCGTCGTCTTCGTCTTCTTCGTCATCCGCCTGCTCAATTTGAGCGACAACCTCACCAGTTGCACCGTCATTGGAGTATTGTTGCGGCAGGTGCAACTGTTGCTGCTCATTGCTCGGGTTGGCTCGTCGTTCTCCAGCTCATCCTCCTCTTCGTCTTCCTCGTCCTCCTCCATCCAAGTCAGACCATTTGCCTGTTCTTCGAGGGAAAGACCTCTCGCGCATATTCCTCCAGTCCACGCGGCGCTTCCCAGAGATTTAAAGCCACGGACGGCACATCCTCGTCGAGAATCTGGCAACCAAAGTAAGGCGGTTGCTTTCTGGGTCGTCACCGCCCAGCATGAAAAGCTTCTCCAAGCTAAGCAGTTGGGTGCGGTAGCCCTCGGGCACGGGCACGGAAATCTTGATGGGACCTCGCTTGTACTTTACGGGGCGGCCAACACCTCTTGAGAAGTGGCGACACGCCTCACGCGGGAGAGCATCTCGTAGGCCAGGGCAATACGCTGGCCGCGCCCCCACTTGGACACGCCGTCCTTGAAATCTGAAGAATGGCCGGGCCGACGTCGTGCTCTGCGTCGAGCCAGGGCAGCTTGGCATCGGGATGAAATGGTGCCTCCCAGAGAAAGGAGCCGTCTGGTTGCAGATCCATGCAGAATAGTGGGTATTTGAGAGAGGTGAAGTTGTTTGTTGTAGATGCCCGTGTAGACAAAGGTCGATGGAAGGCCGATCTTGAAGACGTATTCCTCCACCCGGTGCTTCGCCGCCCATAGAGGTAAAGATGGCCAGTACGCGTCGTAGGCGTTGTGTGCAGGCATGGACGAGTAAACATAGTGCTGGACACCGGCCTTCTTCGCGGCATCGGCCAGCGCCTGGCCAATCTTGAGCTCGTCACCATAAAAGGTTGTGTTGATAAAAGCCAGCTGTGCGCCGCGGAAGAGCTCGTTGATCAGTTCGTGGTTGACGCCGATACCGGAGAGCGAGGGGCCTTCGCCAGTGACGTCGATATCCTCGGCGAGCGACACGCCCCGGGCCTTGTCAGAGTCAGAGCGCGGCAGGCGCGTGTACAGCTCGCCTCGAGGACCGTCACGTTCTCGTTCGTTGCGACCTCCGTAGCCATGACGCCCACACGGTTGCGCATCTGAGCACGCACGTGGTAGCCGACTGCCGTGGCATAGCGAATGAGCGATGCTGCTTGGCGACCACTGGCATTGATAACGGCGATTGTCTTGCCGGGGCCGGCATGGATCGCTTTGCTGGTCGGAAGGTCAGGGAGTTGTTTCGAGAGATGAACGAGGAGGCGTCTGAGTAGGAGGACCGGGCGTGCTTGTGGCGCTTGTCTTCGTAGCTGTGGCCGTTGGTAGAGCCGTTCATAATAGGAATGCCGATGGGAGCACCGTTAGTACGAGCACTGCTACCGTTTATTGCAACACCGTGGTTATGTATCGGAGCTGGCCGTATGGCAAGCTCCGCGCGTAATTCTCCAGGCATCCGAAATTGTTTCGAATAAATAGCCTCCTAAAAAAAGGTTCTTTAGGAGGGGAGGTAAGGTGGTAGTAGTTGTATGGGGTGAGCACGCAGGTGTTGTGTGTGCGTGCGCGTGTCGGAAGCGGCGATGTCGAATCGGAGGAGAGCGGTGGACGATGCAAAAAGAAAAGAAAAGACGGAAGGTTTAACCGGTGAAGGAAGGAATTGCGAAGGGAGAACAAGAAAGCAACCAGGCCCAAGAACTCTTCTCGGTCCGCGGCGTTCAAGCAAAGGACTTGAAACTCCCACAAAAATCTGTGCCTTCTCTGAGCTGATGTTTTTGTCCCTCTTTTTTTTTGTCTCTTCGAGCTTCCCAGTTTGTTGGACAATAGGATCGATCGTGTATCGCACGGTTTGGGTAAACGGAAAATGTGTGGCAGAGAGCAAAGTCGTTGGCCAGCGGCGACAGCACCCTTATGCAGCCAAAGCCAATGCACCCTGAGGGGTGGTGGTCAGGAGGCCAAAGCAGTGTCTCCTCTTTAAAATTTTCCCGGCGCGAACAAAACGTGCTACTACTTTTTATTTTTTCTTGTTAGTGGACCCATTGAGACCGTTTTCCTTCTTGTTGCTGGCGTCTTGAATGACACGGCTGGGGTCCACGCCCGTTGGTGGTCCTGCGGGGCGGGGAAGAAAGAAAGGAAAAAGAGCTGCTACAAAAAAGACGGCAACCTGGCACTTGCCTAGTAGGGCTACTACTCGTACATGTAAGTTGCGTCTTTGCCAGCATGTACTTCGTACTGGTGCCCAGAAGGACTCCTGCATTTGCTGGCCTTGGTGGCCGACTGCAACCTTGATAGCAGTGGTGCGTTGATGGTCTCATTGACTCACGAAAGCCCAGAAGCACATGGACCCGGCAGCGGGGATCCTGCAGCACGATAATATAGATCCTGGAGGACAGACGTGACGGAGAGAAAAGGCAATCTGGCTGCATACGTTCAGGCCCATGGTAGCCGGATGGAACAAGGGTGTTGTGGATGTGCGAGGCCCTGTGTTGTGGGAGAGGATGTGGGAAAGGATGGCGATATAATGGCAACATTCAAGCCCAGCTAGGCAAGAGGTGAAGACACAGCAAAACGAAGTACAAAAGACGATATGAGATGACGATATTATGAGGACGAGAACGTGATGAGAGGGGCATAAAATTGGACCTATCCCAGGCAGCCCACAACAGCATGCACGCGCAGGGCACAATGCAACACCGGACTACTTTGTAGAACCGGGACGTTCGAGACGGTGATGGGGATCAGGCTGCTGAGAAGACAGAAAGCACGAGGCACGAGTTGACCAGACACACCCCCGACTGCATGCTAGTGTCTTGGTGTTGGCCATCGCTTGGTGAAATTAGAGGGAGATGGGACCGTGTAGGGCTAGAGATGGGGGGGAGGGGGAGATGCCGGTGAATGGGGATATTGGTAGGAGGGGGGGTGGGAAAACAATTGGAACATTTGGTGGAGGGGAATGATGCAGATTGCGGAGAACAGAGGCCACAGGTGGAGTGGAAAACACGGCGAAAAACTAACAACCTCAACACACTGGGGCTACTTACATGAGATGGGTCGTTGTAGGCGGCGTTAACAGCTAGGGCGTCTGCGACTTTTTGTTTTTTGGCCAATCGGCGTAAACAGGGCGCAGTCGTGGTATGAAGCTGTGGATGTGAGCAGGAAGCAGGATAAGCAACCGCAAAGCTGGACCAATTGAATAAAGAACTGGGGTGACAACGAGCGAGCTGTGTAGGGGAGGGCAAGGACCGTGAACGAAGAGGGCGAAAAGAGGAGAAGGCTGTATAGAGGGGGTCGGATCGAAAAAGGCGGGCAGGAGACGAGTGGACGAGAAGTATCGTGAGTTTTTGTATGCTGTAGGCTGTGCTGCGCTTCTCGAGCCGGCTGGAGGCAGGGCCGAGGCGGGCGTCAAAGGGCAATGAGGGCCAGTGAGTAGCGCAGAACGAGCGGGGCTCGACACTGTGCTCGTGGTCGATTTGTTTTTGTTGTCGTACTTTTTCTCCTCGTGCCTTTCTCGTCTTGTTGACTCGGGGCGTCGTTTCTGTCTTGCCCGCTTTCGCTTCTATCCTAGCCCGGTCGTTCAGAGGGGCTTCGACCTTCAGGTTGCTTGCGTTGCCGGCCGGCTGTTTCCACAAAGGTCGTTTGCAGGAAGAGTCGTGCCCGGCCACGGGAGAACAAGGCCCGAAGTGACCAAGTGTCGTGTGATGTTTGCAGTGTGATGTTGGCAGGATGGCGGGGATGTGTTGAATCGATCGAGACGGGTCCAGGATGCTTTGCGGGTGGGCTGGGCAGAGTGCAAATGCAACCCAGATAGGGCCAGAAGCATATACAGATGGGGATGTGGAGGGGATGAAGGCGGAGTAAAAGAGATGGGGAGTAGGGCCGTAAGGGGAATAAAAGAAAAACGGAAGAGAACAAAAACACGGGGTAAAGGAGACAGGGAGCGTCCAGAAAGGTGGCAACGAGAATGCAAAAGATACGGAAATGGCATTTTTACATGAAGGGCTGCACACGTGTTACACGACTCTGGGCAGTTTGAGATAAGAGAACGCGTCTGCTCACCTTGTACTCCGTAAAGGTGGCCAGCACGGACCAGGAAGCGAGACAATGGAAAATACTCGTGACAATGGAAAGACAAGGTACGGAGTACTATGTCGAAGACGACCTGGCTGTTGGTCCCATTCGCGCCAGGCAATCGCAAAGACGAGCGGGGCCGGATCGAGAGATGTCAGTGTCACCTACAGAGGCAGGTATTGTCGCAATAGAGTCAGGACGAGATAAGGCACAGAACACAAAGCGTCACGGCCAAGGAAGCAAGAGGCACCTGTACGTAGTTTGCTCGAGCGTGTGAGTGCTTCTGTCCCTGTGCGATGTCGAATCAGGTCTTGCGATTTGCGCCTGGTCTGAATATGGGTGTGGCCGTTTTAGGCTGGACACCTCCGTTTCGATTTTAACCCGGGCTTAAAGTGAGTGCGGCACGGTTGATCGAAAGAACATCAGCGCAAGCCTCGGACTACTGAAAGAAAATTGTCGGTTGCCGCGCTTCGGGTCTGCCGATGGTGTTTTGGCTGAGGGCGAAGTCTGCGGTACGTGGTTTTGTGACTGTACACGCAGCTATGTGCAAGTAGCACTTGTCTGTACTTTGTAGGCGGATCGATGAGGCGAGAGAGAGTGCAGGGGGCGTCGCAGGGGGGCGTCCCGTTTGGCGCTCCTGGCGAATCTGATAAGAGGCTTGGATGGATGCGCACGCAATGTGATTGGCCAAAAGGCGCCGGGACGGTAAAAATGACGAGCGCAAATTGACAAAGGGCGAAAACGGCTTAGAACAGGGAAGAGGTCGAACAAGCACTGGTCCTGTGGGATGGAATGTTGAAAAAAGATGACTGGGAAGAGGAGATGGGAAAACAGACAAAGAAACGAAGATGGCAAAGGGCCTCCGAGGGGCAATATTCGTAGTCCAGCCAGGTCAAGGCAAGGCGGGAAGAGCGACCGAAAGATTGTAACCGCGCCTTCTTGTTCGGTCCACTGCAGCGCACCGCAATTGCACCAACTGCAAAGTAATTACATCATTCTTGCCCTGTAGTAGGAAGAACTCGTGGAGCCAGGGAAGGCGCAAACGGATGCAGAATACTAGAGAGGAAACTGCGAGCCCGAAAACTTTTTCTGGCCTTGAGCTGGTTTTGCAAGTCGCAAAACTGCTGTTGAGCCAGGCCAAGACAGGGAGGAGGGTAAGAACAGCACAAGATACGGCCGACTACAACGTGTAGCTCGCTCTCTGGGCTACTGGTCTTTGGGCTACTGGCCTGACAGTGGTTTCGGTGCCCCGGTCTTCACCAACTCGGATTGGACTGTCCATGAGCATTTTCGCGAGTGCCTCCTCTTGTTTCCTTGCTGGTCGCCTGTGCTGTAGCTCGTCCTGGTCTTGCCACTGTACCGTTGGGTCACATGGTCGATACAGTGGGACATTGGGACCTCATTGCTCGTACGAATAGATTCCGAGTAGAGAAGGCGACGGGACCTGGAACTGGACGTGGTCGGGGAAAGGGCGATGCGCGACAGCGGAAAGCGGAGGAGGGGGGTGAAGATTAGGTAACGAACGAGGCGCGAATTGGCCGAAATCCCCATAACAAACTCTTGCTTTGGTGACCAAGGAACATCCGTGCAGTTTCATCGCACTTGAAACCGAAAGTGGGATGGCGTGATCGCAGACGCTGGCGACGGGAGCTGGTGACGAGCGGAGAGGCGGAAGAGAAGCGGAAGAGGCGGATATGACGAACATGGGCTGGAGACTTCGCATGGGCGAGAGCCTCCTACTCTTGCAAGGTATCGAGATGGAAGGGGATGTCTTTCATTTAAGTGCCCACAACCGCTCTCTGCTCCCTTATCCTTGTCGCGCGTCTCGCTCTTTTCCCATACTGCGTATCTGTCCGCTGTCTGTTTTCTGATAACGATGCCGTGGCTTCGTGGGTGAAGGGAGGCACAGTCCAGTGGAGGTTACGGAATAGTCTGGAGTCACTATCAAGATCCCCACGGCGCGCGATAAAGCTGTGCAGTGCTGCGATGCAGCGATGACTGTCAATACGACGTACGAGTACTCGCCATCGTATCCTGCATCGCTTGCAGAGCGGGATATCAGCGGAGATGTCGAGTGTGCGACGTATGAAGTCCTCGGAGTATGGGGCATGTCTAAAATTGGCCTGGGTCTGGCCATCTCAGTCGCTCTTACCACCCCCCCCCCCCCCCCCCATTCAATTGTCGACTCGTCGATCGCTCAAACAATCACGGAGAAGAACCTGAAATATTTTGGAATAGGCGCGCTGTACACCATGAACCAACAAAACACTTGAGGCTCGAAGCTTGGCCGTCAGCTGCTGAGCTGTACAAAGTACAAAGTACATGCACAGACTGAGTCGTACTTCGTATGTATTCGCAACTTCCTAATTGGTATCATTGGCATCATTGATAGCATACTGAGCTGTGCCCCGCGTGCGGCTTCCTCATTGAGACAGACGACACTCCCACCTGCCCTGTGCTGCGACAGCCCCTCAACCCCTCACTCTTTCCTTTTGGCAGTCATTTGTGTTGCCAGACGGTCGGGATTTGCTCTTGAGCCGTGCATGGACCCACCCAAGGGATTTGCTTATCACTGTAGGAGAGTGCACGTGATCAGTATGAGCGGACTTGCATTCGATTTCGACAGTACTGAGTACAAAGTTCGAGTACTTTGGACATCGCATCGCGGCCGCCATCAAACGCATAGCACGGGAGACCAAGCCACGATGGCAGGAGGGACGAAAACAGGCACCAGCTGAAGCCAGACGCCCGAAGCGACCAGACATTGCAAATGGACCAGCGGACTGGATCTTCCGGTCACGAGTGCGGCGTCAAGTGGATTCCATCGCGTTATAGATTGCTCGACGAGACGGAAGGACAGGACAGAAGCCCTGTGTCTGACGATGTCTGCAGCTTTTGGGGAACACAAGGTCCAGAGACGAGTTTCCTTATCAGTGCCGTCGCTGGTCGCAAGCACGCGTCGTGATAGGTCCGAGCTGCGTGGTTGTCTAAGCGTTGTCTAAAGCCATAACTAACACAAGGGGCAGCGAAACAGATTGCAGCGTTGTGCCATGCAAAGTCGTTTCCATTACACAAAGAAAGCAGGGAACGGGGCCGTGCCAGAAGACGTGCGAAAGCTTTTTTCGCAAGGCCATCGGCGGCGTGGAGGGAGGTTGCGCAGCAAGAAGAAAGGCAGACTACGACTACTTCGATCTCTGTACGCAGACAGTGAGAGAAACGATGGAAGCGGGCCGCCCAGCGTTTCGATTACGTACAAACGGCGTCCATTCCAGGTCGCTTCCAGGCGGCGTTCTAATGTCTGGCAGGACTGGCAGCGCCGAGGACGACACGAAACCGTCTGAGTCGCGTTTTGCTAGCGGCCAGACGGACATCTCCGCGGAGGTCGAGGGTCTCTCATTTGAGTCTGTGATTGGTTGGCCAAGTGCCGTCAACACAGCGGCGGGTTCTTATCAGTGACCTGCATGTGGTAGGCGATGACGCTGTCAGCAAGGCGTCTTGTGCGAGGCACGATTTGCCTGCCCCCCCCCGGGAGACAGTCTGAGCCGGTGTCGAGGCGATTTGTGTCGATGCCGTGTTTTCGTCCTTGATCTGTTTGGTGGGAACTACTGAGTAGAGAGCGTGGCATACTTTTGTCCTGTGTACCTCATGTTGGAACGGTTGGCTAATGATTACCTATTAGATTCGATTGAATTAAGTTGAATTAAACATCTCGCCGTTTTGCTTGCTCGACCACTTTGTCCGGTTTCTGCACTCGTTCTGCGGGCATCTTCTAGAACGCACAAAAGCCTTCTAGCCGCACAAATACTCGCAGGTCTCGTATGTGTACAAAGAATTGTTTTCCCGTGGCGAGTGCTCACCGCAAGATGCATGGCCAGCCAACTCGGCCGAGGTGGAGTCCTGCACAGCCCACAATGGAGCTCCAGGCGCGCTGCCGGTACATACGAGTAGACACATGTATGGCTCGCCAGTGAAGCGAGTGGTGATTCGACCGTATGGGGTACGTCGTACTCCATAAATGCGGGCGAGTTTCCGTGTCTTCCGTATGCTGCCCGAGGTTCCCCACAGGGTCACAATGCAACGTATCCAACCCCGTACTGTGAATACGAGTATCGATTTCTGTGGACCACAGTCTCTGCCGGGCTCGACAGCCTCAGGGTTCGTACTCGTACTTCATAGTCCAGCATAGCTCCTCGAGGGATCATCAGGGCCACATCGGACGGGGGCGGTCTCCTACTCCGTACCGTGGACATAGCTCTGTAAGAACTGGGGCCTCGGCGGAACCATGTCGTCTTCCTCTGGGTTATCCCCTCTGCTCTACGTAAAAGGCCCTCTCGCGTTCGTACTGTCGCACTGCAAGGCCACCTACTGCAAGGCCGGGTCGGGCTGGTCCCACATACCGGCGGCAGCGTAGTTGATGTCGTTGAGGACGGAGTCCTGGCTGCTGGTCCACTCGTTTTCCTGGCTGTTGATGACGCGGATGCCGTTGTCGACCGAGCCCCAGTCGAGGGCGTCGAGCGACAGCGGCATCCACGAGTCGTAGCGCGAGGGAGCGGCCATGCCGTGGGTGGCGCCGGCGGGCGGCTGGGAGGGCGGCACGAGGTCGCGTCGGGAGAAGCTTATCTGGGCGTCTGTCGCTGAATTATTTATGGGCGGCCGGCCCAAGGGAGGGGCGGACATCATGGTCTCTTGGATGCCGACTACTTGGTCAGCGATTGGGTGAATGTGTAAAGTACGGGCGAGGGGTTGGCTTACGATTTTGGAGCGTGGTCTGTGAGAGAGGCGGCACGCCGCCGCCGAAGCCCGGATCGGCTGGGCCCTGCATGCCGCCTACGCCTGTGGGCTGTGGAGTCGGGAACGAGTGCGAAGGCTGAGACGACGGATGTGACGACGACGAACGTGACTGTGACCACTGGTACGACGCCGAGCGGGCCTTTTGCTGGTGCGGCTGGGCCTCTGCGCGGTGGTCGGACGGCGGCAGCCAGTCGGGCGGGCCGCCGTTCTCGCGCAGCTCGCGGGCGTAAATCTTGCGCAGCATGACGCTGAGCAGGTCGGCGGCCTTGACGGTGTCGCTGTTCTTCTCGGCGGCATCGGCCCAGATACGGTGCGAGCGGCGCAGGAGGTCGATCAGATAGGCGCGCTCGACGGGCAGCGCCGGTGACGGGTCGTAGTCGGTCACGGGTGCCGTGCTGTCGGTCTGCCCAGACGAAGCCGACGACGTAGTGTTGGTCGACGCGGTCGCTGTGCTCGCCACGGTCGGGATGCCGGCGCTCCGCCGCTGCTACTGGTCGCTATGCCCGAAGCGGTCGAGGCCGACGCTGTTGCATCGAGGCCAGCCTTGAAGCTGCTGCTGCTGCCGCCGCCGCCGTCGCGGTCGCGGTCCGCCAACAGCTCCGACTCAAAGAGGCTGTCGTTCTGCACCACCAGGTACACAATCACGGCCGCCAGCAGGAAATCGTGCACGACCAGCCCCGTGACGAACCAGCCGATATGGTACAAAAGACCACCCGGCAGTGTCGCCTCGTGCATGGACTCGTGGTAGGCGAGCAGCGTCAGCGCCGCCTGGAGGCAGGTGCGCCGTGAGTAGGCGTGCTCGGGCAGCGGGACGGCCTCGATCAGGTAGGGGCGGTGCAGCACGCAGCGGCTCTTTTGGTAGAGCGAGGCAAGGCCGAAGCGCTGGACAAGCAGCACGGACGGGTCGGCAACACAGTCGCTGAGCGGGCGGACCTTCATAAAGGACGGGATCTGGCGCCACTTGTCCTCGAGCAGACGGTCGGTGCGCAGAACCTCGGCGTACGTAGGCGGCGTCAGGGTGTGGGCGTGGCGGGCGACCTGCCCAAGATACGGCAGATCATGCTCTTGAAGATGGGATAGCTCATGACGGTGTACTCGGATTCGGGCCGCGGCGGGGGCAGGACGGGCGTGTCTTCGTTAAAGTCCTCGTCGAGCAGATTGTGTGCCAGACTCGTGTCGCTGGGGATGCCGTGGATCATGCTGGGCAGGCCGAGGTAAAAGGACACAATCAGGTCGAGCTGGATGCCAGGTTCCACAGACGACGTCGGATCTCGCCCTCAAAGGCCGAGATGGTCGGCAGGCGGCTGGGGTCCCGGTGCAGGCCCATCTTGAGCATGAGGCGGATGCACACGGCCAGCAGCAAGAAGCAGTTGGTCTGCTCTGCGCGGTTGACGAGGAACTCGGACTCGGAAAACATGAGCAGCGCCCGGATCGTGTCCAGGTTGGGGCTCGAAAAGCGCGTCAGGGAGAGCGCCGCCGAGGCCGCGCCGCGGAACACACGATACCGCTCGGCGGGTGTCATGCCCGTGCCGTCCATCTCGAGCTCGTGCGGCGCGGAAAAGGCCGAGAAATGCACGCCCAGCGCGAGGATGATGAACAGCATGGCCAGAAAATCAGCGTCCACCCTGGCCGGGTCTTGCCAGAACTCCTTGTACTTGCGCGAAAAGGCCGGTCGGTGGACGGTGTCTACAAGGTCAGCGACGTCCCCTATATCGTTCGTGCGGGTATGTGAACACACTTACGCTGCGTCGGCGTGTTGGATCCAAAGTAGCGCACAATCAGCCGGTCGACGACGGGCCGCGGCGGCAGCACGGACAGCAGCCCGAGCCGGCTCCGCGGCTGCTGCCCGCCAGAAATCAGCTGCTCCGGGGAATCGTCTGCAGGCGGCGACACGTCTTGCCACTCATCCTCGGACCGTTCTGCGGATCCTCAAAGTAGGCCTTGAGGTCCTCAATGTCGTCGAGCATCGCCATAAAGTGCGTCGCGCCCACGTACGTCGTCGCCCGCTGGCCACGCACCACACGACCCTTGCCGCGCGCCTGTGGTGCTGAAGTCTGTGGGTTGGCGGCACCTCCTGCACCGCCGTTGGTGTCTCCTCCTGCGGACGCGGTTGCGGCCGTGGAGACCGGGTTTCCTGTCCCCTCGTACCCCTCGGCCTCGGCTTCTGTAAGCGCAGACAGGAGCGACGAATGGCCATCTGTGCCACCACGCGTGGTGGCCAGCAGATCGGCACTCGACACGCCAAAGTTTGACATGGCCGCTGCTGCCGAGTCGTCGTCCATCATCTCGCGCAGCATTCCTTCGAGCCGCCGCAGCCGAGCCGCCATGCCCTTGGCCGGCTTCACCGGCTTCTTGGGCCGCGGCGCATACTCGCACAGGTCGATGCGGCCCTTTTTCAGGCAGTTGCTGCAGGGCGATTCGCGGTCGCACTTGAGCTTGGACACGCGACACGGTGCACAGCTCAAGAGCACGCGCGTCCGTTTTGGCGGGATGGCGCCGCTGTCGCCGCCGGCTGCACTCGCTGCCGCTCCACCCTCAGCCCCGAGCGCGTTCCCGCCACTTGCTCCGGCACCCGATCCCGGGCCGTCGCTGTACTCGTTGTCGTCGAGCATCGCCATGTCTCGTTCGTCCTCCATTTCGACGTGATGGAGTGTGCGTCGGGCGGGGGTGTGTTCTGACAGAGCTCTACCTCTTGCAGAATGAAAAGATGCGCAAGGACACACTGGTATGCGGAGCGGTGTCTATCGATGCTTCGGGGTGCCTGAACGTGCTGGGGTGAGATTGCTGCCGTGTCGCGCCTGGGGTGTCGATGTCTTGACTCCTCGCTCCGGCTCCTTCCCCTGAGATATATGTCGTCGTTAGCGAGTGCATCCTCCGTAATACGCCGTACTCAGCCTGGGGTGCAGTCTCCTAGGGCGGCCGATCCCTGTTGTAGCCCGTGGCAGGCCTGGCAGCAATCTTCTAGCGCCTCCAATTAAGCATAGCTCGTAGGCCAGGGCTGCAGAAGAGAGTGGTGTTTGCCTGTACCATTAGCGACGGGCACCACCCAAGACTGTTATCGCTGTGGCGTACTTTACTGTTACTACTACGTGGAGTGTTTGATGATGCTCGGAGAAACAATTTAATGATGCAAACTTTTGAAGGGGAGTACGAAGTAAGAATCCAAAAAGAATACGCAATAATTAGCATCCCATAAAGTATTTTGCTAGGAATAACAAGAAAAATACTGTAAGATTGCTGTGTAAAAATCACGCAAGCCTGGAATTAGTATCTTACATTTCAAACTGATCAGTACTAATGATATCGCCCGACTGGTGAATTCAGTGGTACTACTAGCGTTATCACTGCGACTGTCCTGGAAAGTCGGTACCATCTTGATTGCTACGTAGTACAGCAGTCTCGCAACCCCCAGCAGGCGACGATTCAAACAGTACCCCAGACTCTTTTTTGTTTCCCACTCTCTGGTCATGCTGTCTTGATTCCTTTCTTTTTCATCTTCTTTCCTTTCCTTTCCGATTTCCTAACCTCTATCACGCAAGTCGCATGTCCCTTGGTTAGCTTTTGCTCACTCGAGGTCAATCCTACGTATGTGTTTGCGATGTATGTTGTGTTCCGTAAATCCAAATAACATTTGATATCATCATAAGTCGTCTTCGCTTTCATTAGTACCAAACAAAAATGCCCTGAAACGCCGCTCACATGTACACAAAGTACACACAGCCCTCTTGACGTCCTATCGACCCTCGGATCTGAGACACTGCGCTGCGCCGCACTATGCACCACCCGACGCCTCGCCTTGGCCAAGATTCGGCTGCTGCCTCTCCTCGGCCGCCGAAGCTGCCAAGTGCCGCCGAACGACCAGATCGTTGCGCAGCCGGTCTTCGTTCTCGGCCGCGCGTGCTGAATCGTTTGTGCTCGACGCATGGCCAAAGAGACACGTCCACAGATCGCCCTTGGCCACCTCCTCGCCCGCCATCTTGCCCTTGCTCATCAGCTTCGACAGCTGCGCCTGTTGCATTTCGAGCGAGTTGGCCAGCTCCAGATTGCTGTCCAGCAGCTCCGGCGTACCGCTGCCTCGGCCCTTGCCTTTGAAGCCGGCTGTGTCGTTCATCTCGTGGAGTCCATTGCCAGCCTGGCCAGCCGGGCCGGCCTGGCCACTCCGCCCCATGTGCGCCATCCGGCGTTGGACCGACAGGTCGTAGATGGATGCCTCCACCGTGCCGTCCACAATGTACAGCCACACCGTCGTCTCGTGCTGCTGGCCGATCCGGTGCACGCGCGCAATGGCCTGCAGCTCGATCGCCGTGTTGAGCAGCGGCTCGCACAGCAGAACGTGGCTGGCATTCACCAAGTTGAGCCCGCTGGCATGTGCACGTGCGTGCAGGAGGAAACACTCAATGCTCGGTCGTTCTTGAAGCTCTCGATGCCGTCGCGGTCGGTGTACCGAGAAAAGGCAATGCGGTACCGCCGGAACGCTTCGGCCAGGATGGAGAGGAAAGCCGGGTACTGCGAGAACACAATCGACTTGGCGCCCGGGTCGGTGCTTCGCAGCCATAGCAGGTGCCGCACGATCGTGTCCACCTTGGTCGTAAAGGATGGCCCCGGCAGGTCAATGTTTTTGATTTCCTCCAGCTTTTCCGTGCTGAAAGCGGCGTAGATGTTTGCCTGTTTGGCTTCGGCGGGCTGGCTTTGTTTCTGCCCCTGTCCTCCCGGCTGGCCTTGTTGGCCCAGCCGGTTGCCTGCGCCGCTACTCCCCCCATGCTCGTCAGTCACCCTGAGTGCCTGTCGCTTGAGCGTTATATCATGCAGATTGTCCGTGGTGAGCTTCCTCTTGCACACTGGGCAGTTGCGGTGTGTCTTGAACCAGAGCGTGATGCACTCCTTGCAGAACTGGTGGCCGCACACTGTCAGGACGCCCGTCAAGAATTCGGTCTGGCAAATCACACAGATCCGTGACTCGTCTGCCGTGGACTCGGCCTCCTTGAGATGGACCACTGGATTGGTTAGCATTGAGCCAGCGTGCCGTGAATAGACAAGGCAGGTCAATCGGCTTACAGTATCGATGCTTGGCCTCGGCCTTGGTCAGGCCTTGCAGCAAATCGTTCTCTTCACGAATGTGCGCCGCAATCGTCTCTTCGTCTTTCGGACCCTCGTACAGCGCCACCATGTCCGATACTGCCTGCAGCTGGCGGTAGTAAGCGATACGAGAGTTGAGCGCATTGCGCACCTTGTTCGCCTCTTTCTCGAGTGCCGCATTGACCTTGAGCTGTCGAGTTTGCTCATCCTGCGCACGCTTGAGCTGCCGGTTGACGCACTCCAGCTCCATCTGTGCACGCTGGCTGGTAATGTTGTTCAGGCTGGAGCCGCCTGCCTGTTGCCCGCGCAGACGCGATGCAATGTCGCGCAAGTCCATCACAGCGGCGCGCAAGGACCGCACGGCACCACTGCCCGTGGCCGCGCTCGGGAGCGTGGCTGCCGCTCGGCAAACACGCGGAGCGTGAGCTCTGGGGCAGGGCCCTCATTGTCCTTGGCCATGCGCAGAGCCTGTCGCTCTTCGTAGAGCGCGAGGCCGCTGGGAGCAAGCCTGTGAGCAGCATGTTGCGATCACTGATGCTGGCTTTGAGAATTGTAATGTACACTTGGATCTCGTCCTGCACCTTGGTCGAGTCCTCATACTCGTCACCTGTGATCTCGACTGCCTCGCCAGCCTTGTCTTCGTCGTCGTCCACCAGGCCCTTGAGGAGCAGCTGGATCACAGCCTCGCGCCATGCGTCCATCTGTGCCGCCTGGGCGCTCAGCACCTCCGCGAGACGGTCCAGCTCGTCGCCGATGCGACGGCCTTCGATACCTTCTGGCTTGCCAAACTCGGCCTCGGGGATCTCGACGAAGCCCTGTGTGCCGGCTTTGCCAGCCAGTTCGGCCATGAAGCGCATGGCTCTGCTGCGGTTCTCGGCCAAATCTCCTGCCGGACATGCTTTGCCCTCTCGTACCCTTCAGCCTCGAGCTTTTCCAGTCGCCGGAACTCGTCCGAATCAGGCGGCGTCCACGCGTCGTTTGACTTGACCTGGAAGTGACCGTTGGCACAGAAGAACTCGGCCTTGTGCAGGATCTCGAGGGCGAATCGCAGATCGCGCTGCGCCTCGCCGACGCGTCCCCCTGCCTTGGCCTGGCCGTCTTCGTCGTCCAAGAGGTCATCGTCGTTATCGTCGTTGTCGGAGCTCTCGTCACTGCGCTTCTTTAGGTTGGCGTTGGCGTCTGACTTTCCGGCCTGCTCCTCGTCGTCAGCAGCCTCCTTCTGTGCCCTTTCGAGCTTGCCGCGCGCCTCCTGAACGAGCACTCGACTCTCTTCTAGGACACCCTGCCAGATACCCATGGCAGTTTTGACCCGTGGCGAGTTTTCGAGAAGCTGGCCGTGTCTCAATTTGTGGGCCAGCATTGCGCGCCGCGTAGCGAGCAGAGCACTCTCGCTCTGCTCAATCATCGCGTTGAGCACCTCCTCCACCGTGCGCATGGGACCAGCCCGATGCCCGATGCGGGGATTGTGAACGCCAATCTCGGGGTGCAGAGCCGTCTGCCGAAGGCGGCTGAGTGCCGTGCGCATGGCTTCGAGAACGGCGCCATCGTTGGGGTTCCAGTCGCCCGAGAGAGGGGCACCCGTTGTATCTAGGCCACACGCCTCCGAAAGTTGCATAAAAAGACTCTGGTAATGCTGTTCTTCGACGGCCGTGAAGGCATCGTAATCACAAAGCGTCTCTGCCGGGGATCACCAGTTCGTCGCCCACAGTTCGCTTGGAGTGCCGCAATGCGATGCGCCCAAACAGGTTGCGAAATACGCGCTTGTGGTTTCGCGTGAGGTTCTGCCACACTTTCGGTATGGATGCATATGGCTCGTAACAGAGAAATAGTAGCAGGCCGCGTAGATCTGTATCCAGTCAGTCGGCGGTCGTCTCTTCTTTTCTGTTCTTCCACAACAACTGTATCATGCTTACCCTGAACATCATCCTTAACAGGCGTTCCCGTTACGCCCCAGGCGTTGATACGCGGCACAATACGCACGAGAGTCGCCGTATTGCTGACACCGTTTTCAATCTCCTGTGCTTCGTCGAGGCAAACACGCCACCAGGACATTTGGACCAAGGGCGATCGCGGCCGGTACCGCTTGATGTCATCGGTCTGACTCCGCATGTTGCGCTCTGGAGGTGCCACGGCAAAGTGCAGCTCCGACTTGAGGTCAGAGTATGTCGTGACAACCACATCGTGCGCCGCAAACTGCTCTACCACATTGGCTTCGTCCTCGGGAGTAGAGCACGACCGCATCATGCCAGCATACTCCATGACACGCAGGTGCGGCGCATGCTGTTGGACCTCGGAAATCCACTGGTTCTTGAGGCCGGCGGCGCAATCACCAATGTCGCGCCTGTAGGGCGAAGGGCCGGCGCCTGGCCCCGCTCTGGGGACGCCGGCGCATCGAGCGGATCGGCTGGCCGGGGGTTCAGGAGAATGAGCGAGATGACTTCGACAGTCTTGCCGAGACCCATTTCTTCCGACAGAATACCACCACGAATGCTGTTCTCGTAGGCCTCGAAGCAGGCAGGGTTCGTGCTGCTGCGCCAAACAGCTCACTGATGTAGCACGTCTCTCCGTCCGCATCCTTCACGGCAGCAAAATGCGACGTAGTCTCGCGGTCTTCCGACGGCTTGTAGGGGACGACGACAGACGGCCTGCTATCATTACCGGTGCCACGGGATGCAGAGGCTGCCTCCTCGGGCGCCCACCGGACACCTTCTCTCCGCAGCAGCCACTTGACTGCCCGGCGCTGAAAGGGAAGAGGCTGGCAGTGAGGCCGGGAACGTAGAGGTCGTCTGGATCGGCGGCGTCCTTGCTGGTCACATGTGCTGACTCGTAAAAGTCCTGTGGCGACCAAGAGTCCGTTGTGGCCATGTCGAGATCGTGCCGCTGGCCACCGTGTAAAGCCGCTGGGAAGAGTGTCGCCAGGGCCTGCATTTGCCAGTGACGTTCTGTATCGCTGTGCATGCGGGCTGAGACGTAGGGGCACGTCATCCACCGCAACTCCAAGTCAATAACCAACGACACAGTGTCCACGTTCCTGTCCACGTCGATGCTGAACCAGTAGGCCGTGTACAGACAACCAGGCTGTGGGTCGATTGACGTGCTCTTTTTTGCAAGGTGGGCAAGGATCAACGTGTCGGCATCGCTCAACGCATTGATTTCAGCAGGTGGAAATGCTTCGCTGCTGGCCGCGGGACCTTTCGGTTACGAGCCGTAATGGACAGGCCCTTGTAGCTGCTGTAGCGCAAAGCATACAGTGAATTGGCTGGAAGCCGGTGAAGCTGCTTTGGTGGCGGTGCATCCTCCTCGGCCTTCCGAGAGAAGGTCAGCGTGCATCGTGCAAGGGGAACATGGTCCACTGCGGTGTCGCTCTCGAGGCTCTTCTCAGTCTTTGCTCGCTTCGCCGGCGGTTGTGCGATGGCATTGTCTTCACCGTTGCTTGAGACGAGAGTACCAAAGTCCGGTGGCGGGGATCCCAGCTTGGCAATCTGGTGGACCGTAAAGAAAAACTCGTCATCTACGAGGTGAAATCTTGGTCAGCGACTGGCGACATATATCCACGCCGATACCAGATAGCAAGCAGACAAAACAATGCGAAACGATATGCAACAAGTCCGTTGGTCGATTTTCTGTTTTATAAGAGTAAGACAAAGAGACACGCTAAGTGTGTTGTATGCAACGGCACGAAAAGGGCCGTTTTTCCTGGACTGGGGTAGATTGGAACAAGAAAAAGAGAAAAAGAGAAGAAAAGAAAAAGAGAAAAGAAAAGAGAAGAGAAGAGAAAAGAGAGGAGAAACCAGAAGGAGAACAGACCTCGAAGCCTCGGGGGCGGAGACGCGAGACGGTCAGTGTGAAAAGTGGAACCACGACCGCGGCGTGCGGCAGAGCGTGCCCGGCCCATGATCCTCGGTGATTCAAGGATAGAAACCCGGACTGCCGTCGTGTTTTTCGACGATGCGAATGGAGAAATAAATACGTAGGAGGGAGAGTGAGGAACAGGGAGGAGGTGCGGCAAAGACGGTCGAGATGGTCGACTTGGACCAGGCAGAGGTCTTATCGTTATCGGGCGCAGTGCTGCCTATTGGCCACGTGATGACCCACATATTACTTAACAGAACCGGTTCTGGTGCTTTGTCAGTCGGAACGCAGCACGTAAGGTCGCATCCAACATCCATGATTTGCAGCGTGGCGCGGGAGGAGGCTTCTTTTGGGCAGGTGGAGTTGGACCGTGTGTGTTTTTCATGGCTAATGAAGCCGAAGTGCTCGGGTTGTCTCCGAAGAATCAGGGCACCGTCGACAGCAGTTGCAAGGCTCCAAGACTCTCGATGCCGGACCATCCTCCATATGGCCCGTTTCCAGTTCGATTGAAAGGAGCTACGTCGAAAGGTACAGCTAGTGAGCGACCCGGTCAGCCTAGACTGCTCCTCTGAACAACACCGGCCTCCACCGTTCACTGTCCGGATGCTCGCCTGTCTCGACTATTGAGACGACACTCCAGAGAGGCCCAGAACAGACAGCCCACAGTGCTAGCGCCGTGATAGGCGAGGCTTTGGCGGGGCCTTGTACCCGTAGGCGAGAAAAGAGGGGCCACACCTGTGCGTCACGGAAAGGGCGCGCCGCCTCGAGGATAGCCGCCTCAAGGGTCACCCCCTCGAGGGTCACCGCCTCCGCAATGGAATACTGTACGAAGTACGTCCAACGATACGTCTTCCACCGAGTCGTGCGTGCAAACCAGAGAGAGTCCACCGTAAAACAAGGACATGCAAAGGCAGCCCAGCGCTCCCTCCCCGGGTGACTCGACCCCTTGGCATTCTTTCTTCTGGCGACAAAGTCGCCGATTGTCCCTCCTTTGGGGTCTCCCTTGAAGTAAGATACATCCCGTAATCACCGGGTCAGACAGGGCAGCAAGGCAAGGAACAGATATGTCAGGAAGAGAGCTTGCTGCCAGCCCAGTGTCAAGCCGACATGTGACCACGCGACAGAATGGTGCCTCCTGTTAGCGACCAACCACAATGCATCCCGCCCGCCGTATTGCTTCCGTCGTAAGACGTAAGACGGCTCGCCCTCGTCTGTTCAATCGTTTCTTCTTCTCTATTTCTATCTATTTCTCTGCAACTTCTCTCCTACCCCTCCATCTACCCTCTACCCCGACTACAAGCTCGCGTCCGACATATCCAAGAAAGTACGACGCCGGCGTTTGCCCAACTGCCGATTCCTTGCTGCCGCCATGGGCTGACACGAGTGCACGACACCTGCAAGAGACCACCATAAACGCCACAAGTGACAAAAGGACCCCGTGAATGCGCAAATTACCATTGCCAATCTTGGCATTTTTCGATTTCCAATACGGGGAACGAGAAGAGAAGCCAAAAGAAACAGGGGACAAGACAGGGACAACAGGCTCCAGCACCGGTATTGAAGACGACAAGCATCCGAGCGTCTGGCGCATCGCATCTCAGCCGGTCTCCACCACCTCTCTTGACGTCGTCTTTCTCATTCTCCAGAAACTCCAGAAACACGGCTTCTGTGAGTCACGGTCGGCAATCGACTCTCAGCTCCTCAAATCACTCAAAGACGGCAGCCTGAGCTCATAATTCTAGAGTTTCAAGAATTCTGTGCTGTTTGATGACTGATTAATTACCTTTCCATCCCTGCGATTTACCGCCATTTTGGCCCTTTTCGCTACCCTCCACTTTATCTTGTCTTCCTCAATGACTCGTCGACGACTGCATACTCTCCCGGCCGACGACCAGTTTATGTATATGAACTACGGACCTATCCCAACTCAACTCAATCAACTCACTTTAATTTGTCGAAGTCGTTGATTGTACCACCTCAACATCACCACTGCCCAGTCAGCCATCTCACTTTCTGGCTCTTCGCTCTCATTCCTCTCACCTTCAACGTCTCCTACATCCTTCACCCCCCTCACATCCATCATGGAAGCTCGCTGTCAGTGTGGTGCTGTCAGCTTCAAGACACCCACTCCCGCCCACTTGCTCTCTACATCTGCCACTGCCACGACTGCCGCCGCCAGTCGAGCTCGGCCTTTGGCACCAGTGCCATCTTCCCGCGGTTTCCCTTGCCCGAAGATGCCCTCATAAGCTGCTATACGTGAGTGGCCCTTCAGGCGTGTAGTTCAGCCCCAACGCATGTCCATGTGCTCTGCCTAACGATTCACAGCCGTCCGACCTCGTCTGGCGCCACACTTTACTGGTAAATACTCTCTCCTTGGCTCCGTCACCCTGTATCATCCTCCGTCATCGTTCCTTATACCTCTGGGCCGCTTCTCCGCTTCTATTGGAAAGAGAGACTTGTCAGAGTAAATGGACCAAACAGGGACGCTTATTGACCCTTCCTGTTCCGTTTCCATCAGCTATTTTTGCAAAAATTGTGGTACCCGTCTATTCCACACCACGCCGGTAAGATTATCCTGCATACGTCTGCCCCAAGTTCCCCCGGTCTTACGGCTGGCACGGACTACTCGCATGGTTCCTGCATACTCCCTACGCGTACTGACTGTAAATCGTTTCCCCTCTCCTCGCTCCAGGGCAAAAACGTCGTTTCCGTCAAAGGCGGCTGTCTCGAAGGCCTCGACTGGCGCAGTGCGATCCACATCTGGACAAAAACGGCCATGGTACCCATCCCCGAAGGCAGCGAGAGCCATTCGGAGGAGGCCGACTACACCGAATACGGCTCCAGCCAGGAGGAGCTGGACCAGCCGGAGCTGCTGCGCGGCAGCGGCGGCGACGGCGCATTGGATGCGTAAGTGCTGCCAGTGTGGATGTTGCGTTTTCGCCGTCTTCTCTACTTTTACCCTCTTGTTCCATTGTTCTGGCCCGTATCTAGGGCCACGTTTCTCTTCCATTCTTCAACGAATAAAGCATTCATAGCGGCGGTGTGGTGGTGGCGGTTGTTGGGCTGGGTCTGTGGGTTTGTTGGCATCGGGTTGTCTGGTTAAAATGGTGTTTTGCTGGGCAAGGGTTGCCAGTTGTTTTTGTTGGCTGGCTCATTATTGCGATATCTGCTCGAAAATTCAACATGTGTTTCGCAAAGGGCTTGGTGACGGGTTCTGGTTGCTTCTATTCTCTTCACTTTGGCTGGGTTTTGTTGTTTTCTTGGATATGCCTGTTGAGTGATATGAAGCGCAGTGCAATTTCTCTCGCATACAACACCAGCCAGCAACGATAAGGTTGCATCACCCATAACGTCCTTGTGCCAAACAAAGCCGACAACGCTCATTTGCTTTGTTATGGGCTCATTTGTACTTGACATCGTTGGGATGTATTCACTGTCTGCACAAAAAAACTGGAACAAGACCCATATCAGAGTTTGACTGTTCATTTCATATAAAGAAAGGATAGCCTCATATTGCTACGAAAGGCCGTGAAAGGATCGTGAAAGGTGACTCGCAAAAGGTGAATAGATGGTAGAACAAGCATTTCAAAGTATACAGTAGCTGCGATCTGCATGCATCCGTCATTTAGAGCAAGTCATCGTCTGCAGAGTAATGATGGTATGCAGGCAAGAAATATGGAGGCAGAATGCAGAACTGTTTGGGGAAAGAGATGCAGAAAAAAGGAAAGCCCAGAGTAGGATTTCCAAGAGGGCCTGAAAGGAACGGCCGGGAAAGGCTCCATATTTGAATACACGTCGGAAGCAAGCCTCGACCAACAACGTGACTCTTGAGAGGGAAGCCGAAAGGCGTGGAACACAATAATCGGTACATTGCTCGGGCAAGGCTGGCAAGGCTCGGCTACAAGGCTCACTGTTCGACAAATCTCCAGGCAGTGTCTCTTGGACCCCCGTGACACCTCAGTTCTGCGGCTGTGTTGCGCCCGTCTTTGTGTCTTCTCGTGTGCCAAGTTCTGCTATGTGAAGGACTGCCCTTGCCGGCCCCTTTTTGCTTCTCTACGCCTTTGTGCACAACTGAGCGGTGCCCGAGGGGACAGAAGACCTACTCGACATTGGCTGGGTGGTGGGCACCAAACAGGGTCCGCCTCATTTCTCCTACTGTGCTGTTGCAAGCACATCCAGCCGCCGTTTGGCCACTCGTACGAGACATCACGTCACCGCCTCCCTCAGTGTCTTATCTCGTCGTCTATGGTGGAGTACACCGACCGATCTTCACTTTGTGCTCTTTGCCATTTGCGTTTTGCGTTTTGCCTTTCTCATTCTACTCTTCCGTCTACATTGTCATGCAACTGTTGCCTGGCTGCCGCCTTGTTTGCCTGGAGAGTCGAGCATATTCCACAATTTGCTCTGCTTCTGGCCTGTATTGTCGTGAAGAGCTTCTTCAGAAGCCCGACGAGCTCAACGAGTTTGACGCCGAGACATGTTCCGAACGAGGTGTCGTACTCTACTACTCCCACGTTAGCTGGCAGAGGCTACAGCCTAGCCGGAAAGCCAAGAAAGAGATACCAACACATCATCATCATCGGACAGCTTGAGAGCAAAGTAACGTGTGAGCAGACCGTCGAGGCCGCCATCGCTCCGTGTAAGTGGTCACGTGCCCAGGCGTCTTGCTGGCGCGTGACGCGAAGGGCAGGCGCAACTGGGCATCCCGCGTGGTCCTGCCTCCGCACCTCTCAGCCCTCTGATTCGCTACATGGCAGCAAGTCCCTCACCTTCGGACCAAGTGTCGTCTTCCCAAGCAGGACGAACGACCTCAAAAGCAATCCTATTGTCTGCCGGAACTCTTCCAGCTTCCTCTGTCCTGGTGGCGAAGACCTTGCAGTCGATTATTTGCTGCGCAGACCCGGCACGAGTTTGCATTGCGCGCGCCTTCGACTCCGTTTCGCACCCTCACTCATCCTGTGCCGCCATCGCCTCGCATCGAGCACCACAAACATCACCAGATTATAGTCTACTGCCGATCCGTCTACGCCGTCTCGCACCCCAGACAATGACTGCGCGCACCGAGACGACGCGCTCCAAGACGGTGGCGGCCTCCCAGGCGCCTCTTGCCAAGACAGGCTCGTCCTCGGCTGCATGCCCGACCGACACCTCCGTTGCGTCTTCGACCGCCCTCTCCCACACAGAAGAGCAGCTCCGTCGCATCGCTGCGTCCCGGCGCACTCCCTTTGAGAAGAGCGTCTGGTCGCTGCTGTGCCAGATCCCGCGGGCCACGTCACCACCTACGCCCTCATGGCGGCCACCTGCAGTCGTCCCCACGCGCCGTTGGCAACGCCCTGCGCCGCAACCCATTTGCACCCGACGTACCGTGCCACCGATGTGTGGCCACCGGTGGTGGGCTGGGCGGCTTTCAAGGGCGTGGGCCCGCCGACCAAGACTGCCGCAGCCGGTAGGGTGGACAAGACGACGGGCCGCCCAGTTGCGCGTGTGGTGATGGGCCAAGAGGGCATTACCCTGACGGAGAAGCGGACACTGCTGCGGAAAGAGGGCGTGCGCTTTGACGACCGCGGCCGCGTGCTCGGGACGCCCTTTCAAGCCTTTGTGTGAGCCTCCAGGGAGGCGGGTTGCGGCGTTTGCGTATGCTGCGTGGGTGCTGTTTGCTCTGGGCCAGAGAGAGCTTCTCTAAGCGAAAGGAAAGGACCCGATGAGACGCCAAGGGGCGTTCATCGGGGTTCTACATTCGCATGCTTCTTGCCCCTGTTTTAATGGCAAAACTGGTCGATTTCGCACCAATTGACTGGTGTGCGGCTTTTGCATCGAACAATGGCGTTATTGGGACTAAAATGGCGGGCTTTGACGTGCTCCGTTTTGCAAAACGAGCCTCTGGCGCTGTCCAATGGCACGCCGCTCTACATCCACTACGGCACGGACGCCAACTTGTGAACCCTGGCGCCAAGAAGAGAATAAGAATAAGATCACCATTTTTGTACAAAGTACGTCGCTCTTGCTTCCGCTTCCGTTGCACCATTCCCTGCTGTCTTCATACCGGACTCTATAAGTATACACCGCTGGCTCCTGTTTGGCCTATTTTCGCCACGTCGTGCCTCTACATAACGATTCCCGTGCACGTACACGAAATTCATACCCACCTTCCAACGTCACAATGTCCCGGTCACTTGTCTCTACGACCCTGCGGCGTGGCCTGTCGGCTGCTGCCGCGCCCCGCATGGCTCTGGCTTCCCGTGCCGCCTTCTCAGCAAGCGCCCGTGTCGCTGGCAACACCATTCCCGTGCGCGTCCAGGCCGTCGGCTCCGGCACCCAGCAGTCGCTGTCTGTTCCTGACAAGCCCTACACTTTCTCTTCCGACACCTACACGGCCCTCGGTGGCGGCGATTCGGCGCCGTCCCCCGTCGTCTACTCGCTGGCCAGTCTCGGCTCCTGCAACCAGGTGACGGGCAGCCTTGTGGGCCGCGACCACGGCGTGCGCCTGGGCCGCTGGACCGTCGATGTGGAGGGCGCGCTGCCGACAGACGTACTGGTCAAGGGCGTGCCCGAGGGCAGCCCCAACTGGGAGAGCGTGGTCCTCAAGGTCAAGGTGCAGACGGACATCCCCGGCGGCAACGACAGCCCCAAGTTCCAGCACTTTGTCAGCGAAGTGGAGCGCCGCTGCCCCATCACCGCCCTGTTCCGCCTCAGCGGCGTCAAGCTGACGAGCGAGTGGGTGAATGAGCCGTTGCCTTAGGCGACCTGGCATACAATCGAGTACTTGTCGCCGGCGTTGGAAAATTGCGCGTTCGGATAGATTAACGAGCAAAGAGCAAAGAGCAAAACTTGTATATACGTCGTAAGCAAACAGATGCTTTGCTTTGACCATCTCGTTTGCCGTACAGCGTTACTTTGCCATCATGTGCGGGTCCTAGACGTAGGGTCTGGTGGTGAAGACCGTTTGATTCGTTGTGGCGAGGGGACTGGACCCGGACCTTTGTTGGTACAAGAGAGGAGCGACTCTCCCGAGACCGGGTCGTCCTCCCTCGCTCGTGAAGGACGACTGCTGCAATAGAGGAATGGCCGCCCATGCGGCGTCTATGAGGTCGAGTGACCCAAACCGTCCATGCCGTCCATGAGGACCGAGTGTCCGAGTTGCTGCATAGTGCGCGCAACTCAACAATGTCTCTCTCCCGGTAGGGCGCCTCGGTTAGATACAGCGACTGCAGTGCAGGCAGTCGGCACTTGGAGTCGCTCCACTTCTCCCGCGATGAACCACGCATCTGCCGGTTGGAGGGATGTATGTCTGGGTCGTTGTCGGCGATCAAAGGTGCAGTCCAAAACGTGTCATTGATGCGTTCGTACAGCACGCAGCTCAACCGCTCCGTGTACGAGGCTTTTCTGTTTCGGTGGGCTGGTGGACCGCGCAGGGTGTGATTGTGGTCCCCCAGGAGCTCTATGTGGCATCCTGGACGAGGGAGTGGATCGCGACAGCCAGTCCACGATCAAGTCGACGAGCTCCGGCGGCAGGTCTGCGAGTGACATGATGGGCGCTCAACCGCGCGTCGTTGTCGGATCTCTGACTTTTCCCGTTCTCGGTGGGAGAGGTTAAAGAGGATGTGTTTCTGGATGGGCTATGGCCAGAATGTGGACTTTTCCGCCTGACTGTTGCCTGCCAGAGCTGCCTGTGGTTGGCCAATAGAATGCCCGGACAGCAGGGAGCGGAAGACAGGCAGGAGGTTGGGTTGTGCCTGCCAAGACGGTGAGGGGCGGACGCTGCCGTTTGTAGCTTCTGTACTCTGCACTCTGCACTCTGTACAAAGTACGAAGTAGTACTTGTTGTAAGCGACCCGCCTTTTGCGCTTTGGGTCCTGAGTCTTGGCTTTTCTGGAAAACGCCATAAAGAAAGCCAAGCTTCTTTCTTCGCTTCCCGAGAGCCCTGTGGTCTTGGCTCCCGTTGAGCCTTGTCGATCCTTGTCGCTGTCTTCTGGAGACGTTGGACGAGATGCATGCGCGTGGTCGATTTTACGTGCAAAAGAGGAAACAACATCAGGTGCAGGATATGATGTGGTCTCTGAAGGGAGACATTTCTGCCAACGAGAGTCGAGTGCTTTGCCTCGAGCAACAATGTCGAGAGAGAGAGAGACGTCAGACTCCCCTTTCACTCTCCCCGACGGTGTATCCTCCACACCCCACCTCGTCGTCAAGGCCGGGCTAGTTTGCGTCATTTTCCCATCGGGTCAGGATGCAAGATATCGCCTGCAAATATGTGGAAGAGCACCTGGAAATGAGAGAGAGACAGCCGGAAACTCAGAGCTGGCTGTGGTGCCTGGTCAAAGGCAATCGACCCCGTAGATCACAGCGCAAGGCGGGGACAAAGGGGGGCCAAAAGTGAGCCAGGACTACAAAGTACTTCTTAGGGCGGGCAGAGCTTCCCTGCTCTTATCACACTGTCCCACCAACATCGGGACGAGACCCATCTCTGGACGATGGTGTGGTGTATGATAGGTCGCGGGTAGAAGCCAAAGCCGGCCATCGAGATACAAGACAAGCTTTTGCAGGAAACAAACAGGGGGGCGCTAAGATGGGCCCTGTTTGACGATCTATCATGCGCGACCTTCTCGACCCGCTCACACAAGATACTGGGCGATGCCACATCCTTGATTCAGCTGACCGGTTGGTGTTCGTCATAGGTTCTTGGGCTGGCGAATATCGGCCTGCATAGTCCTATGTCGTAGATGGAAGGAGGGGCAGTGGAAGAAAGGGGGGTCTATGCCAGCTGAGAGGATCCTAACGAGTGTGAAAAGGTGTCTGCATCTGCCCATATATCTTCAAGTCTTCTTCCAGCTTCTTTCTTTCTTCCTTGGTCCTTCTTACTCTTCCTCTTCCTCTTCCTTTTCCTCTTCCTTCTTCCTTCTCTCGTCACAGCTCATATTCCTCTCCGAGATCAAACATCATATCCCTTTCAGTACTATCATCAACTCCAAATCAATCACATGGGTTTCGGCGACGACATCAAGGACGTGGAGAGCGCCGTCGACGGCCAGACGTAAGCATTGCCTGCGCCGCGCAGCCTAGTGCCACTTTCTTCGCTCTTACTGACCATGCCAGTTCTGCCCAGCAGCAGACCCAGAACACATCCGACTCGGGCTTCGACACCGCCATCGACAGCGGTAAGTCATCCACTTGGGATATGAATACATGCTGCACCGCCCAAAGCGCTCTTGACTAACCCTGGGCCTTTCCAGCTGTCGACGGCCTGGCTTCACGCGAGGGCGTCTCTGCCTCCCTGGACCCGGAGATGAACAATGTCGTCAACCAGGAGGCCAACAAGTTCCTGTAAACAGGTTTACTCGTCTAGATCGGGTCATTTGTGAGCAGCCGGCTCGTTGTTGCTGTTTGTCTGCATGCTGCACCGTCGCAATACGACACAATCATCAGACCAATTCAGGATAGACGCAAACTATTACAAGACCATGATACCGTATTATGACATGACAAATGCAACACGCAAGAGAAACGATGTGACAGCGTACAGGGTTGACAATACGAGCACAATAGCCATGAGCATGGGCATTTGCCGAGCAGATGTGCTCGTAGTAGGCTGTCTCTCGTCAGCCCGGCCAGCCTTGGCCACCGCCGGGATCTGGAGTGCCTCCTTGGTAGCTGCCAATTCCTCCCTCTTGCCCTTCTGCCCTTTTGCCCTTCTGTCCTTGTTGTTCTTGTTGTTCTTAACCGTTGTCTACTCGTTAGTCCCCTCGCTGTCCTCATCCATTGTCGTGTCCGATAGCTGCTTGACGACCGTGCACGTTCATTATGATGTGCGCTACAAGGCCGACCGTGCCATGAACCCAAGACTCGGCCATGCTGTCTTTAAGCCGGTCTCGCAGCAACCTTTTGTGCATCGACTTGCTCGTTCGTCTCATACTCCACGGCCCGCATGAAACTTGCAGGGCTTCGGGTCCCAATGCTTGATTCTTGCCATGGAAGGACTGAGGCACGGGAGGCAACCGACCTAGCTAGACTGAAATGCGACGTCGATCATTGATCTGCCCTCCAAGCCTCTTGCAATATCAGTGTTTGACAGATTGAAGAGGTAGTAAATCGTGCTGAAATGACGCTGTCCACAAGAGATGAAGAGACAACAGGAGTTTCGAGTAAGAGCTGAACAGGAGCACCGAATTCTGACTATAGGGGTTCTCTCGCAAAGAACATTCTGAGGTATCGCAGGAGCAGCAAGACATCCAAAACCCAGAACCCAAACCTGAACCCAGAACCAGAACCAAAAACCCAAAACCCAAAACCCACAACAGGCGTCGATTCAATGGTCGATGCCCAGAAACGAAAGTCCAGCACCAAAGCACATAAGCTCCAACAATTAAAACATAAGCGGCCAAGGCAACTAAAGACCAAGAACTCGAACTCAGAAACAGTTTCAGACGTGAGAGGGAGTCTGACAAGTCCTCGCCAACAAAAGTGCTCCTGGAGTCGAAGAACAAAAAAGGCTACAACGGGTGCCTCTTGGTGTGAGGGAGACGGAGAGGAAGGGAATCGAAAACAACAGCGTAGCTTGCCCTTGCGGCTACCGGCGCTCTTCAGAGTCAAAGCTACCCCGGACAGGCCCTCCGTTGCTGCCACTGTGCTGGCCGTCAAACTCATGCGCTGCGTTCTGCGCCCCTGCAGGAGCTGCTCGGCCGCCTCGTGTTCGCGCGATATGCTGGCGCCGCTCGACAAGCTGTGGCTGCGACCGTGGCTGTGGTACTGGTTCTGTTGCTGCTGTTGATGGGACGCGGCCGCTGCGTCTCGCGCAGTGCACTTGGATGTGCCTGGATGATGGAGCCCATCAACGGCGGGGGAGCGGGTGCCGTCGTAGCCGTGTTCGACATGGCCGTATTTGCCGCGCTACCGCCCACAGGGACCGGCCCGTGCCCAGCGGTGTCGACAAACACATCGTCGTCGGCCGACGTCAAGGCCATGCCGTCGATAAGGCGTGCATCGCGTGCAGCCAGCACCGCGGGTCCACTATCGCCATTGTTGCCCAGGTTGCTGCTGCTGCCGCCGCCGCCGCCGCCCATGTCGCGAAAATGGTCTAATGGCGACCGAACAAAGTCGCGGCGCATGTTGCCACTGCCACTGCCACTGCCGCCAGCGCTGCCTCCAAGGCCGGCTCCCAGTGAGGGCATGGCCGTCACCGGTGTGCCACCGTAGTACTAGCACCGCTGGCACTGCCCATGAGGGCCACATCGCTGAGGCCCGAGTTGGTGCGCTCGAGCGTCGTGGCCCACGTCATGGCGTTGTTGGCAGCAATGGCACCGGCGGACGAAGCAGTGGGCGGCAGTGGGCGGCGGTGGTAGATGGGGCCCGACACGGTGCTGCCGGCACCCTCACCAAAGCCGACGAGGCTGGCAGTGCCGTCGTCGCTCATGCGGTCGTACTCGTAGCCGTAGCCGGCAGCCGAGCGGCTGGCAGTATCGAGGTTGTCGTCGTCTATCATCGTGGCGTCGCCAGTGGCGCCGTGGCCCGTGCTGCCGCTGTAGTTGTAGTTGGTGCCGGTGCTGCGAAAGTCGTCGTCGTCCATGTCGTCGTCCTCGGTCATGGTCGAGCCGTCAAACGTATCACCGTCGCCGAGCGTGCGGCCGCTGACACTGTTGGTTGCGCTGGCGGTGCCGACTGTGCTCATCTTCGTGATGGCAACAGGCTGACCTTGGGCATCGAAAAAGGCGGGTGTCAAGGGTCCTGGGACGGCCATGCCGCTTGACATGAAAGCGCCACCGCCGCCGGCGCCCGACGAGGTTGGTGTTGCCTGGGTCGAGAAACACCGCCGCTAAAGCGATTGCCGCCGCCTCCGCTTGTGACACTTCCTCGATTCGGCGCATAGGTGGGTCGGAGAGCCATCATGCCAGAGAGGCCGGCAAGGCGGGAGATGCGGTCGGCGCGCTCGGCCTCGAGGCTGTTGGTCGATGCATTGTGTTGGTGTCCGAAGCGCTGGCCGCTGCTGGCGCTAGTCGCACTGCCGGGAACGGCGCCCCCGCTGAGAAGAAGTGGAGGGATGTGGCCGCCACGGTGGCCGTCTTTGATTGCCGTAGTCGACACGGCGGACAGCGAAGTCGTGGTGCTGGTTGGCGTGCCCCTGGAGATGCAGTCAGCCTTCTGTTGCTCGTACCTTGATGCACTCCAATAGCCCAGTCACTCTCTCTGCGACGATGGTACACATACGGCGTCTCTGATGGCGTGTCTGGGTTCGAGGGCGGTTGCGGCAGGTTGATCAAGGTCGGCTGCACAGCCTGCAGAGGCTGCGAGGAGGACATTGGCGGAATGGCTCGTCAGTGGCAAGCTGGAATGCTGCGAGTGGTCGATGGAGGGATGTTGGTGTTGCGCGGGGGGCTCGGTCGGGTTGCGCCTCGACGAGTTGCTACTGGGCGTGGAAAGCAGCCGACAAAACAAGAGATGGCCGAGACCGCATGCGCAGACGACAAAGGTGCGTGAGCCCGGTAGTGTTGCGTGTTGCGTGTTGTAGATGCTTCAATCGGCGACCTCGGAACGGCTCTTCGCAGCGAGGCTAGAGCGAAAGACGTGCTCCGTGTGTGTGGACTCTTGGTCGCGCCGTCTATGCGAGTACAAAGTACGCGCAATTGCTTCCTGTGGTGTGAATGCGCTGGATGGCGAGCCGGTGTCGGTTTCGTGGCTCGTCGTGAGAGGCTCGTCGTAAGAAGCCGCCGTCGAGTCACGACAATAGTTTGTACGAAGTAAGAGAAGAGAATTGGGGCGATGAAGGGAGAGGGGGCGGCGGCTCTGATCAAGTAGTACTGAGTACTCGTACTTTGTACTCTTGCGCGATCGCTTTTCCTTTCCTTCGTTTTCGCAAAAGGAAGGCCTCACAGTCGCTCCTTCTCACTAAATCGAAAGTGGCGTGCCTGCTGCTTTGGGTCTCGTCTGGACTGGCGGAGGAAAAGGAGCAAATGACAACGGGAAAGAGGAGAGAAACGGCGCCCGAACACCGAACGGCATGACGTCGAAGCCGCTACAGCAGCTTTGGGCCTAGTCCGCATAGCTCGCAGCCGATCTGGTGACCCTGGGCCGCAAAGACTCACTTCTTCTCATCCCCAGGTCCGGCAGTGGACGGGGGGCCTACAGTACTGAGTAAGTCGAGACCTTGGGTTTGGACCTCACCCTGGTGCCTTTCTCGCTTAGCTGGCCAAGACCCTGGTCCTGGTCTTGTGCGGGCTGTATGACAGAGGGCGCAAAGTACGAGTATTTGTACGACATCTTGCGCCTTGTCCAACAAAGACGAGCCTCAAAGGCTGCTTGTTCCTTATTCATGTCGCGTTTCATTCGCTATCCTGCGCGCTGTGCGCTGTGCGCTGTGCTGCGTAACAAATACAGGCTAAAACGAAACAACCCATAATCCAAACGCTAAACGTACTCTGCCTATCCAATCATCGTGTCGACAACAGAACGAGGACGGTCGTGGACTCGCCTTGCATGCCGCCTGTCCCTGCGTCTTGGGTCCTATCGACCACCGCTTGTCCGACGCGAGGACGACAAGGAAAAGGGCGCGGGCTGGAACGAGGCTTGCCCGGCCTTGTCCATGGACAGCTGATGCTCGACCAGCGGCATCGTGTCGCCCGAACCACTCTTGCCGTCGTCTTGCACGGGCGGCGCCACCTTGATCTCGCCGCGCGCAATCTCAACCATGGAGATGAGGGGCAGCAGCAGCATCAGCAGCGACAGCAGCTGGCCAAAGCTCCACTGTGTCTCGCCGTCGTCGGACAGCGCAACAGAAGGATGGCCAAACGCCTGCGATAGCAGCACAACGCGGACGGCGACGCCAATCGCGACGGCGGCCATGAGGCCGAGACCCACAATCTGCACGACGCGGTAGAAGCGCTGCGCGCGGCTGTGGAGGTACCACGTGGACAGAAGAAAGACGACGCAGTTGCCAGCGACCACGGCCACGGTGGCTACGTACTGGAAGGCGCCGGCGCTGCCCGCCCATGCCGCCGCGGTGTCGGCCTTGTCGTCTGCTGTCGAGACGGTGGTGTTCTTGGAGACGCCCGACTGGAGCGCGCACACCATGGGCAGCGTCTGCGGCAGTCCGTCGGCGAGCTCGCGCAGCACAAAGATACCGTAGATGCAGCTGAGGGCAAGGTTGACAAACATGAGGGCCTGGCGAAGCCAGCGTAGGACCCAGTCACGGCGGAAGTCGTGGACCAGGGCGAGCAGGGCGGCGTTGTGGACGGCGGTGGACAAAAGGCCCAGCATCCAGATCAAGAAGAAGTGGTAGGGCACGAGCGAGCCGATCTGGGCGAGGCCGAGACTCTGGATGCCGATGCCCGTCACGATCTGCTGATCCGAGTAGCTGTTGAGGAGCTTGCGACCGATGGTGGCGAACGCCGAGGTGGGCGCGGACGCCAAGCCGCTCGCCTTGCGCTGCTGCGCGGCACGGCCCATGTGTCCGAGAAGATGAGGGCAGCGCTGATGCTCAGAGCGACCGCGGCCGTGACAATGAAAGAGAGGAGCACCTGGTGAGTTAGCAGAGGTCTTGGGGCAAAGAGGGAGACAGTGTCAGGAGTATGGAAAATGCAAAACGGAAAGGAGGGCGTACTCCGGCGCCAGCAATGCCCGAGTTGCTGGGCGTGCTCGTCGGCACAACGGAGCAGCTGGCCGACATCGTCGCGTCAAGGTATGAGTACTCAGCAGGTATTCAGGCGGAGCAGCCCGTTTGTGCTTTGAGATGTTGGACTTGGAGGAGCTGTTGAACGGCGTGCTGGACAAGCAAAGCATAGGGGAGACAGGCTGAATGGCAAAGGAAGACGTCACGACAGTTCAAAGCCTCTCAGTCTTGAAGAGAGCAAGGTGCCCGATCTGAAGAGACGTTTCGTAGAGTGTGGGAGTCTACGAAGTAGGCTGCCAGCCCTTCTTTGGCCCCTTTCCAACAAGGAAGACGGAGACAAGCCAATAAGGGAGACGGAGATGGACTGCAAGGCAGCCTGACAGGCAGTCGGGTCGAGGCGCGATGGGGAAGACGAAAACCGTGAAGAACAGCGCCAGGTCAACGAAGACCTGCAAAAATCTGCAGACCATCAGCGCCCTGGCTAGGTCCTCTGGTCTGTTCTCCCAGCTTCAGCTTCAAAAGCTTGCGCCTCGCTCCCTTTTTCGACTCTGTTTCATTCCATATGCACCTCGTAGTACTCTCTTAGTGAAGCCTCGTATCAAAACCGGTTTAAGCGCTGGTCTCCATTTTGCCAAGAGACACTGTCGCAGGTCGTTCCTGCCCGTTCCTGACTGGCTCAGACGCGCTAAAGACGAGACACCGAAACAGGCAATGACGACAAACGGAGCGCGACTTGCAGGGTCAGGCCAGGAAGGTGCAACCAGACTCAACGTCAACCTGCCGTTGCGCTTCAAAGTGGACCCTCCCAAGTCCCGATGCAGAAAGAGCAGGCAACATGGCGAGAGCACATGATCTACTCGTAGATTCTGACAATCGTCAATCGTGGCAGAACCTCAAGATCGCAACGTCTCAGTGGTGTCTGGAGCAAAATAGAATTCATAAGAGGTAGACCTTTGTGCATTCAAAAAGGCTACAGGAGCTTCCCAACGCTCGTGCCAAAACCAAGGCCCAGTGGCCCAAAACCTGAAACGTTACGGATAGAGAATCGAGAGGGTACGAGTAAACATGAAAACGACAACAGAAAACGCTTAAACAAAAGTTCCATACACCAGCGCACCAACCCGCGCCCGTCGTTACTCTTGCCGCGCCGTTTAGCAGACCGCGGCAGCAGAGACAGTGCAGCGCGGGCGGCGCGAGCAGTGAGGCTTTCACGACCATTGGGCCGGGCCCGGTCGTGGTCGCTCACGTCTTCGATATCGTCAACCATGCTCGTGCCAGCACCTCCCCCTCGCCGTCGCTGCCGGGGTCGGGAGCCACTGAGCAGATGTCAGTGATCGCTTCTTCGTGCGACGCACCTCGCCGGGTCGTAGTGGTGTCGGTTGGGAGGCGGCTGGTGTGGGACCATCCAAAGGGAGAAAACGGCTGGCCTGGGCGGTTCCATTGGTCTCGGGGCCTTCACCGCGCCGCTCTCCCGACACATTGAGCGGCCGGCTGCGTGCTGTCGGCTTGTGGCGGGCCAGGCCCGGCGACAGAGACAGTGTCAGCGGCATCGCACCGTCGCCGTCCTGGCCACCTGCGTCTTCTTTTCCTCCTTCCGCCTCGGTCAGCTTCTCGCCCATGCTAAGGTCGACACTAGCTGCACGGGCACGCCGGCCTGTGTCTTGGCCATCCTCCTCGTCGTCGTCGACGTCTTCAATGTCCTCGGGCTGCGTAGCTGGCTGTGAGTTAGAGGGCGTGCTTGCGCCTTCAATGTCCGAGTAGATGTCGCTGAGCTCCTTGGCCCGCTTGGCTCTCACTGCGGCTGCGCTGGCGAGCCGCGCACCTCGTCTCGGGCCAGTCCCGTTTGTCTGCTCCGCCGGAGCGTCTTCAGCCTCCGACTCGGAGACGTGCCTTTCGGCGTTGCTATGCACTTTGGCTGCTCTTCCCTTCCGTGTGCGAGAGCGTGGCTGTACCAGAGCCTCGGCCACCTCCTCTGTAAGACGATTGGGATGCCGCGGGCTCTGCAATGGGTGCCTCTAGCTGTCGACTGACCACCCTTGGCAGTGGCCATGGCGCGCACAACGGCGCCGGAAGAGGGGATCGCCGACGAGTCGCTGCCCTCGTCTGCCTCCCCTGCTTCGGCATGGGCTCCGGGTTCTTCGTCAAAATCCATGTCCCAGGCCTGACCCACGGCTGCGTTCTCGCGGTACTCCTTGACCAGAGCATCACAGATGTGGCGCACAGACTTGCGGTGGTAGTTGGGGACCGACCGCTTCAGCCGGCTCCATACGAGCTCGCGCGCTGCCCGGCTGTACTTTTTGCGGTAGGGGACGTCGACGACGCGTGTCCATGGGATCTTGTCTTCGCGGCCGGCGTTGGAGTCACGGATTGAAAGCACCAGCCGGTGCTTGTCCGCGTTCGACATGGAGCGCACCTGCTGCCGCGTACGCTCGTTGATGGGGCGCGCTGTCTCGGGCACTGTGCGGCCGTCCTCTTCGGGCGTGATACCGAGAAGTGGTACACTGGTTTTCGTTTTCGTTTTTGTTTTCGCGGGTGCCTCGGCCTCACCGACGGCGTCCTTGTCGTCGCTTCCTTATTCCCTTCATTGATTGAGACTTCTTTTTGGCCGGCGTCCGCGCTGGTGTCTGTTGGGCCGGCGCGGAACCGAATTGGCCGTGCAAATTTTCGGCCCTGATTTGGCTGTTGGACAGCTCGACCGGGTCCGGCGGCCCCACAAACTCACCATCCTCATTGAAGTGGTAGGCCTCGTGGATCAGGCGCCACTTTCTGCGGCACTGCCGCGCCGTCCGCGTGTGGTTCATGCGCTCGCTCACAACGTGCCAGGGAATGTCACGCACGGCTGATGGCTGGAGTGTACCTGTATCCTGGTTGCGTGAACCCTGCACCTCCTTCAGAATCTGGCCCACGATCTGACCGAGCCAGCTTTCTTCCGCGAAGCGCCAGTAGGACAGGAGAACATTGTCACCGCACGCACGCGTTCGTCCCAGCGCTTGCGCACGTCTTCGCTGGATCGGCCCATGGCAGCGCCGATCAAGGACCACTTGTTGCCATGCTGGGCCACCAGCCCCGCAAGCTCGGTGTCTTGCTCGTTTGTCCAGTGGTACCGTTGCTTGTAGTTGTGGAAAATGCGTCGGCACCGAAGAATCACCTGCATCCGCTTCTTGTTTGCGAAGTCGGCCGTCATGGCATCCCAGAGGGCGGTATGTTTCTGTGCATTCTCGTGGACCAGTTCGTTGAAGTCGGCCTGCGAGATATGGTTCTCTTCCATGTACCTGGCCGCCGCGGCCTCCAGCTGTTCAATCTCCCTTGGCTCAAAGTTGCCTTGGGGCCCTTCTTTGACGAGCTTTTTACTCCACCAGACGCGGCAGCGGAGACCCGCGAGGCAGGCGTTCGTGCCACGGCCCGCTTCTTTGCGCTTCTTGGGGCAGGTGTCTCTGGGTTGGCATCGTCCGCCTCTTCGGCCTCTTCAGCCTCTTCAGCCTCTTCCGCCCCATTCTCAACAACAGCTGCTGACCGCTTCCGCTTTCGCGGGGACTTTGTAGCTGGCGGTTCATCTGGTGTTGCCGATACCTGTTGAGTCACTGGCACGTCTGTGGGCTCGGCGACCGGCTCACCGTTGGCCGTGGCTTCTGTCGCAGCCTGGTCCTGGTCAGAGACAAATGGCGCTTTTGCGACCTGCCGGTTGGAACGATGTCGTGACGCACGAGCTGACTCTGGTGCTGGTGATGCTTCATCGCTTGGTTGCTCCGGCGATTGTTGCTCGTCAGAAATCTGGTCTGCTGTTGGCTCCTCCGTCTCAGCCTCCTCGAATGCACCACTCGCAACATCTGGAAGAGTGCCTGGTGGTAGAACGTGGGGAATATCCTCAAATTCGTCGTCTGAGCTCTCGACCTCGTCGCTGGCGGCCGCTTCGGGTGCAGTAACAGCCGCGTTGTCTGCCTCGCCGGCCTCTTCTTCCTGGTCTCCCAGTAGGCTGGTCTCCTCGGCCTTTTCGCTCCCGACCTTTTCGCCCTCATCCTTTTCGTACTCGGCCTTCTCGCTCTCGGCCTTCTCGCTCTCGGCTTCCTTGGAGTCATAATCGGAGTCGGAATCAGAGTCAGAGTCACTACTGGAGGAACTGCTGTCGCTGCCGTCGTCCGAGTCGCTGGAATTGTCGTCGTCGGGCTGTGCAGGGGCGGTGGCCACCCCGCCCTTCTTCTGTGAGACGGCCGGCTGTTCCGAGGCGGTCTTATCGCCATCCTCATCGTCGCTATCGGTGTCGTCGTCGCTGCTGTTGGCGTTATCGCTGCTCGAGCTCGAGTCGTCGCTGTCTGCCTCGTCCGAAGAGCTGGACGAGGAGCTGGGTCTGCTTGCGCCGGCTTTTGCGGGGCTCACTACCGGCTTTGGCGGCGCGCTCCTGAATGCCGTTCTCTGCACAGGTGGCGCATCGTCGTACGAATCGTACGAGTCTTCTTCGTCGTCTCTATCGTTGCTCGAGGTTCCGGAGCCAGACGCGCCACGGCTTTGAGAGTACGTCGCTTGCTCCTGGCCAGGCCCAGTCTTGCTATTGGAAGGAGACACGGCATCGGATTCGGAGCCCAAGGACGGCGTAGCCGCGCGTCGCTTTGTTGTAGCCATGGGCGCTATTGTGTGGGATGTACTGGCAGAGTTGTGGGCGGCAGTTGGCTCGCGTCGTAGCAAAACGTCGGCGCCAGTTGTCTGACCACTGTCTGGGCTACTTTGTGCAGCTACTCTTTTCGGTGAAAAGTACGTTGCGCGTCGCTCTTGTCGGTTATGTGGGTTGTGTTGGTCGCGACTTCTCGCCTTGTCGCGTGTATCCAAAAAACTCTCGTTTGCGCCCATCAAGGGAAGGCGCGACTGCACGGGAATCTCACAGTTCTTCGCCGGCGATGCCTCTCTTAGGGCACGCGTGAATACAAAGAGGTATCGTATCGACAGGGAAATGCACGACTTGTCGAGGCTCTTCGCTGGTCGCTAGACAGGTTGGTGCCCTCCGTGTGTTGCTGTGTCAGGCGTCGCGGGGAGGCTGGAAAGCGTGACGAAAGCGTGAACGAAAGTTGACCAAATATAATTTAGTGAAGAAATAATGGAAATAATAACAAACCGCCGTAAAAGAGCGACGGGAAAACAGTGGGGCGGCTCTTGCAGCAGAGGGGCCAATCCACAAGCTGCAAGCTGTAAGAGGTCTCCACTTTTTATTCAACGTCACTTTGCACACTTCTTCAGAGTCGAGACAATTTAGACCAAGCTATCCCATCAAACCAATTACTCGTATTGTAAGAGACACGGGTGAAGTCGAGGCGCAAGTTGATGGACGTGTTTCTCAGATACAAACAGATCTTCCATGTAATTCCTTGACGTTTCGAGACCCGATCCTTCACTCGAAGCTTCCACCTGAAGCTTTTCTTTACTCGATCCAGCAAACTCGCACCAAATGGTCCCCACCCACATTACCACGTCTGCGTCTGCGTCAACTTCGGCCTTGATCTGAACGTTCTCCCGATACCCGCAGGAAGCATGTTCATGCCATTACCTCTTCTTCACTGGCCAGACTGGCGGTACTGTCAGCACAGTCCTTGGTCTCTACCCTCTCCGGGACCTCTTTCCCGCCGGGTTTCTCGTTGACCTGGTCACTGTCCTCAATCAGAGGCAGAGCGGTACCCTTCTGGTCTGCTTGACTCTCAACGCTGCCAGTTTCGGGGCTTTCTGCAAGCCTCTTCTCTGCGACTTCCAGTCTCTGCGCTGGACTTTTGTCCCGTCCATGGCTTCCTCCATGAGCCACATGCGATTCGGGCGACGAAGCAATCGGCTCACCTGAGCTTTTGTGCATTCGATGTTCTGGCGGCGTTCTGGCCCGGCATGCGTCTCTAAAAAATTCTTCAAAGAAGTCCGAGCTTTCCTGATTGTCATCGTACGCCAACAGCTGCCCGTGCAACCCCGCGCTGAGTACCGTCCTCTACGTCGGTGACGCGCTGTCTGCCAGCGACGGCGGCAGAGGCGGTAGTGGCGGTAGTGGCGAGGTGGGCGGGGGTGACATTGGCTCTAGCTGGCGGCAGATGCGAAGCTGCACACCGGAGCTGGTTGGCCTTTCTTGGCTATCAGCCGCAAGAAGAGCTGGTACATGCGGCCCCGAGGGTCTCCGCTGGGGCGGCCGGATGGAAAGCCGGCCCCGCACTTCTTGTTGGCTTTCCTTTCTCTCCTTGCTGGAAGGCGCCGCGAGATGATCCAACTGTTCATCACCAGGGACGGTGATGTCCTGCAGTTGCGATAGTGACTCCGGTTTGGCAGTCCTGTCTTGCCCGGAACTGTCATCCGAATCCTCATCAATGCTAGTAAAAGTATTACTGCTGTCGCCCCTCTCGGTCAGTGGTGGTGCAGGCGGGGCTATCCTCTCTGCCATATCACGCAGATCGATTGTCGACTTGCGCGTGAGTAAAATGCGGCCTGTGCCCTTCTTCAGCGACGACCACGCTTTGGAGAGCGCCGATGGCGGCGGCGGCGACTTGTCAGGCAGGATGACCTCTTTTTCAGCTCCGGCAACAGTACTCATAGACGCGGTGGACTGCTTTCTTTTCTTGCTGGCCTTCTGCTGGCCTTCTTGGCGCACTCCAAGCACAATGTCGTTCAGCATGCCGCGCTCCCTGACAGCCAACTGGCGCGCTGCCTCGCGCTCAGTCTCACGCCGGCGCCTCTCGTTGCGGATGCGCATCTCCTGGTCGGCCTGCTCGCGGAACCATGCATCCCGTTTTTCGCGGTTCTCCTTGGACTCTTCGGGCATCAGCATGAGATCTCCTTGCATCTCGTCCGGTACCCGTGAAAGGGCGAGTTCCGCCATAGTGGCGCAGGGGCTAGCACTGCTGTTGCTGCGGGTTCGGGCGTGGCCCGAGCCGCTGTCCATTGTTTTAGCGCCCGTCGCGGTCTGGAGTCGTGAGCACGGCGGAATGGCTGAGGATCCCTCCCTGTTTCGAAAGCCCATACGGAAGCTGAAACCCCGGGTGCCACTTTCGGCAGTACCCTTAAAGTCATTGTTTGGCAGCGTCACAGAGCGAAGATGCGATCGCCGAGAGGCCGGCGTGGAGTGGCAAAAAGGTTGAGTTTCTGCATGCCGCTCCCAGGGTATCGCCAAGCGTGCCCATGGAGTGGCTTGCACCACTGGAGCTTCCCTTGCTCACGCAGCTATTCTGGGTACTGCTCCGGGTGACTGGGCCGAATGGGTCGCGTACCTCTGTCAACACGGCTGTCTTCCCGTGCCATTTTCCGAGATTGCCACTCCAGCGAAGGGGTCCTGGTTCTCTATCCAAGGGAGAACAGGCTCATTGTCATTATTTAGCATCGAGAGGTGGTTGGTGATATCCTTCCCCAGAAAGGGAGCGACCTCCTCAAGAAGCTTCAGTCTCTGGCGTTTTTTGCTCGTCACTCTCGATCTGCCTTTGGGCTGCAAGGAGAAGTGACTGGCGCTGGAAGAGCCTGACGTTCAAGTCGAGGTTCTTGCGCGACTCGGACCGGGCCATCTCAAACGTCAACTGTCCCAGCTGCGGGGATGCCATGGTCCATTTGCGTCCGTTCTGGCCTGCCACTTCGGAGTCAAGCTCTTCATCCTCATCGATTATGGCCGACTCAGGCCTGCCGGGTTGCATGCTCTGTTCCCGAAGAAGCGTCCGTGGTCGTTTCTGTACCACGATAGACTCGGCAGCCGGTGTATAACCAGAATGGGCAGGTGGCGCGCAGTTGGTCTCGGATGCCGACTAAGCTCCGACTGCCACTTGGTTCAGCCCACTCATACCGTGAAGAAGCATACTATCCAGATCTCCAACTGAGCTTGGTGCGCCGGAAGCTGTAGTCCTTACGGAGACACTGCTATCCCCAGAGCCAGTGCGCATGAGCGACGGTGTCCGCCCACTGCCCGAGAGAATCCTGTTAACCGCATCACGACTAAACCGGGGTGAGAAGACGGACTGGCGGCTGGAAATGCTGCCGTCCATTTCCTCGAACCACGCAGGGGAAGGAGAGGCAAGAGCACACTCACGCCCTTCTTTCCCAGCCTTGATCTTTTCCAAAAGGTAGTCTCGAGTATACTGCCATGGGTCGGAGGGGCGCCGCAGAAAGCTACTTTTGGTCTGGACATCGCTGGCGGTGGACTCATGTCTGCTCATAGGGAACCGGCCGAGACCAGCTGCTTGCACAGACTCTGGAGCAGGGCCTAGCACGTATTCACTCATGCTTTCGGATCTGGTCTTGCCATCAGAAAAGCGCACTGACTTCGATGGCCGTCGCTGTGAGCCAGGGCGTGAGGCATCATTTTGCAGGTGGCTTGGAAGCGTGGGGACACCATTGGCATCTTGTTGTTCCTGAGCCCTGAATTTTGCAAACAGAGACTCGGTGGACTTCCAGCTTGACTTGATCAGCTTCATCGTGCGCTCGGATGGAGTGGACGCCGGAGGCATTGTTGGCTGGCCCCGTAGCGTCACTGCTGATTTAGCGGGCTTCAGCACCGGTAATTTGGGCACTGGGCTTCATCATTTGGTAGGTCGGCAATGCCTGTTGTGTCATTTCCCGGTGATCGTTGGGTGTGGCATCGGCCGTATTGTCTTCTCCCACGCCCGTTACTGTGGCAAATGCGCCGTCCGCATTGACGGCCGTCGGGACAGGCTGCGCAGGACAATCAGATCCAATAGATGGCGAGTTGGAGCCTGCTCCTAGAGGTGAAGATGTAAGCTGTAGCTCATCAGCTAGATTGATCTGAGCTCTAAGACTCGCCAGGGCACGCGGCGAAGAAATCGAGCTGTCAAAGGAGGTTTGGTAGCTTCGAGAGCTGCGTGAAGGAAGGGCAAGACCCATGCGAAGAAGTTCATGCTCATCGAGACCAGTCATATCTCTGGCCAACGGGTGCATGACGATCTCGGAAGATGACCCATACGACGAAGCATACGTCGAAAGGCTGTGGCCGGACATGGAGGAAAATGAGTTTTTGAGGATGGATTTGACAGGCCTTGTTGAGAGCTTGCAGTAGAATCAGGTCGGTCGTCTGGCCCGCGTACCATGACCATTGGCAGACCCGTGTCTGTTTCATGCAGCCTTATTTCATCAACGATACCTTCGCCGGCTGCGTCCAAGCCGAAGTCTTGCGCACCATGGAGCTCGTCGTATATCCTCTTGATAGATTCAACGCGTACAAAATACTCTTTGATGGCAGGATAAATCTCAGTGCCATACCCTACAATGCCGATTTGGGCGAGAAGATTCTTCTGCAGGGTGACAGCTTCGATTTCACCGTCTTCGCCTCAAACTGAGTGTCTGTATCCATGAGAGCGAGGTAGACCTTTTCGCGCACAGCGCGTACTTCCTGGACGTCGATGCAGTGGACGGGGTATGTCGCTGTGTACGGGGGAAGAGGGCATTCAGTAGCTGGACAACAAATTGGATGTTGGTATCTTCATTGAGATGGTGGCAGATTGTCTTTGTATACATTCCAGTCAGTTGCTGACACCCAATAGTTCGATCCTTCCGGTCCCAACTTACACAAATTCGCGTTCCGAGATAGACGGTCCGGAAAAGATACTCTGCTTGTGTGTTCTGGGCAATGAGGAGCTCAATGACGTCCAGTGATGGGTCCATGCGACGACGGGCGACGGCCAGCTGACCCGGGCTGCGAATACCCAGCTTCTCAGCAATACTTTCGAGATCTTGGCGCCTGCGATATTCAAGGCCGGTGATGGCGTCGAGGCCGTTGATAAGATCGTCCTTGTCCCAGCCCACCTCGTCCTCCTGGGCGTGAAAGACTGTTGTGAGCAGGTGGTACTTCTCGTCGCAGATGTCCTCTCGTCTCGGGACTTTGACCTCGGGCATGCTTCCTGCGCTGCTTGCGAGCGCGCTGAGTTGCGAGGAGGGTCTCTTGAGCGCCTTGACGGCGGTGATGACCGTGTTTACGACAGATATGTTGCGGTCAAACGCTGCGAGGCGGCCTCTGAGCACGTCTTCCTGGAGCTCTCTGGCATCGGAAAGGAGAGGGGCGTCGCTGGTCTCGTTGTCATTGAGGTCCGTGCGGCTCAACAGGTCGTCGACAAGCTTCTGGGTCCTGGCATTGTTCGTCCACGCCTCGAGGAGCACCGCAGCTGGCGACGGAAGTTGTGCTAGGTTGTAGCAGACGTGTCAGTAAGCGGTGCTCTCTCTGTGAAGTCTCTGGGCCCCAAGGCAGGTGAAAAACGTACCCGGACTAGGCCCGAACAGAGAAGACATTATACCCAACCAGCCATGCCACAACGAGCTGGCCGTGTTCTTATAGCGCAGTGCTATGGGAGCCAAGTGCACAAGCAAAGCGTCAAGGCTGGAGAAGTAGATGTGAGGAGATAGCCGTAGCAAAAGCAAACAAGCGGTGAGACGTATCGAGCGAGATGCTATCAGCTTGTAGCTGGCAAAATGTGGTGATGATGCTGATAGTTCTATTTTGATGCTATTATTCGAGCAAGGTAGAAATGCTTCGGCAGCGAGAGCCGGAGGGGAAAGAAAGGAGGGCATTTCAGGCAACAAAAGGACGCCGGAGTGTCCAAAAGCAGATTCACTGAATATGGAAGGAACAGCCTGCGACTTGACCCGTGATGCCGACAAGACCTCATCGTCAGATACGGAAGGAGCGACCGTGTAAGTGCTCTTTAGCAGGCAAGTGCCAGCAGCTGGCAGCGTCTGGCAGCCTGGGCGTTCCTGCCAAGCTGGGGAACGCGGTCTAGGCGCAAAGCAGCGCCGGATCGGCTACCGACGTCACGTGCGGGGACGATCTCCTTTGTTTAGCTCCACCAGTCGCAGCTGCCAGCTTCGCGAATTCAGCTTCTTTCCTGTTTAGAGTGCTTGGCGCCCTCCATCTGTTGTTTGTAGGACAAGGAACCGCTCTCGAAAACGGAGGCAGCCAGGCGTTTTTCCAGACTCTAATTTCAGGAGCTTGGCCGACCTCTTGGCTGAGTTTCCTTTTCTCTCGCCGCTCCCCCAAGCTTTGTCCTTTTGTTCTTTTCTTCCTTTCTGCATCCTTTGACCCTACCGTTCATCCGTCGCATCCAGGCTTTTACAGCAGCGCCGCCCCACTAAAAGCATGGAATCGCTGTAGCAGCGCATCACGACAAACGCGGCAGGGAGAACGAACAGACGAGCGATTGGAAGCGCGGCACGACAATCACGGCCTGCGGTCATATGCCTGACCGTCTCAGGATGGCCATGCGAGCTTCCCTGCTCCAGGCGCAGGCGCAGGCGCGGACGGCGCTGGGCGCAAAGTGCAGCTCTGCCCCCATGTCCGCTTGTGCGCCGCGACATGGCACGGCCCCAGGCGCCTGCAGGGCGCTCTGCAGCCGCCAGGTACCAAGGACGGCGGGCCAGGGTCCATTGGGCGCGCACAGCGCATGCAGTGCCTCACGACTGAGGCCGCAATCGAGCTCGCGCCGGCTACGACGGCTTTACTCTTCTTCGGTGCCCACACCGCCGCCCGAGGGCCTCAAAGGCAAGGCCAGCAGCGACAGCCAGAGCCGGCAGCACAGCTCGTCGGGAAATGAAAGGTCCACTGGCGGCGGCGATGCCTCGCTGGGAGCCAAGATGCTGGAGTCGGCGGCAACATCGCTGGCGTCCATTTTGATGCTCGCGCTCGGCTTTGGCGCGGCGGGCTACGGCTACCACCGCTACTATAAGCACCTCGTGCTCCGCAAGATGGTGGTAGCTTTTGAGCCGGGCGACCCCGTGCTGGAGCTAGCGGCTATGGGCCGCGGCGTGCCGGCACACATCACGGGCAGCGCCGTAGGCGTCCACTCACTGGACGAGAGCGAGGGCACGCTGGAGGGCGACGAGGACGGCGATGGCGACGACGGCCGTGGCAACTACTGGATCGAGCGGCCCGAACAGAAGAAGGTCAACGACATTGTGGGCGGGCGCGAGATTGGGCACTACCACTTGTTCATTGGCGAGAAGGGCACGGGCAAGAGCAGCATGCAGCTGGAGGCGATGGCGCAAAACGACGCGGAGGGTGTGGCCATGTTTGACGCGCATGCCGACCTCGAAATCTTCCGGATCCGTCTGGGCAAAGCGCTCAACTACGAGTACCACGAGGACTACATTGGCGGGTACTTTAGCGAGCGGGGTCCACGCGAGAGCACGGCGCTGCTGGACATTGAGCGCGCGCTCAACAAACTCGAAAAGGTGGCGCTGCGGCGGCGTAACGGCACGCGGCCCGGCATCTCCCACCGCCCCTGGTCGTCATTGTCAACCAGATGCACCTGATTCGGGACGACGACGACGGACGCGACCTCATCGAGCTGCTCCAGCAACGGGCCGAGCAGTGGGCCGCAGCGGGCCTGGTGACGATGGTGTTCAACAGCGACGACTACTGGGTGTACGAGCGGCTGAAGCAACTGGCGGCACGAATGGAGGTGCACAGCATCCAGGACCTGGAGCGTCACCCGGCCATGGTAACGCTGCAGCGGTTCCGCTGGCGCTACTTTGGAGAGCGGGTCAGCAACACAATGGCGGCCGAGGTGTACGACCACGTCGGTGGACGGCTGACGTTTCTGAACCGCGTTGCACGCAGCACAGATATGCTGGCGACGTGCCGAAAGATCATTGAGGCAGAAAAGACGTGGTTCCTGAACCAGTGCTGGGTGCTTGGCGCCGAGATGGACGACGATGTCATGGACCAGCAAAAGTGGGCAGCAGCCGCCATGGTGCTGGCCCAGGCACTGGTCGATAAAGAGGCAGAAGAGGCGGCCGAGCCGCAGGCACCAAAGCTGGCGGCAGAGAGGAAGACCCAGCCAGGGTACAGCTGTGGCTGCCGCCGTGGCTGCGTCCGGCTTGTCTGGCGCTCCTGGAGCCTCGGGCGTGACGGCGGCGCTGAGCACGTACAGCCCGACGACGGACGCGCCGGTCGAGCGTACACAGCTGCCGTCATTTGCGCTGCACGAGGCACAGCAGATAATGACGCGTGCCGACTTTGTTCGGGAGATGGACCGTCGCAACCTGTATACGATTGCAAGCAACGCACAGGTGCGGGCCTCGTCCGTCCCGATGCAGGAGGCGCTGCGGCAGATCTGCGGCGCGCCTGGGTTCCGGAACACTTGGACGCGACGGTGCAGCGGATTGCCGACATTGAGAGTCTTGGCCGGACGCGCGAGCTGGTGGCCAAGACCTGGTCCTGGGTGGTCGGTACGAGCTGTCGACGGCGGGCGCGGCGAGTGCCGGACTGCTGTCGTCCAGCGCGGGCAGCAGCCGAAAGGCAGAGGTCCGGTTCCGGGGCTGGAGTCCGCACGAACGGCCGCCGCGAGACCAACCGGAGCCTGGCAGTGAAGACGACAAGTGACGAGGATGCGCTCCACCGTCATCCTTTGTCCATACCTTTGTTCTTTTCTTCTCGGTTCATTACTTCCTTTTCTTATTGATCAGCTCCCGCTCTTCTTGTTCACATATCTTTGACATATTGCGTACATATAAATGACGACATCCTGTTCTTTCCTCTGTCCTGGAGGTGGCTTTTGGGAAACGGAAACGGGGCAGGTCGGCGAGGGCTGAATGCATGTCTCACATCTATTGATTTCTGCTTTTGGGAAGCATGGGGACAGGTCAAACGGTTGACATCCACGATGCTTTCCACACACAATGGTCAGTCACTGCGACAGGTCGAACGTGGTGTGTATGTCTGACGTATCTGCATTTGTCTTGACTGTAGTGATATGTTCGGCTTTTGTCGAGCACTTTATTTGGTTTGATTGGTTTTGAAGTGCATCGCATATACGTCGTACGACGTAGATTGGCAGGGCGAAAGTGCGAGACACACAATGGCGTACCACGGTGCTTCGAGTTGCGGTGCCTTGCCAGCAGATATATGAGCTGATCGCGATGGTCCGCCAGCCCATCCGGCCATTCTTCAGCTCACCCATTCGGCCCCATTGGGCACCTTTCCTCCCACTCGCCGCCCTTTTCTTCCATACGGCATCAGGCGCTGGCGAAAAGAGAAAAGGGAAGAAAAAAGGATGGACATGGAAGAGAGAGAGAGGGAAAACGAAAACGGCCAGCATGGAAAGGCCATACTGACTCGCCAGCACACGAGACAGGAACACCAATGAAACTGGCCAACAGAAATGGAAAAGCCATCTGAAAGTGACTGAGGCTTGGCGGTCGGGCCGTCGCAACTATCAAGCCGCTCCGCCCCTGGACATACTTGATAGTCACCCTTCCGTCGCTATTGTTGATGTCGCGGGTCGTTCAAAGTCTGTCCCCCTGACCCAATTGACACCCAATATCGACGTCGATATGCCGATTAACATATGGAGCACTATGCTCTCTTTGCACTGCATGTCGTGTACTCGTATCGTGCAAGCTGCTGCTACCCATTGTATCTCCCGCCGCCGCCGTTTCCCTATCATTGTTTTTCTCTGGCTTGCTTTCCGACGATGTGAGACGGCACGTTGTAGACCGTTATACGGAATACTGATGTTCGTTGTGGGATATCTCTTTTCTCCCGCTGCAGAGAGCAGTCAACGCTGACCGAGAGCCCCATGCCTTTATTGAGGAGGTTGAGGAGGCATTTTCCATATCATCGATATCTTGAATCACTGTCGCCTGTCCATTTGGGCTGAAGGTCTTGGATGTCAGAACAATGGGCTTGCAGCCGACAGTCCTGGTGTGCTTGAGAGCATCTGCCAGCCTTGGTCTTGTCCTTCTCGCAGCCGGCGTACGACAGGCCTCCTTTAGGCACGTCGGTCGCTTTACTGGGGGGGCTCTGTGGCTATTCTTGCCCCTTTCGCCATAGCCCCGTTCCCTCGGATCGCCCTCTGTTCGGTTGGCAGCTCGTGGCCCTACGAGTAAATGGTGTATCCCACCGAGAGCGGCGAGCGCAGTATGTCGTATGTCGTATGTCGAACGGGGTATGTCGTACGGAGTACTCGGAACCTCCTGTTCCTAGGATGCACGTCGCATTCTTGACCTATTCGGAATCCAGGCCCTAGGCCCGATGCAAAGTACGTCATAAGAAGAACAAAGCACTGTGCGCTGAGCTGCCCGAGCGCCATGCCGGATGGACCTGCACATCATCACTGGCAGAAAGCAGGGCCCAAGATCCCCAAACAACAGCAGGATCTCATGGCCCCCAAATCCATCCGAAGCAAGGGATGCTTGGAGGGGTCCAAACGAGAGCTGTGAAGGATTCGCACTAGCAGGAGACGATCGCCCAGGTTCGAGCAGGGGCTGGTCCAATGGATGTCTATCACGTAGCACCGTACAAGAGACGAGTGAAGTCGCTGTCCCTCCAGCACAGGATGTGCACATGTACATGTACGAAGTAGTATCCCACCTCCGCTCAGAGTATGCATTGACTCCGGATGTACCCTCTTGCCGGCTGTATCTTGCAAAGTTCGGCTCCCCCTGCTTCGTGGTCTAGTTTCTCCGTTTTGTTGGCAGTTCTTCAAGGCTAGTTTGATAGCGTCAGAAGGGAGAGAGAGAAACGGTTTCTCAGACAAGACGGGGCAGCCAGCCCCTTCAAGGATCTACTTCGTATTTGGGTTGACAAGATACGAAGTAGGCCCAATGAAACCCGAATTGTCCAAAAGACGCCAGAAACGTAAAGGGACGACAAAATGAGACAAGCTGCATGACAAGAGGTTGCGCTATTTCAAGCCTGGAGAGGGGGCTGGCAGCCCAAAGTGGGAGGCTGTGGACGTGGACAACAAGCAGAAACGAGAGATGCCAGGTCGCCGTCTCATAGGCAGAAACAGGGCGCGCGGAGCAAAACGCTAATCACAGCCCCTGGCGTATCGGGTGCGAGAGCGAGGGAGAGACAGAGGATGGCACAAGCGGCGAGAGAGGGTGCAACAGACTCGGTGAGGGTAGGAGACAAAAGCTCGACAAGATCGAGATATTCGGTGAGCTGTCGGCAGAAAGTCCCGGTCATGTCGGATGACCCCGAACGGGAGCCAACCAGACCAACAAAGAAACAAACAACGAGCGGCGGGCAACAATAGCCAGCCCTCGCTAGCAAACAACTAGGGACGACTAACACCAACTAGCAATGAAGCTAGGTCACCGCCAGATGGGAACTGGGACAACAACATCCAAACAAATGGCCGTCAAGCCGTCTGAAGGCTCACGAGCCTCGGAGCTTCAATGTCTCCCAAACAGCCACAGCAGCCCAAAAGCAAGGCCCTGGACGACACCAGGGAGCCAGATGGAGCAAGGCAGCCCATGGCAGAGATTGCAAGATCGCATGTCGTCCACGTCGGGGGGTCAGGTGAGCGGCTAGTGCTGGTGCCTTTGTGCCCATTCTGACCTTCTCTTGCACCATTCACGTCACATTGCTGCGCGATGCTGCTGGTTTCGTTTTCGGGTCACCTCTCGTCGTTGCTCTCGGCACATGTCGGCCCTTTCTCGCCATTTGTCTCTCATCTTCCAGATCTCGTCTCTTCCCGTTCAACGACGTCATCAGGCAACAGAACTGTTCCGAACTGTCGGTGAAGGGATAAAGATACACCCTGGCACCGAGACGGGGGACGGGGAGATGGGGCAGTGAGCCAAGACGATCAAAGCACAACGAAACGAGCAAAAATAGAGAAAGGCACATGACAGACAGAAAAAAGAAACAGGCGAAAAAACGCTTGGATATCAGACACGACAGGTTCAAAGGCGAGCTGTGCCGTCAACGAAGCCGGCAGGCACAAAAACCAGGAGACGAAAAAGAAAAAGAAACCCAAAAAAACAGCCCCGAACCTCTTTGATCGCTTTCCCAAGAGGGTATTGGTTCGTCTGGGTTAGCCACAACCCCATTGTTGACTTGACTCCGCCCTTCTTCCCAGCAACTACTTCGTATCAACCCGCAACAGCCCGCCGGTGTGGACGCCATGGCGCCAAAGAACACAAGTCGGCCTGTTGGTGGTGACTAACCATGCAAGAATGCGCCAATGTGCTTCATACATGGTGCATTCTTTCATCTCTCTTCTGCACGGCTCCTTTGCCCCATTCGTTGCTCAAAGCCGAGTGAAGGATCTGATGCGAGGGCCTCGACGTGATTGGAGTGCATCAAAGAAGAGAGGCGAGCTACAGGCCCAGATGAGGATGAGAACACGAAAAGCAAGAGAAGAGGCCGACAAAGGATGAAACGAGGCGCCCACACCTGCACGTTTTCGCATGTCGTATGCCGATGTCACATGCCGTATGTCATATGCCGCAGAACGGAAGCACGGAGTACTTGCTTTCATAATCACTGCAAATGCCTGCCTGCCACATTCAACACGCGCAGGACACGCAGAAGACGCACCGACCAAGGCGATCATGGAGCTAGAGCACAAGAGACGAGAGACACAGAAGCAGAGAGACGCACCAATGCAGGGGTCAGGCAAGGGCAGGCAAGGGCAGGCAATGCGGCGAATGGTGGGCGAATCGTGCCAGCTTTCCCGTATGGGAGCCTTGCTCGATGTCCAGACGGAAGTGACTGGTTCGCTTGCGTTCTTGATCGCGTGTTCCGTCCTGGGCCCAGCCAGATGGCCGGCACGCCCTTCAGATGATGTCGTATCAAGGAGCCCTCAACTGTGGCGAGGAGCTGCAGGTGTGTCGATCGTCGGGTCTGGTGCTTTCTCCGTGGCCGCCTCGTTGCGCCCGGTGTGGCTCACTCTGCAGAGTCGATTCCAAAAGGAGACCAAAGAAAAGCATAGCCATGTAGGGTCGTCGCACCGTCAGTGTTCTATCATCTTCTGGGCCAACAAGGCGACTGGCTGGTGGCTACCACTGTGCCAAAAAGGAAGTGGACGCGAGGGATGGGCGGCGAGTTGTGCTGCAAGTCTGGTCTATCCGTCGCAGCACAGCACTTTGGCAAAAGGCACCTGATCCTATCCGACTATGTAGAGGCCGTTGGTGATGTTGTTGTTGGGTTTGGGTCTCGGCGTCGTCGCACTGCATACAAAACACGGTAAGACATGGGAATAAAAGCTCCGTGTTGCACAGATTATGGCCACAGAAACTACCCAAAGACAAGCATCTGTGGCCCATGCGGTGTGCCGTAACGGATACGCCACCCATAGTAACAGTGAGAGAGGCAGTCGGCCCAAATGAGGCAGAATATGAAACGACGGCGACCGGGGATATGACAGAGCATTTACGCCGCAGGTGATATGCGCTTGTGAGCAATCATCCTCATGCCGTGCGTTAGCCTGGTCCTTTTCATTGGTCTCTCCTGTCATTGTCTTGCGTGCCAACATGAGGACGAAATCCGGGTGACAATGCAGAGTGTGGAATACTCGTACATTGCCAATCAAAGCTCCATCTGTATTGTGCCACCCCAGAAACAGACCAGTCCAAGCAAGAATGTGCATATGCAAAGGCAAATGCAGAATGCATGCACACATCTCGCTCTTTAAAAAGTGGGCGCCAGCTGAAAAGCCGAAAGAGGGACGGCTGCAGCACCATATCCAGAGCAAAGCGCCCAGTTGGGTACATGGTCGGGCCAGAGTCGTCGTTGAGTGTGCTCGCACGCTGAAGCCCCAATACGAAGCAGCAGCGAAAGTGACGATGCAGCAACCCTTTTCGCTCCGTACGAAGTATGTTAGGACGGCCCGCCCCTAGCAAGACAGCCTCTGATTCCGAATTTGCCCATCATGTCACCAGTACCGCACGTGCTTGCTGCCCTTGAAGGAAGCGAAAGGCTTTCCTTCTGATTTGCATCAGTGCAATCGCTCTATGATGTAGGATGGCTGCAATTTCGCGGAGAACGGGGGGTGCACTACTCTGCATTTGCCGACCTCGCATCACGGATATCTCTCTGTCAACGGAAAGAAGGCCAAGACCAGAAAGGTAGCCACAATCACCTTTCGTTGAGCCTTTAGTATCGTCGTGGCTTGATGGCGTCCAACATATGGAGTCATACTCTGTGATTTTGTAACAACCTCGAGCAGTGCTTTTGCTGTACTTCGTAAGGGGAACTGGCGCACACCACCCTGTCGTCTGCCCCAGACACGGAGTCTTTTAGGCAAACCAGACCTGGAACGGTTGCATCAGTACATGCTAGGCACGGGAGGAAAAGTTCGGCCAAGACAATACGTCGTACAGAACACGCTAGAGCCTGCTTCATCGGGATGTTAGCTGACGCAATACTCCCCAATCCGTTGATCTTTTGGAAAGTGGTCAAGGTCAGAAGGCGGCTGCAATAATGAGTGCCTTGATGAGCGTGGCTGGTGGATGCTTGAGACCGGGCCAGGCCTGTAAGATATGATTTGCGCTACTCTACGGGGCCATGCCTATCCGGTGAAGTTGCGGTGTAAGTGACCAAATGGAAATCCCGACTAAGAGCATGCCACCAACTGCTTGTCCGTTGAGGATATGCAAGAGACGGACTAGCGAAACGGAGGAGACGGTGCCCCAGAAGACGGCCACGGGTGCCATGCCTGCCATAGATGCGAGGAGGAAAGGATGCATGGCCATAGCACTGTAGCATTCGAGCACGGATCAACAGAGAGTGGGAAGAAAGGTACAAACACCTGTACTGTTATTGGTAAGCGACAGGCTCTCTTTCGGCGAAGTGATCTGTTCATATTTCCTGTCGGAAATGTGAGTCTCAATCTGGCTGCTTGTGATTGTATTGTTCAACAAGACGTACTGTCGTAGAAGAAAGACTGTGCTGTTCTCGTTCAGGAACCAGGTCTTTCTGCGGGGTATGGAACGGTCGGTGTTTGTGGCCTTGTACGAGTATGTCGTCCGTCGTACTCGTACTCCGTATTGCTGTGTAAAGGAAAACGCGTCGGTGGTTAAAAACTCATTAAGTGGTCCGAACGTGAGCGCCGCCTATCCCTGTCGAATTACTGACTTCGGGTACGCCTCCTTGAGTGAGTATGGGGCGACATGCGACCTTGTTGACCTTGCCAACTGTCATAATACTCGAAGCAAAGGATGAGGGCTGGGCTAAGCCAAATCTAGCGGTGCCCCATTTTTTAAAAGAAACGTTTTACTCGTCGACGACAACCCGAAGACTAAACGTCACAAGTCGGAGAGGCACTGGGGCCCGTCTCACAACACCGAGTCCCACTGCTCTAGGAAACGGCAACTATCAGTCAGCAATGTTCAGAATGCCATGCATGTCATTTGACGAATGAAGTAACAGAGCAAGTGCAAGTCGTCTGTATATGGCCCTCATGTGGAAGCAGAAGGATTTAGTACTCACCCATTGGGGAAGATGGCATGCCGTGTGCGGCTTGACTTGGCTGTTTTATGGCCGTGAGGCTGGCCTGGATCCGTCTACGATATCTGCAGGGATGCAAAAAGCAGCCACCGCAAGTGATACTAGTGGTCCGAGGACGGAGGTCGCAACTACACGAACCCAGATGATAATTGTCAAAAACGTATGTTGGCTGGCGCGAAACAGATGTACGAGGATTTTTCACGAAACAGCCGAGCCAAGACTCACAGAGCTGCTGTCTCGTTCAGACGTCCGTCGTTTTCGGTCTCTTGCAGAAATGATATATGATGGATGGAGCAGACACGGAAGTTGTGGGCTGTCCAGTCGCAAGCACAGACGTATTACATTGAGCTTTTTTTCAGTGTGTTCTATGGGCCGTCTCGGAAGAGGCCTGTCAGCAAGGTCCACATTGTGTTGTCCTCGGCGGCGTGGCGGCATTAATTTTGGCAGGCCCACAGCAGTTTTAGGCTGTGATGTCCAGAAAGCATGCAGGCTTCTATGGTCTTACATGTCGCCTGGCCAAGCTGCGCTGCAGTCGGCACTACTCGGGTTTGTTAGACACACGTCCTGTTTTGATGCTGATGTCACAGGACCAGGAGCAAAACGAGAGGCCGTTAAAAGCAATTCGCAAGGCCCACGACATACTGAGTAGGTGAGAGATCGCCCGTGTTCTCTGGCCCGCCTGGCCACGATGGCGTCGAATTTAGATTGCGCTTTCGATGCGGACTTGATGTAAGAAAGCGTCTTGACGCGCAGTACTTGTGCGTCGTACTGCTTGCACGTTGCAAACGATGTGTCTCTGTGACTAAACTCGAAGCCTCCTGTCGTCTAACGTCGTCGATAAACAGGATCAACTGCATGCTGGGACAATCAGCGGGCAAAGAGTAGTATTTTGTCAAAGGCTCGCCGTCGCCCGAAGATGGCCCGGTGTCAATAGAGTACTTCTGCTGTCTGTTGTCTGTAGTCTGTTGTCTGCTGTCTTGTCTGCTGTCTGTTGTGTGTTGTCTGTTGTCTGTTGTCTGTTGTCTTAGTCTGTTGTCTGCTGTCTTGTCTGTTGTGTGTTGTGTGTTGTGTGTTGTCTGTTGTCTGTTGTCTGTTGTCTGTTGTCTGTTGTCTGTTGTCTGTTGTCTGATATGCAATGCCTAGATGTGACAAGCCTCGAGTTGCACTGCATTGGCCATGCTGCTCGGTCGTTGCCCGTTCGTTTACAGTGTTGGGGCCATGCACTCCTATGGCCTTTTTGCTTCTCTTCCTTCCCAAGCCCATGAGTGGGGATTCTTTGGAGCATTTACAAGAGGATGCCATCTCCCGCTCATTCGCTTACAGAAAATAACGCATTTGGCTGGCAGCACCTCTCAGAGATGCGAGCAGACAAAGTGCTTTCAGGGCCGTGACGCCTGCAATGCATTAGTACTGAGTATGGTGACAGGACGGTGATGCTCGCCAAAACATATCTGCCGAGGCTGGCGGTAGCGTCGATGGCGCACAGGAGCAGGTCGCTGTGTGGGGTCCTACAGAATGCCATGCTGTATCCGCTTAATCCACCTCCATTGTCTGCCATTCTGCCTCTGTGCCATTTGTTCGTCATGCGAGCAGAGCGGAACCCACCGTGGTCCAGTGGAGATCGTCCGTGAGTCGTCAGTGGCCCTCTTCTTTCTGCAGCAGACTTGGCTTTCCGTGCTCGAAACACCCCTGCCCGCCCCTCCTGGCTCCATGGGCGTCCCGTCCTGTCTGAGGCACCTGTTACCTTGGACCCAGCACGACGCGCACGTATCCTCGATGCCCCTGCTGCTGCCCTGCCACATTCTGCGGATTGCTGGCGGTTGATTGTTTGGACAGTGCAGGGCCTAATCCCGGCTAGGCAAGGCTTGGAGGGATGTTGGGCGGGCTAATGAGCAGCGGCTGGAAGACACGAGGTAAGAGTACGACGCATGTCGTATCTGACGACACAATCTGTCTGATGAGCGCGTGCTGAAAGGGAACTACTTCGTAGCTGTACTTCGTACTTTGTAAGGAAGACAGGTGGAGGCGCAGATGGATGATTGACCTCTCAAGAAGGGGTTCTCGTCGGGAAGCAAGGGGTGGCCGTTGACAGAAACGTTGCTGAGTGGACATGTACGGTTGTGCTGAAGGGGATGTCGAGACAGACGATGCAAAAGTGGGAGAGGGCGGGAGAAACAAAATAGTGCCTCAGACCCTTTGGGAAGGTGCCGATGGAGATCGTTTATGGAAGGCACGACGGGCCAAAGGGCACGATGAGCATAACGCTCGTACTTGGAGCTAAAGACTACAAAAGGAAGGAACGGCCCATGGCCCACGACCTTCGCCTGTTGGACGAATAGCCTGCCGCCCTAGAAAACCGGGCCAAACCACGGCGGGAAGGAACGACTTGTCGTTTGCAGTATTGGAACTATGGGAGAAGAAATGCGCATTGTACTTCGTACTTCATACTCCGTAAAAGGGCAAGTACGAGCACGGAAAGAGCAGCACAATAGATGGCAGCCTTCTGCACATGACGAATATCTAGCAAAGCCGAAAGCCGAAGCCCGGACATGGCACCTTTTACGAGCTCTGAATTTCGATTTCCACGGCATCACACGGCCTATAAGCCTCCCAGTGAGACGCAGGCTGTATGTAAATACATGTAACACATGTACGACGGCGTATTACTGCGTCAGCTCGCAGAAGGGCAGTCGCCCTCCTCCGCCCATTGCACCTGCCGCCAGCTTGCGAGCACAACCTGCGAGATGCGACTTGGGCCATGCAGCCGAGCCGGACCCTGGTCGCTCTTGCCTCTTCCCGCTTTGCCATGCCCCTCTGTCCCCTCGTTCCTGCCCGGTTTGTCACTGCTGGCCACTGTCGCTCCTGTCCTGTTGTTTCCGGCCGATCGCGCTTTCCATGTGTCTACGAAGTAGTAAAGGGTGTGCCTCTTGTACATCTGTACAAAGTACTTTGTACTCCGTACGGGGCAATACCTGTTGCGGCGTGCTCGACATTTGTACGGGGTACTCGTCGCCACGTCCGGCGCCTTCCTCGTTCGCTCCCGCCCCGACGTCATCCTGCCATCGTGGCCGACGGCCGTCTCTACAGCCGAGTCATTCTTTCCGTTTCAGGCAATCTCTGCTCCTTCCCTGTTCTTGCGCCCGCAGCCGTAGCCCTTCTCCTCGTCCTCGTAACTTTCCGTGACTCTGTGCACTTCTCCTCTCCGGCCTTCCTTCGACTCGCTTCGTCCTCCTTTCACTCCAGCAAGCCTCACCCACATCACCATCTTCGTCTTTGCTTTCCCTCCTCGTCCATTCTGCTCTCGAGAGGGTATTTGCCTCGCGCATTCGCTTCATACACACCACCGCACCACCCGTCTGCTCGTAGCCGTCTGCTTCCCTTCTCGTCTTCTGTCGCGCTCTCTCTGAATCGTTACTCTTCACACCAGCTTCCCTCTTGGCTCCACTCCAGTCTTGCCTCCACACCCTCCTTCTCCCTGTCTCTCTCGTTGCATGCTCGTCTCTTGCTGTCTTGTCTTTCGACATATTCGTACACCTCCACTATCACCCTGGCTCTCTTCAGTTCAGACAACCGAAGCGGAGCATCGTTGCAACCGAGATGCCGCAACCTCACTGACCCTCGCCAAACCTCAATGCACGCCTGCTTCGTCTGCAGACAGTCCAGCTTTCACGATACTTTCTTCTCCCAGTCTGCTAGATTGCGTCGTCTGCTTTCTCTTCTTTCTCTACTCGCCGACTCTCCTTGTTAGAGCCCCGTCACCTTCCACCCATCTCTCGCACAACTTACCTTCGCCTCACCATCGCCGCCCATTGTCCTCTGGATTTCAGCTCAATCTACAGAACATGGGCGCCTACTGGTAGAGTATTGTTTACCCTGTTTCGACAACTGAGCTGCCCAAACATCTTCCAGCACCGTTCCCATTGCTCGCCAGCGACATCTTCCACTGGCGACGCTCAAACCGCTCTGGTTCGAAGCAAGTCGTTTCGAGACATCCACCAAATACATCAGCACAAGGTCTCTTGCCTTTGGCAAACATCAAGCAGCCCACCTGCGTCAAACAAGCTGCTTTGCCGTCACCTATACTACTCAGTATATCCGACTTCGTTGCCTCCAAGGCAAGGCTGGGGCTGGCTTGGTCTCCCTCTAGCACCACCATTGGACTGCACCTACCCCTCGTGTGCATTTCCGTATGTGTTCTCGCTTGTTGGACGAGTTTCCTCACCTGGTGATAGCACCGACGTCGCCAACGTCAGCCGCCATTCTCTCTTCCTTCGTCTCACAGAAACCTCCTGCTTCTTGTCGCTTCAATCTCGCCTTTTCTTTCCGCGTTGCTTCCACCAACCGGTGCCCCAACTCGGCCACCTCGGCCGACCTTTGGCTCTGCAACGTATTACCACCGTATTCCCCAGCACACCTCATCCTTGTTTCCTCTCCCCACCCTCTTGCCTCCCAGCTTCCCCGTTCTCTAGGCGGCACAAAAACGTTCCAAACGGACACCCCCCTCATCGCCATTTAAAGCTCCTATTCTTGTCCTATTCCCATCCCACTTCTCTCGGGTTTTCCACAATACATGCACAGTCAGTAGTCTGCCTACATCGAGCCTGGCTTGTGAGGTGAAGAAATCGGATCGACACACCAAACCGAGCACGCCGTCCTGAAGCAAGAATACCCTACCCCTTCGGCCGCCCATACTGTTCTCGTCAGTCTTCTCAACACCCCTAACCAGGCTTGGGACCCACGTCCGCATCTCTTTTCGACCCCGCCCCCTTCCCTCCTGGCCTCCTGTTTTGACTGTTAAATACGCCTGTTTCCTGCTTTCGGAAGTCTATCTTTCATCTCGTCCCTGTTGGCATGCAGTCGTTAGTGACGAGCTATGGACCAACCTCTGTCGGTTACGTCGGGCGAAACCGACTCAACCCGGTCGATTCCTCACGCCACGGAGTCAGATGACAACCGCCTTGCCTCAGGTATGCTCTCGCATTCTACGACGTGGACCGGGACATACTCCAGCTCCAGCAGCCGCTCTACACTCGTGTCTGATATGCACCTCTCGGCGGGCCAGCTCTCGCCCATCAGCATCGGCGTCGACAACCCCGGAGCGGTCAAGGATGTTGACCCCTACCCACTAACGGCGTCTACAAGCTTGTCGTCGGCATCTTCACCAGAGAACACTACCTCACCATCCTCGCCAACGCTTGAGGATTCAGCTTCGCCGGCGTCAAGCTCCGAGTCCAGATATATATTCACTAGCAGCCGTGACCATTCCCATGGCGGCGGCGAACCACGCCAAAGCTCCGTCAATGCCCGGGCTCATTTCGAGGATGCCGTGCATGGCCACCTTGACGATAACCATGAAATGCAGTGGGAAGTGGACTTGGGTGACGGTTTCGTTGTCCCAAAACTGGAGCCGGTAGAGGAGGACCAATCCTGTCTCGACGACCTCGATGCGGCGCCCCCAAATCCGAGCCCACGGGCAGCGCGGTTCCCCCTGCAGGCACAAAGGTCAAACGCCCTCGAGGCCGTCCTCGAAAGGCCGGTACTGTACCTACAGCACCCACCGACTCTGGAAAGAGTGCAAAGGGCCGGTCAAAGACTGGCTGTGTTACTTGCAGAAAGCGCAAGAAGAAGTGTGACGAAGCAAAGCCAAGATGTAAGGCAAACCCCGCGTTTTGGGCGAGATGGCAAAAGTCGACACCGCTGACGTCTCATTCGCAGGCATGAACTGCGAAAAGAATGCCGTTGTATGCGAGGGCTATCCGGAAAAGCAGATCTGGAAGAGTGGCAAAGAAAGGGCCGAAGAAGGTATGCATCCTGAAATTGCTATCCACATGTTCCAATTCGTCGCTTACCACCACCACCCAGAGCTTCTGAAAACCCAAAGCCTTCCGATCATCACTATGCAGCCTATCTTCACCGGCTTGGAGACAGCTGAGGATCGGGTGTTTTGGAGGCACTACAACGATCAACTCAGTGCTGTCTTCACTGTCGAAGGCGAGCACAATAATGCATTCCGAGATATGCTTGTGCCCGTTGCAACTCGAAATCAGGGCATGATGCACTCTCTTCTATCGCTTGCCAGCAAACATTTAGACTATGAAACGCCGTATGGAGCCAAGATTTTACGCCGGAACACCAGGATTTCTGTCGACTCCCTACGTCATCGGGGAGACTATCACAGCAACGCCGCTGTCAAAACGCTTCGAGAGAGAATGGGGAACGACGCCATTGACGAGCCTGACAGAAGCAGTGTCTTGGCCGCTTGCTATGGACAAATGCTGTGCCTTATTCTCGAACCTCTAGCCGAGGGAGACAGCAGCGGAGCTCAGCGCCTTCACTACGAGGCTTTCCTCTACCTTATCCGAAACAAGCCGCCCCAGGACGACGCCTTCCATGCCTTCATTGCCGAGATGTTCTATTACCATATATTTGCAGACGACCTGGTGTACTACCCGAACCCACCAGCCAAACGCCTTGTCACGGACGACTGGGAGCTGGTAGCACCGATCCCACGTCCTCGTATGATTGGAGTGGCCGACGGCCTCTTCGCTTACCTGTCCCAAATCACGACGATTCGCAACCGCATTCGGCGAGAACCGAGTGCAACGCTGACCCTCGAGTGGATTACGAGAGTCTGTACAAGGCCTCCGAGATTGAGAGTCGGATCCTAGAGTGGAAGCCCGAGTGGCCGGCGGGAGATAGCCGAGAGCGAGTCACCCTTCTCTATAAGCAGATGGCCTGGCTGTACTTGAAGACTTCAATATGCCCGCCGACGGCGATATTTCCACCGGTCTTGCGGACGAGATCGCACAGATCCCGAACAGGCGGCCCAATCGCCGAGACATCCCTCGCTCTTCCGGCGCCAGCTGTGCATCATCCCCTCGCCCAGACTAGAGGCCGTGGTCGTTCCTCTGGAAAGTCGTTTCAGCAATCCGCGCCGTCACTCCATTGCCAACCAAGCAGGTCAGGTGAAAGCCGCCCTTTCCTGGATGCAGAGGTCGACTCCTCGGGCCGAAAGTCTACTCATGACGGCAACGACGCTCCATCGTCACCGCCGCCCATCCGGCACCCAACGAACCACGAGCCCGGTGCTGGTGTCGCTGTGGAGGAGTCGCTCGCCATTCTAGAGAGCTTTTTGCCAAGCGATCCGGCTCAGGCGCTTCTTCTGCTTCCCTGTGTGATCGTTGGCACAGCCTGCTACGCTTCCGAAGAACAAGAACGGATACGCAACGCCATCCGCGTGGTCCACGGATACACGGGTCTGCGCAATACGTTCAGGGCGCAAGATGTGCTGAACGAAGTGTGGGCGTCTCGTCGATTGTGAGAATTTCCTGGGCGCATGGGACTGGCAAGCTGTAGCAAACAGCCTGGGCGTGACCCACCTGTTCTGAAGCGCGTTGCAACTAAAGTACTCGTACTGCACCAGTCTCAGGTCCACCATTTTTCTATTCTTGTGCATGTCAAGATCGTCAGTCTCGTCAGTCTTGACCTTCTTATCATCTTTGTATTGACATTCCGTCCCAGCCAGCTTCTGGCCGCTATACCCGGAATGTCACTCTTGTTTAGAACCATTTTGCTTTGCATTTGCTCGTTTTGAAGCTCGGGTTTATACTGTTCGTGTCTCATCGTTGCGGTTCAGGCTTTAGAGTCATGGAGAAGCAGTTAGATGGGACTTTTTGTCTTGATTTCTCTTCATTCTTCTTTGTCCATTTGCATTGCGCTGGAAGGGCACTGGATAGCTGGGTGGGAGGTAGGCTATTTGGATGTACTTGGCTATGGTCTCATGTGCGTCATGTTTTCAGGTTTACGATTCCCATGTGTCCCCGTGGCTAGACGAGTAGTATGAGTTTATATCCCATCCATCTCACAGCTGTATCAATGTTACGTCGCTTCGAGTTCGGGTCACATTTTGGTGGTTTCGTTTTATTTGAACTTTTCTCCAGTATTAAAATGATATCATACGGGCGTGACTTTCTTGAGAAAATGTAGCAAGATGCAAAAACAAAAGAATGTGAAAAAGCCAAGGTCTTCGCTGAAGCTGGCGAAAAAAGTTTTGATGTGTAAAAAATGGCAATAAATATCTGGGATATCGTGCGCTCCGTTTTCTCCTCTCTCTTCCTCGTGCTTTTTACTTTTTATGCCTTTAGCTCCTGGATGGCGCCGCGCTTCTCGATGAGTGGCGCACCCACGGGCCGGCCGCCGACGAAGCCGTCGTTGGCGCCGCCGAGAGCAAAGACAGCCTGGCCGCGCAGCCACGTGGCGCGCACGCGGCCCTCAAAGGTGTGGCCCTCCCAGGGTGAGCATCGGTTCTTCCAGCGCATGTCGCCCTGCGTAAAAGTCCATTGCATGGCGTCGTCAAAGACGCAGACGTCGGCATCGAGGCCGACCCGCAGGCCGCCCTTGCGGTGCGACAGACCAATCTGCTCGGCCGTGGCCTGGCAGCAGAGGCGGACAATGTCGACAATCGAAGGCAAAGAGGTGGCGCTGGGTGCGGCCTCGTCACAGTCCACGTCGGCACACTGGTGGTGGGTGTGGTCGTCGACGGCGTCGGCGGCGGCCTCGGCCGCCGCACGACGGGCCTGGGCTGCGGTGTACATGATGGGCAGGCCGAGGCCGACAGACGAGATACCGCCCCAGGCGGCAAAGAAGTCACCGCGCTTTTTGGCGGCGGCCATCTTGGCGCGCTCCTCTTCCGCAGGGCTGGCGAGGACAGAGATGGCTTCGTCGGTCGGGTCGCCGCCTTTGTCGCCTTCAGTTCGGGCGTCTCGCCCTCGGGAAGTGTCACGTCAATGCCCGAGTCGGAGTGGTGCATGCACGGCTCCTGGTTCTCCACCTGAAGTACGGCAGCGGCACGCGGTGCAGGCGCGGCCAGGTGGCCGGGAAGAAGCTTCAGGTCGGGCGTGCAAGGCGAGTGGTCGGAGACGATGGTCTTGATGACGCTGTCCGGACGGCCAGCTCGGCCCACAGGCCGTCCTGGTTGATCTGGCTGCGGATGGGAGGGCAGCACTTGTGGCGGGTGTCACCATCAGTAATGCCATCAGAGGCGAGGCCCAGGTAGTGGAAGCACGTCTCGGCGGTGATGTTGATGCCGCGGTTGCGGGCGTCGCGCAGGATGGGGATGCACTCGGTGGCCGACAGGTGGACAATGTGCAGGTGCAGCTTGGGGGCCGCGGGCGCGAGGCAGACAATCTCTTCGATGGCACATGTCTCGAAGACGGGTGGGCGGCTCTCCAAGAAGGTGTGGTAGGCATCGAGGGCGCCCTTCGGGGCCAGTGGCGGCTCGGACGTCTGGACGGCATCGCCCACCGAGTCGGCAATGGGCGGCAGCATCTCGGCGTGAAACATGAGTGTGGTGTCGGCGTCTTTCAGCGTCTCCATGGCCAGCTTGATGTCTACAGAGGACACAGCCGGGAACTCGTCCACCCCGAGTGGATCAGGAAGCCCTTGAAGCCGCGCACACCGAGCTCGACCAGGGCAGCAGCTGGTCGGTGTTGCCGGGGACGACGCCGCCATAGAAGCCAACATCGACCCAGAGCTGGCCCTGGCTGGCGGCCAGCTTCTCCTTGAAGCCGTGGACTGTGGTGGTGGGCGGGATGGCGTTGAGCGGCATGTCGACGACGGTCGTGACACCGCCCGACGCCGCAGCACGGGTGCCGGTGTAGAAGCCCTCCCACTCTGAGCGGCCGGGTTCGTTCAGGTGCACGTGGGCGTCGACGAGGCCGGGCATCAGCACGCTGGGCGAGTAGTCGACATACCGGGTGTTGGCGGGGAAGGCGGAGGCAGGCAGGACCTCACGAGCGATGGACACGATGGTGCCGGTGACGGGAGAGATGGTGATGGTGGCGGGCGAGAGGATGAGGGAGTTGTCCGGCTGGGTGAGGACGGCGCGTGTGGAGGCCAGGACGACCAGCTGCGGCTCCTGGCTGGGCGGCACGACCTTGACTGCAGGCACCATGATGGCGGTTGTGTGTGTGCGTGTGTTGAAGGTATGCACTCGATGGGTGACCACCCTTGCGGTTGTTTGGGCCCAGGTTAAGCTTGGCCCGATGCAGGAGCAAGGGCGATCTGAGATGGATCCGGGGAAGGACACAAAGCCACGCAGAGTCTCTTTGTCAGGGGAGATCCGGGGTAAGACGGCCGGGGTAGATGATAAGGAGGGAGTGCAGGTCTGCGCACCGGGGAAGAGGGTCAATGGGTAGTAAGGTGGAAAAGACGGGAAGGGGAGAGATGGGAGCAGGGGAGTCAGCAGTGTTTTGTGAAGGCTGGCGGAACGCGGTTCACTTGAACGCAGGCTTATCTCTTGCGTGGTGGTGAGGCCGAGAGATAAGGATGTCTGGTGGTGGGTGAGTGGGCGAGTGGGTGTCTGCGTGGCAGAGCTGATAAGAGTGTTGTGACACACACAGAGAGGGTGTGGTCGACAGAGGACAGAGGACAGAGGACAGAGGTCAGAGTTGACAGAATTTGAGGATAAAACAAGTGTTGTCCAGATGGGAATTCGACAGACAGTGGCGGAAAGGACGAGGTATTCGAAACGGAAAAGCCCCGGGGGTGGGCAACGGCTTCTCTTTAAGGAACAAAGACAAAAGGACAAGGGACCAAGGGCAAAGGGACCAATGGATCCGGGGACCCAGCAGGGCAGAGCCAAAACAGGAAAAAGTGAGAAGGAGAAGCCGACATCGAGAGGCTAACGGACGGGTCCTCCTCCGCCACGACAAGAACACGCGTGAGAACGAGGGCCCGCTCTCTGGGCCATTGGGTGGTGTATTTTTCTCCTTCTTTTTGGCGTGAGTTTGTGGGAGGAGCGACGCGATGCCCTTGGCCTGTGCCGAGCCGGATGGCTTCGCTCCCTTACGCTGTAGTCGTACGAAGTAGTCGCTCTTCTTTCTTAGCCTCCGGGTAGCCGCCGGCGGGCCCAAGTCTGCCGCGGATGAGGTTGGCGTTTTGCGCGCCAGCCGCGAGGACGACGAGCGCGGCCGCTCTGGGCGCCAACGTCAACCGCAGTGCTCCTGTCCAGATACGAGTACATGTAGGTGCTCCAGCAGCCTGGCTGCTCGTCTGTTCGTCCGTTCGTGCTGCTCGTCCGTTCGTGCTGTCTTGCACTGGCTCTCCACGCCCTTATCTTTCTACGGCCGTGATGGTGGCGAATTTGCTCTCTGACGACGGTGACCTGCACGACACACACAGTAAGAGAACTAGCCCGCGGGCAAAGGTGTGGATCTCTGTTCTCCGCGAACCGTTTCGCTGGGCTTATCAGTATCGGTATTTGTGTGCGCGAAATTGGCCTGGGAGATACTTTGCCCCTCGCTCGTCCTCGATCATCACCGTCATGGTGGTCTGGGTGTTAGTCCCTGCGCCTATTAGGGTCCATCCCTCAAGTATCCCTGTCCATCCTTCAAGGTACGCGTTGTTCTCGTCGGCTGGTGGGTGCAGACGAGCGACGGCCTGTCAGACGGCAAAATACGTAATACGAGTACTTCGTACAAGGGCCGGCGACGGCAAAGACAAGCAACATGAGCGGCGAAGCGGCTGTCAGTTCTCCTGTTGGGAAAGGCACAGGCACCGTCCATCAGACGTGCCATCGGCTTTGGCCGACTGCTGCCCACTTTTGCTGAATAACGCGGCAAATGGTGGTGGGACAGCACGTGCCGCCCAGGATACGCTAGGAGGCCGCCGCTGGTTTGCCAGAGGCTGGTGAATGCTGCCAGATTGAAGCGCTTCAGAGGCTTCAGGGCACGAACCGAGACGAGACGTGCCATGGCCGTGCCAACACGCGTACAAGAGCCGCTGTGCCACCAGATGGGCCCAGGAGCGCCCCTAATCTTCCCGGCCCTGTCTGCTTCGCCCCTGTGCTTCGTACGAGTACGAGCATGGCCCTTTGTCCTCTTCTTCCCACACGACGAAGAGAGAGCCTGCCGAGAGGTGCAAATCAGAGCGACTTCCGAGCCGCCGTAGACCGCCCTAACCTCTTTGGGGTTTTGATCGAGTAACACGGAACGTATCGATCGAGTCACAATCAAGTGGGGCCAGTCAAAGCCGGCCGGAAAGGGCAGAAGGCCCAGTGTGAGCATCCCATCGAGTAATGGATTGCCTTTTCGGCGCGTTTTTGAAGCCTTTCGGGCTCCTCTTCTGACCTTTTTCCTCTCGTCTGCCTTTGTTTCTTTGCAGATTTTTACTCGATTGCATTTCCCAGCCACGATCGTCAGACTTGCTTCCTCGGCTTGGAGGCGTTTCGTTCCCTGTTTTTGTATTTGTTTTGCCATGGCCATGGCCATTCTGTCCCTCGGCCTGTCCTTTTCCTTTTCTCCCCTCGTCCAGGTACAAAGTAGTTCCCTTGTGCTGGTTCACAGCAAGCCCGAGTAGTACGAGTACGAGTAGAATCATGACAATCACCTGCGCGGCAACGAAATACCTGCTGACGCCCCCAGTGTCGTCTTGCATTTTCCGTTCTCGTGACCTGCCTTTTCCATTACTCGATCGATACTCTGTGCCTTGTCCCCAGTGCCCCGTCTGCTGCTTCTAGGCCCTCTCTCTTTACCTAATGGCAACAAACGCCGTCTTTTCAGGCCTCCCCGTCTCCCTTGGCAGACAAGCACAGGACTTTTCTGTTCTTCGCGTGGTCCCCGGGGGCTTTTGTGCTCCAGCCCAAACATGCCGACAACGCCGATGCCGATGCGACGATGGATGCCAAAGGCTCCAACACCCGCGGATCTTTGTTTGCGCTCGTAACTCTCGTCTCGGAATCTGGAACGGGCGGCAGGCAATGCGGCAATGCGGGCAACGCAGGCAAGCAACCTGTCACATGGAAGAGTGCTGTAGCGAGTCGGAAAAGCGAGCACCAAGCCAGGCGTTTCCCCTCGTTCTGTCATTCTTTGTTATGCTATTGGCTGCCGCGCTTCCCCTTCCACAAAGAGAGCTCTGAATAGGAAGCAGTACAGTCACATCGTAGTCTGAACACGACGTACTGCGTTGGGCCCTCATCGGACCGTCCTCGTCTTTGTCTGTCCATGAGCCTCTTCCACACACCGTGCCGATCGTGCTGAACTGATAGGCTGGTAAATTCATCATGTATGAGCGGTTTGTCTATGTAGAACAACATGTCCAAAAACGGAAGATAGCCCAGAAAACGATGCCTCGTCTTCTCTTGTATCGCCAAGCCCTTCACAAACTCCCCTTTGGCAAGGTGAGGCCTATGCAATGCGTATCGTATTTGCCGTAAATTTGTCGTCTCCCATCCACTCGTTCCGAGGCCGTTTCTCCCATCGTCTCCTATCGTACAGACCGCCAGACTGTCCCAAGGCCTCGACTCTGTTTTCGAGGTGTGCCGGCCCGTGTGATGTCGTCCCCTACTTCTGCCGCTTCAGCGTCTTGACGGCCATCTCCACGAGGCCGTCCTTGGCCTCGCTCGGCGGGAACGCAGCAATGGACGCAATGGCCTGCTCGGCGTAGTCCTGAGCGAGTGCCCGCGTCTGCTCGATGCCGTCCGTGGACAGAACAATCTCGCGTGCCTGGGTCTAGTCAGTATTTCGGTACACAATCAAACACGGTGAAGGATGGATAGAGGGATAGAGAAGATGACGTCGGACCTTTTCTGCGTCACCCGGCTGGCTAAACTTGCGCCCCACGAGCTCGCCGAGCTCCGGCCGGTCGCGCCAGGCAAACAGCAGCGGCGCCGTCGCCAGGCCCAGCTCCAGGTCCGCACCAGCAGGCTTGCCCAGCTCCTTGGCCGAGCGCGTGTAGTCGAGCATTGTCGTCGACAGCTGGAAGGCCAGGCCCAGGTTTTTGCCGTACAGGTAGGCAGCCTCCACGGAGGCATTGTCGACGCCACCCAGCAGTGCGGCCGCGCGGCAGCTCTTGCTGATGAGCGACGCCGTCTTGAGGTACGTCTTTTGGAGGTAGTACTGCAGCGTGGCCTCGCTCCACACAGGGCGGGCCTCGTCACTGGCCGTGTTCTTGAGCTGCATGAACTCGCCCTCCACCAGGTTGGCAATGACAGTGGCCAGGAGCTCGACGACCTCGGCGTTGCGCAGGCGCGCAAGCGCAACAGACGCGCGGCCCAGCAAAAAGTCACCCGCAAGGACGGCCATCTTGTTGCCAAACTCCAGGTTGGCCGAAGGGGCGCCACGGCGCGACTCGGAGTGGTCGATGACGTCGTCGTGCAGCAGCGACGCCGTGTGGATGAGCTCGGTGATCTCGGCCAGGCGGCGCTGCGTCGGGAGGATCTCGGGTATGCTGGTCTCGTCGGCTGTCGACGAGGCGGAGGCGGAGGCGGAGGACGAAGAGGGAGAGGAGGAGGGCGACGAAGCGGAGGGGTCAGCAAAGGGCGAGGACGAGGCCCAGGACGGGTTAAAGTCGGACAGGACGCTGGCCGGCGAGATGGACACGTCCACGCCAGCCGACGCCTGGAGGGGCTGCTGCTGCTGCTGCTGCTGCTGGACATGGGCAGGCTGCAGCTGCGGCGCCTTGGGGCACAAGTACGTGGCCCGCGACATCAGCAGCACAATCAGCGGCCGCATGTGCTTGCCCTCGGCTTGTGTGTAGTACTTGGCTGCGCGGTCGAGCGACGGGTGGCCCGAACCCAGCAGCTTGCGCACGTCGCCAATCAGAAACTTCATCTCCTTGGCGACCGCCCGCAGCGGATCGATGGTCATTTCGTTCTTCTGGGCCCGGCTAAAGGCATTGGACACAATGTTGCCAGCCACAGATACGGCAGCGGCCCAAGCCGAGGATGACCGCCGATTGGCAAGCTGGCTCTGGCGGAGGTAGGTTTGGAGGTGGCGGAGTGGTGTACTGTTTCGGAAGAGGCCTTGCCGGCGTCGTTCGTGCTACATGGCTACTCTCTTGTGACGAGGCTGTCTTTTGGAGGCACCGTGCTGTGCAAGTGTACGCAGCCGCACTGCATAATGGGCCCTGAGTCGACCGGCGCAGGACGGCCGTCGCACGCCGTGTCGGGTGCAGCGGCACAGCTGCCGCGCCTCTGATATGCAACACCATGTTTCCGTCCTGTTGCTTGCCGTCGAAAGTCTGCTGTGGCTGTGGCTGTTGCTGTAGTCGGCGAGGTCGGAGCCGCCGGTCGAAGCTCGGTACGCGAACGACCCGTTTGTGTGTTGGCGGGCAGACTACCTGCTGGCGGCAGCGCACGATCAGTAGCAAGAGTGGTCGGATCGCCTGTGTGTTGAATCAAAGTCGTCAGTCGTCGGAACGGACGTTGTGACAATGGCTTCGTTTATGTCGTCGGGCCCGGAACTGCGGTTGCTCTGTTCCTCCGATCGTGGCTCAGTCTAGATTTTCCTGCCTCTACAGACGCCGGTCGTGCCTGCCCACCAAGCCACGGCAGCCCACAGGAGGGCAAGAAAAAACACGAGTTTGCGCCAATTGGGGCAGTTGAAGCCGTTATGGAGCCAATTCGGCCAATCACCATGCGCCGTTTGTGTCCCGCCCACCCCTTGATTGGTGTAATACTGCGCTTTCTCGTAGCTGCAGGCAGTTCCAGCCCGTGCCTGCCCTGTTCTCGATGGGTGCCTTACCTCGGTCTCCACATTTACGCCTGGAGCTTGGCAGGTGACGTGCTGGAAGTGCTGCAATGCGCGGCGGTTGCATCTTTGCCTACTCAGTACTATCGAAATACAGGCGCCTGGCTTCCCCTTGCTGCCTCACCTTGTCTGCATTGTAAGGCCACCAAAGCGCCAGTGCAACCCGCCCACGAAGTGGCTGCCGGATATGGTGCTTCTCACGATGACGCCCTCCATCGTGGAGGGCTTGGAGCGACTGCAAGCCGATGGACACTCGACGGGGAGCCTCAAGCTCGTCTTTTCGGACAATGGCGAGCCAGATCTCAGCTCGCCACAAGTCGCGGATCCCATCTCCCACGCCCAGATCCTGCGCCTCGCGACAGCTTTGACATCACTCCCAGCACCCAAGGCGCATACGGCCCCGACAACCCTCGAGGATCTCCTGGTCGGTGCTCGAGTCTATGTGCCGCCGCCAGCACCGAAACCTGAGCCGGTACGTCAAGCTTGGCCGCATACACTGCGCGGCACACCACGTCTTGCCCTCTCTCCGTCCACAGGCTAACAACGATACAGTCCCCCGAGTACAAGGCTTTGATGGCCCGCCTCCGCCGCGAGGCAGAGGCTCGCGCCTATGAACGCATGGTCAACCCGCCCGACGCCTACGATACCTCGGCATTTGCCCAGGTCAACCGCCCTGTCTACGCGGCCGACACGGGCGACGACGGTGTCACATTCAGCGACGTCAACCGCCAGGTCATGCTCATCTTCAACTTTGTTCTGACCATGGCGGGCGTGGCATATGCGCTGTGGATGCTGGCACGGTGGTGGCCGACGCCGTCGCGGCTGTTTTGGCCATGGGCGGCAGCATTGCGACAGGGATCGTCGAGTATGGCCTGTATGCAGGCTACGTTTGGCATCTGGCCGATGCGGCGCGGCAGGAGAAGAATGCGCCAAAGGAAGTGCGCGAGGTGGTGAACACCTGGGCCGTCGGGCCGGGCGCGAAGGACAACGCAGGCAGCCATTCGGCAGAGGAGGAGACACCGCAAAAGAGCGGCACAGCTGGGCGTGCGACGTGTTGCTACCAGGCGAAAAGGGAGCCAGTGGAATTGACAGCACACAGGCTCGGAGGCGGAAAAAGGAGACAGCAGCATAGGACACCTTTGTCCACGGCGTTTGACTTGGCGTATATGGACACGTTTGGCGTCGAATTGTTCGGACTTTTAGTCGCACGAACGCACAATATCAATTGTTTCGTTCCTTGTATCATCTGTACGTCGAACGACTTTGTAATCCGGAGTAGATTGTCGTCCCAAAAGCACTTTGAGTTGTTGATGACATCACGTGCTCACGCGAGGGCGGGAAGACGCGCTCCCTCCCCAAACGCGTCAAATGGAGCTGCGATGCGCGTCGCCAAAGCGGGGCACCCCCAAAATACAGAGCACAGAGGGCAGCTTCTTTTATTCGCGACACGGCCAGATAGCAGAGGCACGGCCATGTTAAAGTGGCCTCTTATCTCCTGCGGAGTTGTTTGCGGCCCATTTCTTAGTTTCTCTTGGGAAAACCATCTCGTACCACCCGCAGCCATTGCTAGATGCGCCCGACGCATTGTTTACATCCCAGCAACATATCCTAACCACCATCCAAACACTCTTACTTGCGCCCATTTCCAAGGCTTCAACACGGCCTGCTTCACTCCTGAGCTCAACTTTACACAAGGCGGCCATTGCGTCGACCTGCGCAGCGACGACCAGCTCGCCTATCCGCTATGCGATTTATGACACCAGACACACCGGGCACGCGTTCGCTCGAGGAGTCGCCGGCGAAGAAGGGGACGATGGCCAAGGGCGCAGAGACTCTGAGCTGCGTGGAGATGGCCACACCGTCTGCCACGCCGAGGCCGACGCCGAGGCCGACGCCCACGCCCACGCCATCACCGACCAAGCGGCCGCAAGCGGCTGCCGCTACGACCAAAAAGCCCACACGACGCGCCATCCGGACGTACGGCAAGAAGCGTGCTCTGCCCGACGCAGACGAGCCACAACCACAAAAGCGGACAAGGACTGCGTCGACGATGCCAGCGGCGGTGCCAGTGGCCGCAACAGGACCACCACCAGTGCGACGCGACTCCGTGGCAGACGAGGTGTCGAGACAGCTGCAGAAGGAAGCGGCCGAGGCCGCGTCGAGAAACGACAGACGGCCGCACACACCAGTCGAGGCGAGCCCCAAGACCAGCCTGCGCAAAGCCACACCACCGCGGATCGCCTCTAGTCCGCGCCGGGTCGGCATCCTGCGATACTTTCAGCCCGCGGTACGAGGTGCACCGCCGCCGCCGCCGCCCTCTCTGCCTGAACCTTGCTCTCCTGCAGCATCGATACTGTCCATGTCTTCGCTCTCGTCGTGCTCATGCCCAGCCTCGTCCACAGCGTCGTTCCGGTCAATATCACCATCGGCAGCGTCCCCGCCCTCGGCGAGTCATTGTCCTCTGTGGACAGGACGGCCTTTGCAGCCGACGAGCCAGACTCGCCACGGCCCGCGCCTGTCTGGAGGGCCTCTGGGCCACGGCCGAGACCGAAACGGCGGCTGACGATCCGGCCCGACCAAGAGATGGCAGCAGCGACAGCGAAAGGGATACATTGGCGACCGAGACCAGAATACGGAACAAGAAGAGCAGATGCAGGAGGCAGACGACCAAGACAGAGAGAGCCCTTTGCTCGCGACAGGCTCCAGCATGATGGCAGCATCAAGTACGCGCATGCGACTGCGCCTGGGCTTGGGCCTGTCGAGCACAGCAGCAACGTCGACGACAAGGAAGCGGAAAAAGACAGCGGGCCCACCATCCGTGCAGACGACCTTGAGCCTGGCCATTGCTTCACGGAACGGCGGAGCCAGCGACTCGGCATCGGTGCGGGAGTGCAAGGAGTGCAACATTCTCTACAACCCCCTGCACGAAAAAGACGCCAAGTTCCACGCGCGCTACCATGCATCAGAGTGCCGGAAGCAGAAAAATAAACAAAACAGCCACGGCCACGGCTACTACGGGGTGAGGTTACGTTAGAAGAGTATAGCTGAAAGGTAGCACTGGGGCGTTTGTGAGCATGAATCTCACGCAGCGTTTCATTCGAGAACAGCATAGTTCCTATGTATGTACACACACACTGTTGTTCCAACTGGCATCCTCCTTCTATTCATACTCGTATCTGGTGCCTACGCGACTTGTTGGGCATTCGGGCAAAAATAAATATGCAAAAAACTCCAAAAAAACAATCTTCATTAGAAGATTGTAATTAACTGCACAATGCGTCGGCCGGGAATCGAACCCGGGGCCTGTCGATGGCAACGACAGATTTTACCACTAAACCACCGACGCTTGTCGCAGATGCTGCTTTTTGATTTGCTCATCGGTATGCTGGTATATGTAGCCACGAGCTCTGCCAGCACGGGAATGGTCGCAAATCGAACAGTATTCCGGGGAGGGCGAATTGAAGCGCAACGAAGGCATTGTTACAATACACATTTTAATTTCATTATCGCTGATGCTTATGTTGCCGTGTCTTTTTTTCAGTCAAAGCAGCTGAGCATTTCTCTCTTCAATTGGCTGGGTGGTCAAAGATATGTTTATTCCTATTCGAACAGATGTGAAATGCAAGCAGAAAGCGAAAAGCATCCGCAAAGAAAGACACCGGCCGATGCCCGGTCATTTTAGCAGCACAAAGAAGAGCCAAAGAAAACCAAAGAAAAGCCAAAGAAAAGCCAAAGAACAAGCAAAGGACAGTCATACATCGTGGCACCGAGATTCATGTCTCCCGCTGTTTACAGCTTCGAGGGCGCCTCGGGTTCTTGACCTCGACCAGCAGCTTGCCCGTGTTGACGCCCTTGAACAGGTCGGCCAGCGCCTGCTCGGCCACATGCAGGCCGCCCTTGACAACGTACTCCTTGCTCTTGAGCTTGCCCTCGGCCACCCACCTGGCCAGCTCGCCAACGGCGGTGGCATTCTCGGCCGCGTAGTCAAAGACCAGGAAGCCCTGCATCTTGATGCGCTGCACGACGACCTGCAGGATGTTCTTGGGGCCCTGGACGTCCGTGGTGTTGTACTGGCTGATGCCGCCGCACATGACGAAGCGCGCATGCAGGTTGGCGCGGCCCAGGGCCAGGTCGAGGATGTCGCCGCCAACATTGTCCCAGTACACGTCGATCTTGTCCGGCGTCGCGGCCTTGAAACTGCTTGCGCAAAGTCGGCATCCTTGTAGTTGATGCCGGCGTCAAAGCCCAGGTCCTGGGTGAGCCACTTGACCTTGTCGGCGCTGCCCGCAATGCCGACGACGCGCTTGGCGCCCAGGATCTTGGCCATCTGGCCGACCACGCTGCCCGTTGCGCCAGCCGCGCCCGAGACGACAACGGTGTCGGTGGGCTTGATGCCGTCGGCGACCTTCATGAGGCCAAAGTAGGCGGTCAGGCCGGTGGCACCCAGAGCGCTGACCAGGTCAATGGGCCGCAGGCGGCTGCGCAGAGCGGCGGGCATGGCGGCAAAGGGTTCTCGACCATGGCCTCGTGCACGACGGCGACCTCGGTCCAGCCGGAGAAGGACACGACAATGTCGCCCTCGGCGGCCTTGGACGACCGGGAGGCCAGCACGCGGGCGACGGACACACCACGCATGACGGCGCCGATCTGAACAGGGGGCAGGTAGGACGGGCGGTCGTTGAGCCAGCCGCGCATGGCCGGGTCGAGACTGAGGTAGAGACTCTCGACCAGCAGGAAGCCGTCCTGGAGGTCGGCGGCAGTGGGTGCCGGGGCGGTCTCGACACGGAACGTCTGGCCGGGGACGATGTGGGTGGCGGGCCGCTCGGCGAGGAGGACAGAGGTGTTCTGGCGCGCCATGGTGAAGCTGTGTGAGGCTGTGTGGTGGTGAGGGTGTGAGTGGGCTTGGACGTGCGTGGGGAGGAGCGCGGGGGCAAGTGAAGTCGGGCTGAGGCGAGGCGATGAGAGAAGAGAGGTGCTGTCAATTGCTGTCTACCAAGACACAGGAAGGCAGAGGTGCAACGTGGAACGAGGCTCTCGTCTTTTATCTATTCTTCGAGACACTCCCCAAGACAGACACCCATCCGGAGCTCAATCAGCTAGCAGCATGGAGGCAGCAGCCACGCCACCGGCCACTCCTCGACTGCCGAGTCCGTTCTGGTCGTGGCCTCGGGCCCGTGCTTTCGTCTTTCCTCCCGCACAGCAACGCAATACTGAGTCGAGGTACACGATTGCCAAACGGACAGAATTGAACTGTGCACTACGTCCACCCCCCCCCCCCCCCCCATCACTCCGTCCTTCTCGTCGCCCTCCCTGTTTAGTACCGGCTTCCTAGTACCAGGTCAGCTAGGGCCGGATGCGAGGCAGGCGATGGAGGAAAGGATAGAAGACATACCGGCGACTCGAGACACGAGGGACAAGCGCGGTGGCGCTACGCACGAGTACTCGTACTAATCAAAAAAAGCTGGAGACCCAGCAGTTACGGGCGTTTTACAATATGAGGGCCTCGGGGGCTACTGTTTTAGGAACTGGATCCCGCTGTCTTTCAGCGACTTCGTAGGGGGGTGAGCGTTGGTCGAGGCGTGTGTCGGCGACGAGCAACCGAGATGGACACCGTGAAACCGTCCAGGGAAAAAGAGCTGGAGTACATGGATCTTGGATCTTACATGGGAGGGCAATGAAAGAACGGCAAGGTGTTTGCAATGAGAAAACTGTTCGTACGAGTACTTTGTATGTCCAGATGGCCGTAGTGTTGACTTCTTTTCTGTTCTTCGTCCTTTGTCTCCCGGTCTGTACGACCAGCCAACGGTCCGTTTCCCAATGGTCTTGGAAGCGGCCGAAAATGGGCTGCACAGATTTCTGCTGTGCTCCGCAGAGCAGCTTCGGGGACTTTGCAGCAAGTCTTGCATTACCAATCCAAGCACAAGCGCAGGCCGATGCAGGGAACTAGAAGGACAGTCGAAGAAGCAGCATCGAAGCCACGGCAACACAGGGCCGCTGCGGTCTCGAACGATCCGCAAACCGTTGTTATCGAGCTACGCGTAGAGGCGCGCCTTTGACAGTGGCTTCTTGGCCGCCGAGGCTCTTTGTCTCGGACGGCATTGTGCGCGTGGACCAGCGGCGGCACTTCCAGATAGGCACAAGTGTCCATGCAGTGGGTAGTGGGCAATGGGTATGCGGCAGTACGAGTACTCGTACTTTGTAGATGCTCATGCGTCCGACTCTGCGGTGTTCCAGTTGTACTACGCGCAGATGAGTAGTACAGCACGAAAGCTGCCAGAACGGCGGTGGATGGGGCGAGTGCCGAGGCCCAGATTCGTGGCTTTGTCAGCAGCGCTACGAAGACTCGATTTTTCTTTATTTTTTCTACCAAACGTCGTGGGCGCCCGGCTTCTACGAGTCGTTCAGGCAAGTCTCCCGGCGGGACGGTGGGATTCACGTCATGGCCGTTGCTCGTCTTTCAGTTTCAATCTCATTTTGACGTCGATTCCATTTTTTAGCCGAGGCAGAGCTGCCCTTGTCGAGCAGTCTACTCGTACCTTTGAGATCTCAATGTAACTATCCTCTTTTTTGCCGTCGCCGAAGACGCCGAGCTCGTCAGGCCCGTGCCCTCGCGGCCTCGCTCTTTCAGCCTCATGCGCCTACTTCGTCTCGACATATCCCGTCACCTTGGCCAGTGCACTGCGCACCGGCACGTTGACGCTGCCGCCCGGCTGCGGGAAGCCCTCGATCTGCACGCCCTCGCGGAACAGCAGCACGTGTGACGAGCCGCCAAAGTGGAACATGCCCATCTCGTCGCCCTTGTTGATGTGCTGGCCTTCCTTGACGCCAATCTCGCAGGTGCTGACCTCGTCCATGCCGACGCCGATAAACGCCATCAGGCCAATGTCCTTGTTGTCGGCCTCGATGAAGATGATGGCACGGGTGGCCAGAGCCGTCAGGTAGCCCTGGGCAACGGTAATGCCCTTGGCGTCAATGTCGTGGTGGCTGAAGCCCTCCTGGCCCTCAAACAGCGGCTCGCTAAAGTAGGTGCCGTCCTGCACAAACGCACGCTTGATGGTGCCCGAGATGGGTGCGTGCCAGCGGTGGTACGACAGCGCCGACAAAAAGGCCTGGTACACGGTGGCCTGGTCAAACTGGTGCGCCAGCGGATCGTGCGCCAGCATGTCGAGCACGCTGTAGGGCTGGCCCTTGATCCAGAAGCGGTCGCGCAGCTGCGCCTTGCGGGCGACGTGGAATGTGCGGCTCTCGCAGGCGTTGTTGACGACGGCCAGGTTGTCGGGCTCGGCGACAGGGCGAGCCTCGTCGCGGACGTGGCGCGTGAAGAAGTCATCCCACGACGTGTAGCCGTAGTGCTTGGCGGTCGGGTCGCAGACGTACATGTCCTCAAACTTGTGGTCGGTCTTGTACGGCGCGTTGGCCACCTCCATGAGGTCCTTGTAGCCGACCTTGCCAAACCAGCCCGTCTCGTGGTCGCCCAGCACCTCGGCGGACGCGGGCGTCAGCAGGTACTTGCCCAGGCGTTGAGCACCTTCTTGAGCATGCGGTTGACGTCCGGTCCAGGAAGGCGGCGTGGCCGCTGGGCGTGCCCATGGCGTAGTCAAAGATGGCGCACAGCGGCACGCCGACCATGCCGACGCTCTGGGCGGCGTTGGTCCATTCGGGCGCCTTGCTGAAGCTGTGGTTGAGCACGTCGAGCATGTGCACGTAGTCACGGATCTGGCGGCCGCCAGTAGGGTCGTTCTGGTAGACGCGGCGGTTGGGCACCTCGTCCCACATGGACGTAAAGTACATGTACACGCGCGGGTTGGTCTCGATGAGCTCCTGGAACTCCTTGAGCACAGGCGTCAGGGCCTCGCGCTTGGGCTTGTTGTCAATGTGCTCGACCGTCTGGCGCAGCCACTCATGCTGCACGCGGTGTCTGCTGGCAGCCAGCCACCCGCGCTGAGGTTGTCAGCAGTGACTTTATACGAAGAACAGGAGAAAGGAAGAGAGGGTAAGAAGCAAAACCCAAAACTCAAAAACCCAAAAAGAAACAAGCAGTCCAAAACGTACTGATGCCGCCGAAACAGCTCCGGATCTCGTGCTCGTCACCGTGTTGCCACACATGATTGCGGTGTTGTGTGTTGTCTGTGAGCTGTATGTAAAGTGATGCCGATGGCTAGGATCGAGAACCGTGGTGATCGCTTGTCAATGGATGCCGCAGAGTGCCAACAGGAGATCATGTAGAACGCCAAGAAACAAGTCCTCGTTTCGAGCAGCTCCCTCCACGCAGCTCTTAAATAGGGACGTGGCTCCCCTAGCTAGCTGTTGATCGGATGCTCTTCCGTACGACGTTTGACGGTTGCTGACGTCATGTAGCAGAGACCGAGAGACCGCTAGGCGCGTTTGTCAGGCCATGTCCTGCGCGCAGACAAAGGGACGGACAGGCAAGAAAGAACGCAGACCAGGGCCAAGGCCCCGTAGACCCGTAATTCCACTTGCAGCGCATCCCTTGTCAAGCATGAGTGACGAATCGCGATCTCGCGTCCGCAGACGATGACAGCCTTGTGCCAAGATTTTCGCTGCTTTGGGGTTTCTTGTATCATTCAGCAACCTCCTTCTCCTCTCGTTTGCCAAGCCAAAGCAGGGACGCTAGTGTTTTCTGGCACTTATACGTGGACCCGCTTAACAAGGTCGGCTCCATATGTATCTATCCGAACCTCTTACAACTCACGCGTCAGCAACCTCCATGTCGACCACCTTCCGTGTCCCGTTCCGGACTTCTTTGTAGTCTTCCGTCTTGCACACATCCGGTCTCTCTCTCTGCCTCACACTGCTACAGCTTGCACGCCTTCGTCCGCACGCGGAACACGCCCACTGACCCACAGCCTCGCCAAGGGGTTAGCGTCGGGTGTGTGGCACCTGGCTGTGTCTGACCAACTGTCCGCCTTGCACACGTCGTCCGGGTCGCGGCCCATGTATTCAAAATGCCCCAAGGACGGCTTGTGAGGCAGTGGCGCTGCTCCAGTGGTGTCCCGATGGCATACGGTCTGGCAGGGTCGGCAGCCGGGACGAGCTCTGTGTATGTTGCACAGGCGGTCGAGTCAAAGCTGGTGCGGCGGTCATCGACCTTGAGGCCTTGGCTGGGATGCGGCCAGATGCAGAGACGCAGTGGCAATGTCTTGGGTAAGCCCAGATGGCGGCGGCGACGGCCAGAAGGGTGCAAGTGGCCGGCCGTTTGAGCCGCAATGTAACGCGTCAGCCGCCCGGCTAGGTCCGTTTGGCAGCAAGGCACCGGGGGGCCAGTCCATGCTCGCTAGAGGAGAAGAGGAGGCCTGGACCGCGGCGGCGAGGGAGAGTACAGCCAGTGTATAGACTGGCCTTTGATGGCCTTGCGAGGTCTGGTGAAGTTGTGCCCTGTAACGATAGCTCAACGGAGGAGTGCTAGCCCGTAAGAAGAACAAGCTTCCCATCTTCCTGCTCACCTCATTACTACGTTGTGTCATGTTGGGTGTATCATTCAAACATTATTCATCTATTGTGTTTATTTGTTTCGAGTTCGTTATAGATTAATATCGCATTCTCTTTCGTTCCTGGGTTTTGAAATGCTGCATCTGGATGAAGAGCCCTGGAATACTCGACAGGGTAAGATGGAAAAAAGAGGGGGAAAAAAACAAGAAAGATGAGAAGCTCCCAAGCACAAAAGCTCTCGCCTCATCACAGGCCCAGAATAGACCGCATCACCGTTTCCAGCTTCGCTGCGCACGCCGCCTCGTCGCCGGCCACCTCTTGCGCACGCCACGCCACAAAGCGATCCGGCCGCACCAGCACGGCACCTGACTCGCCGACGCCTCGCAGCTCGGCCCAGGCAAAGTAAAAGTCCCCCAGTCCTGGCGGAAGCCGATGGTGTGCACTTCGAGCGGCACGCCACCCAGAGCCTGGACACGCGAGCGGCGGCAGCATGCCAGGCCTCGCCACGATGCCCGTAAACATGACAAACTTGCCGTGGCCGGCAATGTCAATGTGGACATGGGCTTCGTAGACGGGATGGCGCCACGGTTGAGCCAGGCATGGGCAGACGGCTGCCCGGATACGTGTTGGGCTCATGGTACAGGATGGGGTTGACGGCGGCACGGCCGGGCAGCGTCCAAGCCTCGGGCTCGTCGGCGGCATAGACTCCCTGGCCGTCATAGTGCTGGTTCATCTCGATGCCCAGGCCGTGGAACTCGTGGGTCGAGTGCTGGATGGCCTTGTGTAGTGTGTGGCGGCGGGCCTGTCCGGCAGGCGTGGACGCCTCGAGCTCGTCAAGAATGGCGCGGCGATCCTCCACCGCCTTGGGAAGAGCGCCCAGAGCGTCCCAGACATTGTAGTGGTCGCGGAAGCCTTGGTTGGCGCGTGTGATGATGCCCTTGCCGACGGGCTGGCGCTCCACGCTGTAGGTGTGCAGCAGCTTGGGACTGGCGAGGCCCTTGTGCACATAGGCGACCTTCCACGCCAGGTTATAGGCGTCCTGGATACACGTGTTGGAGCCCAGGCCGTTGAAGGGGGGTGGCGGTGGACGGCGTCGCCGAGGCAAAAGACGTTGCCGACCGAGTACGTCTCGGCGACAGTCTCGTTGATGAACCACTTGCTGACGTTTAGATCTCGGCGGGCGTATCGTCGCCGATAAAGTCGCGCACACGGGCCAAGTACTCCTCTTGGTCGTCTTGGAGAGGACCTCGTAGTTGTCGGCACCATCGACGTCGTGGCTCGGGAACAGAATAAACATCCACTCATGCACGGCTTGACCATGCGCACAAGGCTCATCCAGCCAAAGGCAGGGTGTTCACGGTCGGGCTGCATGACCCAGTGAAGGTTACCACGGCGGGCGTCCACGAGTGCGACAGATCGGCACGCACGAGGACGTTGACGGCCAGGCCTTGGCCAGGCTTCTTGATCAGCGGCAGGTTCAGCTGCTTGACGACCTGGCTCTGCGCGCCGTCCGCGCCAAAGATGTACTTGCTGCGCACGCGGTACTCGACGTTGGACAGTTTGTCATACAGCGTCGCCGTGTACAGGCCCGTGTCCGAGTCCTGCGTAAATCTGACAAGCGCCGTGTCGAAGCGCATCTTGTAGCCGCTGTTGGTGGCGTGCCGCACGAGGACAGGCTCAAGCAGCGTCTGCGGCAGGTCCACTGGCGCACAGGGGCTCGCCGACTCGTAGTCCGCCTTGATTGTTAGAGACCATGACACACGGTTGACAGCAAATCGAAAGGCGAGCAATGGCGAGCAAGACAAAGCCACGAAACGTGAGAGTGGCCGATGAGCTTACCTTTCGCTTGGGATCGTTACCCAGGAGTAGATGCGTGCGTATTCGGCACCGGCCATGCTGTGGCACCAGCGCGTATGCAACATGCAGCTGCCCTCGGACGACACCTGCTTGAGGTCTGCGTCGAGGCCAATGTCGCGCAGGCACTCAAGCGCCGCAATGTTGGTGATGTGCGCGCGGGCGTGTTGGCCGTGCCCGGCGCCGCACTGATCATGATGCCCTTGAGGCCATACTCGGGCTAGGAAACAAGCGAGCGATGCGCCAGCGGGACCAGCGCCGACCACCAAAAACTCAGTCTCGAGGACCTCGCTGCTGACGGCAGCAGGTGGACGACCGGCTACACCAGGCGGGGCGGAGGGTGTGCAGAGGGATTGGATGCCGAGGACGCATCCGCCGCAAGTACATCATCGGCCGCGGGGCTGCCCCGAACACGGCTGCGGCATGACGCAAGGTCGACTGTGATGATGGAGCAGGAGTGCTGGAAGAAAGTGGCGGCGTGCTGCCTGTGCTATCGCTGGGCCGGGCGGTGTCATGGTCATCGTGCGCGATCAACAACCAGGAAGAGGGAATGGGGCCCGAGAGCGAAAAGAGGGACGAGTGGGCCGAATAGGATCGAACGAGACGACAAAGCCAATAAAGAAGCAGGATGAAGACGGGTATCTGCGCTGTATTCGTTCCAGGTATCGAGGACAGATGATGAAGGAGAGAACAGTATGAGAAGGATGCTGGCATGTCGTGGTGGCAAGGGTGCAGAGCGCAGAGAGGCCTCAGCAGATGATGGGTTTATGTACTCATATCTATTCTGTGCCTCTCGCGTTCTTGTGAGAATGGTAGACTTCTGGCCTTCTTGAGCAGCCCTGTACGTGTCGCGCTCCCTAGACTGACAAAGCGTTATGTAAGTGAAGGTAAAATGATGACGGAGACAACAAAATTGGGTACAACTGGGGAGGACGGAATGGACAAATGGAAATATCAGAACTACGTCGGAACATAGGAACGACTGAGCAAGGATGGCTAGACATGCCGAACAGCATCGCACTGATTGGTTCGGGTGGATCAGATGCTCAGGGCTGAACATTGAGCCAGACTCCGTCTCCTGCGACGCCATCGTGTGTCTGCGTCTCAGCCTGTAGTTCCGTGTCTGCGGAAGTGCGTGTGTGTCTGCATCTGCCATGACATGACATGCGCAGTCGGGCCATATCCTCTTTGAGGAAGCGAGGGAGTGTGGAAAGTGTGTACAGCCGTTGAATGGCAAACCTTCTTCGAAACACATTGACAATGCCCGTCCATCCAACACAAAGTGCGGCTGATGTAGCCCGCTAGGGGTCTCCAAGTGGAGATATGGGTGTGATGCGGGATAGCGTGGGCGAACAAGACACAAAAGGGGGGGGGAGATCAAACGAAGACAGTCCGAAGATCGTCCGACGCCATCCGCGGCCCCATCCCTCCGCATTCAGCATCCGCCCCCAGTAAAAAGACGGAAAATGGGACGGTCTCGGGCAGGAGAAACAATAAGAGAGGAAATACAAAGTAAAGCAATGTCCCGAGTGGCGACTGGATCTATTCTCGGGAAATGATGCTGAGCGGGCGCGTGGATTTTCGTACAAACGTTCCCCAGATTGGCCCATTCGCTCCAGGTGCAACTTCGGGGCATCTCTGTTGTCCTCGCGCCGCTGTTGACTACTGCTGTGCGAGACTCTCGTGGTAGACTTCACATATGCTTTTGCCGTATCTCCGTAACAATGCAATGCAAGCCGTACGCGTGCACGTCAAAGACCGTGGTGCCAATTGCCGAACGTCTCTTCTGTGGGTGATGCGCCCCGACGCATCTCCGTCTCGACCTTGCACATCCGTACTTCCTAGTGAGGTTTTTGCTTTCGATCGTAGTTGACTGTGACCAACATACTTGAGCATGTTGTAGCAATGACATTGGACATGAAGAGAATGAGAAGGAGAGACATGACAAGGGGATTCAGAAACAGAACTGGAAACGTACCACACGTTCAGCAATGCCGCCCGACACGGCGGCCCCGCAAGATCTCACGTGTGCGAGATGCCCACAGGACTCCGCCGGTGCCGGCAAGGCTCCTGACAACTTGGCTTCTCGGAGGTCGAGGGCCGCAAGCCAAGTGAAGCAGGCGGACACGTCGCGCTGTGTCAAGAAGCACTCTGTGGGCGGCTGTGGGCGGCTTTGGGCGAGCCAAAGCCCAAGACGAACCGATCGCAGGCGTCACCAATTGCGCAGCTGTTTCTATCTTGTATACCTTCACAAAGTCATCGAGCTCTTGTCTCGGTGGTAACAGTCACCTGTATTTTTAGCTTATAGGGAGCAAAGGGGCCGGACCAAGGCGGCACAATAAACAAGAGGAAGAAACGAGTGTCGTGTGAAGCAAAAGATACAAAAGAATAAAGAAGCAGGAAAGGCCCTCGCTCATCGATCTGTGTTCTCACACCAAACACAAAAGCACACCAGCAGTACGCCTATTTCGCAGAATCTTGTCCTCCTTCTGTCCTCCTGTGTGCTCCTGTGCTCCTCCAAAGTTGCCCCTTGAATATCAAAAACACGCCTATTCTTCCAAGAAAATCCATGGAAACAGCAAGAATACAAAAACAACAGAAACGCACAACAGCCAAATCAAAATCAATGAAGCAAGAAATGTCCAATGTCCAATGCGCACGCACAAAATGTTCCAGCAATGCTCCCAAGAGTCGTGATTCTGCATGTCTTTGTGCCTTGCGCGCCTTGTGTAGCCCCCAACCTTTGTCGCTGCGGGTTGCCCCGGCCCAGCATATCCGGCCTCCTCTTTTCCTTGGTCGTTTCCTTATCCCACCCATCCGTCGTTGTCAGTCGTGTGTCGTATCGAGTATGCACAGTTCAGAGTTGAGCCTGTTGTCGTCATCGCTGGGCCTCCAGTTATATCGTCCCTGTCCGACTATTCCGTTCGATAAAACTTCTTGTACAGGAGGTGCAGCAAAAGGTTGACGTTCAGCCGCAGGTTGCCCTCAAAGACGTTCATGAACTGGTGCGCCTCGAACTGCGCCTGCAACAGGTCCTCAATCGACACGAGCGCACTGGCGCCGGGGATCTGGATGTGGCCGCGCGAGCCCTCAATGGAAAACACGCCGACCTCGTCGCAGGAAATGGTCAGGTTGATCCGGTCGTAGTCGCGCTCATTGACGCCCGTCCACGATACCACCGCACCCTTCTCGGCAAGCGCCCTCACGCGCTGTACTTGTACGAGCCGAACTTGGGCACACGGCCGCTGCGCTCCAGCTCGCGCTGGTGGTTGTACTGCTTGGTGAATGGCAAGAGGAACCGTTTTTTGCTGTTGTTCGAGTGTTAGCATACGCCTTCATAGATCACGACAAATCAACGCGCACGTCCCCGGTCCACGTACCCCTTCTTGTTCTGCAGCGTTGCCATTGCCTGCTCAATGTAGTCGTCATAGCTCTTGCGCTTCTGCTCTAGATACTTGGCCTTTCGTGCAGGTTACCCAGCGTAAGACGCACACCCTCCAGCTCGCGCTGCCGCTGCACGCGCCGCCGGCTCTTGGTGCGGATGTCCAGTGCGATCGCGTTCAGCACATCCTGGTAGTGATTTTGCTTGGAGATCCGGCCCAGCTGCTCCAGCCGCAGCACATTCTCAAGAGCCGTACGCTTGAGATCGTAGTAGGACATGCGGGTCACGTCCACCATGTTGGCGTCCGAGTACGCGCCGCGAGTGTTGCTGCCGACTGCAAAGTCATCCCGTAGCAGCGACTGCCATTTCTGCTCGTCTTGTGGCTGGATCGGCTTCACAAGCACGTCCAGGAGATTCACGCCAGTCTGCACACGGATGATATACAGAATGCATCGCTTCGTCTCCATGAACAGTGCCTTGACCTCCGCCTCGGGGTCATCCACATCGTGCAGCTTGGGCGTGAGATACATTTGAATGTCCGACGAGCCGGCCGCCGTCATCTCGCTCTCGTTGTTCTTCGCACTGCCGAGCTCGTGAACAATCTCGCGCAGCGTGTCGTCACGGTTCGGGCAAATGGCGGGCAGCTCCGACACCACCATCTGGTGGATCGCAAAGATGTCCGTCATCTTGATGTATAGCGTCGGCTTGTTCTTGGCATACAGGTCGTTGAACTCGTCAATGTCAAAGGTGCTCTCTGCGTCAGGGACGGACACGAGCGCCTCCATGATGCGGCCGAGACGGGCCACCGAGTCGGAAATAAATGCATTCAGCGGCAGCAAGTGGATGTTGTCGCCGCCAAACGGCCGGCCGCTTGCAATCTGGCCGAGCACCTTGGCCACTTCGCTCAAGTTGCGCTTCTGAAGCGGGCTGAGGTTCTTGTCGATAACGCCGACGTTCTCCGGCGACGTGACGGCTGGCTGGAGGTAGAAGCGCCATAGCCAGTTGCCAACGACTTGCAAAAGGTGCTGAGGAGGGTCACGCTGGAAGTGCTGGCAGAGCGAGTCGAACATCTGCCGGCAGATGAAGCGAATTCCGTACGGCAGGCGAGGCAGGAGGTCCTCGAGCGACAGCAGGAACTGGTCGGAGATCTCGCGCAGGTCACGGAGATGGTCGATAAACAGCTCCTGCGTCTCGGGGTCCTTGATGGCGTGTTCGCGCGGACGTCGCGCGGCCGGTGGCTGGGTTGGCCCGTCCGGAGCTCCTCGTTGTTGATGGCCGACCGGTAGATTTGCAGTGGGTCGCTCTCCAAGTCGAGCGCGGGATCTTCGATAATGTTGTCGCGGATCATAGGGCCCAGGAGGTCACGCAGGTATTTCCGGTCACGGGGCGATCGTGTGTAGTTGGCGAGCAGCTTTTGCCAGAAATAGTTGCCCCGAACGTACTCCTGGATGGACGAAGACCCATCGACTTCCTCGCTTATCGAGCGGGAAATCAGCTTGAGAAGGTAGTACTCCTCTCTCCGCTTCTGCGCATAGCCAAACAGGCTCATGATCAGAAGCTCAATCCGACGCCACTCCTTCTCGGACATGCCTGCATGCGAACGCGGCGGAACAGGCGGGCCAGATACTGGGGCTGGGTCTGCAGATTAAAGAAGAGCTGCTGGTACGATTCCAGCTTCTTGCGAGAGCCCTTGTTCAGCGCCTTGAGGTCGAACTGGTTGGCGGATGTCATTGGCGTGCTGGCGAGGATATTGCCGGCGTGGCCGCCGTAGTTGCTTTGGTGACGCACAACCTCGTCCAAGGTGATCTTGTTCTTGACGAGCAGGGCGATCTTGATGTCGAGCTGGTCAATGTACTGCTCCATCGTTTCGTTTTGGCGGACCTGCTGCACAACGGTCTTGCGCATGGCGCTCGAACTCGACCTCCTCGTTGAAGTCAAAGTCGCTGTCGTTGAGCAGATGAACAAAGTTCTTCACAGCATTGACGGGAGGGTTCTTGCCAGTGGTAAGACTCTTGTACGCCTCCCCCTGCATTTTGGCGCGGACAAAGCTCTGGATCTTGACAACGCGTTGCATGTTCTCGTTGAAGAACCGCTTCTTCTCGGCAAACTGGCGGCGGACAATGAAGGCCTTGGCAGCGGCCTGCAGGGCGATGATCGACTCTCCTCCTCGTCGAGCTGGTTGAGGAGCTCCCCAATTTGGTTACGAAGCAACATGGCCCGAGCGAGGGCCTGTAGCTGCACGATTTCGGGCTCGTTGGAGCGCAGATCCTCCAGGAATTCCGAGTGCTTCTGGCGGAAGATGAAGGCACGCGCATGCGCCTGCAGCCGCGTGACTTGGGGTTCCTGGGCAGAGAGCGCATTCAGATCGCCGGCAACCCGGAGGCGCTCCAGCATGCACGGACATGAGACTGCAGCTCAACAACCTCAGCCTCGCACTCCTGGAGGCCATCCAGCGTATCGGTGATGTTGCGTCTAACAGCAGCGGCCCGAACGCAAGCCTGGAGAGCTTCGACCTGGACACATGCTGGCGCAGCTCGGCTTTGAGGGCAGATACAGACTGTCGGCAGTGTTGCCCCTTGACACGGCCTGCAATATCTCCCATTGAGGGGCATAGTGGGCAAGTGCCTCTTTCTGCAGGTGGATCTGGCGTCTTGTTAGCATAGCCCTTGCGGCGGCCTGGAGGTCGGCAATAGCGTGGCTCTCTGCAAAGAGTGCCGCCCGTTCGTCCTCCAGGCGCCGTCTCAGTAGGGTACCGCGAACGGCTGCCTGCAAAGCTGTGGCCGAACCGGCCGCATGCTTGGCATCCTGCTTCTGAGAAAGCATCTCTCGGCGCGCCAGGTATCCCGGAAAACAGCCTGAATGTTTCGCACGGGCCCCGAAGCCTGCTGCAACCGAGAGCGAGTGTCCCGTACCTGGCTGCGGACCTTTTTGGCCCGAATGAGGCTCTGAAGCTCAAGGATATCTCCCTCCACGCTCCCCAGACAGTGTTCTTTCTCATGCTGCCGCTGGCGGACAAGGAAGCCGCGCGCCGCGCTCTGTAAATCGACAGCGAAGCGCCGCATCTGCATCCGATAGTCGATGATCTGTCTGGCAAAGTCACCACGAATGCGTGCCTGGAGGTCAATCAGCCAGCTCTCATCGTCCCAGAGCTGCTGCATGGTCTGACCTAGGCGCATGCGCACGAGAGCGCCGCGGGCTTGTGCTTGCAGGTCCACGATGGAAGCCTCGTTGCTAGCCAGCTCGCGGTCTATCCTCTCCTCTTCTGTCTCCACAGGCTCGGGCTCAATATCAAAATCGGCCCCGATGTTACCGAAGCTGGGCATGTTGGCACCAACTTATCGAGGCCCTTTTGCACTGCTTCAAGCTCGTGGTGTTCAAACTCGAGCTGGCCGATGAGATTGCCGATGCGGAAATCGACAATACCTTTGCGGAAGAGAAGCCAACTCAGAGCGTGGATGCAGTAAATGACCTTGGAATGTTCTTTTTCTCATACAGGTCGATCATCTCGAAGCGAAACAGGTCGGGAAGCTCCACCTCGTCCAAGTAGCGGAAGAAGTTGGCAATATTGTCAGAGTAGAGATACTGGAGCTTCTGGTGGCGGATGATGCGAAATGGCCGCTCGGGGTTCAGAGCGGCCACAACCTCGGCGAGCGTGACACCGTCCCGCAGGGCCTCCTCAAGCTCAACGATGGGTGGGATGGTCCGGTGGATGACATCCTCGATCCACTCCTTGGCCTCACCGATATGACAGAGATACTCGTAGGCCTGAAGGAACTGTCGCTGCTTCTCCATCCAGTTCCAGTCGCCGCCGCCACGACCACCGGACTTGGCGGGCGCGGCATTCTGGAGTCGCCGGCGGCCGCGAAGACCCACGACTTCTTGTGATGTTGCGGCGAGAGCAAAGTCGTCTGCGGAGCCTGACTGCGCCAGTTTTGACAGGGTGCGAAGCTGATTCGTCGACGACTTGCCCAAAGTCTGGAAGTCGGGTGCCGCAATGGGCGCCGTGTGTGCATGGTGAAGGGTCGGCGGAGTGTTGGCATGGCCACAGCCACACTGCCACCTCTGCTGATGGAGTCGGATCGTGCGAGGACCATGGAGTTGGGCCGAATGGCGGAGAGCGGTGCTTGTGGACGAGGGTTGCCGAAGCGGTCGTTTTCGATATTGCTGTTGTGATTGCCGCTGGAGAGGGAGCCGATGTCGACACTCTGGCCACGCTCGTGGCGCGAGAGGCCCTTTACCGGTGACGTTGGCGGAGAGGTACAGATGCTGCGGGCGCCTGGGGCAGCGGGCGCAGTGATCGCCGCGCATTGCCGTAGATGTTCTCGCCATTGGCCTTGGGAGGCGACGAGACCTGGAGGTTGGAGAGGGAGGTGGAGAGTCGGGCAGCCTCGCTCTGGCCGCGTTTGTGTCCCAGCGACGAGTATGCGCCGGAGTACGATGTCATGCTACTTGCGGCCGAGCTCTGGTCCGAGACGTTGGAGTAGCCGGACGAGGCGGATGATGAGCTGTTGAAGGTTGGCGGGCAACCGAGTAGTCAAACGTTTGTGACTGTCGGAGGGGATGCGGTCGGTGCATCGTTGTAGAGGCAGCGCAGAGTGCTGGGAAGTCCGGCGGGTGTCAGTGACAGTTCGTAAAACTGCTGGCAGCTCGGTCGGCTTCCATAAGGAGGCAGCGAGAGACGACGAGGGTGTTTTTTCGGTCCTAGGTGGTGAATGTGGAGCTGTGCGAGTGTATGCTGGTGCGCGTTGGCAATGCGAGCGCGAGGCGAGCTGTACGGTCGTGGAAGAAAAGCGATGGTGATTTGTTGATGAGGGGAATGTCGACAATGAAGCAAAACAAACGATCGCGGGAGCACGGCGGAACGGCACCTGCGTCGCGCTTGTTTTCCAGCTTCGGGATAAAAAGAACAGACACGCTGGCAGAGAGAAGCCAGCCCGTACGGTAGAGAGAATAGGGTATTGAAGAAGATGACGAGAAATGAGACTCTGCATGCCAACGACCAGAGGGCAGTGGAGTGTTGGTATTGGCAAGGTCCAGAGTTGCGAGGAAAATTCAGAGAAGATGGGCCTCAACAGGGCAACTTACAGCAGAAAGGAGCCGCTGACGATATGGGCTGCGCTACTGCGAGGGCAGGTGCGAGCTTCTGCGCGGAAGGGGTGGACGAGGGGCGCTCCTGCTCGATCTAGGTGGCTTGTCGCCCTGGAGATCGGGTCGCCGTGTTTGTTTACATTGCGCCTGCTGCTCTTTGGTGGACTTTTGCGCTAGCGTATTTACGTCACAAGGGCCCCGGCACGGCATTTTGGGTGACTAAGCGCACGGGCCAGTTATCAATGGCCGGTTATATGCATACATCAGCTTTCTATTTGGTTACCGGGGCGCTACGATAAGACTTTGATCTGAAGATGATCGCCGATAAGAGTCTAGATTTGGCTTGTCATGTGCTCTTCATCCCACGCTCTTCAGTCCTCCATCTGATACAAGTCCCCGAGCCTTCGGGCATTTGGTCAATTTGAAACGATACAGTCCCCCGTTCAGCGAGTCCCGACCAGAGACAGGCCGAATATCGGTCGGTATGTGGCGGCATTGACCTACTATTCGCGACGGATGCAAATTGGCCAGACATGATTTAAGCTGTGCAAAATGACACAAAATGGCCCACTGCATTTTGCTTCCGTCGCGCCTTCCATCAGCAGAGTGTCAAAGTGACTAAGCCTTAGAACGTGTCGCCCCGCTTTAATTTTTCTGCCACCAGCGATAAAGGGAAAATTTTCGTCTGCTGTGAGAGCAAGCGAAGTTTCCTTTTTTTCCTTCTTTCTTTTAATGGGGAGAAGAGAACTACAAACGGTACGTGAAACTGCCACTGGTCGAAAGTCCAATTTGTAGACGTCTTCGAACTCAATAACTCGTCTTTATTCACCGGAACACTTTTATAAAGGTACGCACACTTTGCCGGCGAAAACGAGACATTGACGCCTCGTTTAGTGGTCGTTGTCGTTCGGTCTCGATGATTTCCTTCACATCCCTCGATCGAGCGTGCGCCCATCATCGAGTTCACGCCTGCTAACAATGCCAGTTTCCTCGTCACACACCGCAAACATGCCGGAAGCAGTCAACGGTGTCAACACCTTCCTGAGCGCCTCCAAGGCCCTGGCTACTCTCGAGGAGTACGAGGAGCGCGATGGCCTCGGCATCAAGGACCTCATGAACGCCCGTGTGCACGGCGGCCTGACGTACAACGACTTCCTCGTTCTGCCCGGCTACATTGGCTTCCCCGCGTCCGAGGTCGGCCTCGACTCGCCCATCACCAAGCGCATCACGCTCAAGACCCCCTTTGTCTCGTCTCCCATGGACACGGTGACTGAGCACGAGATGGCCATCCACATGGCCTTGCAGGGTGGCCTGGGTGTCATTCACCACAACTGCTCGCCCGATGCGCAGGCCGACATGGTCCGCAAGGTCAAGCGCTACGAGAACGGCTTCATCCTGGACCCCGTTGTCATCAAGGTCGACACGACTGTCGGTGAGGCGAGAGCCCTCAAGGAGAAGTGGGGTTTCGGCGGTTTCCCCGTGACTGGTAAGCAAGACCCCTCGCTTGTCTCTGATTTTCTCATCTTTTCCTCTCACCCATCTCGTCCCTCCCAATCTGCCTTGATATGATTATTACCACTTATATATAACTTTCGTTCCACCGTCAACGGCATAACGCCATGGGGATAACAAAGAATTTTATGACACTTGGCACTTTGCATCTTTTTGTTGTTTTCATCCCACTTTCTTCTTACCCAGAAGTTCGTCGAGACCACTGGCTAACTCGACACAGAGAACGGTACCCTGGGCTCCAAGCTCGTCGGTATTGTCACGAACCGCGACATCCAATTCGAGGACGACGACCGCGCCCCCGTGTCCGCTGTCATGGTCAAGGACCTTGTCACTGCCCAGGCCGGTGTCACGCTTGTCGAGGCCAACAAGATTCTGTCCCAGTCCAAGAAGGGCAAGCTGCCGATTGTCGACAAGGACGGCAACCTCGTGTCCATGATCTCGCGCTCCGATCTGACCAAGAACCTGCACTTCCCACTCGCCTCGAAGCTGCCCGACTCCAAGCAGCTTATCTGCGCCGCCTCCATTGGCACTCGCCCCGAGGACAAGATCCGCTTGCAGAAGCTGGTGGACGCCGGCCTGGATATTGTCATCCTTGACAGCAGCCAGGGCAACAGCATGTACCAGATCGAGATGATCAAGTATGTCAAGGCCACCTACCCCGACCTGGACGTCATTGGCGGAAACGTCGTGACCCGGGAGCAGGCCGCCGCCCTGATTGACGCAGGTGTTGACGGTCTGCGTATCGGTATGGGCAGCGGCTCTGCCTGCATCACGCAGGAGGTGATGGCTGTCGGTCGCCCCCAGGCCACTGCTGTGTACAACGTGTGCGCTTTGCTGCTCGCTTCGGCGTGCCCTGCATTGCCGACGGTGGTATTCAGAACGTCGGCCACATTGTCAAGGGTCTGTGCCTGGGTGCCTCGACCATCATGATGGGTGGTCTGCTGGCCGGTACGACCGAGTCGCCCGGCACCTCGTTTGTGTCGCGCGAGGGCAAGCTGGTCAAGGCTTACCGCGGCATGGGCAGCATCGACGCCATGCAGGACAAGAAGGCCGGCGGTGGCGGCAAGAACAGCCAGAAGAGCAACGCCGGCACGGCCCGCTACTTCTCCGAGGGCGACAGCGTGCTGGTCGCGCAGGGCGTGTCCGGCGCTGTGGCGCACCGCGGCTCGATCGGCAAGTTCCTGCCGTACCTGGCGGCCGGTGTCAAGCACTCGATGCAGGACAGCGGCATCAAGAGCCTGAAGGAGCTCCACGAGAGCGTCGCGTCTGGCAAGGTTCGCTTCGAGATCCGCACGGCGAGCGCCCAGCTCGAGGCGGCGTCAACATGGAGTCGTACGAGAAGAAGCTTTACGTGTAAGCGAGAGTGGTTCCTTCTTGGGCAGATGACAGCGGTTCGAAAAAGTTACCTTTTTGATTATTGTTCTTGCTTGGAACCCCCTGCCTGGACGATTGGACGAAGGACGACACGGTCGAGGAGGAGGGCGCATTTATATATTGTCACGGTCTTTTTTACGTAACTCAGAACATGAAAAGGACTTTGCTGCCGTTCAGTAGAGTTTGCTCAACGTGCTTGAAAGGCGCCAATACGGCAGGGCTACGGCCAGGCCGAGCAGAGCGGCCACAAGCACGGAGAGCGGACTCTACGGCTGCTGCAAATGGGGCGACCCGTATCAAGAGGGGGGCGATGCGACGACGACGAACGAGCCATGCACGCGGCGTTGGGGGCGTTTTATTTTGAGATATAAGATTTTGGTCATTCTTGTTCACTTTTGGGTAGACAATGGACAACAGGAGCAGCCAGCCTGCAGCTCCATCTCTGTTTGAAACACCATTGCTTACTTTCATGCCTTTTGGATACTATCCTTCGCCTTGAACTGCCCGTCGTCTAGTCGATAGTGACGCTCACCGCTAACATTCCCATAGGAGGAAGAGGCGGGAGATGACCGTTGCAGAGGCCCTAGGCGCCCACCATCAAGATCCTTCGAGATCCTCCAACATTACGAAGTACGACCACCCCTGGCTGTTCTGGCTCTGCCGCTCACATCACTGGCCTGAGCAACTGCCCATAGCTCAGTCGCCATGCACAGAACGCAGAGATGTGCACGCCGCATCCGCCAGCACGTTTTGACTGGCCTAAAAGGCTGATCAGGCCTGCCGCTTGCTGCCTAAAATCCGCCTAGGAGCTGGACAAGACAGCATTATAAAAGGGGGTGCTCGCCAGCTTTGTGTCTGAAAATCACTGATCTTGGACCTACAGTTTCTCAACCATTTCTCCATTGCCATCTCTCTTTGTTTTCTTGATACATTGATTTGGCTGATTTGGCTGATTTGGCCTGTTGTTTCATCTTTCTTTATATTGGCACTTCGTTCTTGCAAATACACGACATCGCCATTATGCCTTGCAAGCCATACACTCGTCAAAAGGCCAAAAGCAGCTGGGAGGACGACTCCAACAGCGACTCGGATCATATCGTCGCTGCGGCGGGACGACAGAACGGAAGAGATTATTTTGGAATCACCGAGTGCCCAGACGTGCTGTATACAGTTCACTATGTGGACCAGAGCCAACGCCAATACGGAAGTACGTACAAGATGAGGAGCAAGACAGAGCAGCCAAGGCCGCAGAAATGGGCCATCTTTGCAAAAAGCCCTGCTGACATGTCTTCTTTTTCTTCTTCGTCGTTTAGCGGTCGGCTCCAACAAGGAGGTCAAGCTTGTCTATGACAAAAAGGATGCCAACAAAGCCATGCCCGAGGCATCAAAGGGCCAGCCGGTGATTGAGATTGAGACGACGGCCATCTGCTCGCCCCGGCACGCCGAGACGGAGCTGGCGACGTTTAGCAACATCTATTACGCCGCGGATGCAAAAGAAAAGGGCGAAACGGATGGTGACATTGGCGAGCCGGTTGTCATCAGCGAAGACGACGACGAGGACGACGAGGACAATGACAGCAGCAGAAGAAACGAAAAGTCGCTGGTTGAGCTTACGGCCGTGCGCGACCGGTTTAATGTACAGTCGATCTTCGCCAAGCGCCTGATTATCCACTCGCCGTTCTTGATGCATGCCATCGGTGCCGTCAATGAGAGCACGGTGGACGTCACGCTGCTGCTCAAGGAGCCGTACGCGATGCTGTACCACATGCGCGGCGACCTGGCACGCTTCCGCGACAACCAGCCAGCGTGCCACGACGAGGCACAGCGGACGACGACGGCCAAGCACATTGACGTCCTCCTCGACTATTTGCAATCGGCGCTCGGCGACCAGTGCCGCGACGAGGAGCGGCGCTACGCGCAAAGCCCGCCGATGGCGACGTACAACATGGCGTGGCTGCTGTACAAGCCGATGGAAGTGGCATACGCCAAGAGGCCCGCGCGGGAGGCGGGTGCGCCGGTGCGGTGGCGGGCGTACGTGATCAAGGGATCGAAATGGATCCGCCCAGAACACGGGTGAACTGCTGGAGACTGACCTACAGCGCCGCCGGTGGTCTGCGGCGCGAGCCTACGGTGTTCTTCATCAGCTCGTTCGCGGGCGAGCAGTCGATCCAGGACCTGCCGCTGGTGCCGGCACGGTTCTTCCCGAAGACTTTGCTGCACAAGACGGGCTCAGCATGGCAGATTGGCAGATCAAGCTGGGCCGCCAGTTCTGGGATCTGATGCAGGGGCCGGCGTACAAGGAATATGTCGCTCCCAGCGACGACAACGCCCATCAGACGAACGGCGTGGGAACAAAGGATGCAACAAGCAGGGCCGCCGACAGGGCCAAACCCAAAAACGCCCACGTCGAGCGTGTCGTCGTCGACATGCCTGGTTTCGGCAAGTTCGGCCCCATGCCGACCTTCAAGATGCCCATGCAGCCGTCAGGCGGAGTCGGCAGCGGTATGTCGATGAACATGATGCCGCAGCAACAGCACCAACAGTTGCCGCCGCCGCCGGCCGAAACGGGGCTGCTGTTGCAATTTGCGCCGCGGTGCCACTGCAAGACGTGTTTTAACAACCCGGACCGGGAACCGAAGCAGCCTAGCAGGTTTGCCGAGTTCACGCCAGGGCCCTCGCCTCAGGCAAGGCGCCCACGAGCGACCTGTTTTACCAGGTGTGCGAAGTCGAGGTGCCGGCCTTTTTCATGTCGAGGCGCCAGTGGGTGCATGTGCATCTGGCACAGCTGCGGCCCGTGCAGACGGACCACGAGGCGTTTGATAACTTGGTGCTCGACGCCGAAGTCAAGACGACGGTGCGGGCGCTGGTGGGCAAGTTTGCGCACGATGTCGCGGACGGGCGGGCCGACAACGGCCGCGTGGCGCCGTGGCCGCGCGACATTGTCAAGAACAAGGGCGAGGGCCGCATCTTCTTGCTGCATGGCCCGCCCGGTGTTGGCAAGACGTGCACGGCCGAATGCATTGCCGAGCTGGTGCGGCGGCCGCTGCTGGCGCTCACATCGGGCGACATTAGCACCGAAATGAACGCCGACGCCGTCGAGCGCACCCTCGAAATGTACCTGCGCCTGGGCGAGCGCTATGGCGCACTTGTGCTCATTGACGAAGCCGACGTGTTCTTGGAGGCGCGCCGCGCCAGCGATCTGCGCCGCAACGGTCTTGTGTCGGTGTTTCTGCGCGCGCTCGAGTACTTCCGCGGCGTGCTGTTCCTGACGACGAACCGTGTCGAGACGTTTGACGACGCCTTTACCAGCCGTATCCATGTGGCGTTGCACTACCGTCCGCTGACGCCCGAGAGCCGCCGCCGCGTGTGGATGCAGCACTTTGCGCGCGTCGAGCGCGACAGCGGCGGGCGCATTTTCGTGCTGCGCAGTGCGCGCGAGTACGTGTACGAGGACGCCGAGGAGCATTCGCTCGAGCTCAATGGACGTGAGATCCGCAATGCACTGCAGACCGCCGTGGCGCTTGCTGAGGCAGATGCTCTAGAGATGGCGCCGCCAGTCGAGGCCGCCGAGGGCCAACCGAGCGAGGTCAGCGGCCAAGTCACAGTGACGGAGGCACACATACGGGCCGTGATCAGGATGAGCGCCGGGTTCAAGCTGTTTATGATTGGAGCGAAGTCAAAGGGGAGCGGGTTGTGAGACCGACTTGTACAATGTGGCTGTGGAGTGGCAGAGTGTGCTTTTATTTCGGTCAGTGTGGCCTATGCTTGTTTACTATCATTGATAGTGACGATGAGATCAAAGGGGGGGGGAGGGGACGGCAAGATTGTCACGAAAAACGAGAAAACAGCCAGAGAGTAACGAAGCCTGGGAATGCGACACCCTCTCTGATACGCTTGTGAGCAGTGCGCACAAGCGTCTTTCTGGGTGATGTATATGCTGGATTGATGCTGTATGGACAAGATGCTGTTGAACTCCTTTTGTAACGCCGTCGGTTCCGAGAGAAATAGAAACGAAGAAAATCAAGTAAAAATAGACACGCCGTCCCTTTGCCGTTCACCATGGACGCCTCGACTGCGCATCTTTGTGCCGCCTACAGTGTCGCCGCCGCCCCGACAGCACCGGCAGCGTTGAACGCCTTCTTGTTTGTCCACCGGATCTCGACGTTGTGTGCCCACTCCATGTACCGGGCCCAGCCTGCTGGTCAGTTCTTGTTCTCGCTCTCTGATCCAGCCGCGCTTCCTATCCTGGGGATACTCACTCCAGTAGGCAAACTTGCGCCCCAGGTACTTGCCGGCAAACGGGACAAGCACCATGGTCAGCATCAGTTGCAGCTGTTCGAGGCTGGCCTCCCACTCGCGCTGGGCATCGGACGAGTCGTCCGAGCCACGTCCGAGGGGCTGAGAGCGCTCGTCGAGATGGACGGCAGCGAGTCGAGCTCGCCATCCTCGTCGTCGTCCTCGTCGATTCCTTCGTCAATGTCTTCGTCGGCCATGTCGACGTCGGAATGTCGTGGCGGCAGTGTGGTCGTGGCCGACGCCTCGGCCAGCACAAACGACTCGGACGTCGACGCCGACATGTCGGAGCCCGTGCTGGGTATTGATATTGACTCGGAAGACATTGTGTGTGTGTGGTGTGGTGGGAAGACGGGGGGCTGTACTGTCGGCAGTCTCGTCCACCTCGTGTCGTGAAGTTGGCCGAGTTCGCCAGAGGCCGGGAAGCTTTGCCTGAGCCAGCTGCCCAGCTCTCGCGGGGCATTGGCACCGGCTTCTGGTTGGCTGATGCGCCAGAATCACCTGATCTCCCACCTGATGACGGCAACTGCCCACTACGGAAGCCCCAAACGCTCCTTCCAGAACGGAGCTACCCCTCTCATGTCGTCGCGCTGGTTCCAGGTCCCTGCGCCTTCCTTGTTGGGCGTGAGTCTGCCGAACAAACCTCGCCTCGTGCGACTTTCTTCGATTTCCGATACCTTTTCCCTTCTCCGCCTCTCTTCTTCCACATCACCATATTCCAGTCTCGACTGCAACGGCCCCGACACACCCATCCCGGCTTCCTGCACCTACTGTACGCACACGAATCACGCACAACTGCTTGCATCGATATACCACCCGCCCTCGTCCCGGATTGGCTGAAACACTACCATTGTCAAACACGCCTATTTGCCGGCACCTCACACTTGTTTCGTGCTCACCACTTGTCCCTGCTTCCTGCAAGTGGCCCTTTGCTTCGAACCGTTCGACAACCGACCAGCTATCCGGCTCTCCCTTGCCCTGCTCGCACCGCCTGACTCGACAGCTTTTTGGCTTTCCCGGCTCCCATCGACCCTGGCTAGCAACATAAACAGCCTTTGTCCACCCTCCAAAGACAACCGCAAATATGGCGACTGAGACTCCGGTACGTCGATCGTCTACTCTTCCGTTTCCCCGTTTCCCCGTCTCCTTCGATGATCCCCTATCGGCTCGTGCCAATGCCCTGTCACTCCTTTCTCTGTGGTATCGTTCCTTGCTTTTGCCCTTTCAGTGGCATCCGGCGGCTTCCAGTCGCCTGCCGCAGAGTGCAAGTGCGACCAGTGTGAGCCGCTAGGCGCGCCTTCCCTCCTGGTTGCAGCACAACAATACGCAGAAAATCCACATTCAATCCACAATGGATGACTCAGAAGGCAGGCCCCCCCACCCTCTCATTGGTCGACGTCGACCCCGCCACGATTCGCTGCACTGTGTATGGTGTTTTGGAGCGGTTTTGGTGAGGGCTAGTTCTGTAGGCCCAAAATTTGCCCGCAGCAAAGAACACCAAGGAAAAAAATTACCAGGCACGACCACAGCACACGAGAGTGTGGTGACTCTTTGACTCTCGTCTCCTTTTGCTTTTACCTCGTTCTCCCTCCCTTGCCAGATCAACGACCCCCTCCACTCCCCGTTTTTGTCTCCGCTTTATCTGGACTCGTCCCTTTTCGTTTGGACTCGCTCGTGACGATTTTTCTCATATTCGACCGCCATCTAACATCTACGCCTTCTTGTCTCCCTGCCCCGTCAGATCACCGAACGCAAACCGCGGAAATCTGTTGCTTTCACCGAAGAAGCCCTTGTCATCGACGCCGACGGACACGTCACCATGCCTTCGACCGAGGCCATTCGACGACACAAAGGACACGGCCGATGTCGCACAGCCCGCGCACGCCGCCGCTGTCGGCCGCGCTCGAGTCTTCTGCCGATTGCCGCTGCTGCGGCCGCTGCCGCGACGGGCGAGGACGGCCTCGACCTGAACCTGCTGAAGAAGAAGAAGAAGAAGTCGACAAAGAAGAAGGCCGACGACGAGGCTGAGGTGGCGACGACGCCGCGCCGGCCGGCGACGACGGCGGACTCGACCTGACGCTCAAGAAGAAGAAGAAGAAGTCGACAAAGAAGAAGGCCGAGGCCGGCGAGGGCGACGAGTTCGCGAGAAGCTCAAGGCGCTGGAGCTGCGCGACGACGAGACGGTCGAGGTCGAGGAGGGCGACATGGACAAGGGCACAGGCATCTGGCAGCACGACGCGGCCACGCCTCCCATCCCCTTTGCCATGCTTCTGTCGCGCTTCTACCGCGTCCTGGAGCAGAAGAACCCCGACACGCGACCAGCGGCTCGCGCAGCTACAAGATCCCGCCGCCGCCAGTGCATGCGCGAAGGCAACAAGAAGACCATCTTTGCCAACATCACCGAGGTGGCCAAGCGCATGAAGCGCACAGAAGACCACATCACCCTTGTACACCTGCTGGCTGAGCTGGGTACTACCGGTTCCGTCGACGGTAGCCGGCGACTCGTCATTCGCGGTCGGTTTCCAGCAGAAGCAGATTTGAGAACGTCCTGCGGAAGTACATCCAGTATGTCCCTCCCCCCCTTCTTTACGGCTCCCGTCACCATGCCTACATGTCTACATTGTACTAACCGGCAACAGTCGAATACGTCGTCTGCAAAACGTGCAAGTCGCCCGACACAACGAGCTCAGCAAGGGCGAGAACCGTCATGTACTCTTTCATCTTGCAACTCGTGTTGATCCAGCGTCCGTCACTGCCATAAAGACCGTCTTCTCGGCCCAGGTCGGCAAGAGAAAGAAGATGCAGGCCTAAGAGAGGCTGCGAGAAGAACGGCCATGGATTGTGTTATTTGCGCATTTGCTTGTTTGGGGCTACTTTGAGATCTCTCTTTCTCGTCCCTGGCTCGTTTTTTCTTTCAGGTCGATTTCAACGTTGCCGTCCGGTTATTGATACCGGATGTGGTCATGGCGAGGCTGTCCTTTTAGTCTGTTTTTCTTCGAAATTTATTCGCTTTTCCAAATTTGCTCAAGTAACGCTTCGCTGAGGGCTAATATCGTGATAGGACGTTGTCAGGACGCGGCGTAAAGTTATCAAGACAGATGGCTTCAGACGAAAAGAACAGAGGAAGGAAATGCTTGTCCTGCTTTGCGGGTGCCGGGTCTTTGCATGAAGGCAAGCCGATCGTTCGCTCCGGTTGGAGCCTGTTCCACGGACAATTAGCAAAAGAAGACCCGACAGCAGTTCATCGACCAATTGAGATTGACAAGACCGGATTTGGCAAGATTTGTAATATGCGTCCGCAAATATCAGATCTTGCTCGGCAACCTGTGCACGTATCGCCTGTTAGGTTCTATCAAGACACATTAATGTGTGATGTGGGCACAAAAAAGCAAATTGAGTTTATCCATCGTAGAATCTAATGAAACGCAACTCTGATTCATGTAAGCACTTCGTCCATCCATTCGTTTCTTCCATTCGTTTCTTTCCCCTTTTCTTCTCTGCCGGTTTCTTGTAAAAGTTCAATAGACTGCTTCAAGATGTACCACAGCGTTGGGTTCTTGAATCACTCTGCTTGATCACGATCTGCGTTGATCACGAACTCGACGTGCACACAATGGGCTTGATCTGTGTTCATGTCCATTCTATGTACAGGACTGCTGTAGCTGACAACCACCATTCCGCCATCTTCACAGGGATGGCCTTGACTCTCATTTCTGCTTCACTCTTCATAAAAAAAAGGTATATAATCAGGCCGCTTCTATTGCCGCCACAAATCGATGAAGCGCCAATCACTGCCGGACAGCAATTCACCAAAACGAAGCCGAGTGAAATTACGTGCCTACCTCCTCCAATGGTTACTGCGACAATCTCAGACGTCACATTGTCGTGAATCGCACGGGTAACGAACCGAGCTGCAATACTTCTTCTGCACTGAACAAAAAAAAGGCTCAGTTATCATCCAATGGTTACGACAAGCTCCACGTCACATGTCGTGCAATCCGGTAGCGACTTCACTTCTGCACTGAAAAAAAAAAGCCGAGATCATCTCGAAGCAGGACGCCTAGGAATGACCAGCCATGGCTTGCGAGATCGGAATACGGTTTCAGACCATACGTGTCGCTCGCTCCAGCACTCGCATGCCGGCGCGCACAGGCTCGATAGCTTCCTCTTTGGCAATAGTAGCCTGAGGCGGCCCGCGCTATCGGCCGCTTGGCCGCTTGCATGCGATAGCTTCCCCCCACTCCCGGCGTCCCCTCTTGACATCGTCAACAACATGAGGCGATAAGCGAGCGCCGAGCGATCTGTATCTCCAGCATCTACTTGTAGATAGCAGCAGCAGCCAAAAGATAAAAGACGGGCCAATTCGACACCAGGACGCATCCATAGCAGCCAGCCCGCTCTACCCAGCTCATCTCGTCGCCTCGTCGTCTCCGCCGTATCCTCGCAACCACGCCTCTCATGACCATCTACGAAGAAGCGCCCGATGGCCATGCGGCCGCCCCTCTCACCACGACGCGGAGGCCCCCACCCGGTCGCGGGCCTGCCTAGCGACCACCCCTCGACGTCATACTGGCTGCAGGACCCGTCCGCGCTCCTGTTGGGCCATCAAACGACGCCCGATTTGCCGAGCGAGGTCGATGTCGTGGTCATTGGGAGCGGCATCACGGGCGCGTTTGCAGCGGATGCCCTTCTGGAGGGTGTGAGCAGCGACGGAAGCGGCGACAAGAGGCGCAGCGTGCTCCTACTCGAAGCCCGCGAGGCCTGCTCCGGCGCCACGGGCCGCCAACGGCGGCCACTGCCAGCCCATGGTCTACTACGTCCGCCTACGACGTCTCGACTTTGAGCTCGCCACGTTCCACTTTCTTGAGCGCTTTGTGGCCGAGAACGACGTTGCCCTGCGACTGGCGCACGCTGCCTGGCGGCGGCGTGCACGCGTACCCTGGACGAGGACCTGTTCAAGCTGGCTGAGGAGCTGGCCTTACGCTGCGCGACAAGCGGCCCGATCTGGCCGACCAGGTCACCGTTGTCAAGGCCACAGACACGCCGGACACCACGACGCTCGCCGCTCTGCGGCTGCGCGGTGCGGCCGGCGCGCTCGTGCAGCGCAATGCCGCGTCCGTGTGGCCGTACAAGCTGGGCCTGGGTGCTGGAGCGGCTGGTGCAAAAGCATGCCGCGTCGGGTGCCTTAACCTGCAGACCAACACGCCCGCCTTGCGCGTCAGCCTCGTGCAGCGGCAGTGGCGGCCCGTCCGGGTCGTCCGCGCCTGCTGCGCCTTGGTTGTCACGACACCCGCGGGCCGGTGCGCGCCCGTGCCGTGCTGCTCGCCACCAACGGCTACTCGTCGCATCTGCTGCCGCACTCTCTCGCCGACCTTATTGTCCCCGTGCGCGCCCAGATCGCTGCACTCGTGCCGCCAAGCAGCGACACCAAGGTCGAGACAGCCGCGCGACCGAGAGCGCACCGGCCGGCGTGACCTCGTCGTCGACTTCGTCTTCGTCGTCCTCGGCCATGGCACATCCCGGGCGAGCGTCACCGTCGTCGGACCAGGGACGGTCAAACGACCACCACCACGACCACGACCGCCACCTCCAACGCGCCGGCCAGCCGTCTGACCCACAGCTACGTCTTTGTCGGCCACGACCGCGGCCAGGCACGCGGCGGCAACCGCGACGACTACCTCGTGCAGCGGCCCTTTACACAAGGCCACAGCAGCGGCAGTGGCGGCCCGTCTGCCCATGCGACGGCCGCCTCGTCGAGTGGCAACGCGCACGCATCGGCCACATCTTCGTCGTCGTCCCCGGCGCCCTCCTCTGCACCGGGCGGCGGCCACTTTATCTGGGGCGGCGGTCGTCGCAGCGTGCGTGCCGGTGCTGGCGTGGTGAATGGCGCGACGACGAGGTCGAGACGCCCGTGTCCGGCACCTGCGCTCAAACCTGGCGCCCGTTCTCGCCGTCGGCGGCGACAACAGCCGCGGCGAGCCGCCGCAGCAGCTCGAGGCCGACTACGAGTGGACCGGCCATCATGGGCTTTTCGCGCGACTCGAGCCCCTGGGTCGGGCACGTGCCCAGACAAGAGAGCGGCGGCTACGGCCTGTACCTGGCGGCCGGCTTCACGGGCCACGGCATGCCGTCCACGTCGCTGTGCGGCCGCGCTGTGGCAAGCATGATCAAGCGCGATCTGGGCTGCTGCTTCGGGCTCGCCGGACCCTGGCAGTGTTGACGGCGACAGGGTCACCGTAGAGGCGGCCATGCCGAGCTGCTCGCAGCTTTCTCTTGACGCCTGAGCGTATTCTCGAGGCGCGGAGGACTTGCCTGCCGGTTGCCGAAGCCGGCACGCGTGGCTTCTTGGCCGAGTTCCAGCATCTGCTGGCCGCTCGTCGGGCGGAGCAGTAACGCTTCTCGCCTCTCGCTTCGATTTCGTGTGTCTCTGGTCTTTGCTTGGGCTTGTTCGTATGGTTGTCAATCTCGGAGCTGCAGACCGCGCATAAACATTATCGTACATTGCATAGCTGCCTTGCGAATCCAAAGAGTCTGGAGAGTCTAGAATACACAGATAAACAAAAACTGCAACTACCAAAGAAAAGCCAAAGAGCTAGCAAACGGTTTCCAGATGCCAATGTGATGCCAAGCCAAGCCAACCCTGGTACGGAAAAGCAGAAATAGCATCATTTGCCGACGTGTGCCTCGATGCGTGCATTCGTTGATGCGTGTGTGGACACGCCGTGTGGGAGACAGTCGTCTTGCGCTGTGGTTATGGCCGGTGTTGCTTCGTCTCTCATTTCCCTTCATAGAACGCCCAAAAATGTCCCAGATTAAAGTTGTCGAATCACTCCCGCCGAAACCAGTGCAAACAAAAACCTCGTGTATGATGTAAACAAGCGAGAGAAGACAGCCAGCTATAGTAGCTGCAATGTATAACGTGATGTATAAGAGAGCCGTGAACGTGAATAAAATGTGCAAGGAGGGTTGGTGCGCTGATGGGTCGGTCAATGGATCGATGGGTCGATGGGTTCAGCAGCGAGCACTTGGGTAAGAGTGCTTAATGGGTCACGATCCGTGCTGCCTGCAGCATCAGCCCAAAGATTAGGCCCCGTGCCACCTCCTCGACTTGCAGGCAGTCAAAGATCCGACCTAGCGCATCCGATGTCGCCGACTGGCCCATCACGCCCATCAGCGCCGTCGGCACTCCGCTGCGGATAAGCAGTCGCCGCGCCTTGACCCGCAACTTCTCCTTCTCCTCTGCCGTCATCTCGGCCGGCCATGCTGCCCGTTCGGCGTCCGTCGGCATCGTGTTCTGCCGCAGCGTGTTCAGATAGCCGGCCATACCCGCGTCGGTCGTGTTGGCGTCGAGCACCGTTGTCTGCAGCAGGCTCTGAATCGAAGCCAGCGACGGGTTGCCCGGCCGCAGCAAAACGACTTGGCCGCCGTCAGCAGCGTGCGCCGGATGTTCCACGCCGACGAGAGCGTGTACAGCTCGTTGATCACGGCAAACAGCAGCTCCACGGCCACACGCGTCTCGCCCTCCGTCAGCGCTGCACAAACTGCTTGGCAATTGTCGTACCGGACGTGGCCACGCGGTGCAGCGGTCGCGTCCCGTGCGGCGTCGTCGTGCCCGACGCAGCACCGCCCGCCGTCAGGCTTGCCAGGCTGTTGGACGATCCAACGCGCACGGGCGACGTCAACCTGCGATCCCGTCGTGTCCTCCACAACGTCCGTGGGAGCACGGAGGCGGCACCCGCAAACAGGCGCGTTCTGCCCAGGCTTGTAGTCGAAGGCGAGCGCGGATAGCCCGCGCTGGATGACGCACGGCTATTGTGCTGGCTACCACGGTTGCTGTTGCCAGCTGGTGCGTAGTCGCCCACGACTGGTTGTCAGATCGGCCACGCCCATCGGCAGCGCCCTCGCCAGCCTCGCGGTCGCTGCACTGTCCATGAGGCCGCTCTGCAACTGGTAGCTCATGCGCCGTCCCACTGACATGACACGACCAGGCTGCGACGCTACAACCGACGACCGCTGGCTGTCCATGCTGTCGCGTGAGCGCCACGAGCCTGCGCCCGAGAGGCCGCTGTCCATGCGCGGAGGCGTCGAGACCGACAGTCGATTCGTGTAGGCCGTGACGTCCTGCAGGACGGAGGCGGTGGCGATGTCGTTGCTGCCCCAGTCGTCGACGAAGATGCGCCGTTGGGACTGGCTGCATGGGCCACCGAGCCCGAGCTGGCGTGCTGCTTCTTCTGGCCGCTGCCGCAAGACCGATGTTTGTGCCCAGGTTGCCCAGATTGCCCAGGTTGCCTAGGTTGCCCAGGCTGCCCAGGTTCCCAACACGCCCGTAACGCCGCCCACCATCACCTTGCCACCCTCGGCCACGCCCTTGGGCGCGTTCGACAGTACATCCAGCATGTTCTTTCCCATGGCCTCAAAGGCATGGAGGCCTGTCTTGGAGCCCGGCAGGCATGTTGTTTGTGTCCTTTTCCAGAAACCGCTTCATGCTTCGCTCTCGGCCAGCGACTGGTACCAGCAGGCATCGCGCACATAGCGCTCCACCTCGCCTCGCAGCGACGCGCGCGTGTGCACCTTCCAATTCGGCAGCGCTCCGTGTTGCTCTGTGAATGCCGTGGCACCCGAGATCGTTGCAATGCGCCGCAGCACCTCGTGCAGCTTCTCAAAGTCGGCGTATTTGCGCACAATCATCCAGCCCGGGTAGTGCGCGTTGGCCGGCTCGATCTGGATCAGGAAATCCCACGTCGGCCGGCTCTTGATGCGGCCCTTGTCTGTCACTGGTTCGTCGTGGATCGTGATGCTGGCATTGTGGAGCGTTAGTGGCGACGGAGCGTGCTGCTGCTTTTTTCCGGTCCTCGGAGTCGCTCGACTCGTCCTCTTCACGCGCTGGTGGCACAAGCTGGTCGAAGCTGGTGAACTGGGCGGCGGACTCGGCGGCGGGCGTATTGTCCGTGCTGCTGGCGGCCTCGCACTTGGCAAAAGACGATTGGCTCGGCGAGCCTTGGGCAGATGACCGTGGAGTGATTGGCGTTGAGGCGGTTCCTGCCGCTTGTGTGATGCGCTCGTCCCCAAACAGGCTGAGGGACGCTTTGGGAGAGATCTGGTCCGAGGCAGTGCCAGGCGACGGGGCCCATGTCCGCGCTGTTCTGTGCGTTCGTCAATGGTCTGAAATCTCAGCTCATCTGCATTGTTCTGCATGGCGTCAGCCAGTCGTTCTTCTGCTTCGGCGGCGCTCTTTGTCTCCGTGTTGGCGCGCCGCGCCCTTTCCTCGGCCGCAATCATATCGTTCATGCGCTTCATCTCCTCCATGGCCTCCTCCATCTCCTCGTCGGCCCGGCTAAGCTGCTTCTTGTGCGACAGTGGCACCGACTCTTTGCGCCTGACCGCGTGTGTCTTGTCCGTCTCAAACGAGTTACGCCGGCTCTTGGCAGCGCAATGTTGCCCACGTTGCCGTCAATGTCAATCGAGGCGTGGTGCATGTGGGTTGCTGCGGAGCTGATGGTGGCATCCTTGCCGCTCCTGCTAGCCGCCGTGGCGGCGTCGGTGCGCGTCTGCATGCCCACGTCAATGGCTTGGCTAAAGTCAGGTTCGCCGGCCTCGAGAAGGTGCACAATCCAGCCGTTGATCCACTCGGGCTTGGAGCACGTCTGCAGTGTTGTCTCCAGGACAGAGGTGGCTGCATCTCCCGCAAGAACGTCCGTGCCGGGTCGCAGTCGTAGCATTGCCGATCCAGAAAGCTGAGCAGGTCGTCAGCCACCATGCGGAACTTGCTCGCCTGCTGGCGCTGGCTCAGCAGGTTGGCCAAGTTTGAGTTGGGGTTCGACGCCAGATAGCTGTAGATGGCATCCGCGGCCGGGATCGTTGGGTTGGCATCAGGCCCTTGCGTTTGCGCCGCCGCCTGCTGCTGGGGCGCCTGTGCCGCATGTTCGGAGAATGCGTCGCCAACTCGGAAAAGAGGACGATCACGATCGAGTGGAGTTGGTGAGGAAGTCCAGGAATGCTCGGCGGGGCGCTTGCGGCTGAGGTGGTTCGAGACCGACGTGACAAACGAGGTGAGCCGCGGCGGCAGGACAGCGGAACGACTGGTCGGATGGCAACGTGGGCTGGTACCACCATTTGACATAGTCTCGAACAACCGCTTTCCACGAGGCTGTCCAAGGCCTGGCGGGTCTCTGGGCGGAAGTTCTCAAAGGCGCGGCCAAGTGCCAGCTCCTCTGGGCGGGGTCAAAGGCAGCTTCGGCAGCCTCGTTCTCGCTGTGGGCCTCGCCGCCCTGCTTCTCGTCCTTTTTGCGGTATTCGATGATGCGGGCGAGCAGATCAGAGCTCGTCTCTCCGCGAATAGCCGTGTGACGTCGGGATTGCGTGCTTCCCATGCTACAAACAGAGCAATGCCGCCAAAAGCGCCAATCAAAACGAGACCGACGCGACCGAGAACAAGGTACGTCGTCGCAGCAAGGCCCACGCCGACGGCGCCGAGAGACTCTGTGGTCGCTGTAGAGAGGAACCGGAACACCCGGTCGGTATGTCGTTGTCGGTTGACGACCGGCTTCGTGGTCGGTAATGGGGATCGTGGAGAGCTTGGCAGCGGCGAGAGAGGGAGGCAGGCGGATGGGATTCGAGCTTGAACGGTTGTGGGAGTGATGGCGAGGATACTGGGGAGAGCCCAGAGGGTGGCGAGGAGGAACTCGGTCGTCACGACCCGATCAGAGCCGTCCACAATGGTTTTGCGTTCGTCCATTGTCGCGACGGGGCAGGGCGCATCTTTGTGCGTGAAAGTCAACGGCGATGCGAGCCAGGCGGGAGAGGCGGGAGAGGCGAAGAGACGGCAGTTGTGTGTCGTTGTAATAGAGTATCGTAAGTCTTGATCTGTGCGTCGAGCCGGTGCCCGAGCTTGGACGGAAAGGGAAAGGATGAGGGCCGAGTGCCGCGAAACAGAAAGCGGTGATGATGTCCGAAAGGCATAAACAATGTGCCCAGAAGAAAGGAGAACGATACAGTAGTGCAATGACAAGACAGACAAGATGCTTGCAAAAACAAAACTGCGAAATGAGGACAGGCCAGACGGCCAGGGGAGAGAGAGAACGACAAGGGGGTCCTGGACGCGCTGCTGTGGGCAATAATGATTTGCGTTGCCTCCGTGTTTCGACGCCGAACTGGAGAACTGGAGAGCTGGAGAACTGGCGATTTTCTGGGGCTTGCCTGAGGCTTTCTTGGGAGCTTGTTGGGTCCTTCCGTGTTTGTGCCCTTTTGCGACAAGCCGGAGACGGAAAGAGAACAGGGCGTGAGAAAACCGTCTCCTTAAAATGATTCGATGCCTCCATCGCGCTTGCCCTGGACTTTGCATGTCTTACACGCGGCCGTGGCAGTCCAGACCACTCGCCCACTTGCCACTTGCGGCGAGTCGTGCTTTCCAACAACTGCAAGCAGATTGGCTGATTCAGGGCTCAGCTCCCTGGATCCAAAACGGGGCAGGTACATGCACGCGCAACAGCAAAACGGCAAGAGCCACTTACGCCAGCCGTGCGCACGGCATGTGCAGCTGCCCGTTTCGCCTAAACTCTGCGTGATTACGAGACAGCGCACAAGGTCCCAGAAACACAATCTGCACCACAGAGGAGACACACAGACACCGCTTCAAAACTGAAGCAGACGGAGGAAACAAAGCATCCTGGCGCGGATCCGCTGTTGTCTCCACGATTGAGTTTGCCTGGGTTTGCCTGGGTTTGCCTGGGTTTGCCAGCAATGGGGCGATCCTGTCGCGGCAAGGGCGTCGGCGGCGCTGGACGGCCGCCGTGTCTGTCACAGTGTTAAATACACAAAAGAGAAATTGACACTGTCTAAGGGTACTTGGGCGAAAGCATGTGAAGCTTTCCTCTTCGACGCACGAAGTCGAAGACAGGCCAGAATATAGGCTTCACCCAGGCAGCAATGTCACGCCCGCTCACATCATTGTTGATAACGTCCTTTGGCTTGTGCAGATAAGGCTCGTTGGGGCTCTGCAATTTCGTTGAGCCAATTTCGAACCATCATTCTTGGGAAAACTGCAATAAGAGTAGTAGCGAGAACTAATTTTGCGGCCCAGTACGGAGGGCAGTGCAAATACAGTGCGGGCATCTCTAGGAGCTCGCTGTATCTGACTCGCGCAGTGCCCATGCTTCCATTCCAGCAGACGCCTTCATGGAGTGAAGGCCGCTAAAGGAGTGAGATACGAGTACGAGTACAGCGACCTACAGGCGCGATGCCACTACAGTCGAGTGCTGTGCCAGGCGCCGCAACGTCTACTTCGTACAAGTATTGACGCTCCTTATCGGCCACCTCCAACAGTGTCGCCTCCCTCCATTATCACCCTCCACAGCCCAAAGACCGCTAGAGCCCAGCACTGAGCAGAGTATGCCAGAGGCTGGGCTCTGTGAGCGTCGTAGACTGTAGCTTTGCCCTCTTTCCCCGCCTCCCGCCCTGTCCATCGTGGCTTTCCCCGCCGCCGTCTCAATCCCGAGCCTGCCCTTCCAATCAACCAAGGCACAGCAGCCAACTACGAGTCCGAATTATCGCCACCCTTTCGTCCCAATTCGCATCTCATCTCGCGAGCAACAGATCCTGTTCTGCCCTCCATCCGCTTACCACCAACGCATCTCTGCACCGACTCTGCCGACAGCGTCCCGTCCACGCTGCCCACGGCGACCGGCCACCCGACCCGACGAACAAATCGACACGACCAGGCCGCCCCGCGTTTCCCGTCCACGCTCGCACCCCCCCCCCCCGCCCTGCCTTCCAAGACACGGACCACCACGCGAAACCAACAATCTACATTCCCTCGTACTCTCCACAGCGACTACACCCGTGGCGATACAAGCACAGGCATCGCCCCCCCCCTGCGTCGACGCCTCCGAAACAGCGCAAACCAGCGGAACCCAACCCCGTCACAGACGCTGCTGTCCATCGCCGTCCATTCGCGACCATGGGCCCCAGCCGGCTCGAAGACGAGGAGCTGTCCATGTCGCTGCCACGCAACCAGAGCCGCCGGTCACACGCTGCACTCGCCGCAGCTGGCCAGGGTGGACACCCCGCACCGCCCACCATCAACGTCGTCGAACATGGCTCGTCACCAGCCACAGGTGCCGCGGCCGAGGTGGCACAAAGTGGCGCCGGAACCGGCACGAGCTCCGGCAAGAGCAAGTCCGGCTCGCACCATCTGCCTGACCGCATCAAGTCCACGGACGCCCGGCTCGACCAATACAACATCGTCCGCACGCTGGGCGAGGGCTCGTTCGGCAAGGTCAAGCTGGCCATCCACAAGTCCACGGGCCAGAAGGTGGCGCTCAAGATCATCTCCCGCAAAAAGCTCATCAGCCGTGACATGACGGGCCGCGTGGAGCGCGAGATTGAGTTTCTGCAGCTGCTGCGGCACCCCCACATCATCAAGCTGTACACCGTTATCAAGGACCACAACGATATCATTATGGTGCTGGAATACGCCGGCAGCGAGCTGTTTGACTACATTGTCAAGAAGGGCCGCATGGCCGAGCCCGAAGCACGCCGTTTCTTCCAGCAGATGCTGTGTGCTGTCGAGTACTGTCACCGCTATCGCGTGGTGCACCGCGATCTCAAGCCGGAGAACCTGCTGCTCGACGACAAGCTCAACGTCAAGATTGCCGATTTCGGTTTGAGCAACATTATGACTGACGGCAACTTTTTGAAGACGAGCTGTGGCAGCCCCAACTACGCGCTCCCGAGGTCATCAACGGCAAGCTGTATGCCGGCCCGAGGTCGACGTGTGGAGTTGCGGTGTCATCCTGTATGTGCTGCTCGTGGGACGCCTGCCCTTTGATGATGACCATATCCCCAGCCTGTTCGCCAAGATCGCCAAGGGCGCCTACATTCTGCCGTCTTGGATGAGCCCCGGCGCTGCTGCGCTGATAAAGAAGATGCTCGTGGTCAACCCCGTGCAGCGGGCCACCATTGAAGACATCGCGAGACCCGTGGTTCCTCGTCGACCTGCCCGACTACCTGCGCCCGCCCGCACAGCCCTTCTTCAACACCGGCATTGACCCAGAAAAGTCCATCAAGACGAGCGATATTGCGCCCAATGCGTCCACCAAGGTGCAGGAGAAGCTGCACAATGAAGTCACAGATAAGATCTCCAAGACCATGGGCTACGGCAAGAAGGATGTGCAGGAGGCCCTCGAGGCGGACGAGCCCTCGGCCATCAAGGATGCCTACATGATTGTTCGCGAGAACAAGCTGATGCAGATCAACCGTGAGTACACGTCAGTAGGATGGCGAAACAAAAGGAGAGAAGCATTCCTAACACACGTATAGCCAACTTTGGTGCCGACAATCCGTACTTTGCTACATCGCCAACATCGGGCACCAGCTCTGGAACCAGCTCCATTGCACAAGCCGTGTCCGGAAGCGGCGAGCACGACCCCGGCGCCAGCCCTCTGGGCATGTCCTCTGGCCGCTCAATCAACTCCAATAGCACAAGCAACTCACCACGACCGCATGTGTCCAAGGTGGGCATCCTGCCGAGCAGCTTGCCCGCGTACCACAAGGACTACATGGCTGGCCACGTCGACGCCAGCGTCGATCCGGCCGCCAGCGACGCACCGCCGGCGCCCGCACGCACCCTAGCCGAGCAAGAAGAAACCGCGCGCCGGCTGCGGCCTCACTCACGCAGTCAGATCCGGCTCGACGAGTCCAACAAGCGCCCGCAGGGCATGACTCCGGTCAACCCGCCCAAGAAGTCCAAGCCCGTGCGGTGGCAGTTTGGTATTCGTTCACGTAACGTGGCCTGGGACGCACTGCTGTGCATATATAAGGCATTACACCGCCTGGGCTGCAGCTGGGTTGTCGACGAGGACTTTGACAAGTACAACGACGACGAGGGAAGGTATGTCTGCTGTTTCCCACTCCTTCTCGTGGTTCTCATGTGCCTTACTAACCGTTTGTAGCAGCGCCAGAGGCGGGACGAGAGCTTCGACGACGGCTACGGCGGTTCTCTGCGTCGCAACAGCCGCGACGACGTCACCAAAAAGTATCGCCTGCCTGCCGACCCATGGCACATCCAGGTGCGCTGGACGACCGAGGGCATCCGCCAGTCCGCCGTCAAGAACAACGCCGCGAGCGCCGACGAGGTCTCTGCGGACAAGACCACCGTCAACAAGACGGACGACGGCAGTCAACATCAGGTCGTGGCCGTGCGCCTCGATATCCAGATATATGCTATGGAGCCATCTGTGTACCTGGTCGACTTCAAGTGCAACGGCTACGAGACCGCCGAGGGCTTCGTCCTCGAGGAGAAGGAGGTCTCGAGCGCGTTCCCCTTCTTGGACCTGGTGGCCAAGCTGATCCTGATGCTGGCGGACGGGGAATAGTTAGCCCGTGTCTCTTAGCTGTTCATGTCGCTCTCGGCGTCGCGCCGCCATGGCCCAGCCCTTTCCTGCTCCACATCATTCATGCTCATTTAATATGTTTATCTCTCACATACTGCCCTTTTCCTCTCAAGACTAGATTTGTTTTGCTGTTTACATTCGGCTGCTTCTGTTCGTCTGTGCGTCTGTCACGGACGGCTAGCATTGACGGAGAGATGGTCGTGTCGCACATTATCGTTATTACCTGCCTGTTGCATGGGAAAGATTGGCTTATCTTATCATGGATCTCACTACAATACCCCGGCTAGAAGGGATGGGGAGGTGGACTCTAGGAAGGTGGACGGGGAGCTTTTGTTGTATGATTGTCGATATCGACGACTTATATACAGTACTGAAACATTCACCTAGTATGCCCATAGGCTGGTTAATGTACCAAACTGGGCTCGAAATTGGTATGAAGAATGCCCTACGATGTTTGCACGTATCAACGACGCTCAGTAGCTATGCTTTCCAGGTCCTCATAAATTCTCATAAACCCATCCACTCTCAACTCCCAACTCCCGACTCCGACTCCGACTCCGACTCCGTCTCCTCGTCCCATTTATGCCCGCTTAATCTCCCACTTCATTCCCTGGATGCTGACCTCCTCGCCGGCCTTCTCGTCATAGTCATACCAGTCGTCTGTCAGGTCGATGCTGTCAAATTTTGTGTTGGAATCAACGCCCTCAGCCAGCCAATCGCCCTCCGGCCTGAACTCGACAAACTCGAGGCCGCGGCAGTCAAACTCGAGAATGTTCTTTGGCTTGGCCGGCTCGGTCTGCTCGTAGGGCGTGGCACTGGCCTTGATCGAAGCCGTAGATTCTCTCTGCCGGAGTCAGGATACGTCCTCTTCTTGTGTCGACCACAGGCCTGGATATCCAACGTACCTTGCAGTTCTTGCACTTCCACACAAAGTTGGCCTCGCCACGGCTGCCGCTCATCTCATTTTGTTCCTAAGACTGTCAGACTAGTGTCACATGGGACCCTCATACAGCAGTCCACGATGAGGGAAGCTGAATCGGGTACGTACAAAACGGCTCACGCCGACCCAGTTGGCGTGCGTCTCGCGGCACGACGTGCACTGGACCTTGAACGTGTACCAGAACGGCGCGTCCTCTGTATCTGCCGGACGCAGATTTGTCACCCTGGCCAAGGTCAGTCAAGCGGCCTTGTATAATGTTTTTTTCCACCAAAGACTCTGAGATATGCAGATGAGGCGACAAGCAGAAACGTACCCCGCCAGCTCCGCCGTCAGTGTGAGGCTGTACATGATATGTGAGATGAGGTGGCCTCGGTTCGGAGCGAATATGCCGTCGCCTGTGTACTTTTGTGTAGTTGTCGTCGTCGGAATAGTGTCAAAAAGAGAGTTGTCTTACAAGTCTCATCTCACAGGCATCGACGACGTCCCGCGGAGTCGCTCCTGCCTGCGCCGCCTATGAGCTTTGCTGCAATTGTTGGAAGAACGGGGCTAGCGGTACAGTGTTTTGCGCACTGTAAATGCGCGCCAGATCAGCAGCAGGCCACAGTGTTCGTGTTAGGTACGAGCACATGCTCACTAGCACCACGAAGACGCACCTTCCCGGAAGCCATCAAGTTCAACAGCATACCCAAGCTCAATTTTAGTGGCATGATCCGAGCAGAAACGTGCCTCCGTTGTGACGACACATAGCAACGCTCGACGCACGACTCGCCCTTCCTCCCCCTTCTGCAGCCACCGGCAGCCCAGCACTCGCCGCGGCCTCCGCACCGACTTGACGAGTGAGACATGCACTCACGATGCCGAATTTAAGGTCATGGGCTCCGCAGAGCCACCTCTGCCGCGGCTGCAGGCGAGACTGCCTTCGACGCATCAGCGTCGGGCGTCGCGTGCCAGCGAGCCACGTGCCGGCTGGCCACGCGCGGAGCTTTCACGCAGACCGAATGAGCCGTGGAACACCTTCCGGAGGTCTGGTTCTGGCAAGGGCCCCGGCAGATACACGTACGACGGGCCCTCGGTCTGCTCGGCGCTCGCGGCGGAAGATTGGATGGACGGGCAGCATCTTCTCCGCTTTCTACACCACCATCATGGCCTCTGTGGCTGCGGCCGATGCACGGCGCAAGGTGCAACAACGTGGCGACCAGGGCCAGCGCCTCGACGAAGCCCGCCGGGACCTGATGCGCATTCTGCACAATCCGTCACCACTGGACTATAACCTGACTGCTGGTCTGCCGCCCACGTCCGTCGACGACTGGCCGCCACCCGACAACCCGGCCGTGCCCGCACCGACAATCAACAACACGCCGACAACAACATCGCGAAACTCTGCCATCGAAGCCATCAAGGCCATCTGTGTCCCGCCCGCACAGCTGCGCCGCCACGCCGCCGGTGCAAAACAGCGCGAAATCTACCTGACCTGGCTGCATGCCCAGTTCAGCATGCGGCGACGCTGGTGGTCGCCACGACCTGCACCGGACGCCGGGCTCGAGAAGCTGGCCGAGGCGATGCTGAACGAAGAGTTGGCTACACAAAACACGTTGCTGGAAGGCCAGCGCGAGCCGCGCAAGGCCGTCCACTTCGCCCGCATGACCGAGGCCACGAACCGCCTGGTGGATAGCCTGATTGCGGAGGGCCACCGCATTGGCAGCCTTGGCGATCCTGTCGCGCAAAGGAGGTCCATGGAGAGCCTCGAGTCGCCATACCACGCCATGCGCCTGCTGCGCTCCGACGGCTACCCCAGTTTCCGTTTGCCGGACCTCGATCCTGTCGCCACCGTGGCTGCCCGTCTCGAAGCCAACGAGGCGGCGCGCCATATCTTCCAGACCTGGTCCCAGGCCCGCATCTATGGCCGCCCGCGCGCATCAGCGCTGCAAATGGCCATGGGACGGACGCAGACTGTGACTGCGTCCGTCTGGAACGCCAAGGAGGTCAAGTTTTGGGTCGCCAAGCTGTGCTACAACATGCTCGTCAGCAGCGTGCCTCCTGGCATCCACAACTACAACACCCTGATTCTCGGCTTTATTAGTGTTGGACAGCACACGCTGGCGCAGCTTGTCGCCGATTCCTTACTGTATGATACGCGGCTGCTGCCCACACAGCAGACGCTGAACTGCCTGCTGCACCAGGCGCGCGCACAGGGCGATTTGGTCGGTTTCCACCGCGTGCTACGCCGCATGGTGGCGCTCGATCCGCGCGGCATCAAGATCCGACGCCGCGCCACCCACGATGTTGCCAGCTACCGTCCCCACCGGGAGTGGGCACGCACAAACGACGTCAACTTGGCCGCGGGCTACGTTGTGCAGCGCGCCGACGTCGACGCCCCTGTTATCGAGACCATCATTGGCGGTCTGCTCTCGCTCGACCAGGCGCGGCACGCTGCCGTCGTCTTTTCCGCCTACCTCGATGAGTGCACCCACGTGGACGCACCCACGCTCAACTCCGTGCTCGACCAGTTCTGGATGCCGTGGACATTCCGGGCGCCCGCGTACTGCTGCGCGGCTTTGCCAAGAACGCCGCCATTGTGAACAGCGTGCTCCTCAGCGAGACGCGCGCAGCGGAGAAGCTGGCTCTGCGCATCCGCATCCTGATGGCCATTGCAACGGCGCCCGAGCCCGCCCTGCAGGCCCAGCCGAAGCCGAAGCGAAAGCCGCTGCGGCCACGCGTATGCGAGGGAGATGGGGTGGATATGCAAAACGGCGCAGAGCCTGCCTATAGTCGCCTGGACGAATACGACGACGAGCTGTGGGCCGGGATGGATGAGGAAGAACCGGCGGTGCCGACGCCGGAGGAGCCACCCGAGGTTGCCTACGCACGGCATCTGCGCGACAAAGGCAGGCCTCTCTCCAAGGCACAAGTCCGCCTGCTGAAGCGGTACGAGGCGTCCGTGGACGAGATCGATGAACGCGAACTGGCTGCAGAAGAAGCCCGGGCCAAGAGCCAACAGTGGCTGGACGGCGCCGCACAGAGCATGTTCAATGGAGCAGGCTATGGCTACAGCGCAGTCTACGGTGGCTACAGCAGTGGTGCCGATCAACTGGCCGCCGCTCTGTTTGTGGCGGAAACGAACGTGTACCTGATGCGCCTGGCCAAGGCCACCAGCGCCATGCAGAAGGCCATGGATGCCCACGAAGAAGAGAGCATGTTTGCGGCCCGCTCCGAGGCTGGTCAAGCCGCCTGGACAGCTTGGCCAACGTTCAAGACAGGTACCGCACGAGCAGGAGCAGTATCGTCGCATGGCTCGCCTCAAGGCCGTCGACCAAACCGCCGAGGCCGTGTTCTCGTCGTGCTCCCACGTCATGGAACAGTTCATGGAGACGGTCACGGCCGACCTGGCGGCAACGTCGGCTGCGGCGTCGGCGGCTGCGGCTGCTGCGGCGTCGGAAGCGTTGCAGATCGAGACGCGCTCCTCGTTCCTCTCCATTCTCAGGTCCTTTTTGAACCGCACCGCATTGCCTTTTGGCGTGCGCATGGCGGCCTACGCCTCGACTGCGAAGACGTACCAGGCCAACCAGGCGGACGTCGAGGCCCAGGCCCAAGCCCAGGCAAGGGCAGGGGCAGGGCAGGGCAGGGCGCAACAGGCCAAGCAGGCCAGTGTAGCCAGCCAGGCTGCCCAGGGAGACGCCGACCCAGTGTACGCTGCCGAGAACGGCGTCGAAGGTGGTTGGCTGGAGAATGGCCACGACCACGACTTGGAGGGCAACCCCGGGGAGACGGGGCCGATGGCGCCCACAGCGCCCTCTCTGATGCCCTTTTCGCTCTCTCCCTCCCTGGCGCAGCAGACGGCCCTCCTCGAGCGCCACCTGGCAGAAGACATGCCCGCCGTCACCACGCTCTACGAGAACCAGCTCAAGGAGATTTTGCTGCAAGCCATCTTCCCCATTGGCGACAACAGCCGCAACAGTCTCGAGAAAACCTTTGCGCTGCGACGCGCCGCCCTGGACATGACGCTCGACGCCCTGTTGGAGGCCCGTGTGCATCTCATCAAGAATGGTGCCGCCATTGTCACGGACCATGCGCCCGCACTAGCCATCACGACGGCGGCGGCCAGGTGCCGGCCAACACGGCCAACACGGCCAACACGAGCTACGAACCACAGACGGCCGGCGAGCTTGCGACCGCCGAGTGCGAGGCCGATGGCTACAGGGATGCGTACGGCAACTTTCGCGTCGGCGCCGCCTTGTCGAGCTGAGAGCAATCGACAAGCATTTGTACATTAGGCATCCTTGACATATCCGCACGATACCATAGAACATTAGAAACCCGTACATGATCAAATACAGAGGGCCCCATTCCGTGGGGTGAAGTACACACATGACGAGGCTGCACGGCTGCACGAGAGGCCATTGACCCGTCGAGACTGAGTGCGAGTATGCCGCCTGTCTCCTGCCTCGGATCTCGAATCGCCGAGGCCGTCTTTTTTCCACGGAAGAATAAGACCCTGCATACACTAGCGCCAGGGACAGAGTTCGGGTAGTCACCTGCGGCCATTCGCCACCAGCAAGGGAGGACTCCAGTCTCAAGAGGAAGAACGTCCTGGAGAGGCCGGCAGGCAGCGGGGACCAGCTACCGAGCCGCTGCCCGCTGGGCCAGAGCCGATCCAAAGCTTGGTGCACGCTGGAGAGTGAAGACAGGGAAGAGCTGTATCTTAGTCTCTTCGTCGGTAGCTACTCCGTCATGGCCAACAGCAGTCATGGTGGCGGCGAGGCCAACAACGAAGCTGGGCTGGTGATTCTCGGTGCACGAGTGAATAAAGGAGCCTTCCAGGGAGTCTTCCAGGAAGAGCCATTGTTTCGCTTCTCTTCGTTTCGGCGGCCGTTCATTTGAGGTTTGCTTCTGGCTCCTAGCCGTCTCACCCTCCCCCGATGCGAGATGATATGACGGAGCGACTCGTACGTACTTTGTACTCAACTCTGGGTGCAAGGGAATGTGCCGTGCCGAACCGGCAACTGATCACACGACACATGTCTGCAATAGGCTAGTCCTGTACCGGTCAGGGTGGTACTGCTGTTCGTGTCTGGGAAGTAATTACTACTTTGTACTGCGAGCGGCTTCCTGGCAAGCAATACAAACAACGACTTACACGTTGTGCATTTCACGTCCCAAGGCCGCATAGCATGACTCTTAGCAATCGTACGAAGACGCGGCAACTCCATGCGCCTCTCTTGCAGCACGCCGTATCTCGGATCGTTTCCGTCGGCCATCCACACTACCCGTGCGCTTTCCTCGCTGAAGCCATCATGTACAGTGTTGGGCAGAGAAAAGGTACTCTGTACATCCAGGCGAGAAATCAGCTCGGGCCAGTGAGGAGCGGGGCCGATCCACGGACGCCACTGCAGCGCTCTGACTGGCTGGGGTGGGGCGACTTGGGTCCGCGTGGTCAAGTATCTTTTTCGCTTCTGAACGGCACGGCAAACCGAGAGGAGATGAATGGCAGGTGTAGAAAGGAGAGAGGGCAGGTGTAGAAAGGAGAGAGAGCACTGTATGTTCTCGTGCGAGTAGAACGGTGAATGGAATGAACAGAAACGGCGGGAAGACGCAAGGGCACATTGGGAGAACAAAGGACGGCAGCACAGGATTCACTTTCAAAGAACAGTTCGTCGTGCATCTCCGTCTCTTGCGATTACGTCGGGCCTCAGTCAGCGCTGGCCATTGGCACGCGAAACATTGTAATTTACTGCAGCCGAGCTGAACTTGTGCGTCTTGGGCAGAACCTACAAGTCATTGTAATACTCGTATGAAGTACAGCTCCAGCGTCAATTCTTCAGTCAGGACGAGTGGTCTACTTCGTATTTCAGTGCGTGTACTTTGTAGCTGTTCTTGCCTTGTGCGACACTGCTTTGCCCCCTGGCCAGCCACCATCCCTCCTTCCTCCCCTGGCATCGGAGCTCCACTGGTGAATACTCGTACTAGTCATTGGTTTTTCATCGCCTTCGAGATGCCTGCCGTCTCGCTCCACGACTCACCTCATCGACGCCTCGGCTGGAAACAAAAAGCTGCTCTCGCCCGTAGCGACCTGGCTGCTCTACCTCCGATCACAGCGCGCTTGCCTTCCATCTGCTTTCCCCTCCGAAGCGGCGTTAGTACCGTCGCGGTTGAGCTCCATCCTCGATCCCTCCTTCGACTTGCCAGCTCAATCGACCAACCAGAGCGTCGCATCCGAGCAGCTGCCACCTCCAAGCGTCGTCCTGCAACGCCCTCGCCCCATTCTTCTGTTTTGCTTCCAAGCTCCATCCGCCGACCTCGCCGCTCTCTTCTCTTGCTGGATATTGCAAGTTCTCCTTTCTCTCGACAGCTCGGTGCCCCCAGTCTCCCCAGGTCTCCCCAGGTCTTCCATCACTACGAGTACATGGCAACCAGGTCTTGGCAACACATCTGTTTACAGACGACCGGCTTCTCGTGATACTCAATCGAGTGACAGCAACAGCTTCACGTCACTCTGCATCTCCCGAGACGACACAGCAGCGACTATCTTGTATCCGGCACCATGAAGTTTGGGAGAAAGTAGGCTTCTGCCTCGCGAGCCCTTGCTTCTTACACGCTGTCAACAAGCACTGACACACATGCAGCCTCCCCGCAACCAGGTGCCCGAGTGGGCGTCCTCGTACATCGACTACAAGGGCCTCAAGAAGCTCATTAAATCGGCGTCCGAAACGGCAGAAAGAGGACGAACGGCGGATCTTGCAGGTGGGACCCCCTTTGCGCTCCCTTCCTTTCCATGATCCCCATCTACTCGCTTCGCTTCCTGGCCAGCAGTTGCGGCCCCGACACTGGCCGCAAGATGTGGCTCCCTCCTTCATGACGACCACGTCTTGTGCTCTCCCTTGTGTTGGCCTTTTTTTTTTCTTTTTTGCTCTGCGGCTTGTTATCACGTCCACCTCGCCCTCCTTGGATACGCAAGGCAACCCTGATGTTCACATCTTCCCCTGCTTTTGGGCCAACTATTGGGGCCATTTCCTAACGTGTCTCTCTCATCTCCTTCTCCCCTTCGGCGAATGCAGAGTTCTTTTCGCCCTGGACCGCAACCTCGAAGACGTCGATTCCTTCTACAACAAGAAGTTTGCCGATGTCGACCGCCGGCTGCGTCTCCTCCAGACCGCTATGGCACATCGCCTGATGTTGCGGCCAATCTCGACCAAGACGAGTTGAGGAGCTGATGGCGCGCTGCTCGAGTTGCGTGCTCAGCTGCGCAACCTGCAGTGGTTTGGTGAAATCAACCGGCGCGGCTTCGTCAAGATCACCAAGAAGCTGGACAAGAAAGTGCCCAACACCACCACCCAGCACCGCTACATTGCCACCAAGGTCGACCCCTGCCCCTTTGCGCGCGACACAACCATCACACGCGTCACGGCCAAGGTCAACCGCTGGCTCCTAGCGCTTGGCGACGCCAACCAGCACGACGACGCGCGGTCGGAGCGCTCCGTCAACTCTCTCGGCCGTGCTTCTACAAAAGCCATGTTGAACCTCTCCCATGCGACTCTTGAGAAGCTGAACCAAGCCATCCAGGCCGACGATGTGAGCAGCCTCGAAGCCGGCCTTCGTGAGAGCAGCATGGAGCTGGTCGAGACGCCGCCGGCTGAGCTGCAGCCCCCGTGCTAGAGCGCTCATCGTCGTCGGATTCTTCCTCGTCGGCGGTGCCTTCTCTTACTTCGGCGGCGTCGTCCCACGGCCTGCTTCTCAACCTTCTTCAGCGGGCCATTTCCGTTCGCTCTCGGGAAGCCATCCGCTTTTTGCTGCACCACGTGCCGTCATTGGACGAGCCCGACGACATCAACCAGCGCAACTGCATCCACCGGCTTGTCATCCACATTGGCCGGAGCAAGTCCAAGGCACCCGAGACGGCGCAGCGAGACACGTCCGGTCCGGCCAATCCGATATCGCACATCAACCATTATTCTACCCAGTTCGTCACGCCAGCGACGTCCCGATGCCTGTTCCGCGCGCAAGCTCGACCAATGAGTCTAGGCCACTCGAGGCCAGCGACCCTCGCGTACACCTCCTCGAGTTTCTGCTGGACAACCTGAGCCCTATGCAGCGTCTCTCGCTCAGCACCCGCGACTCGTTTGGGCGTATGCCGCTTCACTACGCTGCGCAGTTCGGCTTTGTCGTCGCATGCCAAACGCTCATGTCTCGCATGCAGGCGTGGGACCAATACGATGTGGCAAACGGCATCGACGCACCCGAGTGGCAAGACAAGGAGGGCTACACGCCGCTGCATCTGAGCGTCATTGGCGGACACCCACTGACCACGGAGGCCTTGCTCAGGAGCGAAGACTGGCAGGGTGTCAGCGAGCACAAGGCGAGGTCCGGACATCCATGGTCAAATCGAGTGCGGTGCTTGCCATTGCTACGAAGCACAATCACTTTCGGATTGTGCAGATGCTCGTCGACGCGGGCGTCGATTTGAACTGGCAGGATGAAATGGGCGAGACTGCCTTGCACATTGCGGCGCGCTTTGGCCATGACGGCTGCGCCCAGATTCTGCTGCGCGGGAGCGAGACCCAAAAGGCGAATCTGGAGCTTACAGAGAAATCCTATGCCTGGACCGCCCTCCACATTGCCGCCGTAGATGGCCACCTCTCCGTCGCTCGCCTCATTGTCGAGGCGGGCGCGGATGTCGACAAGGCCGACTCGTCCGGCTGGACGGCTCGAGAGCATGCTGCGTTACGAGGCCACCTGGATATCGCACGGCTGCTGCTTCAACGCTCCCGGATGCCAGCAGGGGCAGACGCCAAGGCAGATGGCGCTTCTCGTGGCAAGCCATCAACGTCAACGCCGACGCCGGCGTTGACCCGGCCCCCACACCGGCGCCCACTGGTACGGCATCTTCCTTGGCGGCAGTGAATCTGAGCACGTCGCCAGACAAGCACTCCTCTCTGGGCGACCGCCGGTCGAATGGCGTTTCCAGACTGGCTCCCGGACACGATGCCGCCCCACAGCCACAGCCCGTTCGCACATACGGCCATCGCTATCTCACGGACGAGTCTCTTGTCCTGGTCAGCCTGGGCTCCATGGACATGCGCAAGTCTGTCGACGCAGTCAGACTGGACGAGGTCCCCTCACGGAGGCGCATCAGACGCAACTCGACACGGCTCTGTCTGTTGTCGTGTCGGCTGTCGGCGCTACGGGCGAGCCAACCGTGATTGATCTTCCTGTGCAGGAGAACATCTCGACGGAGCCGATTGTGTTCACGACCAAGGATCCCAGCGGCGTGCGGTTCCAGTTCGATATCGTCCCTACATACTCTGGCAATGAGAAGAACAGAATCGGCCGCGGCGTTGCGCTCCTTGCGCCACTCCTGCCAGCTCCGGATGCATCCCTGTCTGGTCTGCAGAGGGATGTTGCTGTGCCCATCCAGTCGGCCGCTTTCGATGTCATTGGCACAGTCAACTTCAACTTTTTGGTCGTCACGCCTTTCACGCACCCCAACATGGGTGTGACATCGGAGCAAACGTACTGGAAAAAGGTCTCGTCGACGCCCATGGTCATTGGCCACCGCGGCCTCGGCAAAAACTCGTCCTCCAATCGCTCTCTGCAGCTCGGCGAGAACACGGTGCCGTCGTTTATTGCGGCGGCCAACTTGGGTGCCAACTATGTCGAGTTTGACGTGCAGCTCACAAAAGACCACGTGCCGGTCATCTACCACGACTTTTTGGTCAGCGAGACAGAATCGACGTGCCCGTCCATACGCTGACGCTGGACCAGTTCCTGCATATCAATGGCGGCAGCGACAGCGGCACTAAGAGTGACGGCTCAGCCGGCCCAACGGTGCGTCTGGCTCTCTTCCAAAGGCTGCCGTCGTGGTCGAGACCGCCAATGGCACGCCGTCGGTGGTTGTTGGTGGCGGTGCCGGCAGTGGTGTCGGCGGTGGTGCCGGTGGTGGTGCTGGCGACAACACGGCACGACTCGACACCGGCGTGACTGGTGCGCATGGCAACGGCATGGGTGATCGTAAGAACGGCTACCGCCTCCCACGTCGGGCCATGTCCATGTCGATGGAGGACTCGTTGGAGATGCGCAACAACCTCAACGAGCGGATGAAGCATACGCGCGATTTCAAGGCCAAGGGCTTCAAGGCCAACTCGCGCGGCAACTTTATCCAAGCACCGTTTGCGACACTCGAGGACCTGTTCAAGCAGCTGCCGCCGTCGGTGGGCTTCAACATTGAGATGAAGTACCCCATGTTCCACGAGTCCCAGGAGCAGGGCATGGAGCCGTCCGCGGTCGAGCTCAACACCTTTTGCGATACGGTTTTGAAAACGGTCTATGACTTGGCGAGCGGCCGCAACATCATCTTCTCGTCGTTCAATCCGACATTTGTCTCTGCTGTCGTTCAAGCAGCCCAACTTTCCCATCCTGTTCCTGACCGACGCAGGCGGAGAGCCGGTCAGCGACATCCGCGCGAGCAGTCTGCAAGAGGCGATTCGGTTCACGCGTCGCTGGAAGCTGTTGGCCTTGTCAGCCTCGCGGACCCCTTTGTCATCAGCCCCAGGCTGGTGCGCGTGGTCAAACAGAATGGGCTGGTGTGCATCAGCTACGGCGCGAGAACAACAAGCCCGAGATGGTCGAGGTTCGTACCCCCTTTTCCGCCTGTTTGTGCATGCTTTCATCATTTCAGCGATATTTCAGAGATATTTCAGAGATATTTTAGAGACATTCCAGAGAGCGTCATGCTAACAAACACAGCGCCAAGTCAAGGAAGGCATCGACGCCGTCATTGTGGACAGCGTGCTCGCCATTCGCAAGGGCCTGACAAAGGATGAGGCGAAGACGAAGACGAGTGCCGTTGTTATCAACGAGGCAGACGAGGCAGACGAGACGGCAGAGGCAACGGAGGCGCTGGGTCAAAGTCGGAGAAACCATGAGAGGCATGGACGGGTACACGCACCGCACGTGTCTCGTTTAACCGCGTGCTGTTTTGCACTTGCAGCGATTATAATACTTAATCTTCCGCCCCAGAGGCTGCTCTTGAAAAGCCATGAACCTAGACAAGGCACGGTGCGATTTTCGTGCCCAGCACCAAACACACAGACAGGCTTGCAGACATTGTACTGTGACAAAGGACGACGTACTCGTAGATGCGCGCTAGTCCATCCACCCGGCTGCGCATGTGTGCGAACTCATTCGGGCGTCGAGATGGCCGATGCAGAGGCTGTGCTTTGCGTCTGTCCTCACAGCAAACGCCAGCACTGACGAGACGCCCGCAGACAGGGACTCCCATCGGGCCGTCAGCTCGTGCCGTCCGTCGTTGTCGTTCGTTTGGCCATGGCCGTCCATGTCGGGTGAAATGGCGCGCAAACAGAGATGGCGGTCGTGACAAGGTTCAGCGCAGTGCTTGCTACTGAGTATACAAAGTGCTCGTCGTATTCGTAGAGCGAGGCTTCAGAGAACCGCCAGTAAGAACGGCCGTTGGGCGGTATCTCGTAGTGCTTGCGCGCCACCAATCGCCTCTCCTGGAAGCGGGGGCGGCCTCCTGCCCTCGGCCCCCTGCGCTCAGCCTCGATCTGCCTTGTCCGTTCAAGGGTGGGTAGACCGTAGGACGATGGTCGACGCCTTGCTTCTGTTCGCCCGCCGGAATGCCGAGCCTGCGCCCTGCGAGCCAAGATGGATGAGCTCAAAGAGATCTGATGTCGACCGTTTCCTTCTCTTGCCTCAGCCTGTCCCCACCCTCGTGAGTCGCTCCTGGCTTGTTGGGTGCGCCCCGCGTCACTTCCTTTTCATCTCCTTCACCCTTTGTCTATTGACAGTCGCGCCTTCCCTCGCTCTTGTCTCGTTTCTCCTCCAAAGACGGCGTACCTTCCTCCCCTTCAGTCTTTGTTAGGCTGTGTGTGGCGCGCCTTCCTATCCTGCTAACAAGACGAAGCCCCGCATCAGTTCGCTGCTGCCATAAGCTCTCTCGTCCCACCCACCGCGCCTGCCCCTAAACGGCTCTGGCGCCAATTCACTGGAGCTTCCCTCTTGCTTCATTCTTCCTCTTTTCCCCTTCCTCTTCATTCTTCTTCCCTCCTTGTCCTTCACTCCCGTCACCGACAATCGACGGCCTCGCTGTTTGGCAATCCACCCACCACTCCATCCTCGCCTCTTCCCCTCCATCCCCTCCATCATCAACATGGGCGGTCCCGCGTCCCCGGCGGCGGCGCAGGCCCTCGTTTGCTCCCCCGCCGCTGCCTGCGGGTTGGATCGCGCAATGGGATAGCGGCAGCCGAAAGTACTACTTTGTGCAGCTGTCGACGGGCGTGTCGCAATGGGACACGCCCACCGACGCCGCGCCCGTGGGCGGCGGCACACCCACGCCCAGCCATGCGACAACGCACACCCTTTGGCATCCCCAACGGCGCCAACGGTGCCAACGGTGCCAACGGTGCCAGCGGCGGCAAAGACGCAAAGGGACCGACGTGCATTACACACGCCGACGGCTCGCAGACCCTTCGGCACGCCGACGGCCGCATGGAGCCGGTGATGCCAAACGACGGGGCGGCACGCGGGGCGTGGATGGCCCCAGCGGCGAGCGTGGTCTTGGTGTACGTTGTGTCGCAGCTCGTTGATACATGCCTGAGGATACCCGTGGACCTTTCGACTAACCTCGACCTTTTTCTAGTCACTCGCAGCAAGCATGCTGCAGAGCCAGCTCTCCCACGGCACGAGCAGCAGCGGAAACAGCAGTGGGAGTGGCGGAAACATGATTGGCCAGATCCTCGGCGGCCTCACGCACTCGAGCGGCTCCAACAGCGGCAGCCATAGCGGGGGTGGCAGCAGCAGCAGTGGTCTGGGCGGTAAGCTCGTCGGCCAGCTTGCGTCCAATCTGTTCTCGTCCAACAGCAAGCCCGCTACGACGAGCTACCACGGGAGCCAACAAGCGCACACCAGCAGTTCGGGCGGTCTGGCAGGCGCCATGATGGGCGGCGTTGCCAGCATGTTTGGTGGCAGCCACGGCCAGGGCCAGGGCCAGGGCCAGGGCCAGGGATACGGCTACTCGAGCTCCGGCCAGTCGGGCACCTACTCGGGTGCTGCCCCGCCGACATCATACCAGTCGGCCGCGCATACACAATACAACACACCCGGCAACGCACCGTCCAGTAACGGAACACCGTCCTACCAGCAGCCTCCCAACAGTGGCAGCGGCACTGGAGGAGCGCCGTCCTATCAGCCGCCCCGAACAGCACTTCTGGGTCCTACCGGCCGCCAAACACAGGCGCGCCATCTTATGCGCCGCCCCCGACATCGGCTCCTGGCCAGCCGCCTTCGTCACAGTACCCGTCCTACGGTGGTCCGCCACAGCAGCAACAGCAACAGCAGCACCAGCAGCACCAGGGGCAGAACCAGCCCAACCTCCTTCCCAATACCAGCAATACAACCCGCAGCAACAGACACCCCAGTCCTTCCCGCCACCCCAGGTCAGCAACATCAGCAGCAGCATCGTCTCCCTACGGCCATGTTCCACCGCCGCCACCGCAAGGTGGCTATGGCGGACCACAGGGTGGCCAGCAGGGCGGTGCTGGCGGCGGGTACGGCGCGCCAGGCTACTTCCCCCCGCCACCGCAGCAGCCGCCATCGCAGCAACAACAGCCCTATGGCCAGCCGCAGTACTCTGGGAACGGAAGCGGCCAGACGTCTCCCTACGGCGGGCACCTCCGCCGCAGCATCAGCAGACTCTGTATGCACAGGGCGGCGGCGGCGCACCAGGGGGCTATCCGGGAAGCAACGCTCCACGGTACTAGTACACCTACTACGGTGCATGTTTTCAAGGTCGTGGGCCGTGTGCCTGATGTCCTGCCGTGCTGCGGCACGAGGTCTCAGGTGCTCTGTTTTTTTGTAGAATTATCCTCTTTGCTTCTTGTAGCTTTTCTTGTTGCATAGTTTCTGGTCCGTTATCATTTACAGTGTCCGTGTGGTTTGCCCGCATCGTTTGCCGCTTTACCCTATATCTTTGCCTCAATGTAGTCTAATATGTCTTTGATCATCGCTAGATAAGATGCTGCATGATGTGTCGTTCTGTAACCTTTTACATCTGTTTTGTTGCCTGCCTTTTTGATCCTTGTGTGGCACAGACGCCTGTTGTGTCGACGTGCCCGTCCACAGCCACTGCCCGTAACTGTGGCAGGATCACATGCTGCGCCAGCAACGCGCTCACAAATGCAACAGCCACAATCGCCGCCATAGTTGGCAGCAACGAGAGCGGCACCACGTTCAACAGGTATGGGTCGAGGATGATATCTGTGAGCACCGGTGGCACGCGGTCCGGGTGCATGGCGGCTCGGTCTGCCGCCACAAAGTCGGCCGTAGCAACAATACGGAGGAGGGAGGTTGTGGCTGCGCTGGACGCCGAGGGCTCTGTCGTCTCGACGCCTCTCTCGACAAACGAGGTCAGCGAGGCGGACAGTTCGGGTGTCGTCGCAACCGTCGCCAGGTCAAACACGTCGATGGCAAAGTCGGTGGGTTGCTACAGCATCCTTGTCAGCGCCGACCGGATATCTGGCAGAAAGAGAGAAGGTGGCAGGAAAAAGAGTGCAGACGTACCGTCGCCGCCCAGCAAACGCGCACTTCGTAGCGCTGGCCCTCGGTCAGCTCGTCGAGCAGCACCCATGTCGTGCCGTTCGTCGGGAAGTTGTCGGCCCACGGAAACGCAGCAGGCAGGCCGGTCCGCCAGGCATTGCGCTCGGGCGTCAGCCGCGAGAGAGACGAAGCAATGCTGCTCATCGAGCCGAGAGCGACGGCGTCATCGCCCAAAGTCCGATACCGGCCATCTCCGGCCACGAAGATTGCCTTTTCCGTATTGGCAGCCACAAACGTGGCACCGACCAGGAGTGCCAGCCAGAGGCGTGCAGCAAGTTTCGCGGCCATGGAGAGCGGGTGTATCGCGGGCAAGGAACGGTCGTCTTGGAAGCCCGCCGATGTCGAGACTGAGGCAGTCTTACCTCACAGGCATCGTGGTGAGACAGAGACTACGCGCAGTACAAAGTACTCGTACAGCACTGGAGCTCCCTAGAAACCACTAGCCACAGCCCAGCCACATTCACATGCAAAGGCATCGTCTGGCAGGGCCCATCGCATTCTCCACGTTAGGCCCAAGCCAATCCAATGTGCAGCAGTTGGCAGGGGAGAAACCTGGGGCAGGCCAAAAGGCCCGCCTGACCCGCATTTGCACAGGTGCGCTTGGCTTTAGAGTGTGGTTTGGGGGGATTCCGGGGGCGGCTCTCGTTGGCACTGGTGACGCAAACGCCAGTTCCGCCGAGGAACAGTCACAGGCCAAAAGACAGGCTGACAGAGACTCTGGAACAGTCGGCCAACCCCCAACTCATCTTGCTCCTTTGTGTCATCGCTTGTCTCTTCTCTTCTTCTTTACCGAGCGTCAACGGCCTACGACGCTGATCAAGTGCACCGCGCCCGACATCAACGACGTCTTGGTCAACTCGACATGCCTATCCGCTCCTAGAGCCTCGGCGCTTTTTTCGACATCGATACCTCGACCGTCGTCGCTGCACATGACAGGAGTGACAAGACCGACTGCCACACGCTCACACTACGAAACCGGATCATCTCTCGATTGTCTTGTCGTGACGCACGCCTGGCCTCCTCGACATCGCCCTCCGCTCTCCTTGTGCGCCACCCATCATGGCTGCCCAGTCCAAACTGGCACCCTTGCTGGGTGACCAGCAGCGCCGAACGCTGCGCAGCCTCTTGTCATCGTTGACCCGCGGCTACCTCAACAACCGCACACGCATCTCGCGCGCCGTCTACGTGACGCTGTTCCTTGCGCTCGTCAACCGCGTGCGCAGCGCCATTGCCGAGCAGCGAGCCGCCAGCGAGGCCGAGAAGAAGGGCCACGCGGCCGGTCTCGTCGACACGTCGGCGACCGGCGGCGAACCCGGAAGTGCCCCGAAACGCAAAAAGGTCGAGCTCGACCGCGCCTTTTTCCGCTCGCTCTTCCGCCTTTTGCGCATCGTCATACCGGGATGGCGCTCCAAGGAAGCCCGCCTGCTCGTCAGCCACAGTGTGTTTCTGGTCGTCCGCACTCTGCTTAGTCTGCAGATCGCTGCCATGGACGGTGCCCTCGTCAAGAGTCTCGTGCGCGGCCAGGGAAAGCAGTTCTTGAAGCGCATTGTATGGTGGATGCTCATTGCCGTGCCCGCCACGTTTACCAACTCCATGCTGGCCTACCACCAGGCCGAGCTGGCCCTGCGCTACCGCACGCGCTTGACGCACTACATTCACGAGCGCTACCTATCCAACATGACCTTTTATGGCCTGTCCGCTCTGGACGACCGCATCAAGAACCCGGACCAGCTGATTGCCGTCGATGTCGCCAAGTTCTCCAACAGCCTGCAGAGCTCTACAGCAACCTAGCCAAGCCAATTCTGGACATGGTATGAATCCCCGTCTGTTCTTTGTATAGCTCTCTGGGATCGCAGAGTGAAGACGCCTGGCTAACACGCCCCTTCCAGACAATATATACATACTCTTTGTCCAAGAGTGTCGGTGGCGAGGGCGTTGTGTTCATGTCGCTGCTCGTACAGCTGTCGGCCCTGGTCATGCGCGCCCTCACGCCGCCTTTTGGCAAGTACGTCGCCGACGAAGCCCGTCTCGAGGGCGAGTTCCGCTTCGAGCACTCGCGCCTCATCGACCACAGCGAGGAGGTCGCTCTGTACGCCGGCCACTCGGCCGAGAAGGACACGCTGGACAAGGGCTACTTTACGCTGATCAAGCACGTCAACTACATCCTGCGCCAGCGCTTCTACCACGGCTTCATGGAGGACTATGTTATCAAGTACCTCTGGGGCGCCCTCGGCCTTTTGCTGTGCAGTATGCCCGTGTTTGTTCCCATCCCGGGCGTGGGCGGCGCGCCCCTTTCCGCAGCAGCAGGCGCCCGTGCTGCCACCAAGGCAGGTATCGCGTCCGCCGTCCGGAACATGGCCGACCGCACCGAGAGCTTCGTGACGAACCGTCGCATGCTGCTGTCGGCGTCCGATGCCTTTGGACGCATCATGTTCTCGTACCGCGAGATTATGGAGCTGGCCGGATACACCTCGCGCGTCTCCACCCTTTTGGACGTCATGCAGGACGTGCACGACGGCCACTTTGAAAAGAACCTAGTGTCCAGCAACGACAACACCAAAGACCATGCCGCCGTCCTCAAGGGCCGCGGTACTGTGGTCGAGAGCGACATTATTGAGTTTAAGGATGTGTATGTGCCAGGGCCCCGACTTGGAAACAAAAACACGTGGTGGGGTGCATGACTTTACTGACAAGACCAGTCCCATCATCTCGCCCAACGGCGATGTCCTCGTTCCGGCACTCTCATTCTGCCTTGGCACCGGCGACCATTTGCTGGTCGTAGGCCCAACGGCTGTGGCAAGTCGTCCCTGTTCCGCATCCTGGGCGGGTTGTGGCCCGTCTACGGCGGCTCTGTTCACCGCCCACCACCCACCGACATCTTTTACATCCCCCAGCGCCCCTACCTGCCGCGCGGCTCCCTGCGCCAGCAGATCATCTACCCCGACAGCCTGCGCAACATGCGGTCCAAGGGCGTCTCCGACGCCGATCTCGAGAAGCTGCTGCACGTCCTGGGCCTCGAGGAGCTGCTTGCCAGCCAGGCCGACAACGGCGGCTGGGACGCCGTCGCCGAGTGGCGCGAGGTCCTGAGTGTTGGCTGGCAGCAGCGCGTCGCCATGGCGCGTCTTCTGTACCACCGCCCGCGCTACGCCATTCTCGACGAGTGCACGTCCAGCGTCACGCTCGAGATGGAGAAGACCATGTACGAGCAGGCCAAGGCCATGGGCGTCACACTCATGACCGTCAGTCACCGCCGCAGTCTGTGGCAGTACCACAACCACATTCTGCAGTTTGACGGCCAGGGCAAGTACATCTTCACTCGCCTCGACGCTGAGCGCCGCCTGCGCCTCGAGGATGAAAAGGATGACTTGGACTTGCTGCTGCGGCAGGTGCCGGATGCGGAGAAGCGCATGGCCGAGCTGGAAGAGGCCATGGCGTGAGAGCGTTGAGAGGCGGGCTGACTGTGGATGACGGGTTCTTATAGAGCAGATCAGCCGTATTGCTTTATGGAGGGGTGCTCCTTTGCTTTTCAGTTTGATAGTCCGGGTAGCGATTTACTGTGAGTTTGCATACTTCCTCCGCTTTGCACTTCAATCGGGAATGTAGTTTTTTGCATGGCTTTCAAAAATGAGAATGCTAAATACGTGTGTTTGTTTTTGCTTTGATCTGTTTTGTTTCTTTTTTGTACAAAGTATGATTATTGCTCGCCTTCTTTTCCCAGTGTTCTTCCTAGGCGGCAAAATCCTATCGATACTGTGGAAGTCTCCCGTCTCCTGTCTGATTGTCGAGCTCGATGTATCAAAGTATCAGAATGTAGTTGTTCATCTCAGAGTGATAAAGTTGCTAAATAATAGCGTAAATACTTCGCACATGAAAACAATACGGCGTACGGACGGGTCTGTTGGTGGACAATAGCGGTACAGCCCAACACCCGACAAGGTTCTTGGCGGTGAGGATTGCCGGCAGTTCTGCCGCTGAGATAAAAGCTCACAGGGTTCAGCCTTCAGCCTCGTAAACCATTGTCTCCATTGCCGACCCTTTTCACCACCACAAACATTCAACATTCAACACATGCCTGTCGCCCGACACTGTCATGGAAAATGGCAATGGCAACGGCTACATCTACGCAGCTGCGGTTCCTCACGGATGCGGCGCACTTGATGCGACAAGGGGCGCCGCAAACCTCAGCCCATTTGATGCGTCGCCGAATTGATCTGGCTCTGGCTGCTCAGGCACAAGCACAAGGACAGCAGCGACCGGCTCGTCTGTGCCCACCACGGCTCCTCCTCAGACAGACATCCAGCGCCAGCATGTGTGCACGAGCTGCGGGCTCATTCTTGTCCCGGGAAGCGACAACACGACTTTGGCGATCCAGTCCGGGCTGCCATCGCAAAAGAACCACCGCAAACGGCCGCGGGACGGAAAGCAGGAGACTGCTCCGTCCGAGCCGGCAAAGGCACCACGTGCCAGGGTGCCACGGCCTCATGCCGGCATCACAAAAGTCTACAAATGCGGCCTCTGCGGTCGCGAGACAAAGATTGCCCTGCCACCGCCACCGCCGCTCTCGAAGCAAAGAAGGCACAAAGCTGCATCGGCGGCTCCGCCTAGACTGGATGGCATCAAACAGGGCCCAGCTGCTGCCCAGATGACGGTGGCACCTGTACCTCTGGCAAAGCCACAGACCGCCCAGACAACAACAGCGACAACAGCTCCTCCACCAGCTCCTCCACCAGTAGCCAAAGCGGCCTCCAATGCCAACAGCAAGAAGCGGGCCAAGAACCGCAAGGCCGGCCTTTTGGCACTGCTGGACAAAAGCCGGGGCTCCGATGGCAGCGGCCTGGGCAGCCTGAACCTGAGTTTTGACGATTTCCGCAAGAAATGAACGGCGGGAGATTTGGCAATCACTTTGCCTACTTCTGCCACTCCGCACAATCTCGCCCTTGGCAGCCTTGCGCCCACTAAAACGACAAAGTACCAGGCGGACTTTGTGTGTTACAATGCCTGTAGCTCGCTGTCGAACTGTGGCTAGCCGGTTGAGTCACAGCGGTCTCGCGGTCGCATTCGGGCGTCCAGGGCGCTCGTGCCCACCAGCGTCTACAGGCGTATGCCAGTGGCGGCCACTGCGCGCTAGAAGCTTCCAGATGAGTCAAGTCGCCTAACGCCTGCGCTGCAGCTTCTGCCAGGCATTCCATGCAGCGCAGAACACGATCCGGGGCGCGTCATTGCAGCTTATAAACCGCCCCACCGTTGCGCTGGGCAAGATTTTCGCGGCCTTATCAACTCGACAACCCCTCCTAAAAAGTTTACGATAAGGCTTAAAAAGTTGCAAAGCAAACAAGAACCAACGCTCTGCCCCAGACGATCAGCAGTAAAAGGACATACAACAGGAGAGATTCTGCAACATACCATCCCTACGACACGCAAGACACCCGACTCACGAACCGACTGCAACTCCAGCGACCCGCGCCTTTGCTTTCTGCTCTTCTCCTTCATCGCCTCACCACACAGCACAGCACACCATGTCTCCCCCCGAGGAAAGCATTGTGACGCCCGACCAGGTCTTTGAGTCGATCGGCAACCAGGTCGCCCAAGTCGATGCGCCTACCGCCGGTCCGGATGGCGAGGCCGTCGACGCCGAGGACGACGCCGCGTCGTGTCGAAGAGATTGAGTCTCTGTGCATGAACTGTCACGAGAACGGCATGACTCGCCTGCTTCTGACCCGCATCCCCTACTTCCGCGAGGTCATTGTCATGTCCTTCCGCTGCGAGCACTGCGGCTTCCAGAACAACGAGATCCAGGCTGCCGGCTCTGTGCAGACCCGCGGAACACACTACGGGCTTCGCCTCACTGCCCTGGACGACTTTTCGCGCCAGGTCGTCAAGTCCGACACGGCCGTGGCCAAGTTCATTGAGCTGGACATTGAGATCCCGGCCGGCCGAGGACAGCTTACCAATGTGGAGGACTGCTGAGCGGGATTGTCGACGACTTGGAGATGGACCAGGACGCGCGCAAGGAGCAGCAGCCCGAGGTCTACGAGAAGCTCAACGAGGTGATTGTCAAGGCAAAGGCGATGCTCGCTGGCGAGTCCTTCCCCTTCCGCGTCAGCCTCGACGACCCTGCCGGCAACAGCTGGATCGCCCCCGACCTGCACGATGGCGTCGGCAAGTGGGAGAAGCGCGAGTACCTGCGCTCTGCTGAGCAAAACACGGCGCTGGGTCTGGTCGACACCGGCGCCGAGGCCGGCGATAGCGCCACTGCCGGCACCGTCACCTCATCTACCGGTATTGCCGGCGGCCTCTCCGGCTCGGACGGCGTAATTCCCTCGGCGGCCAGGGCCGTCTCGGCGAGAACGACGACATTATTCCCAACGAGGTGTACACGTTCCCCGCGAGCTGTCCGGCGTGCATGCACCCGGCCATCACCCACATGAAGATGGTCGACATTCCCCACTTCCAGGAGGTCGTCATCATGTCTACACTGTGCGACAGCTGCGGTTACCGGTCCAACGACGTGAAGACGGGCGGCGCCATTCCTGTCAGGGCCGCCGCATTACGCTCAAGGTCGAAACCGGCGAGGACCTGGCCGTGACATTCTCAAGAGCGAGAGCTGTGCCCTCGAGTGCCCCGAGCTCAACCTGTCCGTGAACCCGGGTACCCTGGGTGGCCGTTTCACAACAGTCGAGGGCCTCCTCACACAGGTCCGCGGCGACCTTCACAACCAGATCTTCCAGGCCGACGGGCCTGCACCCACGCCCACGGCCGGCGTCACTGCCGCCGGCGTGACGGCGCGCCCACAGCCTGTGTCGAGCGAGGGTGGCGACTCGCTCGCTGTCGACGAGCGCACGACCTGGGATGCATTCTTCCAGGGCCTCGACGACGCCATTGCCGGCAGGCGGTCCTTTACGATTGTCCTCGAGGACCCGCTGGCCAGCTCCTACGTCCAGAGCCTGGCCGATGACCCGCGCCAACCCGACGCCCAGATGACCGTTGCCGAGTACGATCGGACGCGGAAGAGGAGGAGGAGCTGGGCATCACCGATATGAAGACGGAGGGCTACGAGGGCGAGGCTGAGGCCAACGCTGCCGCTGCCGCGCCGAAGCTGATGCTGCCGGTGCAGCCAAGCCCGAGGAGGCCAAGGAAGCGAGTGCATAAGAGCATCGGCGAGAAGAATATAAAAATAAGAAACCCAAAAAAAACCCAAAGGATATCAGGGATGGTTGGAAACGATTGAAAAGTTTGGGCGGGTGAATAAGGCACTGGGGAATATCATTTGCTTTTTTTTTGCGAGTAGTTTCATTATTGCATTTGCATTCACCGGACTTACAGCACAACGCGAGTTATGAGAGACGACAGCTCAGCTGAGAGCAGATAGAAGCAGTGGAAATAGAAAAACGGTCAACGATATCCAAGACTACGAGTTCTGATTCTAGTTCGCTAATGCTATGTGTAAAAGACCGGATATGAAATGAAAGGAAGAGAGATGGGCGGAAAGGGTCGACAAGAGGAAAGCAAAAGCAAAATAGGTTGTGGAGAAAAGAGGCTCTGTACCAAGAAGCCCAAGAAGCCCAATCAACAATGGTGGAGGTGTAATAGTCAAGAGAAACCACAAAAAGAAAGAAACCCAGCAACAAATGGGAAAGGCGTGCCTGTCCACGACTACCGCCGCGACCCTGCCATGAGCCGCCGCTTGCGCTCTTCCTTCTCGGCCTTGAGCTTCCGCTCCAGAGCCTCCTGCTCGGCATCTTCACGCCGGGCCTGGCGCTCTGCCCGCTGCTCTTCCTCGTCAATGTCTGACAGCCAGCTTCCATGTCTGAGTCGTCCTCTTCCTCATCACTGATTTCGTAGCGCCGGCCACGGCCGCCGCCGCCGCCGTATCCGCCGTAGCGTCTACCCAGGTCCTGCTCCTCCTCCTCATCGTCGTACTCGATAAAGTCGTCCATCTCCTCGTCTTCATCATCGTACCGCGACCGCCGAGGGTTGCTAAACGGCATACGCGGCGCACTGCTTCGGTGGCGCGAGTCGCTTCCGCCCGAACGGCCCGTACCGGACTCATCTCTGCTGGTGGCGCCCGTAGCAGACGACGAGGATGTTGGCCGTGGCCGCGCCGTGCCCTGGTAGCCCGTCGTTGCTGTGGCAGCCTTCTTGACCTTCTTCTCTTCCTCTTTTTTCCCAGGAGCGGCACCGCCAGCCTTTTGCCGACCGCGCCGGAGGACGCAGCCGCACTGCTTGGGACTGGCTTTCCCAGAGGAGGAAGGCCGTTGCCTCGTTTCGTTCCGGCCCCAGCCGACGCTCCAGCCCGTCCTTCGTCTCGTGCGCTGCCTTTGCTGCCCAGTGGCGGTAAGCGGCCTGAAGATGTCGTCGCTGCCGGACCAGGCCGCGGCCGGCCTCCTCCCAGGGGCGGCAGTCCGGACCCTCGCTTGGTCACACTTAGCGATAGCCCGTGGCGTCTCCTCGGTCTTGGTCATTATCCGCTCGCGCTTTCCTGGTACCTTGTCAATTGGCTTGTGCTGTATCTTGCCATCTGGGCCATGGCTGATGTGCCGCTTGCTGTGCCATGATTTCCTGGTACGAGCCTTTCTTTAGCGGTCGATTCGACGAAGCGGCTGTCGTGCCTCCGTTGGTGGTTGCAGCTCCCCATTCCGGTTGCCGCTGCCCGGTAAGGATGGCCGTGGGGACGAAGTCGAGGAAGATGTCGGAGCGCCAGGGCGCCGAGCCGCCGACGACGAGGATGTAGGGGCTGTCGAGTGTGGTCTCGAGGAGCTCGTGGATGGTGGTGGGCCACTCGATAGGCTGGGCCGTGAGGCAAGGGTCGGCGTGCGGGCTGTCCCTGTGTACCCGCCTGTTCCTCCAGTTCGGTCCCGGCCGGCGGCTGGCGTTGTGGTCGTGGTCGTCCGCGGCGTCTTGTTGGCCTGGCTACTTGGTAGTTCCGTATTCGCCTTTCGTTTTGGCGGCAACGTCGGGGCGGACGGCTTGGAGCCGCCCTCGCCGGAGATTTGAGCAAGCAAATCACCAATCTGAAACGAGATTATGATGTTAGTTAATCGACGTCGACGTGCGACATCTGTGCTAGAATGATAGTTGTTGGACGCACCATGATGTCACGAACGGGCCAATATAAACAGTGATCGGGTTCCCTTTCCGCCGTTCCGCAACGTCTTGACCCGTGAGACGGATGAAGTGGGTGGGTGGTGAGCCTGTCCCGTGCCTGCACCGTTAGGCGTCTGTCGCAAGACGGGCAAAACGACACATTTGGAGTTCTCCTCCAAGCGGGACCCGTGTGCGGTCTTGTACTTGTCGTGCGGGTGGTCGTAGGCGAGCTCGGCAGCACGACAGGCGGGATGTGTGAGTGCAAGTATGAAGTCGAGAAAAGAGAGGAAGAGTTTGATAGCAATGATGGATGGCAATGATTGTTGGCAAAAAGAGACTGGCGGCGAGCGTTTGGGAAGCGTAGGCACCCGTACACGAGCGGAGGCGCCAGAGGTGCTGATTGCGGCCACACGGCGTTGTCTGGTCGTTTGAGAGAGAAAGAAATGAGCGTTCTTCCGGTCGCGATGTCCGTTGCCTGGTGATGCTGCGCTTCTTCTTCCGCTTTACTGCCTGCGAGTTATTGGCTGTGCTGAAGACTGCTCCTCATCTGCAAAGGCCGGCGACAGCTGGGCAGTTGGAAAAGAGGCGCTTGGCCGTGTATGGACTGTGGCAAATCGAACGGCCTTGGAATGTCGTAGACCGCCGGAAACCCACTATGACAGGCGGCCCGACCTGGGCCTGATGATTGGCCGGCGCGACTCTCGCCACTCATGGCCCCGATGTATGCATAACGGATATGCATCTTTAGCGTACGTTAGATAAGCATATAGGCGGCAGCAAAAGTGACTTGCAGAACTGCAGGGTGTAGTCACATGACCGAGTGGATCTTAGGGTTTCTGGGCGCAAGTGCACCAAAACGGATTGTGTGGCGGGGGTGGCAAGCAAAAGCTAGAGGTAGTTTTCGAGATTTTTTTCTTAGTCGCATTTTGTTCTTTCTCTCGACATCCCGCAACATCACCACCAAACTTCCACCACTTTTTGAGCAAGAAGGTTCAGTCTCCGCCACAAACCGCGGTTAAATCGATTGAAATCTCGTGTTCTTTCACCAAACACCAAATCTGTACGTACGCACGCCTTGCATTCCCTCTTCTGCACACGTCGACCTTGACCTCGCTGCTTTCTGCTGCCGCCTTCTAACACTCGTCCAGATCAAAATGAAGCACCTCGCAGCCTACCTCCTGCTTACCTCGGCGGCAACGCCTCTCCCGCGGCCAAGGACATCAAGGAGGTCCTCGAGTCGGTCGGCATTGAGGCCGATGATGAGCGCCTGACCACCTGCTGTCGGAGCTCAAGGACAAGGACATCAACGAGCTGATCGCTGAGGGCAGCTCCAAGCTGGCTTCCGTCCCCTCGGGCGGTGCCGCTGCTGCTGCCTCGGGCGGTGCTGCCGCTGGCGGCGCTGCTGCTGCCGACGCCCCTGCTGAGGAGGCCAAGGTTGAGGAGAAGGAGGAGTCCGATGACGACATGGGCTTCGGTCTGTTCGACTAAGCGTCTCGCTCTCTTTCTCTCAAACCTCCAAAATGTAAAATACGCTCCAGCCGCATGTGCCAACAACGAACACCAAGCTCGTGTAGCATCCGAACGAGACATTTCGAGCACGGCCACCGCACGCCCATTTTCCGAATCTACGAGCCAACGGGGCACCGGCGCACTTTCTTACATCAAACCTCTACACGGGACCGGGTGGACAGCCTTTCTTCTCAAAAAGGAAAGGTGCTGCCATCCGCAACTGGATTTGGGGAGGAAATACTGGCGTTTCGATGGAAGTCATATTCGGTGGAAAAAAGGATGGCTGTGGCAGCCTTGCTTCATGGGTACATCTGGGGTTCAATCTGCTAGGAAACAAAAATTCAAAAGTGGAAAGCAAAACATCGTCCATTAAACGTGACAAGCTGCACACCTACTCGATCTACTCGTAAACCGTAAAATGCTTCGACCCGTGCTCATCAAGAGCAAAAGTTCTGCTCAAACCCCCGAATTTTGTAAGACACCGTCTTATCTAATCAATCACGTGATGGCATTCCTGACCAGCCACATGCACGACCATGCACGGCCCGATCGCTTCAATATGGGGCGGCCGCGCCTGGTTGCTCGCGGCAACGGGGCTGACGCGCTGATTGGCTGCATTGAACCAGCCAAAATAATACTGGGCCCCAGTATGGAGCCGTGCCCCCAAAACAGAAGCTCTCGATGGAAACAAGTGCACGATGGCACCAGAGTCAGGATGCCAGGGCGAAATGCATAATAACAATTACATGCTTGGGTGGTCTCCTTTCTGATGTCTTTTTTCCCTTTTTCTTTTTTCTCTTTTTTCCTACGCCCGTCCATGAGACACCTCTTCGCCAATCCCTGCTTTGGCTCGTTCCTCTTTGTTTGCCTATCGTCGTTTCGTTTATTTCTGTTTCTTTCGACGAAAACTCTCGCGCAACATTGACCAGCAACTGTATATCGATATTGATTCTCGCGACATTGCCCTCTGTCTGTTGAACGGTACCATCCCAGCCACCTCGACGCGATCGCCAACGGCCGAGACCCAGCATCACATCCACCACCAAGAACCGAACCTCGCGACTACGTCAACGCGTTCTTGACATTGCCAAGCACTCATCGACAACACGACCGACACCGCAATGGCCACGGTGTCGCCCACGCCCGCCGGTGGCCAGGGGAGCCAGTTCACCTCCATGGGCCGCCGGACGTCGGCACGCCAGGCCTTGAGGCGTCCACCATCGCGCTCGCAAATGAGCGGCGCTGCGTCCGGAACGACCTCGAAACGAAACTCGAGCGCGGCTGCGGCCGGGCCAACAGTGGCATCCGACTCGCAGCAGCAGTACGCCGCGCTGCACGACAGCTCGGACGACGAGAATGCCGATCCCTATGAAGCTCAGCGCCCTCACCAAGGCACTATTGAGCGACGGAGTATCAGCTGCTGAAGGCAACGCAGCAGCAGCAGCAGCAGCAGGGGCTGCAACAGGCACCAGCGTAGCAACACGGCGACGGAGTGCCCTGAACCGCTCCACATCTTCGACTGCGGGCGCGGAGGCCGAGGGCAACAGCCAGCTCCCGTCACAGACTGACCGTCCAGGCGTGCGGCAGACAAGACGACATATTCGTGCTGGCAGTGTCCAGGCTTCGGGCGGCGCCCCTTCGTCTGCATCGCGGCCGACCTCACCAGCAGCTCTTTTGAGTGGCGACAGCAGCCCGTACCGCGCAAGCGCGTTGTCCGTCTCAGCAGCACAGCGCCAGCTGGCGGGATGGGGCCCGTCCCGCCGCCCATTCGCCGTTCCCTGTCCACATCCAAGCACTCCTCACGACGGGGGCTGCCACAGCTGGGGAGAAGGACACCGACCTCCCCCTGCATCTTCTGCGGCATCGTCGATCGACGCGGTCTTGACGGCAGCAGCAGCACCGGCGCCTGCACCTGTCGAGACCGTCAACACGCCTGCATCTGCCGTCCGTCGCGTGCAGATCGCCGTTGGCTCTTCTGGCAGCCGCAGCGGGAGCCGTGCCACGCGCCTCTCTTCGTCGTCGTCGTCGGCACTTCGCGCTTCCCGTCGTACCGAGTCGGCCGCTGGCCACCATAGCGATGCAGAACAGGCTCCGGCACCGGCTCCATCGCACGAGGAGCCCCCATCGACCGTCGGCCGCCCGACGTCTCAGCATCAGCAGCAGATGGGCAGCGCCCTGCGGTCGTATGCCAGCGGCAGCGGGTCGTCTGCTGGCACGACTGCGCGCAGCGGCAGCCGCGACATTGACTCGCAGCAAGCCCTACAAAGCTCCATGCGTATCAAGCGTGTGGGCAAGTCCCTGGTGGTGGGTTCCTGAGCGGCCCGGCACGGCGCGGCCGGAGGCGGACGAGCGACGAAGAGGGCGAGGGCCACGGCCCAGACGACATGCTGCAGGCCACCAAGATGGCGAGGCTGGCGGGCTGCTCATGTCCAGCCAGGAGAGCGAGGCGGGTGCCATGTACAGCAGCCAAGGCGCACACAGCGGCAGTGCCTCTCGGTCGCCATTCTTCGACCCTTATGCACGGGGCGACCACGCGGCCACCGGCAGCCCTGTGAGCGCAAAGACGTCGTCGGCCAGCGTGCAAGCGGTCTTCGCAACCGCGCATCAAACATCGATCTCCTGCAGCAGCAGCCGCCGTATCAGCCACTCGAAACCCACGCCCTATACCAGCCCGAGCAGCAACACGAGGCTCCGGCCCCTGTCCCGCAACAAGAGCGGAGCAGCCTGGCCTTGTCCGTCGTCGTTCCCACCGCGCAGACGAGATTGCTGCGGCGCCACCTCGCGAGGTAGCCGCCGCACCGCCGCCTGCGTCGTCTGGTCGGCCGAATCTGCCCTCTACACACGACCAGGAGAACGACCTTGCGTACCTGGGCCGCTCGGTCAAGCCTCTGGTCGTGTCCGGCATTGCTGGCCTCGGCGACAAGGAATACAATGTGAACCAGATCCGCCCTCTGCGTGCGGCACTGCCGCCCGCCGTGGCGGACGTGAAGCTGCCGCCGCCTGCCTCTACCGCCAAGCCGACCAGCGTCGCAGCACCCATCGTGTCGCCCGAGCGCAAGGTTCTCTCAACCATCAGCCGCAACACGCCGCGCCGCGCCGCGCCGCCACCGCCGCCCAAGATGTCGATGCTCGAGACCGCAACAGGTGCCCCGCTGGCGCCGCGGCCACGGCACAGGCTGGCAAGAAGCCCCGTATCCTGCTCAAGGTCAACGGACGCTCGTACCAGCGCGTAGACTGCGTCGGTCGCGGTGGCAGCGGCAAGGTGTACAAGGTGACGGCCGAGAACGGCAAGATGTTTGCCATGAAGCGCGTGTCGCTCGAGAACGCGGACGAGTCCACCATCCGCGGCTTCATGGGCGAGATCGACCTGCTGAAGAAGCTGTCGGCGTGGACCGTGTGATCCAGCTGTTTGACTTTGAGATGAACAAGGAGAAGCAGATGCTGAGTCTGGTAAGTCGTGCGCCCTGCCCATACCGTACTTGCATGGCAACCGCCACTAACCTCGCTACCACTGCAGCTTATGGAGCTCGGCGAGATGGACCTCAACTCCCTGTTGCGTCTGCGGCAGAACCCCGAGAGTGCCAAGATGGACCCGGTGTTTGTGCGCTTCTACTGGAAGGAGATGCTCGAGTGTCTGCAGGCCGTGCACGTGCACGATATCGTGCACTCCGACCTCAAGCCGGCCAACTTTGTGCTTGTCCAGGGCCGGCTCAAGCTGATCGACTTTGGCATCGCCAACGCCATCCAGACCGAGATGACTGTCAATGTGCACCGCGAGACCCAGGTCGGCACGCCCAGCTACATGTCGCCCGAATCGCTGATGACGCCCAGCAGTACGCCTTCACAGCCAACCATCACGGCGGCGGCGGCCGGCCCGGCGTGGGCGCCTTTTTGGGTGCGACCAAGAGCGCCGCCAAGCTTGTGAAGCTCGGCAAGCCAGCGATGTCTGGAGCTTGGGCTGCATCCTTTACCAAATGGTCTATGGGCTGCCGCCTTTTGGCCACATCCAGAACCAGATGGCGCGCTGCCAGGCCATTATCACTTGGACTCACACCATCGACTTCCCGGCGCGCGGCATGGGTGGTACGCCGGTTCCTCCGAGCCTAATCAACACGATGAAGCGCTGCCTCAACCGCGAGCAGCAGCTGCGCCCGACCTGCGACGAGCTGCTGTCCCCCATGGACGCCTTCCTGTTCCCCGAGGCCCAGTACATGAGCGTTGGTGGTGGTGCCGAGTGCATGCCCATCTCCGAGGAGCTCTTGGGCCGCATCATCCAGAGCGTCGTTACCCGCTGCCGTGAGCGTATGCCGACCGATGCCGAGGCCGTCTCCGCCTGGCCGGCTGCCTACTGGTCGAGCGTGCGGCGCGCCGTGGCCGCGCGGGAAGAGAAGTAGCCGTGGCCGCTGGCTTCTGTTCTGTACACGACATTGCACCCTTTGCACATACCAAAGCTTCTTCCTGCTGGGGTCGGATTCTTGCTGCTTTTTTTTTGCTTCTGGGTCTTTTGCTTCTTGGTCATAAAAAAGGCGTTTTACGAGAGTTTCAAAGCGGACCGTTTGCATTTCATCGACGGTTGTTTCATTTGCTTCACTTATGGGCTCTTCTTTTCCCTTCCTTCTTTTCAGGGCGCACCCCCAACATTATATCCTTCTTACTTGTTCATCTCGTTTCCCAGCTCTTTTCCCAGCTCTTTTGGTTCAGTTGTCTCTTGGAAACGGACGTCCTTTTTTGCATATAATCGTTGCTGTTTCTATTCGCGTTGCGTTTTCTGTCGTTTTGTTTAGTCAAATTATAAGTCAAGTCTTTCGCTTCTCTTCCTCTCACTACTGTCTGGCTCTGTCGGTGTTGGTTGTGACTCTTTTAATTCTCGCCCCACACGATCGTAAATACTGTACAAGATGCCGTCACGTATGCTGACCGCGCGCTGTCTGCCATGCCCTTTCTTCTGACCTTTTGTCCAGAAACACTCGCCCCTATGCCTCCATGGACACCTCCTGGATCCGCAGCACCGTGAAATGGTGCTTGCTCCTCACCGTCTTCTTCGTCCGCTGCCGCTGCTTCGTCTTGATCATTGTCCGCAGCGGCTCCGTCTCCACACCCAGCACCACCGCCCGGACGCTCGCGCCCGGCACATACGAAACGTCAAATGCCTCGCCACTGGCAGCGGCTGCAGACGTCTTGGAGGCCACGGCCGTCACCGCCCGGTTGCCCACCACACCCACGCGGTTCAGCAGCAGCTCGTCGCCCGGCTGCACGCCCGGCATCTTGAACGGCAGGCGCAGGCTGTCGCCCGGCGTCACCAGGTACGGCCGGCCGTGGATCTGCACAGTGGCGTAGACGGACGGGTGCTTTGAGGTGACGGATGCCACAGCGGCGGTAGCGGCTGTTGTCGAGCTGGACGGGGACGAGATTGGTGATGGTGCAGAGGAGGGCGTAAAGAGGATCTGGGAGAGGACCGAAGCGGAGAGGACGGGTGGCGCATCGGTCGCGGCGGGAGAGGTCGTGGAGGAGGAGGCAGCGGCCGCGGCCGGCTCGATTTGGGATGGCCGGCGGGCCGAGGTGGAGAAGAATTGTGCAGCCGCCAACGCCTTGGTGGCGGTCTGGGACGAGGGGACAGCGTCGGCTGCCGGATGGCGCAGCTCGGGCCGCGGACCGCTGTGAGCGCACTGCGAAGAGCAGCGCGCAGTGTTGGTTGAGACCGCATCGTTTGCTGGTGTCGGCGTCGGTGCCAAAGTCGACCGAAAGCTACGGCGTGTTGTTGTCGCTACTGCAGCCCCGATTGGCTCAATGGGAGAGTCGAAGAGAGTGAAACGGTCGATTCTTGGTCGGCGAGCGCCAGAGAAGTCAAATTCGTCGCGGTGGGCCGTCGTAGTGGTCAAGCACGCGGCAAGATGAGGTCGATCCGTAGGAGGTTCGGTGAGCAGGAGAAAAAGCACACGATCGCAAGGGAAAATTTGGAGCAGGCCAGGTACCCACTTTTTTACCTTGACCGTCGTGTTCGTGACTGGTCACGTGTCAATAAATACTCTGCCGCGCTGTACAAGAAAGCCGCAGGAAAACGACGTACACGCATAAAGTGATCAACATAAAGGCTTTTGAATATGCAAAGGCTTTGGAGCTTTGTTCACTTTGATCGTGTTGTTACTTTGCCAAGACGAGTTTGGTTGGTTGCGGCTCGCTTGTACCACAGCAGCGCTGAGCTGTAACCACAGGCGTCAATAGCCTCACCGCAACGCAACTGAATACACCTTGGCCGTTCTTGATTTGAAAAGCCACGCCCATCCTCTACAGTATGCTTACAGCGTCTCACGCTCATAGTTCCAGACTTGTTACTTGAAAAAGAACTACAGGTGAATGCATTTCATGTGCCAAACGTTGTTGATGGAGTATTAGGTCTGCTATGGTAGCAACGCGATAGCGTTTGTCCACGCCGATAAAGAGGATGAAATGACAACGCAAGGGTAAGAGAGAGCGCTGGACGAAACAGTGCTGGTAGCTCCCAAAGGAAGAGTAAGAATGACCGCCGCTCAGAAGACGTGCAGCAAGCTGCCAAGCCGAGCGGTCGGACAGCAAGCTGGCAAAACAGACCAAGATACCAAGAACATACATATTTCCCATAGGTCGAACAGTCTCCTCCCATATTTCCCACCCATCTCTGCACAACTTGGCTATCCCTTCCCTTCCTGATCCGCCGGTGGTATATATAGAGTGATGGGGTATAATAGTAGACATACGATAGAGACAAATAAAATAAGAAAGAGATAGGTCGGCGAACAAAAGCAGTGCTAAACGTGCTGGAAACTCCAAATTTGCAAATCAAATGGGTAGTAGAAAGAATCAGGAAAATGGCAAATGGACTAGACGGCAAGGTAAAAAGACAGCAAGACAAAGAAACGAAAGAAGCGTCGGTCTCGGGGTGTGGTATTACAAGATCAAGTAAGAGTGTAGCACCAACTGCTGTTCAAAGGCCAACAGAGGGTGAAGCATGGACAAAGAAGCCGAAAAACAGAAAAAGACCGACAAGATGTCAAAAGAACAATTAAGACGTCGGATGTTTTGGTGCGAGGAAGAGCGCTTAGAAGAAAGTCGGCTTCGTGAGAACACGGTACTCGACATAGTCTTCGCCGTCGATCGACAGGATGGTGCCAGGGCTCACGAGCTTGCCCTTGAAAGGACCCGTTGGCTTGCGCTCGTATTTGATGCCCATGAAGATCCTGGCATCGTCGTTCCCGGTGCTGCGCAGCCGTGACGCTTCTTGTAATGCCCACACCTTGTTGAGGCGGCCAATGTTCTCGCTGAACGCCTGGCGGCTGCTCTTACCACCGCTTTCGTCGGCGCTACTACCGCCACCAGCGCTGCCCCCACTGTTCGTCGTCGCGTGAGTGCAATGGTGCTGGCTGGGCACGGCATTGGTGACATTTGTGGCGCCATCGTGGTAGCTGCTAGCCCGTTGTTCGTTGCGCTGCTGGATGCTCTCCATGCGTGAAATCTCACGACGAGCAAGATTGTTGGTGCGCTCTACGCGGTCGGTATTGTCGCCACCGTGTAGAGGCCGCTTCACGGGCCAGCAGGGAGAGAGTGTCGGCCGCCGCGGGTGCATGCGAGTTCGCGGGGGCGGCGCCACTTGTGGTGGCAGCGGCTGACAACGGGGTCGATGGCTCGCGGGCGTCTAGGGTGGAGCGGCGGCTTTGACGTGGCTCCGGGCCTGAACTCTCCCGACGGGTGCGGCCGTCTTGAGCGATGTCCGGGCCGGAGAACGGCACAGCACCATTCTGGAGCTCGTGACGGTCCGTGATCCAGCTCGCTTCCCGGTTCAGGTTGACGGCGGTGGCAAAGCTGATTGTATCAAGTCGGCCAGACGTGCCCAGGGTGCTTTGCGCAGCACCCCCGCGTTGATAACACGGGCCTGGGCATCGTAGACGGCATTTGCCTCGTTGATCTGTCGCTCACTGGCCTTCTCTCCCTCATCAATCTGGCGCTGACGCACGCGGACATATTCCTTGACCTCGGGACGGGACAAGTGTCGAATGTGCTCTTCAAACTCAACCTCATCGTAGTGAATCCACAGGGCGCCGGCGCCCTGCGGGAAATTGCCGAGAACGGGTCGCCCGTCGCGTGTTTCGCGCGTCACCTTAACGCGGAACATGTCGTTGGCGCCGAGAATGCCGAAGACGGCGTGCTTATCTTCCACGTGCTCCTCGCTTGAGCCACGCCAATACCCCAAAAGGATCTTGGTGGGCCGTGTGCCAGGCAGCAGGTCAATGGCAGAGCGCTGGATGGCAGACACCACGGAAGCCGAGCCGACCGGCGCCAGGTGACCGTTGGAGGGCAACAGGGCATCAAGCGCGCCCGGGCCCTTGAGGTCCGTGGATGGCAAAGAAACGCCATAGTGGCTGCCGGTGCGGCGCTTCTTCTCAGGGCGACTTGCGTTGACGACGTAGTCTGGCAGATCAACACCGTACGCAATCTGGGCGGCGGCTGGTTGTCGGGGACGGGGTGCATGGCTGCGCGGCGCATCGCTTCCTTAACAGCGGCCTTGTCGGCAAGAGCGGCCTCCTCTGGTGTTTCGGTCGCACCAAGAGCGTCGGTGCGGATCTTGACGTACTCCTTGATCTGGTTGTGATCCAAGCCAATCAGATGCTTCTCGAAAACGACACGCTCAAAAGTCACCCAGCTGCCACCGGGACCTGGCGGGAATGGATGCTCGGGCGAGACAGGCTGGCCGGCGCGGGTGAATTGGTGGACCCGGGTGCGCAGTCGGTCGCGCGTGTCGATGAAGCCGATGATGCCATGACGCTCGGATACCTCGGGCACCGTGGAGTCGCGCCAGTAGCCAAGGGAAACGGATTTGGGGTTGCGTTCGGTGCCTGGAGAGCAGTAGCCTGCGAGTTCTTTGGCGTGCGGCGCCACGCATCAAAGTGTGTGGTTTCAGGTGCATGCGATGGGGAATGCGGTCTCGGCTGTCGTCGTCGTCTCGTTGTCATTGGACGAGCGCTTCCGTTTGGGGCACGGGTCTGAGGTCCGGTCTCGAGCATCGCCCATAGACGCATCCTCCTGGGTAGACGCGGCACGGTTGGGAGGGCCGTCGGACTTGGTGTCGACAACAATCTCATCCTCGTAAGCGCGTGCCGGAAAGTGGCCGCTAGTCGACGTTGGAGGCCGGTCACCGTTTGTGGTGAGTTGGCGCGACGACATTGAGTTCACAGGATCTCCAGAAGGGTCGCGCGCGCCGCTGTCGGCCGATAGCATACTGTCTTGGGAGGCTGGTGGTGCGCTGAATGAGAGACAACAAACAAGATGGTTAGTCACGTGTCGCCGCGAGCCTCGTTCCAAGAATAGAGAAGCAAAACAGGTGTGAAATCAAGGGGCAGGGAAAAAAAAGGGGCCTAGATTGCGCCTGCGCCTAGTGATGGTAGGTCGGAAGTGAAAGACCTCTTATCAAGTGTCCTGTCAGACTCCCTTGCGCGGCGGGAGATGGAGTACAAATGCTGGGGAGTGCTGGGAGTGCTGGGGAGTGCTGGGGAGATGCGCCTGAATCGAGGCGGATGGGCCAAGAGACAAAAGCAAATGTCTCGCGGTTGGCGAACCAGAACCAGGTTGCACAGGAATACACTCGTGCTGGGCAATTGCGCGGCTGCACAGACAGGCAGGAAGACAAACCAGTTGTCGACGCGAAAAGTCTCAAGGCGACGGAGAGCAGATTACGAGAAGACACATAGACTGAGGGCAAGGAGAGTAAAACCCGGAGTCCAAAGGGAAGGGAAGAAAAAGCAAACAGAGAGGAAGAAATGGGCAGGCAGGGTTATGCAAAACAGAAGACAGTGGTGGGCGTGCGTTACGCACGTAACATGACAAGGGCGGCTGGCTGCCAAACCGACAACTCGTGCCACTGAGCCACAGAACAAAAAAAGGAAAAGAAAATAGGCACAGAGACAGACAAAGGGTGTGAAGGAAACGGAAGGTGACAAAAGGTAGGAAGGCCAAAGACATACGATGTGAGTTGACAAGCAGAGAAAAGAGGAAGAGACAAGCGGCAAAGAGGATACAAGGGTGGCACTTGTGGATGGATTAAGGCAAGAGTCTTGTTCGAGTGGTTGCATGCGGCACGCAGTGTGCGCCAAGTGAGCAAAAGTGTGAAGGAAGATGGTTGAGAAGCCCCAGCACTTGTCGAGCTGAGCGTCTTGTGCGAGTATCGGTTCGTGGCTCCTCTCGCTCCTTTGACGCTCCTCGCTGGACAAAAGGATAAAGGGGGCTAATTGAACAAGACAGACGCAGTAGAGTAGTGGCGGCCACTTGGCAAGCGTGTATGGCCTTCTGCGCAAATGGGAATAACGGCAGTAAGACACAAGGAGAGAACGGAGTAAGGAGAGAGCAAAGTGTGGTCTGTGCCCTCCTGTGTACGGAGTCGACATGGCCATTTGGTGAGACATGAGCGATGGGCCGGATCGCATCCATGACTGCGGCGCGACGTTACGCGTCAACGACTTCGCGACGATGGGGGTGCGTATATCGAGAGGTGGACGGCAAACAGGGACAGAGCAACAGGAAAGAAAGCAGAGATGGGAAAGAAAAACACATACCCAGACGCGTAGGCTGAAGACGACGGCCGTTTTGAAGGGGGGATGAGGCTAGTGGAGGCAGCCAGATCGGCCGGTGCAGCGGACGGCAGCGGACGACGCATCTTGGGCGGCGGCGAGGCGACAGGCGACGGTTGTTGTTGCTGTTGTGCACAGGATGTGACTGGCGGCAAGTCGTCGGAGGACTGAGTGTGCTGGGTTTGGCCTGCAGGCTGAGCGGTCGGCGGCGGCGGCGGCGGGGGGGATAGGCCCGACGCATGAATCGTCGTCTCGCCGGCGTCCTTGTCCTTGCTGGCGGGCGGTGCAGTGGCCGGAGTAGCAGCGGAGGAGCGGCGTCCTAGAAGGGCAGCAATGGCGTCAAGTGCAAGACCCGACGGGTCGGGCGCGGCGGTCGGGGCAGCCGTAGTAGCCGAGGTCATAGTCGGCGAGGATGTCGTGTTGCGCACACGCGCGACCACCTCGGAGTCCATGAGGCCGACAGGCGTGGGGGTGAGTGTGCATGCAACGATGTGTGACAGAAGACGACGGCGATAACGATGATTGATGATATCAGGGGTGTTGTTATGGATGCTGATCTGAAAGGGGGTGGATTCCCCGTTGCAGAAGGGGCGTTGCAAGGGCAGAGAGGCTAGGGAAGTAGCGATCGAGAAGGTGGCGTAGGCCTTGGGAGTGTCGTCGCAATGGGCAGGAACGACTGGAAATGAAGAGAACGGGCAGGAAGGATCGCGGGAGAACGAAGGCGAAGGGGTATCAAAATAGGAAGCAGGTGGCGGGCGGGAAGGAGCGAAGAGCTGCTTGCAAGCTTGCCCGCAAAAGGCTGTCGCCGGACAGACTGCTTGAAGAAAGAATATACTCGTAGTTGTGAAACAAGGCAAATCTCAAGGCGAAGGACAGGACGGCGAGGAACGACAATGGCGCATGCAGAGTACGTTGGCGCACGATGCATTTGCGATGGGAAGAAGGAGAGCCCGTCGAGCCACAAGGAGGGCGGGAAGATGCCTTTCGCGAGGAACGAGAGGGCGGCGGACGGGCTAGGGAGTTGCTGAGATTCGGAGAAGGAGACGAGAGGAAATGCGAAATTAGGCGTCTGTTTCGGCTGTCAATAGCTGGGAATTTGGCTTGGTTGGAGGGGTGTGATCTGTTTGACTGGCTGGTCAGTGAGTTGGGCCAGCGACCAGTGATCAGGACCAGTATCAGGACCAGTATCAGGACCAGCGACCAATGACCAGTAATGAGGTCAAATAGGGCCCACCCTCGTTCACGGCACCGCAGCCTGCAGCTTGTGCGAGGAGCTACCACGATGAGGAAAAGAGCGGTGTTGCGAAAGGACGACAGGGACACAACAATGGGCAGAGCAGATGAAGTACTCGTACGCAGGATGACGCGACAGGGGAGGTGCAAACAGAGCCAACAGAGCTTGACATTGACATTTACTAGAAAGAGACACGAAAGAGACATGAAACAAGACGCTGCGCTGCGAACGTAGAAAAGGAGCGGTGCAGCAAGCGCGTCGTCGGCGAAGGGGCCGAAAGACACGATCGGAGAGGGTTTGGCCGGCCAGAGCCCGGTTGACAGAAAAAGAGCGATGGTAACTGGGACGGCCATTGGCCCAGCCGAGAGATTGAGGTCAGGATGAGAACACGGAGGCGTCCGTTGATACAGCTCAATGTGAGCTTACTGTGAGCTTAATGTGAGCTTAATGTGAGCTTTCCGAGGAGTAGGCTTGCGGCTGTTATATTTCGACCTCCAACCATCGGAAATGCTCGTTTTCTCGTCGCGTCTTTTCTCTGTGCTCCTTTCTGCGCTCGTTGTAAGGCCATGCCGTGGTAAGCCCCGTCCAACGAGCTAATCCAACAGTCAGCCCTGCTAAACAACGCCGCGGCTGGTCTCGTTTCGCGCCATGGACAGCTACAATGAAGCACGGCAATCCACGCCGTACTGAGTATTCGTATCACTGAGGCTGGTTGACCATTGCTGATGACTCGGAGCTCCAAAGTACGGCGTTTTGTCGCTGTGGTCTGCGTTGGTGTGGGAAGGCTGCCAGCCAGAACCCCGAAATAGGAACGATGGCAAGCGGCGCAAGGGAAATGCGAAAGGAACGGTGGGCGAGACAGAGTACTCTACTTCGTACGTTGCTACGCCGTAAAGGAAAAGTACCATACGAAGTAGAGTATCGATACTTATACGTCGTATCGGGGACACCAGATGGAGCCGGGTCCGTGCATGAAACTTGATTAATTGCCCTCCCACTTGATGCCCATGAAGAGCATCATTGTGCTGGCCTCGTGAGTATTCTTACTCAGTAGTTTCTGCTGGGAGGCCAAAAGGGGACGGTTCGGCGGGCGGTCGCGCCGGCTAGCCTTTCCAGGTCTGGCCAGGGGTGATTACTCGTCCGGGCAGCAGTTTAGCGGCTCAAGACGGAAAGTGGCGGTCGTCATGGACTGTGATACATCTGACGAGCAATAAAGATACATTCACATCGGGCGGCAATTTCTCGCAGCGTCGCCATCACGTCACTTTTTTCGACTCTCATTTCCAGCAGACGCGACGCTCAACCTCTTTGGCTCGACCGTGCTACATGACTCTACGCAAGCCCCGTCCAAAGCCGAGATGGACTGAACCCATGTCACGTCCGGCGAACGCAATGTTCAGCCTGTCGTGGTGTAATACACAGCGCCGTAACAGCGCCGTAACAGCGCCGTATGGCTCTTATTGCTACGCTCGCGCCGTTTGCCGTCTACTTTTTGCTCTCTCTTCACGTCTCGCAAGCGCGTACATTGCCATCAGTTCATCGCATGGAACTGTCACGAACACGGCTCACAGCCAATACGAGGCCCTTGTTTCGCGTGTACGAAGTAAGTATCATCCTTGACCCCGACCAGAGTCGGTGCCTGATGGATGGATACGTTGGGTACTTGGGTGCACTGTGTATCTCCCAAGCCCAACCAGCTTTGTCCGTAGATTGTGCATGGGAGTCATGTACATCTACTTTTAGCTTCTCTACGATCCTCCGCTCTTTTCCGTCCTTGTTTACTTGACATTGCTTTGCTTTGATTGCCCCAAGTTCTCCTCTTCGCCTTTGCCATTGCATCTTCACATCCCCTCTACTCTTTACAAAGTTCGGCTTCACTGAGCTTGGCTTTCCAAAGACGGCGCTCAATCGCAACTGTGCGACGTGCAGGCGCTCTGCTTCGGACTTACTGCAGTGACAACTCTTTGTCTCATGCAATGATGCACAGCACCAGAGCCTTTCTGAGTTGTCACAGCACCAACGCTTGTCAACTGCTTATTGGACACTCTTTTCATTAGCTTGCAGAGTCGCAGGAGACAACAATGAAGTGCGAGGGGGACAGGATGCCGCCCAACCCGACACGTCCAGATCAAAGAGGCGGTAAAGCGCAGAATCTAGAGAGAGGGGCTACGAAGTGAAGCTCACCCTGGCTCAATACAGGTGTAGCACCGTGGAACTCGGCAATTCTCCATTTTCCAAAGACCCCGTTCATGGATACTTTTTTTTTCAACAGACACATGATTAAACAAATATTTAAGCTCAAGATTTTCAATATGAGAGACACAAGTGTCCCAATAAATGGCCCTCTGTCCAGAACGCCCGATGCAATGCAAAGCCTCGTAAATACGCCGTAGAGAAGCCAGAATTCGAAATACGACGTTTGCCCATTACAGCCAGCCGCCAGGCTCGACGCCCTTCCCAAAATGTTGACAACTCGAGGGCTCTTGGGCCAACCATTCGTTGCAATAGCTGCGGCAGGGAGCCAAAAAAAGCCTGGACCCCCGTTCTCCTCCCAGCCTCTAAATATGCCGCCCACAGTAAACCACTCTTGGAGTTGACAATTGTCCGTGCAGCTGCTATCCGCAACTGTCATTGGCATCGCCCTCCTCTTCTTCTCACCCTTCCGTAACTGAACTTTTCCGGCGGCACTCTTAGCGCCCCATCAGCCTTGGTCTCGTTTTGATTCTTCTGATTCTTCTGATTCTTTTGATTCTTCTTATTCTTCTGATTCTTGCCGCCGCCCGACTTGCCCTTGCCGGCGCCACTTTGACGGGCGGCACCGCCGGGAGCAGAGAACCGGCCTGACGCCACCGCATCAAAGCGTGGCCACAGCGGGTCCGTGTTGAATGTGCTATCGGAGAACCGCATGTAGTTGACAATGCCGTGATCGACAACAGCCACCAAGACGCAGCGGCGGCCCAGCTTGAGGCGACGGTAGATGGTGGGGATGGGAGGGAAGGTGGAGGATGTGGACGTCAGGGTCGAGCTGGAGGAATGCTGCGGTGCGGGCGAGGCCGAGGTTGCTGACGGGGCCGCCGACTGCGCTGCCAGCCTTCCGCGTCGGCTGAGATGGGCCGACGCCGGAAGCGGTGGCACAGAGGCCAGCAGCTCCGAGATCTGCTCCAGCGTGGGCACGCCGTGGTGTGCGTGTCGGCCACCGCCATGTAAAAGTCGGGTGGCGGCGGCCGGATCTTGGAAAACTTCTTGGACGGAGCGCCAGCGGGCGAACCAGCTGCCGCCGTCGACGAGGATCCGGATTTCCAGACGTGGAAGACGACCCGGAACGGATTCTCGGGCTGCGAGGGCGCATCCCTCTCCAGGCAGGCCCCGTCGTATCGATGTGGTTGTATGAGGCGCAGCTGTGCGTACACGGGTCCGTACGACCGGTAGAGGCCTGGCTGGACCAAAGGCCAAGAGGCGCGTGCTTTCGGAGGGGAGAAGACGAGAACGGTGTACTTTGTGAAAGCAAAGAGAAGAGCCATTGCCATAGGCTTGTCGGGGCTGGTGGCGCCAGTGGCGCGGGTGGTCCATCCAGCGGTGTTTGGGGGTCGACCTTGACGGCGCGCAAGACCTGGTAGCCGGATCGCCGGAGGTGTGTATAGACTTGGTATGTCGGCAGCGGGATACGGCCATGCCGCGGGTCGTTGTCGGGCCCGATGAGGAGAGAATAGGCTGCTTCGAGACTGAGCGGCACGCCGTACTCGTCGTCTTCGTTGACCGTGCCACGGCCTCCGCGCCAGTCCAAAACGGCCCCATGTCCTGGAGCGGCCACCACAGTTCCATCGTTCCACGCTCCACCAGAAACAGAGCCTCCTCCGCAGCAGCCAGACATGGTCGTGGCCGGGTCGTGGTGTTGGCTGCTGGTCCTTGGGCAAGGTCGGTACCCACTTGGGCTTGCCTGGAACCGCACCGACCGACGAGAACAAGGGCCCGCGCTGGACCTCGACCATGACAACCCTATGGCGCGTGTGTGCAAAGCGACGGCGGTTCTCTCCGCCCTCCTTGTTGTCGCTGCTCTCCGTGGGCGCCTCCTCGTCCTCCGGCTCGTCTTGCCAAACGTCGGGAAAGTACCATCCGCGTACAATGTCGTTGCTGTTGGTGCCAGACCCAGCCGGGCCCTGGGTGCTGCCGTAATGCACGCGCGTGTGCGATAGAACCGACTCCATGACGGCGCGGCTCTTCTCGAGGGCGTCACGCTGGGCGCGGGTGCCGTGCTCTTCAAAGTCCTTTTCGCCTTTGCGGATGGTCTGCGACGAGATTTGTGCTTTGCGGTTCCGTACTGGCGTGGACGTTCCGGAGGGCATTGTCGCAGCCGCGCCTGCACCGGCACCGGCCCGACAAAAGAGGCAAATCTGCCGTAGTCTTGAATTTCCGCGCCACCGTCCTCCTCCTCCTCCTCGTCATGTTCGGCATTGCGTCGTTGTCGTCGTTGTCGTTGTCGTCGTTGTCGTCGTCACCTGTATTTCCCCTCGCCGGACCAGATCCACCAGATCCACCAGCACCCTTGCGGCGCCCTCCTATGGAAAATGCTGCTTCGTCGTCATCGTCGCCCAGCAGCAGAGAGACCTCGCCCTCGTCTGTTATAGCATCGTCAGAGACGGCGACAGCGGGTGGACTCTCGTCGTCTAAACTTGCTTGCGCTGAGGGCATTGGTGTATCTGAGGGCAAACAATGGCCAAGGTAGAAAGACAGTAAATACTATGGGAAGGCCCGACTCATGTTTATAGGATTTGTCGTTGATCAGTGTTGATACAGTTGCCGAGATTGTCCCTGCGCAAGTGTGAAAGTGGAATGTCGTTCGGATGAGGTAACCATGAGGCCAAACGTTGAAAAAAACCCTTTGGCGCTACCCCACTGAGGCAGCCTCGGGAAGGTACCCCGACCTTCTTAACAGGGATCCACTTTAGCTCCATAGCGTACTTCGTAGAGCCTCGCGCTACCAAGAACTCGCAGCCTTTCCAGTACTACAATGTTCCTTTATTCGACTTTAAGCAGGCTTCAAGCCACAAAGCTTCACGTTACAAGTTCATGGACTTGTGAGAATTACGACTCATATCTCTCTTTACGATAAAATGCTGCCGGCTTCTGATGGCACATTTTATGCACAGCGAACGAGAACATGGCACAATGTGTTGATACATGTTGATTCGTAAAACGTCGTCTGCTTGCCAGGTACAGTCCCTCTTCAGCTTGGCCTGAATATCGTGTCTACCTGGTGCCCCTGTTCCTATTCCACTGTGCTTTAATAGCCTTGCTTGCCCTATCCAAGGCTTGACTCCAAAACACCAAAAGGCCAGCCCAGAAGTGCCCATAAATTAGGGGGAAAAAATCAAATGTATATACGACTGCGTGAAGCAACGCGAAGTGTATGGCGAAGAAGATGCGCAGAACTAAATGAATAGAAGAAGCGTGGCCAAAATGTGGAGAATGAGTATTGCAGGAGCCAAGAAGCTAAGAAGCTAAGAAGCCAAGAGGCCCAGGCGTAGTCTTGGCCGTATGTCCCAAGAAACGTGGAGGTTCCGGGATCAAACGCCGTTGTAAGATACTGCCGGGTCTTCAAGGCCAAAGATGGCAGCGGTCTATCCTGTGACCTGTGACCGCTGTACATGGTTGTAGCACGCCAAGGAACGTCGGCCCTGACCTGTCGTGGATGGGCGTCGGTGCACGAGTAGATGCGCCGGATATCATGGGAATGTGCTCATCGTTGAAAGACAGTCTCTGCGCCGTAATTAGAATGAGACAGTATTCGCAACGCTTGGCACAGTTACAAGCACCCTCGCTGGTCCGTGGGTATCGTGTATCGGACAAAATTCGTATGATAACGTGCCAAACCAGCACCGGTGCACTCGTGGCCCGGATACGTGCGAAAGTGTTACAAGGGCTCATTGCTGCCAGTGTGCTGGTGCCTGCATATTCTCCCCAGCCTTTTGTGAAAAATGAAGTCTGAGGCTAGTCGTCCTGCCGCCTTCACTCTATCAGTGGCTTCTTCTGGCCAGCCACCATGCACAGGCCGAGGTGGCGGAGCGAGTCGCGGTCGTTGGCAAGGACAACGGTGCGGGCGGGCAGCATAGGGTTGTTCGGATCGACCTGTGAGGCATCTTTGGCGGCCTGCTCGATGGCATCCATTTCCTCCTTACAGGCCTGGTGATCAAGGGACAGATGACTATGGGCAACCGTAGGGTGATGTCGCGTGCTGAACTCATCTGGGCCTGGAAGGCGGCGGTGTTAGTGGGATACGGAAATCCATGGGCTGGGCGGGGAGAGAAGGAGCAATGTAAAAGGAGCAACGTGAAAAATGATGCCGCGCCTACCTTTATTGCCAGAAAGTACTCCACCTTGTAAAGTGTAGATGTTGTTGTAAATGAGGTCACCTCGTACATAGGAAAGGCCGGCTTCCCCCGGCGAATGATGCCATCGCTGTCACGGAGATCGCGTATCGGGAAAACGAGACCGAGATTCGTGACGTAGCCAGCTTCGGGCATTTCAACTGAACATTTTGAGTGTGCTTGGCGATCTTGTTGATCTTCTTAGTCGGCTCGTCACCCTCTGGGTTGAACGTGATCTCCTCCTCGATACCGAGCGTGATCTTCTGGATAGTCACGCGTTTGGCTTTACTAAGCCAGTCCGGATTTGGCGCCAGCTTGATGTATACAGTAATGGGGTCCAGCGGGCCGTAGCTCCATCGTGGCAGGGAGATGGCCAGCGTCACGATGTTGTCGGCAGCGACCACACGGTTCTCCTGTTTGTTGTACATGCCGAACGTTGACAGCGTGTCGTATCTCTGTAGTGGGATGGGGAAGGCGTATTTATTCTGTATGCTGGGTCCCTGCTGGACGGTGACCACAAGCTCGTAGTAGGTTTCGGCGATGCGACTTGGCAGTTGCAACGACGCCGGAGGTATGCGACGGTTTGTTTCTTCGCCGCCGCGACCGAATGGAATGAAGAGGACAAAGGGCAAGTCCATGGCGATGACGTTTTCGAACTCTTTTCCCGGCGGACATCGGAAGAGGAGGAGTTCCTTGCCTACGACGTCGGTCGTGTCGCGGCGGGTGTGCCAAGATGCTTCTTGGCCATGTTATCGGCGGCCGGGTGGATAGTTTCGCGGCGCTGCAGGCATATTCGAACAAGCGACACAGCAACTGGCAGAGAGAAGCCCTGTGATGGGCGGATTTCGACCTTGCCCTCAACGCGAGGCTATGGGAAGCGATTAGTAACGCTGGTGGGAGGGGGGACAGCTGGAAGTGTTATCATTTCCAGCGGACTTGAACCTACCAAAGTTGCTGAGATGCCCGGGTAGCCAACGAGAAAGTTGCTATTGGGCGGGCCGAGACCCTCACAAAGGCGGCCATGGTGCTCGCGGCCCCGAGGGTCCAGAGGGTCGCGGCGACAACGGAGGTGGGCGTAGCTGATGCTGGGGTAGAGACGGCCTTGGCGGTCGGTACCTGGGTGTGCGACAGGCGCCAGCAGGCTGTGGAAGGGGAGAAGGAGAGGTGGGAGGTCAACAAGAGGTCGTCGATATCGTGAACGGCGTGGATATCATGTGAAATAGGAGGGTGAGGTCAAGCGACCTGGACGGCAAAGGCGCCCGGAGATTGAGGGAACGGTCGGTGAAGTACCAGTCCGTGGAGAGTTCGCGAGGTGCTGTGTCGGCACCAGATCCGTCGTGCGTGCCAACAGTCGAAATGAGCAGTCCTGTTTGCAGCTGGCCTGCGCTTGATGGCCGTCGTGACCTCGTCCTGGCCTCTTGGTCCGGACAGTGTGCTTTGGCGGTGCGGCTGTGGTGGACCGATCGGACTCTGGTAATCACGTCGAGTGTGTCCAATGGCGGCGGCGAGGAGGGCGAGGAGGGCGAGGAGGGCAAGAAGGCCAGTGGCGGGGTTGTGGTCGCGGCCGTAGTCCAGTCGCAGATACCAGGAGTTTGAAGCGATCAAGGAGGGCTGGAGGAGGAAAAGAGAATGTCGTCAGGTCAGGCTTTCGTCGTAGTGTTGGCTGCTGGCTGACACTGATCGGTGTTGGCAGGGCCATTTCCGACGCTGCGGCTGCCACAATGTGGGGTATTGTTTTGCGAAACGGGCTTACTGGTGTTGTCGTCCTGCGTCCAAAAGGTCCAACGAGGACTTGTGCTGAGGTGTGCAATCGGCGTAGCCTCTCGGCCAGGACCAAAACAAAGACTGTGTGTTGCAACCAGCAGCGCTAAACGCCTGCAATCTCTCCGTCACCTATTGGCCTATTGGCCTGGGCAAGGCGAGACACCCGCTCCGCTGTTTCTGGCGCGACAGATGGCCTTGTTTTGATGGCGCTGACGAGACCTATGAACGCCAGCCTTGGAATTGGCGGGCGCTTTGTGAAGATGTAATGAGCAAAAACGATCGAGATCTTGAAGAGAGGATGCAAAAGGGTATCAATGACCGATGATACTGGCAGCCAAGGCGGAAAGAAGCACTTTTTAGCAGTCGCGACTGGGGCTGTGGGCAGTAAGCGGCTCGACCCACAAGGCAGGTGCCAGGTGCAGATGCAGCAACAGGGCAGCAACGATCTTACATAATGACTAGCACAGAAGGCGCGCAGCCTGCAGGGCGGCTCTTTCCATCTCCAACACGGCGCCTGCCTTTGAAGCACATCGCTGTTGTGGCCTTGTTCACGTCGCCTTCCTCTCTCCTGTTCACGTCGTAGTGAGGCTCCAAAGCTCGTGGCCCGAGTTTGCCCTACGAGCTGTCAGACTCGCCCATCGTTGCCTATCTCTCTGACGTTCCAACAGACGATAGCGGACGCACACCCGCCAAAGGGTGCCCGGGCTCTCTTGAGTGACGCAAGCTTTGCTGGACAGGCATGGCAGTTATACGTAGTAGTCAAAGAGGGTTCCCGGCGCGCTTCAACGTAGCATACCGATTGTTGTCCTTGGTGCTCAGAAAGCGCAGACTGCACATCTGCGTATTCCGCACTGCTGGAGCCGTTCCAGACAGCTGTGCAGATCCAAGAGGGAGGCCGGCATCGGGTGCTCATTGGGCCACCGGATCTTTCTCTACCGTCTTGGGCATGCTCGTAGACTTCCCAAACCTTACTCTCCGCCAGCCCGTCATTCCCAGGGTCTTACCATTGGGCCGCCTGGCCTGGCCACGTAACATCGCAGCGGTGAAAGCGATCGACCAACAGTCGGCGTCAATCCAGCGTTGATTCTCTTTTTGTTTGGTGTGTTTGACGTACAGGTGACCCATCATGAAGATGAAAGGGGCTGAAAGCTCGGACGTTTGACAGGCACCAAACCCTCAGCAAGCATTGCTTTCTTTCGTAATGTTCACCTCCGTTCCATCATTTCCTCTGATTTCTACAGAGCCCAATCTTCCCGCCAGTAAACCACTCGCCGCCCAACCGCAATGGGCCGAAGGAAGCAGACTGGCAACCTGTCTGCTCTCCTCAGCATAGGCTTAGCGGCAGATGTGCACTAGCACAAGGCTTTCTCTGTTTGGTGAGTACCCTGAGTGTATGAAGTTCATGTGATCTTCTTCCCAGGTTTTCCCCAACCTAGATTCATCAGCCGTACAGATCCGGCAGCTTGGGTCTGCGCCGGCGGCAGATAAGCTTCCAGCTCTGAACAAGAACATGGAATGTGGCCGAGTGAGAGACGTCATGAGATGGCTTCGTGTTGACAAGCAGTAGTAAACAGATCCGGATCTTACGGAGTACTTTGGCAATGACAGAAGCCTTGTTTGAACACTATAGCAGCTTCAAGTCTGACACGAACTCTAGTAGGTCCTCGTGGGTGGTGAGCGTTGAGGTGTAAGTAGCAAGCATACCGTGCGTACTTCTGATGCACACCATGGCGTACTGTACTCACAGTAAATATCATACCGTGTATTCTACTCCACACGGCCTATCATACTGTATTGTTTCCAAAGTGTGCACGTGATAGTGCTTCTGGACCAGGGCAATTGAGGGTTCGAAGCCCTTGCCCCCGCCAATAGGAGCGTGGGCTTCTGTCCAAACAACTAGCGTATTTTCTGTCAATTAAATTTTTTCCCGCCTTAGTTTGTCTTTTTTGCTGCCTCCCCAAGTAGTCGAGTTCCCTGCACTGGTTTTTGCATCCCAAGTTTTTCCTTCCTTCTTTCACCACGACCACCTCGACAACCACATCACAACCGCCAACATGGGTAAGGGAATGTAAGTATCATACGAGAGCGAAGAGATCAGAGGACATAGGAAGGAGATTGTTGCTTGCCGTCGCCGCGAGTCGAAGAGGAGGATGGAAGAGACAAATTCGACGGTCGAGAAAAACCGATGCATCTCATGAACATCGACTGACTGTTCTCCCTTCTTCTAGGAAGAAGCACCAGAAGCGCCTTAGCGCGCCCTCGCACTGGCTCCTGGACAAACTGTCCGGTGTCTACGCGCCCAAGGCCTCCCCGGCCCGCACAAGTCCCGCGAGTGCCTGCCGCTCATCATCTTCCTGCGCAACCGCCTCAAGTACGCTCTCAACTTCCGTGAGACCCGTGCTATCCTGCAGCAGCGCCTGATCAAGGTCGACCACAAGGTCCGCACCGACATGACCTACCCCACTGGCTTCATGGACGTCATCAGCATCGAGAAGACCGGCGAGAACTTCCGCCTGATCTACGACACCAAGGGCCGCTTCACCGTCCACCGCATCCAGGCTGAGGAGGCTGAGTACAAGCTCGGCAAGGTCCGCCGCGTCCAGCTCGGCCGCGGTGGCATTCCATTCTTGGTTACGCATGATGCGAGAACGTACGTTTTTGGTTCCCCAAAAAACAATCATCTCTGCAATCTATCAGCCGTTGGATCAAGCTTTGGAAGGCCACTCGACGGGGACGAGGAGACGAAGAAGGCTCAGCTGTCAAAGAGTACAAGAAGAAGAGACGAGTGGATAAGGCGACAGCCGTCGGCGGCGTCGTTGGAAGTGTGTGGATGTGAGAGCGGAGAGTGGAAGAACTGTACGACGACAGAAGGAGAAGGTCGGGGAACTGCAGAGGACTGCGTGTGCCGTCGATCGGGGCACGTAGTTTCCTAGGCTGTAGCTTTTGCACCCGGACGGCAGCACGCAGCTTTCACGCAGACACCCTACCCCTGTCCTCCTGTGTCGAGATTTTCCCACCACTGCTTCTCCTCCCTACACTACACGCTTCACCCATCTCAAAATCTCTTCTGCTTGCTTTGGCAGACTTTCTTCTGTCTCCCTCGTTCCTCAGAGGGGCTGGAAGGACAGCTTGAAACAACAGCTGGTAGGTTTCCCCTTGTCCCTACGTAACACTAACATTCGTGTCTTGACAGCATCCGCTACCTGACCCGGCCATCAAGGTCAACGACACCGTCAAGATTGACCTCGCCACTGGCAAGATCACCGACTTTGTCAAGTTCGACACCGGCGCCCTGGCCATGGTCACCGGCGGTCGCAACATGGGTCGTGTTGGTGTCATCACCCACCGTGAGCGCCACGATGGTGGTTTCAACATTGTCCACCTCAAGGACGCCATTGACAACTCGTTCGCCACCCGTGAGAGCAACGTTTCGTCATCGGCACTGAGAAGCCGTGGATCTCGCTGCCCAAGGGCCGCGGTGTCAAGCTGACGATCGCTGAGGAGCGCGACCGCCGGCGCGCCAAGGGCAACTAAGCGTCTTTTGACGTCTAGTTGTGTTCTTGTGCGTTCTGCCTGATGTATTTGGTTCCATGGTGATTAAAAAATGGCGAGGATCGGCGTTGGTTGTTTACGTCTTTGGTAGTCTTCTCTGGAAAGGGTTGGCTATATCAAAGCCAAGTACTCATTATAGTGTACCTCATGCTGTAGCCGTCTGCCTCCCTCTTTCGGCACGCCGCGGATCTATGGATTAGTTAAAATGCCCGTGGCCGAAAAGAAGAAAAAAAATACCAAATTTATGAAATCATGCAATGGGCGCCTTTTTGGATACTACTCGTGCTCGTGTTGTGACCTAAGTGTGACTCCATGTGCCCGCGAACCTTGATAGAAGCCCTCATAGAAAATAAACCAAGTGATGTTACAGTCATCAGCTTTCGATTTATTTACCTTTTGCCTCGCGCCAATGCTCCGAGCTACAGTCGCTCCTCTTGTTCGAGTTAGTGCTGTCGTCATTGTTCTTTACCGCCTCTTTCATCCATCTTGCATGTTTGGTCACTGTCGACACTCTACTCTCACACAAAACAAATTGAGCCCTCTGTGTATTTCCCTCCTTTTGCACTATCCTGTCGTATTCAGAGCGTGGGATGTAATAGGCAAGGACCTTCACTGGAGTGGAAGGTGTAGGACGAAGTAAAGATCAACGACAAAGGGAAAGGTAAGAAAACGAGGGAAGGCAAGGCTACGACGCCATCTGCTGAAAACTCCCAGTGGCGTAGTTTAAATCACGTTCGGTACAGACACAAGGGCCTGGCTCTCCGCGCGGCTAACATGGGCATGTCAATCAGAGGACAACAGGTAAAATACGACAGCGGAGAGGAGGCGGGGCAGGCGTACATGATCCGTCGTCGGAAGAGCAGTGAAGCCAGTGCAAGGCCACAACGACACGCGACCAGAGCTGGTGTTGTTCGGATACGTAAGAGGCAACGGTGCCGGGCACCGGTGTACAAAGTACATGCAATACAAGGAAGATGAGCAAAAGAAAAGAGAGCAGGCAGCAAGCAGACACCCGGTCTGCGAACTCCGGCGTCAACACAGGGAGTAACAAGAGCAAAGCTCTCTGGTAAGCGCTGCCGTGCTCAAGGAGGTACACCGTGCTTGATGCGTTGTTGTATGCCCTCCATGGTACACTGCAAACAGCAATGTTAACCGTCTGGCATCCATCTTGGCCGCCGTACCAGGGTCATGGGACTATGTTGTCACATCCGAAGAGACATGGACTGGGAATGGGGCTGCTAAATATGCCGCGATGCACTTCCGCGACGTACAAACACATTTATTTTATTAGCTCTTTTTGGGGGGTAGGGGGTCGTTGATGGGGTCTCGACTTGAGCAGCTGCAGCCGTCTTTTGGCGACTTATCAGCTTCAGGCAAGCCTCTGTACCAATGTGTGATGAGACGAAACAGGGATCCGGCCGATGTACGGTTTAGTTATCGTAATAGGAAATGTACCTTGACCGTGCCCCAGTTGCTCTTGGGTGGTCACTGATCTGAGCAATAGATATTCGTATGCTTCCACCACTTGGCACAGCAGCTCAAATGATGGTGCACAGACAGGTACCGTTTGACTGACTCTCGTCGGCCATGCGGTGTTTTGACGACGACAGCTTTTCCCGCTTCTCTCGCAAAAAGAGACACATTGCAAACAGTCACAGCTCTCAGCCAGTAGGGCACAGTCGCACAGTCACACAGCATGTTCGTAACTGCTCGGTGCTTGTGGAGTTCTTTGTCCTTCTTGTCGTTGTTCATCAGTGTTTTGGGCTGTTGTTTTATGTTTTCTTTTTACCCGTGTCATCGACACCACCTGTGCCGTACTATTGGATGAGCACTGGCCACAATACGATGTGAAACCGCCATATTTGGAGTGGCAAGGCAGAGGAAAAGAGAGTGAACCCTGGAAAACAGACGGGGGCTGCAAGTGGGGGCTTGCAGCGAGGATGCTGTGAATCTATGGCAAACAGGCGGTCTGGTGAGGATACTACTGTGCTTTGGATGAGGAGGAAACAGAGAAAACGTGAGAGAGAATAGCCGATGCAAAATAAAGGAAGGGGAGGGTTCGAAACATGTCGTCGACGCCCGAGTCTCGAAGAGAGCTCTCATCCGACGAGCGCCTCTGGCAATTTTCAGACCAGCATCTTGTGGACGGCCTTCTAGACAACAGAACTGTGAAAAGAACCACAAGAGCTGCCCTGGTGCACAGTCTCTGTCGCCTTCTGCAGGCTGCAGCGGAGGGTTTGCATGCGCACAAACACACCCGATAGCCAGAAGCGATGCAAATGTCGCTTTGTCGGTAGTTGCACTGCAAGCGGTACTTTTCCTCGCCTCACTGAGCTCTTGTACGGAGCAGTCCACTCCTCATAGTGTGCGAGCTCCAGATATCCTGTCCAAACAAACTGCAACATCGTGAGCATAGGGCAGAGGGGTGCGGCGGAACAAAAGGGCGAGGGTGTGATGGGCGGCCAGAGGTGAAAAGAGAAAAGGCGACGGCAAGAGTTTTAGCGAAAGAGAGGATCGAGCAATACGACATACGTAGACAGACACGTGAGGTCGAAACTGCCAATCAGGAAAGCATGGTAGCAGTTAAGGCCAACATCCGGAGGCTCCTCCGACTCTGTCCAGTGCAACCTCATCAATCTGTGCTTCCTTTTTCTTTTTCGACCTCAACGTCCACTCCGCAACATGCGTCTGTCGAAGAATGGTTTACTCTACCCGACACGTACCCCCCTCGTGCCCAACGATCGGCCGACCCTTCTTCTAGGACCTTGTGATTCGTGTACTGCGAAGACGCCCAAGTGGCTTTTCTACCTCCTCTCGCTCGACTTCCTCCTCTCAGAGTCGTTTCTATTATGTAATTGCACCAACGGCTTGGAGACGGCCGGCTGCTCTGTCTCTCTTCCCGTCCCCCTGCCTCTGCCGCCGCGAGCCTTGTGGTCTTCGGTGGCTAGGCCAGGTCCCTGCTGACTGTCCCGTGCTTTCTTCTCTCCTTTCGGCTGTGTTTTCCAGCACCCTTGATCGTGTACGGCTCTTTCTTTCCAGCTGCGTCTGACCGCGTCGCGTGCCTGGCCAACTGCTGCGCAGTGTTTGTATGCGAGAGGAGCAGGGGGGAGGGAAAGAGAGGGAGAAAGAGAGCAGAAGAGAGGTACGGCACCTCTTTTTATATGGACGCATTCATTGCACCTTGTCATTTGCTTTCTCTCCTCATTCAAGCCTTCTACGAAGTACACATTGCACATCCTCTCCCCTTACCTCACACTGACCCAGCTTCTTCGCCCCCCTTTGTTTCTTTTTCTTTCCCCAGAATCTGTCTCTCGTTTACCTCTTGTTACTCATCGTTTTGATGCATCACCCCCGAAGACCGGCCTCCCACATATACACCCAGCCTTTGCCGAACTTGGATCGACGCCGTTACACTCTACAAAACTTTGCAACTGCCTAACAAATTGAGAAGGGGGTCTGAGAACATGTTCTACGACAATTCCATACATCTCCTCGGGACCTAGTATTACCAGCACCGAGTTAAGGCGACTACCCCATTTTAGGTGCCTGGGGAAGCTCATAGCAAAACAAGAACCCAAACCTGGGGAGGTCTTGCGTGAGAGCTAAGCCTGGCAAAAGACGCCAAAAGAACGCCGTTCCCCTCTCAGAACAGCACTGTCTCACACGCAGCCAGTCCTATGAACCATCAACGACCGGATACACCCTCTCTTTGACAACTTCCCGGTGTGCCTCGTTGCGAAGTCTCCCTATCCGTCTCGGTGGACAATTCCACGAGCCACCGAGGTTCAGGAACACTGTCAGCTCTAGAAAGGGAAAAAGAAAGGAACAACATCTGAATCTTGGTCGCCAACTCACAAAGTAGCAAAACAAGTACCATCACTAGCCCCGCTTTCTACGTCTAGGGGCAAGTCAACATTTTAGCTTCGCTGTCGTGATTCCTTTCCGTGCCGAGCACGGAGTAGGCCCCTCTTCCTCATTGCGAGTCGTCTTCTCGAAAAACCGACTGTATCTGACTTTGACTCAACGCGGCACGTTGGCACCGTCCTGTTTCGAAGGACAAAAAGGGCAAACCGAGCTCACCATAGAAATGACTTCAGCCGTCCTTGGCCGGGCAGCTGTCCGGTTTACACGCTCTTGCAGCAGGTCGGCACCCATAGCAAAGACCTCACGACGGTGCACATTTTCCACACTTACGCCACGTTGCCAGCAATCACCAAACTCGGCATCCGCAACAGCTGCAAAATCAGCTGCAAACCCGGCAGCCGGCACCGCATCGGCGGCGTCGCCCGTCTCCTGGTGGACAGGCCAGCGAGCTCTCGCTGCCGCGGCCGTCGCTGGCCTGACCGGCTGGGGGTTGGCGGCCGTCTACTTTAGCGGCCGGCCTGGTGGTGCAGCCAAACGGCTCGGCAACGGGCGAACGGCGGCACCGCAGTACGCCAACACGCGGGGCATGGAGGTCGCCATCGATGAGATTCGTCGGACGATCAAGACAGCTGGCTCTGAACACAGCGATGACATCATCTCCACCGACCCCGAAGATTTGCATGCCCATGGCTACTCCGAGTGGTCCAGCACAAATCCAGACGGCTTGCCGGTTGCTGTGGCATATCCGCGGTCCACCGAAGAGGTGTCGGCCATCGTGCGTATCTGCCATAATCACCGCGTGCCTGTGATTCCATATTCCGGCGGCACAAGCCTCGAGGGCAACTTTTCCGCGCCCTACGGTGGTATCAGCGTCGATTTTGCCCACATGGACCAGATCATACAGTTCAACAAGGATGACATGGACATTGTCGTCCAGCCTAGCATCGGCTGGCAGGATCTCAACGACAAGCTGGCCAAGATGGACAGCGGCCTCTTCTTCCCCATTGATCCCGGCCCGAGCGCCAAGATTGGTGGCATGGTCGGCACCAACTGCTCGGGCACCAACGCCGTCAAGTACGGCACCATGAAGGACTGGGTCATCAACCTGACTGTTGTTCTTGCCGATGGTACCGTCATCAAGACACGCCGCGCCCGCGCAAGTCGTCTGCCGGCTACAACCTCAACAGTCTCTTTGTCGGCTCCGAGGGCACTCTGGGCTTGGTCACGGAAGCGACGCTCAAGCTGGCTGTGGTTCCCGAGGAACTGTCCGTGGCCGTTGTCACATTCCCCACCATTCGCGATGCAGCGTCTGCGGCCGCTGAGGTCATGCAGAACGGCATCCCTATTGCCGCCATGGAGATTATGGACGAGGTTCAGATGCGCGTTGTCAACCTTGGCGGCGCAACCGCGCCTCGTGTCTGGCAGGAAATGCCCACGCTTTTCTTCAAGTTTGCCGGCTCCAAGGCCTGCGTGCAGGACAACATTCATAGCGTGGCCAAAATCACGGCGCGCAACCGCGGCTCCAACTTTGAGTTTGCCAAGGATGCCGCGAGCAGAAGCTCTTGTGGTCCGCGCGCAAGGAGTCGCTGTGGTCCATGCTCGCGCTTCGCAAAACGGCGAGGATGTCTGGAGCACCGACGTGGCCGTTCCGTTTAGCCGCTTGGCCGACATCATCGAGATCAGCAAAAAGGAAATGGATGACCTAGGGCTCTTTGCCAGCATTCTGGGCCACATTGGCGACGGCAACTTCCACGAGAGCATCATGTACAACCGCTCCGATGCGAGCGAGCGGGCCAAGGTTGAGGCGTGCGTCAAGAACATGGTCAAGCGCGCCCTGGATATGGAGGGCACCTGTACAGGCGAGCACTCGATCGGCTGGGGCAAAAAAGAGTCGCTGCTGCTCGAAGTCGGACCCGCGACCTTGGACGTGATGAAGGCCATCAAGGCGGCCCTGGATCCACACTGGATCTTGTAGGTCGTCCCTCCCCTAGCTCCCTTGTTCCTCACATACTCATGCTAACAAACTAGGAATCCTGGAAAGATCTTTGACCGGCAAAACCCGTCCTAGGTGTAAAGGCGAGGGTTTGGATGTAACTTACCGCTAGATGTATTCGGATTCTGAGGAAGGGAACAGGGTTTCTTGTCACTTTGCTCCATCCATCTCACCTTCACCCCTTCTTTCGTCCATCATCTGCACTGTATCTGGGCAACCATGTCATGATTCGAAATGTATCTGGTGGGCATGGGTGACCATCCTTTCTAGAGGCGAGCTAGACATAAAAGGGTATGTGGGAGTGGGCATGGAACAGACATATTTTATCGCAATTTACATTGTCTTCTTTCATGATCGCTCATAGCTGGTTGCGTATCTCATGGTCGTGTTCGTTCCATTTGTGCGTAGCCGACTAACACCATGATGTCCATCAGAGCGGGCAACCGTTTCGTGATTGTCTCTGGACTCACCACACCCACGCTGAATTTATATCCCGTCACATCACGCACAAGTTTCAGTCTGGCGATGTAACTACCTCTAATGAATATAAACACTTTTCGCCTATTAGGCTATTTGTACTTGCGACCATTGCGTAGACAGACGACTTCAACTTACATCAAGTACTCACCTGCTAAGCTCGCCACAACCTCTCACCAATAAGTACTAGGCGCCCTCTGGTGTGATATCGCAATGAGAGTCACGATACACTATAGTCCAAAGTGACGGTTGAGTTTACGAAGAATGAGGGTTCTCTCATGACGATGTGACACGATCGCACCTTCCCGCAAATATTGGTGACCAGCCCGCCCGCTCCTTCCTTTTTCGGTCCCACAACAACAGACAGCCTTGTCATCGAATAATTTCGTTTGTTCCTTTCTCCTAAGACATCACAATGCCATCACAAGACACGAACGGCCATCCAGCAATCGGTCGATAACCTCCTCCTTCGTCTCTCATCTCATCCCTCACAGCTCTCACGTTCCCTTCGTCACTACCAGCGATTATCCTTGTTGCAGTTCACGATACACCTTTCCAATCTATCATGAAGAGGTAAAATCGCCTTCTGATCCGAATGCCCTAATCTAGACCAGACATGTCATTTCATCCTCTGGCCCTTTGTTTGGATCCTTCTCGTCCTTCCTTATTCCTCCTTTCTGTATGCAAATCAAATAGCCCTTCACCACACAACCTGCATTGACTGGTACGCCAGATTGCGGCATCTGTACAGACGCCCCTTGTCCCTCTCCCCATCCTAATGGAAAGCTGGCCAAGCACCCTCCAGAAAGCCTCAGCATATATAACCCTCTTTCACTGACCGGTATCATGGCCGGCAAGAGTGACAAGGCGGAGATCTCGCCGCCTGGCGCCGAGGGCAAGACACCTCGTCCTGCCACTTGGAGCAGCCGCGGCTACGTGACAATGGCCATCGTGCTGGCCAATCTGCCACCACAGACAACCACTCTGGACATCTTCAAGTCCATGATGCCCCTTTCCATCACATCGATTGACATACTGGAGGACAGCCGCGGTGAGCGCTCAGGCACCGCCCGCATTCGGTTGACACCCCCGGACAACGACTACTGGTACGACCGTTGCTGGCGTCTCGAGCTGGAGGATCCTTCCGCACCACAGCCCTCTATCCGAGTGTCGGCCCGGATTGATAAGTCCGGATTCCGCTTTGCAACTGAGGAGAGCATCAGGACGCCGCTCAACAATTGGGCCCCGGCTCGCAAGGAGATTGAGCTAGATACGTTTGGCCAGGGCTTCATGCACCAAAAACGCGCCATGATGGTCATGGACGAGGTCGAGCACGGCGGTGGGGGTGCGTCGGTCAAGTTGCGCGCCAACTTTTCCCGCTGCGAGTTGACTGTCTTTGTGACACGCTACCTGGAGGGGCCGTCGCTTGCCCACGGCGGCGAGGGCGTTTACAATCCTCTTCCACCACCGCGACGCCTTGAGACGGAGTACCGGGTCGACATACGCTTTTCATGGATCAAGAACATTTGGGAGCAGCCATTTCCGGTGGGCGCCTCTGTGTTGCTTTGGTTCTGGACTCGCCGCCCGAGTACTGGCGCATCACCCGGGACGCGACCAAGATGCACAGCGGTGGCCAAAACAGCTGGAACATTATGGATCAATGGGTGCGCATGGCGTACCTCACCATGAACCAGCGTGCGGTCCGCGATGCTTCCGTCTCGTTGAACGGCGTATTTCCAAAGGGACAGGCAGTGGATCTCGGCCGGTGGACCGTTTTCCGTCTTGGCTTTGGTCCATCTGCGGTGGATGACTGGCGGGACGTTGCCGGCTATCTGCACGACTACGACCTTCGTGCCAAGTCCTGCCCCGAGTTCCGCTTTCTTCCCCGCGACGACCGGACCATGTGGACATGTGTGCAGACCGACAAGGACGTCGGGCTGACTTCTGCCAGTAACATACATCACCTCTCTCGTCGCCTCTCCTACGACGTGGCCTACCAGCTCGAGGTGTGCCTTTCGCACAACATTCTCAACGAGAGTACACTTGACGTTGTTTTTCTCGAAAGTCTCGCCGCTCTGACCCCGACCGGGCCACGCGTATGCTAGAATACGTGGCTGAGCGAGGCAAGCGCATCTACCAGCCGCACAGCATTTTTCGTGATCCCCGTGCGGCTTCGTACTGGCGCAAGTCGCCTCTCGATGCGTCGCTCGACAAGGACCGCGCCGTCAGCATCCGCAAAGCTATTGTGACACCCACCACGGTCATCTACTCGACACCCTCGCTTGAGCCCGGAAACCGCGTGCTACGTCACTTCCGCGAGCACCATGACCGCTTTCTTCGTGTTCAGTTTACAGACGAGCTTCTCATCGGGCGGCTGAACGGCGGCTCCGATGGTAGACGGACAGACGAGTGCTTTTTGCGTGCCTTCCGCGCTCTCAAAAACGGCATCCGTGTCGGTGGCCGCTATTTTGAGTTTTTAGCGTTTGGTAACTCGCAGCTGCGCGAGAACAGCACCTACTTCTTCGCACCGACAGAGCTTGTCTCATGCAGGATATTCGGGACTGGATGGGCGACTTTCGGAGCATCAAGACCGTTGCTAAATATGCGGCTCGGTTGGGCCAGTGCCTCTCGACCACACGGCCCGTGCCCACATTCGGCGCGCCAACACAGTGCAGCGCATCGCAGACGTCGAAAACGACCAGTTTTGCTTCACAGACGGCGTTGGCAAGATTTCCAGGTGGTGGGCTCGCGTCATTGCTAGCCATCTACGGGTCGACGATGTGCCCTCGGCAGTGCAGTTCCGCATGGGAGGGTGCAAGGGCATCCTCGTAGTCTGGCCCGATGTGCCGCCTGGCCAGGTGGTGCAGATCCGGCCATCGCAGGAGAAATTCCCGACCCTGGACAATGCCAAGACGCTCGAGATTGTGCGCTGCTCGGAGACGGCCACGGCGACCCTCAACCAACAGACCATCATCCTGCTCTTGACACTCGGCGTCCAGCCGTCTGTCTTCCTGGACCTGCTGCATGAGGAGCTTGCTGGTCTCGATGCCGTCATGGACGACCCGCACAAGGCGGTGGATCAACTGACGGTGCGCGTCGACCAGAACCACATTACTCCGGTCATTGCCGACATGGTCAAGGCCGGCTTCATGACGTCGGGCGAGCCGTTTGTCTGGTCCATGTTGCAGCTTTGGCGTTTTTGGACGCTCAAGGCTTTGAAAGAGAAGGCACGCATCAGCGTCGCGAAGAGTGCATTTGTCCTAGGGTGTGCCGACGAAACAGATACGCTGCGTGGCCATACTCGGTCCGGCGACGAAGGAAGCCGGGATGACACCGGCAAGCAAACAGCGCTCCCGCAAATATTTCTTCAGGTTCCGGATCTGGCGAGCAGGACCCAGGGCGGAGTGCATATCCTGACTCGCGGCAACAGTCACAATTATGGTTCAAAGGGCGCCCAAAAGTACAGAGTGATCACCGGCCTTTGCCTCGTGGGCCGCAACCCGTCGCTTCATCCGGGAGATCTGCGGGTCGTTGAGGCTGTCGATGTGCCAGGCCTGCACCATCTTCGGGATGTGGTGGTGTTTCCCGGACCGGTGACCGTGATATTCCCAGCATGTGCTCGGGTGGCGATCTTGACGGCGACGATTACTTTGTGTTCTGGGACGAGCGTCTCTTGCCACCTCGTGAATTTTGGAATTACGATGCAATGGACTACAATGCCGCCCGGGAACCTGAAGTCGATGAAGTCACACCGCGCCATCTTATTTCCTTTTTCGTGCAGCACATGAAGCACGACACACTGCCGCGTATTGCCATGTCGCACCGGGCATATGCTGACCAGCTCAAGGGTGGTGCCATGAATCCGCGGTGCCTGGAGCTCGCCCAGCTGCACTCGCAGGCCGTCGACTATGCCAAGACAGGTGTTCCAGCCTTCATGCCGCATCGTCTCTCGCCTAAGGTGTGGCCGCACTGGATGGGCCGGTGGATGAAGAAGACGTACCGCTCAAAGACGGCGCTGGGGCAGATCTATGACGAGGTGCAGGTCGAGACGTTTGAGCCGGCGTACGAAAAGCCCTTTGACAAGCGGATCCTTGAGCACTATCCGGACCTGGATGTGGACCTCAGGAGGCGCGCCCGCCGGGTCAAAACGCAGTACGACCTGGCTCTGCGCCGTGCCATGGCGCAAAAGGAAGTCGAGAGCGAGTTCGAGATGTGGTCCGGCTTTGCCATGAAGAAGCCGCGTGTGGGCTCTGACTACAAGGTTGCCGAAGACCTGGCCCGCCTGTTCCGAGTCATCACGACGCGGTTCCGGCGCGTGTGCCTACGCGAAGCAGGCGGCTCGCAGGACATTGCAAAATTGGGACCTTTTATAGCAGCCATGTACAAGGTCACTTGTGAAGAGGTGCGTATTGCCCTGCACGAGTTTGAGCTGGCCAAGAAACGCGCGCGCCCAATGGAGGGCTTTACGACCTCTGGAACGAATGACAATCTGCCGGCGCCTCCGCAAAGTGGACGGTTCGGACATCAGATTGCGCCGCTCATCAGCTTCCCGTGGATCTTCTCGCACGAGCTATGCTCCATGGCAACGGCAATTGATGCCAACTATGGGACGAAGACAAGGACAGGCAAAAGCCGCCCGCCGAGGATAATCTCGCCGGCTCAATGGCCACCTCTTGATGCCGTCCGAACTCGGCGCCATGGAATACCGCGTGGTGAACGGCGTGCCTACGCATTACGGCATCCCGCTTGATATTTCGGCATACGATGGATCTCGCGAGGAGGAAGACGAGGCCGCTGATATAGAGGCTGGTGAGTATGAGCCGATGTGGACGCTGCCGCCGGGCAAGTCCGAGGTGACGTCGTTATCGGGCTGGCGGCGTCCAAGGGTACAGGCTCTTGGGAGAGTAAGGATGAGGAGGAAGCCTACGGCAGTGGTAACTACGATCTCCCACGACACGCGTAGGTGGCCGGGCCGGCCGTCGGCGCGGTCAGTCCAGCCACCAGAAAACCAAGCTGTATCGTCAACTGCAGACGTCCATGGGAGAAAGGCCGGGGTCCACGACAACGGCCAAGGCAGTTTTCCTTGGGTCGATATGGAAGACGACATACTGTCGACTACGAGCGAGGAGAGCCAAGACGGGAAGTTGCCCGAGACAATCGTGATTAGGCGCGACGACGACGAGGACGAGGTAGTGCAGCCTCCCGCTGCCGCTCCTCCAGCTGCAGCTGTTGATCTGGCCCTTGACCTGCCCGGTGGACTCGGGGACTTCCCGTCCAGCCACTGCCGGTGACGAAGCCGCTGATGAGCTCTCTCGTGTGTGGCCCGGGCGATTCGCGGCTGGACAAAGCTGAGCCCGTGGCCCTCTCGCAGGATGTGAATGAAGATGCCGACGATGAGGATGACGACGAGGACGTCTTTTCCAGGCTGGACAAACTGTTTGGCGACGGGGGAGGAAAGACAAGCCGTGAAGAAGGAGAACGATGAGCCGCTGCACGGGACGGTTCTTGTTTGATTTGATATGACTATGGTGACCATTTGCTTGCAGGACATACTATACAGGTATCAGGTGCGGGCATCACGGGACGTCGGCAAGAGTGAAAACAATGCTTTCCAAGTCATCTAATTTACGCGATGCAGAAGATGTCTGCTACATTCAATGATGGCATACGTCGTACTCGTGCCCCTCCGTGTTTGCGTGTTTCGATATCAAGCCCTTCCAGGCTCGTGGAGCCCAGTTGCAAGGGTGCCTTTGTCTCTTGCTTTTGCATTGCCGTCCATCGCTCGCTCCCTTTTTGAAACCAAACGTTTCAAAGGAGACCCAGCTATCAAAGCGGAACGCTCCGAAGTCGTCGGCTGGACTGTTCAAAGCTTTTCAGCTTCGGACTGCTCCGCGCCCTCCGGACATGATCATGTCCCCGTAATCTGCAGCACGACATAATCCCTGTGCGGTTCCCAACCAAAAGGACCTGGCTCTAATTTGAACCTCTTTCTTGGCCGGCCGTTTCCCTTGTTAATGTGCAAACGAAGTATTGCTGTCCAGACGCATTGCGTGTGTTTGTCATCCTTATTACGGCGACGGTACTTTACGCAGTGCAACTTTGGGTGTCTGTTGGTGATAGGGGCTTCCCGCGGCGCCCTTCTGTTCACACGAGACGACGCAAGTGATGCACTACACTGTAGGAACCCTGCCAGCCTGCCTCGCCTTGCTTTGTCTTTGCTTTCCTCCTCGCTCCTCGCTCCTCGCCGCTCACCGCTGGCTCACCGCTGTCCCATTTCGGCTGTCTTCCTTTTCGTCTCTTCCTATCCTCTCTTCTGGTCCTGTCTTCTTTCGTAACTTTGTCTGAAGCCCCGCCCCAAAGAGGCTTGCATCATATCCTGTCTCCTCCCCATCTGGACTCCATACACTGTGAAAGTCCCAAATGGAGCATCACGGAACGGACCCAAAGGAGCAGTGTTCGACGTGCTCCGTAGGTGGGGGCTGCATGCATGGGAGCTGGCCCATGTGCCCTCACAAGATGGAGCAAGCCGGGCGGAATCACACGCCCCCTCCTCGTCTTCGTCCTGCTACGTCCTACTCCGCACGAGTACTCCCAGCCCGGGCAGCGTCGTGGTGTGTGAACTGTGGCACCGTGGGCGCTCCTTTTTCTCGTTGCTCCATCTCTGGTGCATTGCGTCGACGTCTAAAAGGTAGCAAGTGGCATGATTTCTGAAGCGAGGAGGCACCAAGGAGGTGGGCGTGGGGCAGGCAATACTTTGTAGAGACCAGTTCTACGTAGACGGGTACATCCGGCCACAAAGTTGCCGCAAAGATGAGATCAAAGTCTGCCTAGGCAGTAGTGCGACATGGCGTCAAAGAGGACTGCATCGCGGCTTTGCACCAGGGCTTCGGATGCGCACTGCCAGTGCCAGAGAGGACCGCGGCCAATGTTGCGACAAGGCAGTCGTGTCTCTATTTCGTAGACGGCGTCGGGCTCACCTCGGTGTCTTTGGTGTCTTTCTCGGCAAGAAGAAGGGGAAGAATACGAAGAAAGTCCACCGCGAGACGAAGAAAATGGAAGAAAAAGAAATAAGAAATAAGAAAAAAAAAGGTTGGAAAACCAAGACCCTATGTCGCCAATTATTGGAATTAGGGGGAGGGCAAAAATGGACGAATGACTGCTACGTGATGCAGGCCCTGTCCCACATGGCGATGTTTCTATGATGTCTGTACAAAAGTAGTGAGTAGTGAGTATTACCAAGAGCTCCCGTTTCTCGTTAACCCTTTACGATCATGTAGAAGAAGTGCGAGGCACTCTGACCAGACGCGCCAGAACAAGCCCTATGGAAATGGGGTCTACGAGCAATGTACGTCGCAGACCTTAATTCACAGGAGTGGAAAAAGTCTCTCTGGTCTTGGCGATTCGAAAACGTCGTACGTTGCCATGTCGTGCGAGGCTGGCGACCAAGTAAGATTACGACGTTTTGCTTTTTCTCCGTGATTATTCCACTTGACGTGTCTCTTTTGGGGTGACTTTTCACATTCTGTTCCCTTTCTCTACGTCGTAGTTTTGAGACAGCCGTTCCGACAGCTTGAGGAGCCGCAAAAAAGAGAGAAAAGAGAAAAGCTCGAGGCAACAGACGAAAGAAAAGTGAAAGAGATGGAAAAAAAGGGGGGAGAAAGGAAAAAGTGAAAAAGAATGAAAAAAAGAAAGACTGGCTAGGCTCTGCTCCACAGCCGCCTGCGCATCGTGTCTTGGGCCAAAGGTCCAATAGAGAGACCAGAGAGGCCAGAGACAGATGTCGTCGACACCAGACCAAAGCAATCACCTCTCAGAAAGCAGACGCCGAGCCAAGGCCGTAAGACGAAGACAGATACGGCGTAGATAGCCGAGTACCGAGTGCACGGGGATGGCCGACACAGCGAGACGATTGTCCCAGATTCGGTGTGCTCACAGTTTGCGGTGAGAAGTACACACAGATGCACGACGCCCAGAACGAGCAAAGGAACGGCCCAAACGACGCACAACAACACCACAGGGACACTTGGAATAATCAAGCCGACAGCCTGCCTCCGACCATAGCCAGTGGGGCGACACAGGATGTGCTTCCCCCTGGCCCACGGAAGAAGCAGCCTGCTTTCCCGGCATCCTGTCCCAGGGCCGACGCCGATCAAGGACGATGATAGCCGAGAGGCCAGCGATTTCAGAGGCTGTGGCCTCTCTTGTCGTCCACAGTATGCTGCACTCGAACTCTTTGCAAAGCAAACCACAAGAGACTCCGAGCTTGTACATGTACATGTACATACTCCGCGCGGAGGATCCAGACTCGCGGCCGTTGTGCATCGTATCCGACGAGTTGCGGTGCAGGATGAGTGCATGCAGGACCGCTAATCTTTCCAAGGAATGCAGGTGGTCGAATCGGGAGTGGGATGTGCGCGGATGGCCACGGCCGAGACAACCTTGGACGACGAGTCCTTCGTATCTTACTTGCCTGAATCCAAAAAGAAAACGAAGGGGAAAAGCACTCGTCCATTGTCTCTGCTGGCACTGATTTGCCTTGCCGTCGCCTCTTCGGAACCCCGTACCTGTGGCCCCTTTCCGGTCTTGGGCGCAGATCGACCGTTGGGCCCGGGGGTTAGAGGTGGCGATCTTTGCAGAATGGATGATGATGTCTTGGAGCCGTTTTGGTGACTCGGAGGGTTGGCGACAGAGAGCAAAAGAGCAAAAGAGCAAAAGAGCAAAAGAGAGGAATTGGATTTGGGAGAATCACGTTGGGTGGGTCATTCTCCACTTAACAGCCAGGACGATCAGAGAGAAGAGGGAAGGAACAAGGGTGCACGGCGATCCCTGGGACGCGAAGGAAGGAGCAACCAGAGGAACTGCCTGCGCATGTGCCGCAGTCTACGGAGTCGGCAGCTGCGACCACGATGACTACCGTATTCGTACAAATCTACCACGGAGTATCTTGAGAGTGAGGCGAACACGGAAGGTGCGATACTCAGTAGCTCTCTGTACTCGGTACAAAAGGGGAAAGAACAAGCGCGTGTTCATTCTGTTCGCGGCGCCTGCTTGGGAAGGATCGCGGTGGCTGATGTTGGCAGGAGCTAGCACGAGCAGGAGCGACGGGCTGCTCCGTACTTTGGAAAGGGAAAGAGCAACACGCATCGTCCAACTCCGCAGTCGAGGAAGAAGAGGCGCGAGAACAACAACAATCTCTGCATCCTCCGTGTTTTCTGCCTTGGCCAGCTCGACTGCTCGACTCTGGCCCACGGCACACGGTGCTTCGGTCCGGCGACCATCTTGGTGCCCTGCGAACGAATCCGCCGGCACGCGTTGGCCGGTGCGGGCACCACAGGACCCTCAACCACGGAACCGAGCCGAAGCCATTTCGCGTCGCTGATGCCGCGTCACCCTTTCTCGTCTGCCATGCCAACTCGGCGGGTTTTTGATGCGGGCAATGCCTTCTTTTCGGTCCTCGTTGCGGCCTCGTTCTGATCTGCTCTCGCCATTCTTCGCTGCCATTTGCGCCGCCAAGGCTTCATGCAAAGGACATCATCGCAAGCTTCGACCCATCCCATCCAATCCTACCTTGTCCTCAAGCACATCAGGGCCCCCTTCCCCATCGGTCAAGCCCAGAATCAGATTGTCTCGGTCGACTCGGATCGACGGATAGCCCAAGGCTCGATTTCTACAGTCTCCAGCCATGAGCCTACCCTACCACCACCATGTATCCTCTTTAGCCTAGAGCCAACAGCTCACACATTTCTTCTTCAAAATCATCGCCACACCACCCGCCATGACGCGCTAGACGACAGGGAAAGAGAGGCTTTTCTTCCAAGGTCTCGAGGGCCCCATATCCATCGAGACACCGGCTTCTCGATGAGTCAGATCCGTACACCGAGCCGATCAAGAGCGAAGGGCCGCCCGCCTACCGTCCCTACCGGCACGAAAGAAAGAAAGGCTCGTCGGATTTAGCCCCTTCACTGAAGAAATCCGGCGCGGCCAGCCGTTATTGAGGCAATTGGAGGTTGATGTACAAAGTACAATCTTCCGAATTTTCACAGTTTACGTTGACTAGTGCTTCTCCCCATTAGCGGAACTGTTCCTGTCGTTTTCGTGACTTGCCCATGGCCTGCTATGCTAGCCTACCCTTGACACCTCCGAAAATCAATGGGGCATGCAATGGGGCAATCAATGGGCTTTCAATGGGCCTTCAATGGAGCAATCAATGGCAATGGGCAATGGGCTTTCAATGGGGCAGTCAACGGGGCGCACATTGGGGGCAGGCAATGGATGCCGAGGCGCAAAAACTGCAACCTAAACAGAAACAGGCCTAAGAAAACGGGGCGGGACCGGCGGCGCGTTGATAGTTGCCTGGATGGGTGACGGAGTGCGTGAGTGCGTGGATGGGTGGAAGTGGATGGGCGGTTGGGCGGGTGGGCTCTGTTCGAAGCCGCAGGACAGACGACACAGACGGGTGGAAACGATACATCACAAATCACTCCTCGTCGCCCAGGGTGCTTTAGGGTGCTTCCCGGCCAACTGGAACGACAAAGTCAGCCATGTCGGAGGCGCGCAACGTGGCAGTTTGCTTTCCTGTTTCGACGCTACAGCTGTATCAGGCCAGGCTTGCAAGTGTCGGTGAGGACAGCCCTCCATCGTTGGCGCGGGCCATGGGAGGAGGAACGGGACCGGTGCAGGCTGAGAAGAGAGACGATGCGAGGCACAAGACAGAAAACGGCTTGATTTCCCAGTTGGGCAAGCAAGCAAAAAGGTCTCAGTGCTGCGTGGCGCTTGTGCTGCACGTTCGGGTGTGTTCGCATGCAGGAAGCTGATGAAGCGCTTGCATAAGTTTGGCTTGCTCTTTTGGATGGGTTGCACTGAAGAAGCGAGAGGGGATCGACAAAGCACGGCAGTGGATACGGGCTCACAATGGGTTCTCACAGTGGGCTCCACGATGGGTTCTCTCATTTGCGACGACAGAGCATCACATCGTGTCTACAAAGTACAAAGTACAAAATACGAGTACTCGTAGACGTCTTCGCCTCGCAGAAGAACAGGCCCGATGCAGGCAGACGACTAGCGAGATCTACAGAGTACGGATACAGGAGCAACACCCAACCGGTCCAGTCACGGTGCCTTATTCCCTGGTCTTTGGCCGCTTGGCTCCGAGTGAAGGCAAGATTTGATACGGCCAGAAGGCCCCAAATAACAAAGGCTCCAAAGGCTCCAATAGGCTCCAGGGCGGGTACAAACAACCGTTGCCTTCGGCGATCCTGAGTGGAGGCCGCATTTCGTTCCGAGAGAAAAAGGGGCAGGGTGTGTTGACAGTGAAGGGCAAAAAGGGCAGTCCATGACAAGAGGTGGCACTGACCGTGGGCAGTTGAGGGTGGAACAAAGTGGCACAGGCCGGCAGCGGATGGCTCAGGCAGATCAATGGAGCCTGGGCAGCAGACTAATTACCTAACACGATGACGCCTACACGAGGTACGTTGCATGGTGAGATGAAGGCGATGAGAGTACTCGTGCCTTGTGGCTCGCAAGATGCATGGACATGCAAATACAAAGGAAGCCGATAGACATCCACAGATGCTCGGCTTGCAAGCAAAACTCCACAGCCGGCAGATTGCAGGAGCTCGAGGGAGAGCATCTTGGCCGTATTTGTCCTGTTTCTCTTACGTCGTGCTTTTTGTGCTTGCTTTTCCTGCCCGTCTTCGACATGCCGCATCCTTCGCATCCTTCGCATCCTTGACATCCCCACCAGCGTGTGAGCGATTTGTTTGTCCGCCCAGATCGCCTGATTGACGGATTGACGGATTGACGGATTGACGGATTGCCCGATTGCCTAATTGTCTAATTGTCTGACTGGATCCATCGGCGAAGAATCTAGCTGCATGTGCATTAGACGACGATGATGAAGAGGCGAGGATGCATAGCGATGTGCATCACGATACGAATCCGGTGGGATAGGCCAGACATGGAGAGCATGTGAGCAGCAAGCCATTCAAGCATGTACAAAGGGCTGGGGAACAACGATCCAGACGCGCATCCTCTGGAGTTTGGCGTGTGCCATTGTACTTTGTGCATGAGCACATTTCCCCAGCGATCGACCACAACTCCCGACGACGTCCAAGATGCAAGTGGAGACGGTGTGCTCGGCCGTCCTGGTCCTGGTCGCGACCCGTTGACACAAGCGATCATCAGGAGGCACGTCGATCCGGACAAGCAAGGTCGTGGACAAGGCTCGCGCCGCGACGAGGCGATTCGAAGCGAGGGCGACGAGACACGGCCAAATCCAGGCTGTAAATAGACTTTGTACCATTTGACTGGTCACGGAACCAAGAGAGTTCACGACACAAAGGAAAAAGACAGACAGGTCCACGAGGCAACAAGTCTTAAACTCTGTACGAGGCGTATCCTCTCCTCTGACGGCCTCTCAACGGAAGCACACTGCTCCGAGATGCCGTCGATCTCGTCCATCGTAATACGGCGTATTCTACGAGGTACATGTCTCCCTGTTTTATGTGCTTCGTACTGTGTCTGGCAAACAGCCATTGCTTGCTCTTGCTGTCGATTGTCGCCGACGCCATCACATACTTTGATCTCGTCCTTTGTACGCCATGCACACCACCCCCTGGACACCCTCGACACCCTCGACAGCCCTTCTTCATCTTGGAGAGACCGTCGCCGTTACGCGCGCCCGTCTGAGGATCTTGGGGCCAACCACGACGGCCATCCTTGACGAGAAAGGCAACCAAGACGTCCATCTGTTGGCGCTACTTGATGCCCCGGCGTTTGCTTTTGAGGCGAGGCGAGGCGTTGGAGAGTACATGCTTTGTATATTGGACACTACATACCAAGTACATCCAATCAAGCTCCGAAACGGATCCGAGTGGTCAGAACAAGACGCGTTGCGTCGTGCTAAGCAGGGCCAAGAGCGACCGTTGGCTTTTGCCCCTGCTTTATTGCAAATACTTTGTACTCGTAGGATGCCGCAGCCGTCCGGATCGAATACGGCCGAGGACATATCCCGAAATGGCGGATGCCACGGAAGGAAATGCGAAGTCGCAATGGCGATCCCAAGCATCATCGCACCGGCAATAAGCCTTCCGGCCCCCTCCTGCGTCTCGGCATCGAGACCTGTTATGTCGATCAACGGAGCAAGACCAACAGAACCACGGGAAAATGTGCAGCCTTGACAGTGCGGCGTCCCTCGAGCCGGTTCGTGAGCCGTTTGGTTCTAGTGAATGGACTCTACAGCGGCATGATGGATCACAGTTATAATTGTGGGTGTTGCAAAAGACAAAGTACGAGTACGTCGTAGTACGAGTACGTCGTAAAGAACAGATGCCTCAATAAGAATACAAAGTAGAACAATAAGAGGGACCTGACCGACAAATGGGATCACCTATTTAGTGGCCTGCGCTAACAGGAAGTGGAGAGGAGACCAGTGGCGAGAAAGGATCGAAGCTACAGGTCATTTGTGGTATTTCGTTCGTTTCGTTTCTTTTTTTCTCTCTCTCTCTATTTCTCCCCTTTTTGCTTTTCTCATTTTGACCTTGGTTTTTTCCTCTAGTTCCTTGTCTCTCTCCTCTGCTGTCGATTTTGTCTGTCGGCGACGTTAGTAGTGCTATAGCGTATGATAGATGCACGGGGCCATGATGTCGAGCTGGTCGTCTTGCCCGAGGCTTTCTCCGTGGTGTTACCGCTGCAGGGGGGGTGACGTAGGGCATGACAGAGAGCGAATCACGGAATAGAAGACTACGAATAGAACAAGAAGGGGGAAGAAAACAGAAGAAGCCATAAATAAAGTCACATCGACGTCTACGACGTCCTCCCTGCACTACACCAATTGGTGATTCCAAAGACACTCTAGCCTTCAACCCTGGGCCAAACAGACAATTTGTATGATGAGGAGAGAAGAGATGAACGGCAACTCGAGGCACAGGTATCGTAGGCATCGCGGCCAATGAGAAGATGCAACTGCCGACCCAAGAAGAATATGAAAAGTAGAACGAGTGCGCAAAGAGAATAACGAGAAGAATTGAAACTATTGCGTGGGGCAAAGAGAGTTCAACATGAAGGTATAATTGTGTACTTGAAGTGGCGTCAAAGCGAATAAACCTCAGAGGAAAGCGAAGAACACGAAAAAGGGAGAGAAGCAGAAGAAAAGAAAAGGAATGAAAGAAATGAAAGAAAAAGAAGGAGAAAAGGAAAATAGAGAGAAAAAAAGAAGGAAAAAAACCAGCATGTGCAGCGTCTGTCACATTGTTGTGCATCGACCATCTTCTACTCAACGAGTAGGTCAGCCCGTTGCAGCCTTACGGCCCCTCGTAGCCCTCAAGTCTCCCAGAAGAAACTCACAACGCTACCGTCGTGCGTCGTCCCTCGTCCGTGTCGAGAATACGGGCCAGCCTCGGGATAGGCTGGAGGCTAGAAAAGCACAGGAACCCAACTGTCATAAATGTGCTTCTCTCCAGCGTGGTATACTTGTCACACACGACAGCATTACGTTCACCGACTTGCCAGATTCTTTCCCATAACCACGTTGGCGACCTTCTTGTTGCAGTAAAAATCCTCGCCTCTCTCAGAGAGCTAACAATGCATGTCTCACTCTGTTTTCAGCCCCAACTAACCCGTGTCTCGGTGTTCCTGCCATGGTACGGAGTAGGGCGGACACTCGCACAGATCAGGAGTACATGTCAGATGTCAGAGTTACTGCACGCATACTCGTTACAAAGTAAATACAACAAAACGACGCAACACTACAAGGCTTTGTTGAGAATATTTTGCTCTGTCGACAAGACCAGCCAAAATCAATAATGCATTCGGCCGTCTTAGTACGCAACTATTCCACGTAGCGGCTCTAGTCGAGCCCAATGTCGCCCAGCTTCAGCAAGTGCGAGTCGAGCCATGTTCTTTACGGTGGTAGTCTCGGCCACGGGTGGCCATGTCTTGGTGCGCTCATGTACGAGTCGCCTTGTCCTTCCTGGCTTCATTGCAACACGGCGTATGCCAGACACGACGATTTCTTCTTGGCCTTGTCTCCGCTGGAAGGCTGCCACGAGCTGCTGTACGTAGAAGCGACCCACCACAGGGAATATGCTTTGTAAATCCCGGTGTGGATCTTCTTTTTGCGTACAAGAGTATGTACGTAGTAAGATACTGGCTGCACTTGATACGAGTACAAGATAAGGTATGATCACGAAATACGGACGGAGCTTGCACAAGCTGCGGAGCCTGAATAAGGAGTATGTGCGATGGGCTGCCAACGGCGCTTCGTCTATCAATCTGTCAAAGCGTCGGTGAGCGCTTTGAGACGGACGACTCGCACGAAGCGGAAGTGACAAATATGTAGCAAGAGAGGAGATGCGTACGAGTAGGACAGAGCCAGCAACAGGACACACGAGAACCCTCGGAGAGAGGAGCCTACGGAGTAGAAAAAGGAGAATAGGCTTTGCGTGCGATGGACACAGAGTAGCGGTTGCTCGTCGTGCTGTTCTCCCGTTCTCTCTACAAAGCATGTACTTTGTATGCGCCAGCCCCTTCACGCCATGATACACGGTTTCTGCGCTGGCGCACCACTGGTAAGAGGAGTGAAGTGTTCCACAACTCCAAGCCAAGCTACCTTAGCTGCATGCCACCTAATTTGCCGGTGCGTGCTTTTCACGTGGGCGAAGGGGCCCCGACGCAGGGGTGGCTCTGTTCCTGCGAGTGCACGAACCAGACATATGCTACATGCATACACGTCCTCGTAGTAGTACATGTACAGACAACGGAAAACGCCGCATGTACCTCCGTACTTGGTATCCATTCGACCAGGCATTGGCCAGGTCATTTCGTCGACGAGCGTTCTTTGACGCTGGGATGTTGGATGTGCTCATGTACAAAGTAAGGAGGCAGTGTCATGTCAAATCTATCCCTACCTGGGGTGCTCTCCGGTCGGGGATGACAAAAAGGAAAGACGGATGCTGATCAGGGAACCGACAGGTGAGAATGGAAAAGACACCATCGGACAATGTGTGCAAATGCAACGCCGCTGTCTTGCCTCGTCCCTTTCTTCGACATGGGTGCATGAACTCGCATTCCAGTGCGCGGTCGGTGCACACGCTCTGGCCTGCCATGTAACCCCAACCCTGGTAGTTGTGTCAACGGCGTGGCGGACGTCAGACATGTCTTGTATTGTCATGTTTTGATTCTCGTCTTGGCGGTGGCTGTCGACGTTTGTCCAGTCTCTCACATGCTTCTCTCCACTTTGGCACGCCTTCACCGCGTTTTCCTGCTGTCCTTTTGTTTACTACTCGTACGTCATGCGGAACATTGTACTTCTTTGTTCTTCAATCACTGCGTACTTTTACAGATATATCCATATACGAGTACGACTACACATGTCTCGCCTGCGCTCGCGCCTTGAGCCCACTTCAATGTCTTACTTTGACCTCTCTTCTTCCGCTTAGCTTGTTGGTCGGATTATGCGCATTTTTCTAGCGCTGCAGCCGCGAGCCTTTGAGTCTTGAGCCTTTGAGCCTTAAGCCTTTGAGCCTTTTGAAACTCTTGAGCCATTCTAGCCTCTCGAGCCAGGGCCACATCCAGACGAACAGAATGACAGCGAAACGAAACGAAGTAGACGGACTCACAGCACAGGCCGCCGTCGTCTTCGTTGTGTTCTTTTGTGCTCGTAGTTCTGCGCCAACCGAAGGTGTGGGTGGAGCAGTCGGGACGAGCAAAGAACGATGGAAAAACAAAAGAAGAAGAAAACAGACGAAAGCAGACATACTTTGTACACGGCCCAATGTCCCACGGTGTGGATTGGCGGAAATGGCGAGCTGGTGGGACGACCAGCCGACAGGGATCAAAGATGGAGTCGGGCGAGTTGGGGAGAAAGGGACCAGGGGTGGCGGGTGGGCGGGTGGATTTTCCCTGGTGATCGGCAAGGGAAGAACAAAACCAACGCGAAGATCAGAGGAGACGCCTCGCAGACAAGATGAAAGGGGATCAAGGGGGGGTCCTTTGGGAAGCGGGAGAGCTGGCCGAGGTTTCCTTGTGACGGTTGCCCTTTTCATCTTGGGCTTTGTTGAACAACACCTCTGTGCGACGCGTACGAAGTACTTCGTACAATGGACAGTGTCACAGCAATCCACGTACTCGTATTGCGTCGTATCTCATCTCTTGCTAGCGTCTGTGTTGAACAGCGTTCCTGTGTTTGTTGCCAGGACATGTCACTGGTGCCGTTGGTCTTGCGCCTGGCACGTTGCTCGTCTCCCTTCACCCGTTACCACGTCCTCCTTCCACTGCTGACACTATCAATCATGCCATCTGCTTGATGTTTTCCCACTTGTCAGTACAATATTCTCTCGTCGGTCGTCGCTCCAGTCACACGCCTCGACATTATGGCTGCTTCTGGCATGGCCTATGCAATACAATGGGACCCGTGGGCTCGCGAGGAGGAGTGAAAAGAGCAAAGGGCGAATGGTGGGCAGGCAGGAATGAAAAGAAGAAATCATACGTCGTGGTGTATAAAGTACAGAGATTGGACTTCTTCCCACTGCTCCAAAGCCAACGTTGGGAACACCAAGAATCGGAAAGACAATAGAGAAAAGATAGAGCCAGCATATGGAGGTATGACATTCAGAGTACAAAATAATGGACGACGGTATCGACTCCACCACCATATTTGTTGAAAGGATGATCGGATGTCAATGTGCCTGGATGCAGAATTCGTGCAGTGGGATGTGCAGTTTGAGGGTTAAAGCGGTTTAGGGTTTAGGGGTTTAGTCTTTTTCTTTTGTTTAAAGCTGCATCTTTTCCTTAAAGCACTCGTAGAATGTGTTTCGATGTGACACGCAAGGGATGCCCTTGGAGAATATGGTGGAACACCTCACAAAGTACGAATACAAAAGTGCAGAAATTGGACAAGGCGGGCAAGACAAGGATAAAGGAAGAAGATGTGCGCAAAGACAGACGGCCACTGTCGGGACGGGCCCAAACTACACCGTACATTGTTTTGCCGTTCCTTGCATCTTGCAGCGCGCACCGTCGATCTACAAAGTACTCGTAGGTCCAAAGCCTTGTACGTGGCCACACCAACTTTGTTTTGACCTTTTCTCTTTTTCTCTTTTTTTGTTTGCATTTTAATATTTATTCTTCCTTCCACCTATTATTCTTCCTGCTCCTCCTTCATCCCTTGCTTCCTGCTATCGCACCCCAGGCACCGGGTCGGCAGCTGGGGCTCGGCGGCTGGATAGGCGCGGGCGGGAGACGGAGAAGAAAAAGAAACTAAAACACAAGAAGTAATGGAAGAAATCATGAATTAGGCCAGTCGATAAAGATGAAATAAAAGAAGTCTCGCCTACTGTGTAGCTGTTGACAGACTACTTGTGTCTAACACGGACTATCAGCCTACTAAGACGGCATCCGCAAGGCAAGGAATGGAAAAAGGGAAGCAAGGTTGACCAGGAAGAAAGGGGGACAAAGGGAATGGCGACAAAGTATGAAGCCAACAGACAACAAGCCAACCAATGGAGTCAAAGCCCGACCGGCCGTATGTGCTATCAAGATAGCCAAGCCAACAAGCCAACAGACGTTGGCGAGTTACGACCGTATGGCGGTGAAAGGGCGATGCCCAAAGCATACGAGTACACGTCTGTTTGACAATATGGACGGAATTTCCCATGACGCTATCATAGGCTATCCCATCCGCTTCCTCAATCGTATGGCTTCTGTCGTACGACAATCGAAGGTGAAGTACGGAGTATTTCATACGTTGCCGCTGAAGAAGGCGCCGGAGGGGGTATTTGCCCGAGTCAACGTCGATATCTGATTGTTATAGCACCGATCATCCCGGCCAAGACAGCCGCCAGTAGCAAGCTATCAAGGCTATGCGGCTCTCTCAAAGAGGCCTGGTATGGAGTAAGATACGCAGACCGGGTGACAACGGCGCTCCTGGACCCGGAGAGCCAGAACATACGTAGAGAGCACTTTGCAGTTGTCCGCCTGCGGCCTGCTCTTCTTGTCCGTCTGCATGCCTTCCAGCTCGCAGCCTTTCTTGATGGCCACTCGGGAGCTGTCTCGTATTGCATCGAATCAAGTGGTTGCTTTGGATTACATGTACATGACACTGTACCTCTACAGGAATACGCGGATGCTTTCTTTAGCAGTTTCCCGCCAGAGATCCCGCCGTTGTGCTGGCCGTCTCGGCTACAGCTGATGGGAGCTTGTGACATATTTGCATCGAGTGGACATGTACGTACTGTGTCTACTGCGTCTTCGTCTACCGGGCACGAAGAAAGTGGACGGGTTGGACAAGCAGGGACGTGCACGAACGGAAGACTTTGCCATTCTATGATGTCACGACAGAGTAACATGTTTACATGACTACCAGTGTACGACGTATGCCTCACTGTGCTGCTGCTTTCCACTCTCAGGGTGGCTATATCAAGACGCTGGTTGCTAGGAAGCCATGCGTCGTAGTTCTACAGAGTACTCGCCGTGTCGTTATTTCAGAGAGTAACATTCACAGCAAGTATGGCGTACTTTTGCATACTTTGTACCCAGTACAGCTCGATATAAAACAGAAAAAGCGGCGATGCAGTCGTTGCACACAGCCTGTTTAGCACCACGAAGAAGATGCCGTTGCGGCAAAGGGAGAAGAAGAAACCAGGAAGCGAGCCCCGATACTGTAAAAGCCATGCACGTCGCCATGACTGCGAGAATCTACCGTGCGATGTGACCCGAATTACGGTGCATGCAGCAGAAAAGATAGGTACTCTACCGTCCCAATGTCGAGTCGTATACAGTGTCGTATCTTCCCATCGGCCAACGGTCTGGATGATGGAGTTGTGATAGCTTCTGGGTCGTAACCTTTGGTCTTTTGAGCCTTTTTTAAATCTCCTTGTCCCTGTTCCGTCCGCGTTTGTCTTGGCCTTTGCTTCCTTTTGTTTCCTTTCCGTCTGCAAAGGACTTCGTACAGAGATGGAACTTGCCGCGTCCGACAGCCACAACAGGGCAACGTCAACAAAAGTACCAAGATCAAACAGTACAAGTAGCAACAGAGAGCTTGGACACCCACACTGGCCCGGACTGGGAAACAGCTCCGGCAGTGGAGATGCGCACATGTTGGCCCTGTTCCGCTTGAGCTCCATTCTTCCTCTTCGTGCCGAGTTAAGCGAGCTCCGATAAGATGGGCAATGAGGTGCGCTCCATCTCTGGGGCGTGCCGCTGATCTTGCCTGACGCTCAGTATGATCAAAGGGTTTGCCCTTTTAGCCCTTTCGCCCTTTTAGCCCTTTCGCCCTTTGCCCTTCAAGGCCTTGTTGTGCTCTGCCCGTTTTGCCCGTTCCCCTGCGATTACGCCACACCGGCACGTTGACCTGTGACGCCGACCAGACACCGGCAACACACGTCCACGCAAGACGCTCTTATCTTCTGGCCGTCTGCTCTCTTTGCTTCATGCTCCTCTGTCTCTCACATGCATGACGCAACAGACGCAACAGACGCAACAGGCTGATGCACAAAGATGGCCTCTTCCCTCTTGAGTTTGCTTGATAGCCCCAAGACGCTTGATGCCCGTGAATGCGCCGTCGACCGTGATCGACGCTTCCGGCAGGAAATAAAGCAGGGAACAGACAACAGCTTTTCCCGGCGTTGCAGAGAGGGCGTGCCTTTAGAATATCCACTGTTAATTTGTCACTGTTGCCTCGTTTACCATTGCACATGCTCTGTATTCAGGCGCTCAGACGCCGTCCCTTCATGGGCGTCAAAACCGGGGGCAAGGACAGCCCGTCCAGCCGTCCATCAAAGGCGCCGCTCCCTGCTCCCTGCTCCCTGCTCACTGTTCCCTGCTCACTGTTCCTTGCCCCCCCTGGCTTCCTTGTCGAGGGACACCTGACACGCAAGCAAGGCTTACATTCATCGGTAGAGGCATGCGCGGCACATCTTCCTCCTCTTTGATGTCCTCCTCCGTGAAGCACCGCGCTGCCGCACTGCGCTGGCGATCGGCTATTCATGTCCCGTGCCGGCGTTTTGCCTCTGTTTCCCCCGTACTGGTGCTCAGTCTCGTCATTGCTTCCTCTGCCCCTGTACGAGTTCTCGTCACGCTGGGTAGACTCGGCTGGCCCACGTCGGGGAGCATGACGACAGTCGGGCGAGTCGGAGCGCCTGTGTCCAGAAGAAAACAGGGCCGGCAGGCGAACAAGGAGAAAGAAGGCGGAACAAACCGAAAAAGAAGAAAAAAAGGACCTCTGAAAGGACCTCTGAAAGGACCTCTGAAAGGACCTCGGAAACGTTCTGGAATGCTTCGATGGCATTTTGAAAACGTCGGGTGCGAACTGAACATTGTCGATGATGACTACGAAGCGTTGCCCTCGTTTCGCAGCCAAAAGGCACTGCGCATTGGCGTTGCCATTGGAGGCGAGGGCCAGCCTGTCACGCTGGAAGGTGGCATTACGAAGCACGACTTACGGAGTATCTTATGGAGTATTTATGGATATTATGGAGTAGCAGGGAGTGCTCTATGGAGTATCTTATGGAGTATTTTATGGAGTATCTTATAAAGTCCATGTACTTCGTACTCCGTATCGCATGGAGAGCTGTCACTGATCCTTTCCTGGCCCCTGCAAATTGCAATAAGACGGATAGGCACATGGGAATCGAGATTACTCGTAAACTCAATCCAGTATCCTGGACTGGGAATGCTAGGGCTGACAGGGGAGAACGGACGTGCTGCTTGCAATTTGTGCGTTGCAAGCGATGCGCACCATCACGCCGTACAAAGTAATACTCGTATCGGACTGTTCCGACGCCAACATCGCACTCTGTCTTTGCCGCCATGTCCGTATCACAGACCGTATCACGCTGCTTTCCAGTCCCAAAGAGCGCTGCTCCTGGCGGATATTGTGCGTCGGATTTGCTACAGCTGCTCGACGGTACGGTATTCCGCGAGTTCCTCGACCTTCGCCCTCCGCCATCTCCATCTGACGACCTCGTACCTCCGTTCGCGACAGGTTTCTTTCTTGGGCGCCACTTACAACGTCTCGATTTGATGTACAACGCTTTCAGCGCAATACGCCGTGATACCCGATATGACTCGAGAGCCAGGACATATCGACAAGGGCTTCCTCTCTCACGCGTACCTGTACGTCTTTAGCCCTTCACGAACCTTCTTCTTGAAAAGCGGACGGCGTTGCCAACGAGACTTGGCCGAAGAAAGAGGGGGACCCAGAAACGCAACGGGAGCCGATGGAAGAAGATTGGATGATCGGCAAAAAGACGAAGAGACCTGCCGACGTGCAAGAGCGACTTCTTAGGAGAAGAGGTGAAGAGGCCTAATCCTTTGTACTCATCGGCCTTGGCCTTTTCAGCGCTGGAGGGGGGTTTCGGGACGAGGAGATCATGCTCAGTCGGGAAGAAGAACGACAGAGCCGGCTGTGGGAGATTGGAAGGAGTTTCTGCGCTAGGAGATCATGCTCAGTACCGTAGGGGAAAATGGAACGACAGAGCGGCCATGGGAAAGAGACGATGTGCGATCCATTGCTGGTGTGGGAGCGCTCATGCTGCAGCTAATCTGAACAGTACTAGTGTATCCTCTCGAGGGGGGGGGGAGGGCGGGTCGGTGGGCATCACGAGTTACAAAGTACTTTGCACGAGTAGATGCATACGAGAGTGTGATTGAAAGGCAGGCAGTGCCACTGCTGAATAACAGTAAACGATGGGAGTGGATGTCGACGACGCTCAAAGAAGTCAAGAAGTCGCTTCGACGCACGAGTACGTCGTAACGTGCCCTAAAGGCACACTACTCGTACTAGCAGGTCTCCCGGGGCTATGGCTGTATGTGGAGAGGTGGTCCGAAGAGACGAGCCAGGCCTAGCGCGGATCAAAGGGAAAAAGGGGACGAGAAACGACGAGAGGACAAGAAAGCAAACAATTTCAACAAACAAAAGATGGGGCCCAGGCAGCCCCAGATGGCGAGCACATGGAATACCTCGTGGGTGGGAGATGGAGAATCGGGTCGAAACGGGACAAATGAACAAAAACACACGGTCGACTACAAGACACCAAAGTCCACTGCCGGGGACGGTCCCCGGCAAGGAGGACAGGGGCGAAGGATGAGGACGGCGAAAGGGAGAAGAGGAAAAAGGAAAGAAGATGCCGACGAGGCAGAGAGGCCAGAGAGGCAGAGCGAAAGCGAGATGAGTAGGAATGGGGATGGAGCGGGATGGGAGATATGGGAGATGTGAGATGGGAGGGACGGGGGTGTGCGCGGCGTGTCCGTGGCCTTTGTGTCTCTTCTCCGTGTTGACGACGATCCATTGTTTACGACGTATTGCCACTTTTCATAACGATTTTGCGAGCAGTCTCGTCGACTTCTCCAGGTCGCCTTTGGCGTTTCTGTCTCGCCCCTTGCCGATCGAGAGGCTGTGAACGAAGGGACGCCACGCGAGGTTGGAGATGCGGTGAAATGAAGAATGCAAACACCAAGGGAACAGAGTAAGGGGCTGCTGTGGTGCTAAGGAGAGCGTGATGACCGAGACAAGATAAAACGAAGAGCGACAAGTGACAAGAGCGGCAAAATGGACGAATCCGACAACCAGAGGAGCGATGGGTCTAGGGAGGGCAAAGAAGACAAAGGAAGACCCATGGAAGAAAGAAGGTAAAAGTGGAGATCCAAGGACGAGCTAAAGTACTTTGTACGAGTACTCTACATGTACTTTGTATGAGGCAAATGCGTGACGAGGGACGAGCCAATGTTTTCTCTGATTGTACCTCGTAAATGGAGCCAAGTCACGACTCGTACTGAGTAGAAGCGGCCAGAGAACCGAGACACCAGACCCAATGTTTCAGTGCCTTCGCTTGTCCAGCCAGCGCTAGTGCTCGCCGCAGCAGCTAAGACTAGAGGTGGACATTGCTCATGAAATGGCTGGCGTTGGCTGCGAGATGACGATGACGAGAAGCGGCAAACAGGGCCATCATTGGGATGGGCAGGAAAACGAGATGAGCATGGGCGGGGACGTCGCAGGGCGAGACCGTGATGGGCACCCAGAGGACAGAACCGGCCAAGAGCACAGCGAATACGACCGATGGACAGTCCGATGGACAGTCCGATGGACAGTCTGATGAAACGAAACAACAGCCATACGAGGCACGCTATGCGCGTTGCAAGGACAGACAGGGGCCAACGCATGTCCAGCGCCGCCCGTGTCTGCAGGTGCTCAGTGACGCTTCGCATGGCGAGGGACGGCCAGACTTTGTCTCCCGCAAGCGCACAAAGTGGAGATGTGAAGGGAGGTGGCGCGAACTCTGCCCTTGCACTACGAGTATGCCTCCGGCGCGGTGCCTGTAGTATGCTCTGAGCGAGGTGTGGCACGTGGGATTTGGTTCCCTAGTATCGCTCGGCGTTGGACGGTGCTTGGCGCGTGGTCCCGAAGGCTGGATCGCCGTCTTCCTTGTGGGCGAGTTGCGGCGGGCGATGGAGGAAGATGATGAGCGAACAAGATCGTGCTGCTTCGGGGCGCACCCGTGGCTCTACGAGTACTTTGTATGCTGGCCTGTGTCGATGGTGCGACGACGGGCCCAGGGACGGAGGGAGACGAGGGCTTGCTGGCGCTTCTTTGTGAGACGATGACACGATGCCTATTTGCGTGGAGGAGCTACGCAAGCTCAACTCGTAGAGGCAAGCGGCGACTTGTGCGTGGTCTAGACTGCCAACGTGTGAATGCATGGCGAAGCGAGGCGGCCTTGCCCAGCGCGAGGGCAAACGTTCCTAGCGCACGATGTTGGTATCGCGTCTCGACCCGCAGCTACTTTACTCAGTACGGCGACGACGACAAAGAGACTGTGCGCATTCAGCCGCCAGCATGTGATGAGCAAGTAGTAAGTACTCGTAAGCTGGCAGGCCATACGCCATACGCACACTAAACGACTAGCAAGTTACGGAACTTTCCGACTTGACGACGGGCGACTTGACCACCAATACGACTGCGACGTTCTTGACCCGTATCGAGAATCCTTCTTGTACTTACCTCGTACAACGGGACGTTCCAAGCTTCGGGCACGCACACGAGGTGGAGCTCCCCCGAGCGCAGCCTTTGACTTCGGCTCGCCGTTTACCATCTGCTTCAACGTCCACAAGCGACACGTTTGCCGCCCAGTGGTGGCGGGGGGGGGGGGGGCGTGCAAGCCCGCGTGGCCGGCGGTTCGACCGGCTCGACAGGAGGTGTCTGGCTGCGGAGCAGAGGTGTCTCCAGCAGAGACAGCCGCATTCCCGCGCGTCAAGGCGAGAGTGACAGCAGATGCAACCGCCGGAATGCCGTCCGCATACTCTGTATGCTGGCCACGCCTGTTGTCTGTCCGTTTGACAAGCACTCGTACGAGCATGCCACGACGGAGGGGGAAATACCAAGGACGGAGAAGATGCCAAAACGGGAAATGGATAAACAGAGTCAGACAACGCCGTACAAAGTACATGAACAAAGTACTCGTACATCTCGTACTCGCAGCGATGACAGTTGCGACAATACGACACGTACGGAGCAAGTGAAGCGTGATGTGGCCAAAACGGCACGCAAGGAAAGGAATGTCGAAAAATGAAAAACGGCAAGAGGAAAAAGCGAGGGGAAAGGAGGCAAGCGCACTTGTATCGTCGTCGCATGAGTCTCGAGGAACAGGTCGTCCCAAGCTGGGCTGTGAACAGAGACGGATGTGTGTCCATCGGATCCGTGTCACGGCGACATGAAGCATGCTGCACTGCATGCCATGTCGTGCAGTGTGTCTGATCTCTGTGCTGCCGCTTTCGTCTTATTGTCCATCGCCGAGCAAGGGCGCGCTGGCGCACTGGTGCATTGTCCCCCCTGTACTGCTACGTCCTACTCGTACTACGTACAGTACGTCCTAGGCCCAAACCAGGGGCAGGCTTTGCGCTCCGGAGGATGAATGATGGACGCCATCGCTCTTCTCCGCGCAATCTGTAACACTGCCACTGCCACTACCACTCTGCTCCTCTGCTCCTCTGCTCTCTGATGCTCCTCTCTTGTAACCCCGTCGCGCTCTGCAGCCCAACATGGCCCTTTCCGAGATTTGCTGCCTCGTCCGAGACTGTCAAAGAGCCGTCCGTCCGTTGCTGTCTTGTGTCGATGCCCCCCCCCCCCCCTCGACAATGCCTCCTCCGATGGATGGGCCCGCCCAGTGAGCCGGGCCCCTTGCTGCAGGACTTGGCAGGATCTGACTCTTACAAGTAGTCCCTGACTGCGACCGCACTGTCTTTTCCCATGTTCGGTTCAAACAGGACCAGCTTCGTTCCGGTGGGCCCCTGCGCCCCTACGTCCTACGTCGTACATACTTGGTACTTTGTAGCTCCGTCTCTCGTCCCAGCCGGACACCCGTGTTATGCGTCACCTGCCACCTGCCATCTGCCACCTGCCACCACAGTTGCACAACAACGTCCTTTGTGGTATGCAAACGTACAAAGTACGGAATGGTGGATTCGCCTGTCACCTGAAGTTGCCTCCCAGCATGTGCCGTTTGCATTCTTTTCGTCTGCACGTTGAGAGTTGAGATGGATCCCCGTCTTGTCGTGGTGCCTTGTCCCTCGATTTTTCTTATTTGCACCCGTTTCTTGTCTGCCCCTCTTTTGCAGCTATTTTTGACTCTTCATGAGACACCACGGGCTTCAATTTAACCCATCAACCCGCGCTTGCCTGGGTGACCGACCATTCCTCACGAGACGGTAAACCACAGGACGGCCCTGTCCCGTTATCATTCTTGGCCATTCTTCCTTTTGTCAGTCTTTTTGTCAGTTTTCTTCGTCTGTCGGGCCAAAAGCGCTCCTCTGATCGTATGGTGCGGTCGTGGAGGGCGGGTATGGAGAGGGAGCGGCGATCATAGGAAATTAGCCTTTATTTTGGCATGCTTTTCGGGGCTTGAGGGGGTGCCCTTTTTTGTTCTTTTTCTCTTTTCTTTTTCTTCTAATCCTTACCCAATCTACGACGTGTTGTTGCCAATCGACAATCTGGGACGCGACGCCAATCCCCCGTCCATCCCGTCCTCCTTGTCACACATTATTGTCTGTTCTTGTGTCTGACCGTCTCCAACCCGCCCGCCTTGCTCGACCCAGCTCGGAAACACACGCCTCCTACTCCGTACAGAAGGCCACCATGTGTCGCATACTCATGCATCCGCTGGCCGAGTTTACACTTTACATGAATGGAAACGCGCATCGCGGAACCTGCGCACGCCGAAACACAGCTGTCTGACAGCTCTACGCCCTCTTTTGCCCCTCGCTCCTCCGTACATCAGCTGCTCTGTCGAAATCTCCGTCCTTTGTCCGTCTTCCTTTGACTTTGTCCTTCGTCTTCTTCCTTCGTCTTCTTCCTTCGTCTTCTTCCTTCGTCTTCTTCCTTCGTCCTTTTCCCCTGCGGGTCTGGGTGTCACGCAGTCCGATGCACAGCGCATCACTCTTGTTTTGCCCGGCACCCATGTACCAATGCACCGATGGTCTGCTCCTTGGGACCAGAGCCATCGTACCCTGTACCGTACAATGACTCTGTCCTCCGTCATACGGGGTACGTTTCCCCTTTCGAGGCACAGATCCGCTGCCCGTGCATGCATGGGGCCACGCCCATTCGTGCAGATGGCTATTGCTGTTATGCAGGACGCTTGTGACAAAGAAACAGTCCTGTGGAGAGCAAGCGAGTTTCCTAAAGCACAAGCACTCCGTGCATCTTATCTTGGAAGCCCACTACGAGGTACATCGTAGGTCGCAAGCTTGAACCGCCGCAATGGGTAGCGTTAGTTTAGCCGGTCTCGTGGCATTTAGTGGCTCTCGCTAGCCGGCGCACATTTGCCCTGCCGGCAGGCAAGACGGGATACGAGCGTATGGAGACTCCATAGGCTACTTGCAGAGTTGATTGCCTACGACGTAACGCGGCCTTGCACAGCCTTTGTCCTCGACTACAAAGTAGCTCAGCTGCCTTTGTCCGCCACAGACTGGTGCCCGTCGATCACCTGGCAGCTCCCTCTCGACTCGTATACTACCGAGCGTGCCAGTGGCAAACATGGGGAGAAGCCAAGGCGACGAGGTTGGCACCACGATGACAAACGGGAGCAAAATGGCAATGCCAATGCCAGACGGCCTGCGACGACCGCGCCCCATGAGAACGTGAGAGTGGTTTGGTGGTTTTGCGAGTAGGATCCAGAGACTGGGAGGCAACCCAAGGAAGAGTGTCGAATGTCGAAAAACAATGCAAGCCAAGACTGCGAAAAAGCAAGTCAGAGGCACGGCCCAGAACGATCAAGATCGAAACATCGCCGCAGAGCGATGTCTGCGATGGCGGTTCTGGAACAGAGCATGAGCCCAGCACCGCCGGGAGCACAACAGGCATGGCAAACGACTCCGTATGGCATTCTCGACAAAGGCCTGGGGCGACGAGCCGGACGGCATAAGATCCACCTGGCAATCCGGTCACAGCCTCGACGCGGCGGTGGCCTCGCTGCTGCCCGCTGTCCAGCCAGCCTGTTGCTGTCTTTCTCTGCCTGTCTTGTCTGCCTTGGTTCCTTTTCGTCGAGCGGCCGTCTCAAGTCTGCACATCCGTTCTCCGTTGAAGGTCGAGGGGTTTTGCTTTTTGGGTTGTTTGAGAACAGGGGGCAGGAAAACAGGGGGACAGGAAAACAGGGAACAGAGGAACAGGGGCTCAGAGAGTGGGGCGTGCGTGTGTGCATGCATGTGGTTGCCGGCCGAGGGCAGGAGCACAGCATTTCGCGGCGAGTCGGACCACTGTAGCACATGTACATGGACTCGTAAGGCGAGGTACCCTTTGTACGACACCCCACACGAAAAGTACCCGCATACAAAGGCCATGGTCCGTGACATTGCAACGGAGACTGACGCTGTCATCGCATCTGCGTCTGACAGGAGACAGGAGACAAGAGACAGGACGCAAATAAAACACGACCAAAATAGACGGGTCGAGACGAACAATACAATCACGTACGTAGCACCATCGCCGACGGTGGCTCCAATTGGCCACCAGTCTCGATACGAAAGCCAGCAAAATCAGCAAATCAGCAAAAGCAAAATAACCCAATACTACGAGGACTCGTCTCACTTTGTACTTTGTACATACGTACTACGGCATCCAGTTAGCCTGTGCCTGTCCGGGAAGGAGGCAGCGCGAGTGAGGCGTCCGACAAGGAGTTTGGGCCTTTGGGGCAGGTGCCAAGCCATCGCCAGCGTACAAGACGAGGTCAGTGGAGCCGCTGCTGGTACCCAATGTCCAGTGCCGCCCGATCTCCACCAGCGATGGTGGTGTAATTAATAGCGCTGGAGAACTAGGAAGTACTAGTATTGCAGGGACAGTACTTGTAGGTACGAAGTACATGTACTTTGTACTCGTCGGCGCACTAAGTCGCCCAAAAAAGGCAAAGAAGAAAAAACGGAGAATTTCCCAGGTGGCCCGAAACACGCGCCAGGCTGCAAGAGGGAACAAGGGCTCTGAAGCGCCTTTTACAGCATTTACTCCGATGGGCCACTGCCCGAGAGGAAAGTGCACAATGCTGTCGTCGCATGCAAAGTACATGTACAAAGTAGCATTATCGTACTTTGTACGGCGCCTTTTCTCATCTCGGATTCCACTGGAATGGTTTGCCTAGCGACTAGCGACTGGCGACTAGCGGACTCAACTGGCTACTGGCTACTGGCTACTGGCTACTGCTACTGGCTACTGCTAACTGGCCTTTGGCGCCGTAGAATGCATCGCTACTTGGGATACCTACATACATCTCACGAGTACTTCGTACATGTTCATCGTTAACGCCTGTCTGTTCGTCGCGTGCCTTGTGGCGTGTCTTGTGGCGTGCCTGTGCTTCTTCCAGGCTAAGCTCCCGCCTTGCCTTTCTTTTGCTCTCGTATCGGCTATGGGCAGACGTACAAAGTACATACCAACACAATGTCATCGCCGCGGGCTTTCGACCCCGTATCTTGTGGCACCTTGCGCCGTAACTATCATCTACGAGTACGAGTACGCCATCGTGGTCGGCCCCTTTCTGTCGGCCTACTGTCAACTGGTCCCCGGCGTGTTGACAGGCGCCTGTCCGCCTCCGTTCGCGCCCTATGTTCGTGGACAAAGCAGTCGTCACCACGAAGAGAGTCACAGAACCGCAAGGAGGACAACGCAGGAATGAGCAAGCAGTGTGCCCTCCTCTCCCTCTCGGATGTTGTGCATCCTTGCTCCCTTTCCTGCTGCTCTAACCTCGCCTTCTGCATCCTCTTCTGCGTCTTCATCTTGATCGACACCTGGTCTGTCTTTGCCCACCCCATCAACGTCCCTCATCAGCACCTCGTGCCGACACACCCTACACCCCTCCCCTCCTACAGAGATTCTTCAGGAGCCAGCCTCTTTAACACACACACCACACACCCCTCGACAGTCCACGGCAGCAGTAGCGGCAGCAATAGCAGCAGCAGTAGCAGCGCCGGCAGCACCCCCCCCCCCCAGAGCGCTCTCGGGTTCAGATCCACATACGTCTTTTTTGTGACAGATGGGCTCCGCTGGGCGCACATCGCCTAGGGGATCAACGGTGTGGGTTTTTCTGGAGAGGGGGGTGCAAGTACGTCGACTAGCGGGCTGCTTTGACCACAAATGGGATCTGATCAAATAACGCAGAACTGGAGACTGGCGTTCGCCCAGTCCACCCCAAAAAGAACAAAAAGAACGGCCCAGTGCCAAAGACGCCCGAGAGCCCCTGGAGAGCAGAGGATGGAGTAGGCCCTGGTCCCTGTACGGGCAAAGCGTGCTCGCTTGCTGTCCTCCTGCCTGAGCCTACCTGCGGCTACGAGTCGTTCTACGACGTAACGAGACCTTTGTTCGTCTTCGACTCCCGACTGTCGATGCACACTTATAAGATTCCCGCCCCTCCCCTCCACTTCTTCCTTTTGTTTTCTTCCTCCTCCTCTCTTCCTTGTGTCCTTGAATCTTCTCATCTTTCTGTCATCTCGAACTACAACACAGAACATAGAACACAACAACAACAACATCCCAGCTGGTTCTTGGTTGAATATCTAGACTACACGCCATCCTCGACTCGACCTCCTCAACGCTCGCCATATCCGGCACGCACGACTTTCATAGCACGCCAATACCATATATACTGCACAACGGACACGCTCACCATACCACCATAATACCGTAATACCTCCTCCTCGCCCTCCTTCACATCGCACAACATGGCAGCCGGTCTGTTGTCGCACCCCTACGCAGGGCACGCAGGCCTCTCGCAGCACGCCTCGCACGTCTCGCAATATGCCACATATCCCAGCCAGCAGATGCAGCAGCAGCAGCAACCACAAGGCCCTCCGTCGCCGCCCATGGACGACACCAAGTGCTCGCTACCCTCCATCTCCAACCTGCTTGACCTGGCCGACCAGGGCTCGCCCACCTCCGAGACCTCGCCCCAGTCCCAGCAGATGCAGCAGCAGTCCTCACAACAACATCTGCAGCAGCAGGTCCTGCAGCAGGAGTTTCCTTTCTACTGTGAGTCGTAGCCGTCTTTGCTCTTGTCCGTCTGGCACAGCCAGCTAACCTGTCTGCCAGCTTCCTCTCGGCCAAGCACACGGCCCAACTCTTCCCACTACGCCAGCCATCCCACGGGCCTGCGCGGCGGCGTCCTGCCGCCAACGCCGCCCATGGTCTCCGAGGCCAGCTTTGGCAACGGCTACGACTCGCCTCTGACCAAACCGGTCAACCAGCTGCCGCCCTCTGCCGCTGCTGCTGCGTCCGCGTCCGCGTCCGCCACAAACAACTACTACTTTGAGGCCACACCACCACCTCAGCAGCCTTACAGCCACGAGTCCGCAACGTCTGAGCCCCGGCACGCCTCGCAGCCGCCCAGCTCTCATCCGCAGCTGTACCGGTCGCCGTCGTCCTCGTCCAGCCACGGTCGCAGGCACACCCATCACAGCAACCGCATCCCCACCACCAGCCGCAGCCCCAGCGCAGCCTCTCGATGCAGGCTTCGACGACCTACAGTGCACCCTCCTACTCGAGCCAGGCGTCGTATCTGAGCCAGTCGCCCGCCGCTGCTGCCGTCTACTACCCGGCCATGCAGCAGCCGACACCGCCACCGCAGCCGTCGACCCAGGCACCGCAGCCGCAACCGCAGCCGCAACCGCAACCGCTGCCGAGCCTCTATTACCAGCGGCCTCTGCCGCAGGCGGGCGCCAGCACATTCCGCCGATGCACCACCACGCACACCACCCGCACCACCAGCCTTCGCCGTGGCAGCACCACCACTACATCTCTCCTCGGCCGCTGCCGCGTTCCCGCCGTCGCAGGATCGCTACATCTGCGCGACCTGCCACAAGGCGTTTTCGCGCCCGAGCTCGCTCCGCATCCACAGCCACTCGCACACGGGTGAGAAGCCTTCAAGTGCCCACACCAGGGCTGCGGGAAGGCATTCAGCGTGCGCAGCAACATGAAGCGCCATGAGCGCGGTTGCCACAACTTTGATAGTGGGAACTAATCTCGCCTCTTTCTTGTCTTGTCTTTTTTGCTTTACGACTGTTTTACGGCAAGCGTTTCTTTCAACTGTCTACTGGGCTCCTATCGGGAAGGGAAAAAACGGGGTTCATTGTTATTTCTAGAGCAAAACCGTCTTCACGGGCTTCTTATATTCTTCTTGGTTGTCATTCTACGCTTTGGGCTCCTGGGTTTGGGTTGGTATTACCCGTGCTTCGGTACAGATTCTGGCCTGTTTGTACACAACTGGGAAAGGGGGGAATACAAGAAAAAATTGTACCTCTTTACAACGTTTTTGCTCCTGTCCACGCAAAGGGTCTCCTTTTTCGTCTGTGTCTCACATGAAAAGTCGGCTTGGCCAGTGTCTGAGACGACGTCTCCAGACATTCGAGACATTCGAGCCAATCTGGGCATAGGCCCTGTACAAAGTATGGCTTTCGGAGGGTGAACTCACGTCGTTTTGGCCACGTACTTTGTCGACAAAGGGAAACGTCTGCTATCCAGCCTTTGCTAGCCCAATGCCACGTTTGCGTTTCGTCTTTTCCTACCGTCCCATCCTCTGGCGCAATCAGAAGCCAGCCCAGCGACACGACGGTCCCAGCACACCGACCCATCACTCGCGTTGCATCGTACTGTACGGGCGAGGCGTGGCCCCATGTCGTGTCCGCTGCCGCGCCCACCCAGGCGAGCGCCAGCCGCACGGCATCGCCAAAGCAGGACGACGCACAGCGCGACGGGCGTCCTTCTTCCGCGGGCGTGCGTCCCCCGCCTTCTCGTCGTGTGCCGCATTGCGACTCCTGGGTGGAATGGAACAAGGGGGGTGGCCTCGTCGGCTGACGGTCTTTCCCGCCCTCTGCCATCGTGCTAACCTCGTTTCCGCGCGCGTGTTGTGTTGCCTACGAGCCAAGCAAGATTCGGTCTGGCGTCCTGCTTCCCCCGTAGAGGCTTGGTGCCAGCTTTCCTGCCTGGCTCCGCTCCATCCCTCTGGTATCTTTGAGGGAGACGACGCTTCACGTTGGGGCCTCTCGCGAGGCTGTGTCTTGGGCCCCCCAGACTGCCGCGCCCCATTCTCCATTCGCCAATGGTGCTTTCGCTCGCCATCGACAAAAGACGTGCGCCATCGAGACGGACGGACGCTACATGTCCTTGTGGTCGGGCAGGTATTTGTGTTGTCGAGAGAAGAAAGAATGGGAAAAGGACGTACTCGTACTCGTACGTCGTACTTTCGTCATATGGCTCCTGTTACCGTACAAAGTACTCGCACGTCGTGAGATTCATTCGTCATATTGCCCCTGTTCTTGTACGGCCAACAAGTGCGTCTGCTCCTTGCCACGTCTTCTTCGGCTCCGTGCTAGAGGGACATTATGCCCATGTTTTTGTGTCTTTGTTTTTGTTTGTTATTTGGTGGGGGGGGGTCTATTTTTTATTCGCCTAATTAGCACCCTCTCGGTATTTTGCTGCTGGAGGGGCGACTACGATACGCTACGGGCAAAGCTCCAGCACACACATGGAGCAAAAGGACCCTAAGCCCGGCGCCCCAGAGGGTTCCACGACGGTGCGAAGCTTATTGCTCCGTAACGGCGCTGGGAAGCAGAGTGGGCTGTTCTGCCACCGTACGCAGCACCTCACATTACGAGTACGTCGTCCTCGCGCGACGGCACAGCCGATCCCACGGGACTTTGGGAATGTGGGACTCGTGCGACTTGTGAGACTTTGGGCGGTCATCTTACATTCCTCTGGCTAGCTTTCGCTCGTGCACGAGGGACTTTCCTGTCGGCAGCACATTTTATTCTCGCTGCAACTCGGTCGGGCTCGTCGCGCAATTGGGACGAGTGAGATGGCCGCGATCGCGTCGGCTCTCGCACACGATCGCCCCTGTGCCCTGCTCGACTCCGAATCGGCCGTGTGTTTGGATCTCGATGGCGCCCTGCCCGCTTCCGTTTCAGACAATGACGACAAGCAGGTCCCCGAGACGACCGTGGCCAGGCGAGCGGCAGAGACTAGGGAGAGCGACCACGGCGAACAAAACGCAGGACGGACGATTGGCGATGTGAGATCTTACCAGCCGATGGACATGTAGCAGCCGGCGTATCTTGAGCTGTACATGTGCATGTACCAACCGATGCAAGATGGCCTTGCTCGTACACCAACAGCTGTCGATGGGAGGCTGTTGGTGGCAGGCCTGCCGTGACAGGAGATGAATGCCACATCCGGCGTGCTGGGCCCCGTGCTGGCCTCGTTCTCGTTTACAGAGTAGCTGGCCTCGTTCTCGTTTACAGAGTACGCGTGTCGGTTGGTTCTTTGAGACGGACGTAGGGCGCGCGTGGTCGGGCGCATTTTGCCTCGTCTCTCGTCCTCGTCTCTCGTCCTCGTCTCCCGCCTTCACCTTCTAGTCTTCACTTCGTCTTCACCCTGTCGTCTTCACCTTTTCGTCTCGGCCGCACAGTCTTCGAGCATGTCTCCCGCTTTGTCAACTCTTGTCTCGCAGATTTGCCTTTTTCGCCTTCTCTGCCGTCGTAGCGGCTTGGCTTTGCATGCCTTTGCATGCCTTTGCATGCCTTTGGTTGGTCCTTGCCGCGGTGTACTTTGTAGTACGACGTACGACGTACGATGTACGATGCACGACGCACGACATAGGCTCGAGGGCTCTGCGCCCCTCCTGTTCTTCACCGCGAGAGGCTCTCTACCTAGCGCAGGACAAGCCAGACAGGCCAGCCCGTCCCAGCCTCCGTCGGCATGCCCCGTGAAAGTGTGCCCTGCGTCTGCCCTGCGTCTGCCAGTCTTTGCCCTTTGGGGGCTGTTTAGCCTGCCGTATGGCGCACCATCGTGTGGCTGGCTCGTCTCTGTGCGCCGTGCGCTGTCGACGCATGGCTACGAAGCACCGTGTCTGTTCTAGCTTTGCTGCATGTCTCAGACACAAGGGTGGTCCGCGGGACGACAATTGAGCCCAGCGGCCAGAGGATTTAGAGGGTCAGAGGGTTCAGAGGCAAGCAGAGAGTACATTGTGGACAGAACAACTGTGAAAGAAAAAGAAAAAAGACCAAGGGCACCAAGTAGAGATGAGACAATGACGCAGGTGCTCTATGTCCGTTCACAGTCTCCAGCCTTTTCCAATCTTTCCACCGATCGATCCACGTCTCCATGTCCCTTTCCTGGCTGAGAAGCGTGGACTGTATCTGACGTCGTCGCAGGCAAACTCCCATCGTCTTGCCAGCCTCAAGACTGGGCCGTCTTGGCTGCGTGCGTCGAGTCCAGCGCGGAATCTCGTCGATGAAACGAGCTGCATCTGCGACTCGGGCCAAGCACGAGGCACAACGCAGCCTAGGCGGAAGAGCGACTGCTGATCGCCAGTGATCACCCGAGGTTTGTGGCCTTTACTGCCTTTGTGGCCTTTGTGCTGCTGGGAAAAGGGGCTTATTCGTGTGGCTGTGGGCTTGTGCGTTCCGATGTGTCCCACGATGGGCTGCACTACGGAGTCGACGTACTCTAATAGTCGTACTGATCGTCTTCCCATGTGAAGAGAGAACGCCACAAAAAGGCAAAGCGGCTGTTGTGCCAAGTTGGTGTCATGTACGAGTACAAGCTTATCCAGCCAACTTGGCGCGAGACCATCTTCACGACATACTTCGTACAAAGTACAGAGTATGAGTACCGGAGCGCAGACAAGATGCGTCATCCTGGCCAGCCTGCCAAGCAAGTTTGCCGTCAAGCCAACTGGGCCCGCCAGGTCCAAGCCCGCCGTGGTTCCAGGGGCATGGGAATGGAACAAAAAAGCGGGCAAACCAAGGGCGAACTGGGCAAATCAACCGTCAGAGGCCTAGGAGACGAAGGAGATGCCATTGACCGGCAAAGAACGCACCACAAGAAGCCATAGAGTACTTGTTAAAGGAGCAAAAAGGTAAAAGGTAAAAATTAAAGGCAAAGGGACAAAAGGACAAAAGGACAAAAGAACACAAAAGACATGGAAGGGCGCTAAATTGCCGCCGGCAACGCGAATGGACAAAGTCGACGAGCAAAACAGAAAAAGAAGCAAGGGAAATGCGCCAAAGAGCATCCCCAAGGGCTCGCTTCCCAAGAGGCACACACGCCCCATCACACCCCGAACCAAGAGGGCGATCCTCCCTTGCCTCGTGCGGATCCCGTTACCATGCATCGTTGGTGTATTTTTGGGTTCGATGGTGAGGACCTCACCTGACTATTGCAGGAGGAAAAAGGGAGAAACTGGGGGGGGGATGAAAAGAGAATAATGAAGAGAGAAGAGAAAAGAGAAAGAGAAAAAGGAAAGGGGAAAAGGAAGGAGGATAGGAGGGGGGGGTGAAAAGAGAAGAATAAAAAAGGATGAAAAAGAAAAGAAAAAAGGGAAATGATCAGAGAGAAAGAAAAGAAAAGAAAAAACTCGAAAAACTCGCAGGGAAAGGCACGTACAGTGTCTCCGTCAAGACTGCAGAAGCGAAAGTGCGATGTGACATGGTTTTTCGCCATGTTCAGCCTGGCCCGCGTGTGCCCGTGCTTCTGAAACGAAAAGAAGAAATACGAGTACTTCGTAAAGGACAAGCAAAGCGAAGGCGAGCAGATCAATCGAGGACAGACTTGACAGAAGAATGCACAGTAGAGAAGCCCGAGGTGAGACAGGACCGCCATCCCCGTTGCGAAACGGAAAATGCTCCGAGGAGATTGGCAGCCGAAAAGAAAGCAGACACAAAGACAGCAGCCAACAGGACGGATCAGTCGGAAAAAGAAACGAGACAGCCCAAGAGCCAATCGAGAGGCGTCCAGAAGAGACAATCAGCCGCCCGTCTCATCGCCCTCCTCCACCGCCACATCCACTGCACACGACACCGACCCACGATGCCCACGATGTCCGCGATGCCCACGATGCCCCATCGCCGCCTATCAGACATTGCCAAACACCTAGGCCGGGAGTGGCAGTTCTCCGGGACACGCCATGTCTGGGCCGTGGATCGGAGAAGAAGAAGCAAGACAGCATACGTCGCGCGGGCGGGATGATACGATCGCCACAAGACTTTTTGGAAGAAGTGAGAGTCGTAATGAGAAGAAGGGGGGAAAAAGAAGAAGGGGGGAAAAAGAAAGCAGGCTCAGACCTTGGACCTCGCACGGCGCACACGACCCGGGCTCCATCCAGCACTATGGTAACCGTTCTCTTCACCATTCCCCCGCAAGGGAGGCCTGGGGACGACGCCGTCTCACCAGGACAGCATACGTCGTAAGATTTTGGCGACGAAGGGCAAGTACACCCGACGATCTTGGGCCGGGCCTCTTTACAGACAGCGAGCTGGTAACGCACTTTTTTCTTTTTTGTTTCTTCTTTGTTTTCTTTCCCCCCCCCCCCCCCCTCGTGTACATGCTACATAGCATCGTCGTATTGTGCTTATCTGTCCGCGTACTTGGGTGGGCGATCAGCAAGGCTTTCCCGTTCACGCCGCACCTCCCTTCCCGTCCTCTGAAATGATCATCCTTCGTTCTTCAGTCACCTGGGCTGGTCGGCGAACAAAAGGGCTAGGCGTTTACGAAAGGGCCAGGCGCTAGCCCGGCTACAGAGTACTTGCGGAGCACAGGCAAATCTACACACGATGAAAGTACTGGCAATGGTCGGCCCGTCGGATACGCTTGTTTGCTGCTTGGGGCACGCAGCCGGATCACGCTGTTAGTACGAGGTAGTGGTGTAGTGGTGTAGTGGTGTACTTTGTACTTTAGTGATCGCCGTGTGGTGAGAGACGGATGTTTCCCGGCCCAAAAAGGCCAGATGCGAGGAGGAAGCAACGGCGATCAGCAGAGATGAAGAGATGAAGGGAGGGCTGAAGAAAGAGAGGCGACGAAAGGGATGCGAAGCCGGACATATCTGGCGGGAATAACCCTACCATGGACAATGCCAGTACGGACGACGAGCCGGGCGACGCGCCGGGGCGTGCGACGGTTGCCACAATCCACACGGCCTCCCATCGTCTGCATCGGAGGCGTCTGCGTCTGCTCTTGCATGGGTGAGGTGCAGTCGGTAGCCCGCGTGAGAGCCCAAGAAACAGGACGGGGGATCTGGCCAGACGACCTGAAAGACGGGCATCGTCCCGAACGGCAGATGGCAGATGGCAGATGGCAGCTTGATACAGGCCTCGTGCGGCCGAGTATGGACAACCCCAAACCGAGACGGTGCAGGCGTACTTCGCAGTCGCGCAGGGAGAAAGCTCGAGGCATTTGGTTTCGTGCGTATTTTTGGTCCGTTTTGTCGTTTCATTCCCATCCGGTGTTGCGTCGTGTGCATTGACTGCGACGTTGCCACTCTATTTTGAGAGCCTCGCCTCGTCTGTTCTTGTTTCGCCGCTGGTCGCTGCTTTCCGACCGTCTGTTCTTGTTTCGCCGCTGGTCGCTGCTTTCCGACGAATGTCCAAAACACAATGCGTGCGCATTTATGATGTACTTTGTACAGAACCCTGCATCGCACTCGTGCTCGGGCCCTCGACAGCAGCTGGCCGTACTTTATACAAATGTATGTGCGTCGTACGTTCTTCTCTTTGGCCGACAGCAGTCGTTTCCCCTTCGTCCCGCGATGTGACCTTCTGCGACGTCCAAGCTCGTCAGAGGGCGGCGGGATGCTCGGAGGCCCGCGTTGCGAGACGCCAAAACCCCCTGTCACACGTCACCCGAGGATGGCACCCGGTACGACATATGCCATGCCTGTCGCAGGGCTCATTAATACCGAGTATTATGCATATCGCCTGCAACACGTTGCAGAGCGGGTTCGCCCCATCGAGCTTCATACCTGCATATGCAGGGCCCATGTCGAGGTGGGAGCGATGGAAACTACTACTTCGTACTCGCAGCTTGGGTGCTTGCGGCGTTTCGCTTTAAACTGGATACTTGCCGTCTGTCGTAGTTTTGTTTCTGAAACGAGCAATGTATCTCTCGTGGTTCTTGGTTCTCGTTTCGCAATTTGTAAAGTTGTTTCTGTGTCAAGGTTTAGGGATACCATGTCACGGAAAAATACGAGATGATCGTATAAATAGACGCCACAAATAGAAATAGAGGACAGCATAAAAAAGTCGAGACATGAGAAGTGACAGATCAAAGCATGGATCAGTCATATCCAAAGAGACGGCGACCACTTGTAAGTGAGAATCAAAAGATGGGAGCACCACGCAACAAGGACAGCTGCAACGCCACCCGCATGTTTCCAGTGGCCGTCGAGTCGTGCAGCGGGAGCCACGGTCAGTTTGATAATGTCTTGTTTGATTTTGTGTGTTAACCAATGCCCGTTGCTGTGCCCTTTGTAACGCCATGGCCCAAGTAAGAAACAAAAATGTGTCAAAAGAACAAAATGAACAAGAAAGGAAAAAGGAAGAAGAGAAAAAAGATGCCAAAAAGCAACAATAGAAAACACAAAACGAAAAAGAGAGTGAAGAAAGAACAGCCAAAAACCAGATAGAAAGACAACCAGATCCAAATGCCGTAGCCTCGCCCCTGCATTACGCCTCTTTCATTCAGCACGTTCAGCACGTTCCAACTTCCGTAACGGCCTTGCCCGGCCGGCTCTCCGTCATTCTGTTCTCGTCTGTCGGATTCCTCGAGTCTCTCGTCGTTGTGTTTTGCGTTTTGCGTCGTCCGTCCGTGTTGCTTGTGATCTTCGTCTGCGTCGTCGTTCGCGCTGGGTATCTCCCACTCTCCAGGCACCTGCGTTGCCTCAGATGCCACCGCCTCGGAAATTCAAGGGAAAGAACAAAGGAAAGCTGTAGAAGTGTATAGACTGCTATGCAGTCTCATGCCATAAAAGGCTGTGCGCCCCCGGGCACAGAGGCACAGCGTCAAGGAGTAGAGAGCGTGGTCACAGCACACGCTATGCCTTTGCGCCCGCCCCCGGACGCCAATCACAGTCTTGCGCCGCACCAGGAAAGGGCTCGGCATGTCGTCATGCTCTGGGTCCCAGACCGCTGCAGGCTCGAGGTGGCCACGGTTGGCCGCCACGGCGTGCTCGCGGAAGGGCCGCTTGGGGCTGACGTTGACGTTGCCGTCCATAGCGGCACTGAACGGACGACCACCAGCACGCGCCTGCTGCAGCTCAACTAGGGTGCGGCCGCGGATGCCGGGCTTTTGCTTGCTGACGAGGCCGGTGGGGCCGTCTGTTGTTGCGAGGGCTGCTGCTGTTGCTGCGCCTGTTGTGGTGCGCTCTGTGACGCCTGCTGCTCTGTCGGCACATCACCGGCATCCTTCCAGTTGAACGAGCCATGCGGTCAAGCCGCGGCCGCCTCTGCTGCGTGCTCAGCGCCCATGTTGGCGACCGAAGGAATCTTACTCAGGCGACGGCTAGGCGACTGGGCACGCTCGCGCAGTGCACCGCGCCCAGGGCTGGTCGCATGTTGGCGTCGACGGCCGACGTGGTCTTGGCGCCCGTGGCCTCCAGACCGGCCTTGGACCGCGGCGCACGGGTGAAGACGGGTGCCGACTTTTGCGACGCAATGCCGGGGCGCTGCTGGCCAGGCTGCAATTGGTGTGATTGCTGCTGTTGTGGCCCGGGATGCTGCAGCTTCTGCTTGGACGAGAAGGGGTTCTTGCGGGACTTGATCATGCGCGTCGGCGAAGGGATCGCGACGTCGTCATCCGAGTCCCAGTCGGATGGCAAACCGCCCGATGACTCGCGCGGACCGTTCCATCGTGGATCGTCGGACGCCGCAGTGAAGATGGTGCCGTTGTTAGTAGTAGGCACCTTGGTTGCGGCGTTCCGGCGCGGCGACAGAGACAGCGACGCAATGGCCATGGGCGACGGCGAGGCCATCTCGACGTCCATGGGCGTACCAGCAGGGCCGGCAACATGGTTTGCGCGCGGCCAAACGGCGTCCGGGCCTGAGGTGCAGCGGCTTGCTTCTTCATAAAGACAGCTGTTGCCGGTGCGACAACGACACCGTTGTTGTTGTTACTACTGTTGTGTTGTTGCTATTGTTGGTGTTGTTGGTGTTGTTGGTGCAGGCAGCGGCGGATGCGGCGGATGTTGGCTGGATCAGCGACTCGTCAATCGAGAGCTCGGTAATGTCGGTCGTGGATGGAAACTCGCCGTCGCCATGGACGAGTGCAGATAGTCGGACTTGTAATCGGACTTGCAGACAGACGACGATAGTTCGTGACCCGACGACGAGGCCAGCGACATGGGTGGCGGCAGATGCGGCGGCGGCATCTGGAGCAGGGCATCGTCGAGGGCCGACGCTGGGCGTGATGATGTAGCGGTAGCGTTCCGCAGAGCCTCGGCCAGGTCCTTGTCGACACGCGCGCGCACCTCCTCCTCAAACTTGCTCTGCAGCTGGTCCAGCTCTGCATTGACAAGACGATCAATCTCGAGACGGGCCTTGACCTCCCACTCGCGGCGCAGGCTGGCGTCAATTTCGTGGCGCAGCAGCGCCTTGTCCGCTTCGGCTTTGCGCTCGAGCTCGCGCGCCCTCTTGTTGAGCTGCTCCTCTTTGGACTTGATCATCTTGCTGAGCTCGACGACCTCCTCTCCTTGCGCATCAGCCGTACCACCGCAGATTGAGCAGCTGCGCTGTGTCGGGCGGCGGTCGGGGTTGACTTTGAGGCAGTCGCGCACGACAGCGCACAGCTCGGGCGAGTAGACGACAGGCAGGGGCGCCAGCTTGCCCTCCTTGATCTTCTGAACGAGCTGTAGTGCGACTTGGCGTTGAAGGGCGGCTCCCGCGCGCAGAGCTCGTAGATGATGCAGCCGAGCGACCAAATGTCCGACTTGAGCGTGTACTTTTCTGCCGCACAGATCTCGGGCGACATGTAAAAGGGCGTGCCGACGTAGGTGGAGGCAAAGTCGTGCGACTGGATCATCTTGGCCAGGCCAAAGTCCCCGAGCTTGACCGAGTTGTCCTCGCCCAGAAAAACGTTTTCTGGCTTGAGATCGCGCGTGCAGGATCGTGACGCCGCCGGTCGGGACCTTGGGCTTGGCCGTCATGCCGAGGCCCAGCACATTCTTGCGACCTCGGGCGGTCGACGCCGTAGTGGCAGCGGTACAGCGCAGTGACTAGCTGCGCAAAGATGCTCCACACAAACGACTCTTCGGCATATTGGTTGCGGTTGGCAAGATCACGGATCACGCGGCCCAGGTCGCCGTTGCCGCAGTACTCCATGTAGAGATGCAGATCCTGTGTGGCCTTGAGGTGCTCGCGGTGGTAGTAGCCGACAATGTTGATGTGTCGCAGCGTCGAAAGGATCTGGAACTCGGCGTGCAGCTGCTCGCGCTCTTTCTGGGACATCTTGAGGTAGCTGATTTCTTTGCGGCAGAGCACCATGCCGTCGGCCTTGCGGCGCACCTTGCGGATGATACCAAACGAGCCGTGGCCTGTAGGAGGAGGAGGACGGAATGTTAGAGCGGGCGTTCTGACTGGCAGCTTGATTGCCATGCGGCATCGGAGGGACGGGAGAGAATATGAACGCACCTATCTTCTCCAGCACATCGTATTTCAACTCTGATTCCGCCATGTTGGCATAGGATGGCCCGACGCCGTGGGAGAGCTCGTGGAGGGAGGAATTGGCAGTTGTCGAGAAGCAAAACGGGAAAGGAAGAAGGAGTGGTGACGGGAAGAAGAGTGTGTGAAGAAAGAGAGGAAGCGGCGTGAATGGAAAGAAACGAAGCTCTGTCGGACGGCAGCCGCGAACCAGCCTGCTGCTGCTTGTCAATGCTTGCTTGTTGTCGAAGGAGTGAGGTCGAAGTCAACAGTGCCTTCTGTTGAAGGAATCTGCCGAGTCTCAGGGAATAATGGGCGATGTCGTTGCTGCTGTTGACATCGATCTCGACTGTAGATCACGGCCACGATGCCGATGCCGATGCTGCTGGAGAGGTTAGTAGAGAGACGAGGCCCGGTGCCTTGGTGCTGTTCGTCGTGCCAAAAAACCGCAGTGAGGGAAGATGTAGAAATGTCGGGATACTTTGAGAGTAACAATAAAGAGGCGGTAAACGGCGGAGGCACAAAAACGGCGTGAGCCTCGTTTCTGTCGGTTGCCGAGCTTTCGTGCACTGAAGCTCAACCCGACCCACTGCCAGGTGACATGTTTACAGTGTGGAGTCTGTTCCCACAGCAACGGATCACGTGGCAGTCTCTCGTGGGACGTCACGTGGGCCTACGACTGCAATGTGGCTGTCGGACTTAAGAGTGTTGACCCAAATCGGCAGTGGGGTTGTGGGGCGACTTCCATCAATCGCCAGCAACGGCCAAAGGCCTGTAAATACTATCGTAGAACCGAAATACGCCTTGCTTCATAGAATAGTACAACCTGAGACGGATCGGCTGCCGGTGACTTTCGGCATCCCATCTTCCAGCGGCTGCGGACTGCGGACTGCGAGGAGCTGCCTCCTCGTGATCTCATCTTATCTGGTCATCTTCTTTATTTGCCTTTATTTGGCTTACGAGTATATAAGCGCATTGCGACGTGCACTTGATCCTATCACGCACTTCACCACCTGTATTCGCCATCTGGATAGCGGCAAAGCTGGCTCAACAGCGGTTGATGACAACAATCGACAAGGTAGAACAGCACGCATAGAGACAACAAGACAGAGAAAAAAGACGGCCAAGACAACCTGTACGGTGACGAGAAGATGGCGATGCCAAGGGCCAGCTGGAGGCCAAACTCAAAGAGGAGCACGACCTGATCAACCGAGGCGTGCTGCGCGAAGAGAACCCGCTGGATCTCACAGAAGACTTTGCCCACTTTCTCGAGGCCTGCCGGAGAGGCGACCTCAAGACGTGCCAACAGTACATCCTGGGCGGCGTCAACATCAATGGCAAAGACGAGTACGATTATACGCCTCTGATCATTGTAAGCACCAGGTGGTAGGGTCGACGGGACAAAGGCATGGGACGGAGAGTTTGCTGACTGTTCGCAGGCGAGTTTGTGTGGCCACTACGAAGTGGCCTTGCTGCTGCTCGAATCTGGTGCATTGGCGGAGCGGAACACGTTTCAAGGCGAGCGCTGTCTGTACAATGCCCTCAACGACCGCATCCGCAACCTGCTGCTGCAGTACGACTTCTCCAAGTCCACCGACCCGCTGCAGCCATGGGCATCTCACATCACGTCGCTCCTCTCGCGGCGTGAGCCCAAGACGTCCGACATTACGCTGACAGCAAGTGCGGCGCCTGGCCTGGCGGCCGAGGCGTTCCAGCTGCACAAGTTCTTCTTGGCCGCGCGCACGCCGTATTTCCACCGCAAGCTGACCGAGGCGCCCGACATGGCCACCTGGAAGCTTTCGAGCAACGTGGCGGCCGAAGCGTTCCGTCTCGTGCTGCACTATCTGTACTTGGACGACCTGTCGCCGCACACCGCCGCTCTCTCGGACGAAGAGGAGCTCTTCCGCAGCATCGACAAGATCACCAAGCAGCTGGAGGTGGACAAGCTGTGGGAGGCCATGCTGGCTGGCAACGACCGCCGACTGGCACGGCAGCGGTACGAGGACGAGGTTGTGCGGGCACAGCAGCAGGTCGACGCATTTTTCCGGCAGCATGTGCTGAGCAACAAGCTCGCAGTGGCGACGGACAAAGTCAACGACGTCAAGTGGCCGCACGACAACTTTATCTTTGCCGACTGTCTGCTGTGGGCAGATGAAGCGGTCGAAGCGGTAGGGACAGTGACGAGTCTGACGGAGCAAAGGACGCAAACGACGACACACCCGCACCGCCGGTCCGGACAAACAGCATCCCAGTCGGCCCGCAGCCAGCGGAGCATCAGCAACACCAGCAACACCAGGAACGCAGGAAAACGGTACAAAGTCGTCATCCTTACCATCAAATTCCAAAGAAACCGGAGACCAGCCGACTCGAAAACCCCGCCGCTCTGTTTTGTATCCCGCGCACAAGGCTATGCTCGTGCGTGCCGACTACTTTGCGACCATGTTTTCCAGCGCCTTTCTCGAAGCGCAGGCCTCGGAACACCTGCGCATCATCAAGGTGGACTGCACGCCCGAGGTCCTCGAGATTGTGCTGTCGTTCCTGTATACGGAGCAGGCCGACATTCACTGGAGCTGGCGCTGGATGTCCTGTACATGGCCGACATGCTGTTGTTGGAAAGCTAAAGACCAAAGCGGCCGTTATCATCAGCACGCTCGGCAGCGGCAACCGCAACGTGCTGAGCGACCCGACACACCAAGACGCTTCGAGTTTGAATACGATTGGCCAAAAGGGTCTGGGCGGTGGCACCGACACCGGCGACATCAATGTGTACGAGGTCCTGCGTGCAGCGTGGGATCTCAAGGTCCAGCGCTTGGAAGACTTTGCGGCCCGGCTCCTGGCGACGCACCTGGAGCACCACATTGACGAGGAGGCGTTCGCGGACTTGGTGCTGGAGAGTGCCAACCGACTGAAGACGCGGCAAGAAACCGACACGATCGAACTGATTGACGACATTCGGTATTTCCTGTCGGAGCGGTTCCGCATGCGGTTCGAGGATGTGGTTCTGCCTGACTTGGGCGAAGACGGCAACGGTTCCGAAGAAGCTGCCAAAGAGGCAACGGCCGCAACCGGAGGCAATGCTACGACTGACGCTGCCATGGCGGACAAGAAAGACGCCCAAGTAGTGGCAGCCAAGGGCTTCATTCGCACACTGGATGGTACCACGGCCGAGGACGAGTTTGACTTGGACGCTCTCAATTACCAGATATTGCTGGGCAAGATTGAAAGCTTATTGCAGCGGTTGGGCCTGGATGCCTAGCCGCACATGGCATACTCGGGTTCCTGTAAAGACGCATATACTCTCGCATTTCCTTTTTGACATATTGGCATGTATACACTTGCACGCAGTCACTGAAAACGCTACAAAGAAGGTGCATGAAATGGAAAGAATTGCGATTTAGTGACTGTGATAAACAAAAACTACATGGTTCACGTACGCATACAGGTGTGGTTGAAAACGTCCACCAGCTGGGATTTGATGAATATTTTTTTGACCCACCTTTTGAGGAAGAGAGATGAACTTGGATAGACAGTCTCATGTTGGCCCCAGGAGTCTTGTAAGAACGAGAAAAGAGAAAAATTCAATAAAGGATGCCAGACAGTGTAGTCTTGCAGCCGTCAAGGAGGAAGAGGGCCAAGGTAAGAGATGCAGGGGCCAGACGGCGAGTGGTCGTGCAGGGTGGAGAACAGCACATGGCAGAGGCCACACGAAAAGCGGCGCGACAGGCCGGCAATACCGTAGCCCGTGCAGAGCGTGGTGATCCGACAAGGCGGATGTCGAAGGCCTTGATATGCACTGGCCAAGACCCACAGAACAGAGCGTCCTGGTTGAGGCTCCGTCTGGGCTCACCACCTCAACAGCATCACTGGCAGTGCAGTCTGGATGCAACCAAGATATGCCCCAAAGAAGCAGCGGGCAGCTAGCTGGCAAGGCCATTCGCCAGCCACCGGCGGACCTTAGCTTGACCCTGCATTCTTGGCGAGCGAGTGAGGGGTCGAGGATGTGCTAAAGCCTGAATGCCAGAGTCCGGGGCAGAGGCAGCCAGTGTTATGGGCGCTGTGGGCGCTGTGGCGCTGTGCCGTGGCGCTGTGGAGGCAGCCCTCCCTGATTTTGCCACTCCCAAAGGGTCCCCTCTCTCGCCTATTCTGCCATCCCAGCCTTGTCATTGACGGACTCGATCTGTTGCTCAACTTCAATCACGGATCAGTGAATGGCCGATTGCGAACGGGTGACGAGACCTAGGCTGACGTGCATTGTTTCGGGCGCATTCTCGTTTTTTTTGTCTGCCGGTTTCTGAGTTCTCTCGGTCGCTTGAGGCTCTTCCTGCCGTCATCCACTTTGTTCACCACCTGTTGGAGCCTCATTGGAATCTGTAAAGGACGCTCCGGGCAACGATTACCGACTCGATCGAGGACCACCAAAGGCTGCGGGTGCATCAATAGCCTCAAATCCGACAATGCACACTCGCTCGCCAGCTCCATGCCGCGCCTCTTTGGCCGGTCGCAGACACCCACGGCCGGCCCAGGCACAAGATCCGCCAGCTCCTCGCGCCAAGCTGGTCCGGCGCACAGGCGACCATTTTCTCTCCTCTGCCCGAACATGTCGGACATGCCGGACACTCTCGTATCCAAACCAGGCCCGTTCGAGCCACTCCAACGTGAAGGGAGCCTTGCATCGGCATCGCTGGTATCGGCGTCAGCCTCGGCCTCTGCCTACGAAGTGCTGCTCAATGGACCCGATCGAAGCAGCCTGTGCGGAAGCAGCATCGGCGGCGCCGGAGGTACCAATCGTCCGCAAAAGCAACAGCACCGCTACTACGCCGTGCAATCACAGCGAAACTTGCACCGGTCGTGGTTGGCGGCAGCTGATGGCCGAGGACGTCGGCGTCGGCGAACGCCGCCACCGCGCAAGACTGGTCAAAGACCAGGCGGATCGGTCCATCGGCTCGAGGGAAATTCCAGACGAGGAGGCAACCTGAGACGAAAGACGGCCGGTGGAAGCAACAACAACAGCAGTGGGAGCGCTTCAGGCCACGAAAGAGGCGGCTTTGGAGGCCTGGCTCGCTCGCATCGGCGAAAGATTTCCCGGTGGCGCGACCTACGGTGGTAAACGGGGGCCACATGAGCGGCTGGATCGCTCAGTGGAGGGACAAGTGATATTCACATACTTTTGGCTTCCATGTTGCATTTTCATTCTTGCATCTCACCTTCTTGCGCTGCATTTCTCCATTCGGCCGTTCTAACATCGTGCCGTTGCATTCTTATTTTTGTCCGACGTATTTGCATGGGATATCACAAGGGCGTTACGTTTCTCGGATTGCAGGGAGCATTTCAGTTGACCACTTTAGTATAGAAAGTACGTGTGCACGTAAATATGTGTCTGGATGCATCTGTGAGCCCATTTCAAGTACCAAGATGTTGTGATGTCGACCCATGGCTATATCGGATCAAGCAGATCTTAAGACGTCCATTGTAAGATGGTCTGTATCTTTCCTGGCAGTGGCCATGTTGGTGGGCTTTGGTCCGCTATCCCCACTAGACGCCAGGCGTGTTAGTAGAAGGCACAGCACCAAGGCCACTGGAACAAAGCTACCTCTTTATTCGGCTTCTTATCGATCCAAAAAAATTTGCCTGGCAGAAAGCATCGCCAACAAACGCAGACGCAACAGAAGAGGGCGGCCTCAGCATCGTGCACACCATTCCTCTCACGACCTCCCTCGCCTGCTTGTACACATAACCAAACACCTTTGCAATGGCCAACAAAAGGGCCAATTGGCCCGGCCCATCTTTGCCAAGATCGCACCGCACGAGTTCCTCGTCGCCAACCTTGCCCGCGATAGCCAAAGCGACCAAGGCCAACAAGGCACCCGTCCCAACGGCCGCGCCCCCGACGAGTCCGCGACTTTGACGTGCACACGGGCTCGCTGTCGCAGGCCCACGGCAGCGCCGCTGTCCGCCTCGGCCGCCGCGTGTTATCTGCGGCGTGCGCGGCGAGATCCTGCCCGTGACCAACATCCCCCAGTTCCGGCCATCGACGGTCACACCAGACAGCTCTGCAGAGACTGTGGAGGCCGACAATCGCCGCCAGCTGCGCGACTACGACATCCTGGTGCCCAATCTTGAGCTGGCTACCGGAAGTGCACCCGAGTTCTTGCCGGGCGGACCGCCGTCTGTGCTGGCCAGGTGCTGAGCACGCGGCTGTATGCTCTGCTGCATAGCAGCGGCCTCGTCGACGCCGAGGCGCTCAAGATCTGGCACACCCCGCGCAAGGCAGCGCGGACGGCGACATGGACGTGGATGCAGAGGCGAGGACGCGGGCGAGGACGCGGGCGAGGACGACGACCAAGACACCGCCGACCGCACCCCGAGATCAAGGCCTACTGGACACTCTACATTGACCTGCTCTTCCTCTCCTTTGACGGCAACCCCTGGACGCCGCCTGGGCTGCCATTGTCGCCGCACTGCGCGACACTCGCCTGCCCCATGCCTGCTGGGACGGCGACCGTGACCGCGTCGTGTGCTCGCCGCCCACAGTGACGCCTGCGCCGCCTCTGGCCCTCCGTGGTCTGCCCGTGCCGCGACGGCCGTGGTGTGCGTCGAAAACCGGAAACGGCAGCAGAGACAGAGTAGCGAGGCTACAGGCGCGCACTGGATCCTCGAAGATCCAGACCGGCTCGAGGAGGGCCAGTGCCACGAGACCGTGACGGTTGTTGTGGACTGTTCCCAGGGGACCGCAAGGCCACCGTGGTGCGGCGCTGTCCAAGAGCGGCGGCGTGCTCGCGGGGCCCAAAGAGCTGCACACACTCGTAGCCTCGGCCGAGAAGCGGTGGGCGAGTCTGTCCAAGGCCTTGGGACAGGGCCTCTGAGAAGCGTGGACAGGACACGACAAGACGAGCCAGAAGAAGAGAGAGGCACGACAAGGACCATAAAGACGGAGCCTATCTGCGCGAGTCTCAAGAGATACCCATGAGGACGAAATAAGAGGCAAGCCGAGGTTCCGGCGGAAACGAGACGGGCGGGTGCTATGGCCAGCCAGTCCTCCTAGGTATTGGGTGTACCATCTGGTCATAGCACCTGGTCATGGCATCGGGTCATCGATGCACAGGGAGACGCGTCCTCCACCTAGAGACAGGTCTCCTCCAACCCCACACTGGATGAGTGTTGGCGCATCACAGGCCACAATGGAAATCACCTGGAAGCTGCATCAAACAGACGGCGATTTCTCACACATCGTCCTATGACTTGGGCTCAACCATCCCATCGTCTCTGTCCATAAGATGGTCGAGAGGCAGCCCTCCTGTATATAGACATGGCGCACTAGCTAGCGCACACAAGCCAACTTCACGAGTATCACGCAAGAGTCATACAGTCTACTCGAATACGATCAAGATGCAGAGCCGTAGAAGAGATAATGTCCCGACCTTTCGAACCATCCTTACAGACTTGAGGTCGCCCCTTAAAATCAAGGGGCAGTAGATACAGGTGGGGTGGTAACGTTCAATCTTCCACTCTGCAGCATAAAGTATGCGCTCCAGTGAAGGCTCGCAAGATCCGGCAATGCAGCACGGGCAGCCATCGACACACGTAGACATGTGGTTTGAGCAGCCGTCGCATTCGGTGGCAGAGTGGGTTGTTGAGAAGAGAAGAGAAAAGAGGGAAAAGGCAAAAGGTGGTGCGAAGGCTTTTCATACCAGACTGCTCCATACAGAGGCTCCGCCGCGGAGAAACGTGCGTCCGCGCTAAGAGTGGACAGCTCTGCAGCTGCCGCGTTCGCCCACATCGACGTGCGAAAGTCTTCCAATCCATTTTGGCGGACTGAAAAGCTTCCTCTTCCCCTTTCTATCGTCTTCTTCTCTTCTCCTTTACCAAGCAGCCACTGCCCAGGTACTACAACAAAGCCACGCACCATGGAGTCGCTTTCAGACACCATCTGGACGTTGTCATCTGCGGCACAGGGCTGCAACAATCTCTTCTCGCGCTGTATGTTTCACCCTCCATTCTTCGCCTTCTTTGGCTTTTGTTGCCTTCTTTAGCCTTCTTTTGCCTTGTTGTCTTCTCGTGCTCCCAGCGACGTCTTCGAGTCCTTGTTTCTGACTGACTTTAGCCCCTGATTTGTGTTTTGCTGCACCACTGGCGCTATATGATACAGAGCCCTATCTCGTTCCAACAAGAACATTCTGCACATCGACCCGAACCAGTACTATGGCGGGTCTGAGGCTGCCTTGAGCCTCAACGAGGCCGACGCGTGGTCGGCGGCTCGTCCGGAAGCATCGGCCACACGATCGGCGCCGGGTACCGAGAACGCTCCGAAGCTGGGCCCCCTGTCGGCCTACTCGGTCGCTCTGGCACCGCAGTTTCTCCACGCTCGGTCGGCCCTCGTCGACCTGCTTGTCTCATCACGCGCGTTTCGGCAGCTTGAGTTCCTCGCCGTATCGTCGTTCTTCGTCCTCGAGTCATTGGCACCGTCCTCGGGCCCTCAAATCACCCGCATCCCTGCCACGCGCGAAGACGTCTTTGCTTCCACTGCCCATGCCGGTTCGGGCCAAGCGCCAGCTGATGAAGTTTCTCAAGTTTGTGCTCGCCTTTGATGGACCGCATGGCGGAGAAGAGCGGGAGACAAGGAGAGGGAGAATGAGGGTGGGTGGCAGGCTCAGGCATCCGAAACCCTTGGCGCGTTTTTGCAGTCGTCGTTTGGCCTGGATGATCGCATGCGAGACAATGTCCTTGCCCTGACATTGTCGCTGGACGGCGCATCTGTGACCGTCGAACAAGGCCTGGCACGTCTGCACCGGCACATCACGTCGATGGGCCTGTCGGGCCCGGTTTTCGCGGGCAGTGTATCCCAAGTGGGGTGGTTTGCGGCGAGATTGTGGCAGGTAGCCTGTCGTGCGGCAGGCAGTAGGCGGAGGGATCTACATGCTAGGCAGCGGCATCACGTCTATGAAGACGGCCGCGCCCGTAGATAACAACGAGCACCACGGCCAGCTCCTGGAGCTGGAGCTGACGCGCGACATGACGGTCAAGACCAAGCTTCTTGTGCGCGGCAGCGAAGAAATCGATGCATCCTTGGGCTACACCGGCGTCGGCGCCGGCGCCGGCGCCATCGAGCGAGACGGGCAGTACCTAAGCCGACTCGTTGCTGTTGTTGTGCCCGCTCCCGTTTCTGTTTGCACGACGGTGGAAGGCGCACGGTAGCCGGCGGAGCGGTGATAGCTTTGCGCCGGCCGTCAGTGTTGGCTGATGGGGCGGCCCGGAGCACCGTCTTCGTGATGGCACACTCCAGTGCACAGGAGAGTGCCCGGTCGGTCAGAGTAAGTTCATGTTCACCCATCTCTCCTTATGTTTCCATCACACCATCCCTTCCCGAAAGCTACATGATGATATTGAATCAAACAAACTTATCTACATTGTCTGAGCTCTGCTTTGACGAGAACCTATTCGGATCTGATCTGCTTTCTCTTCCTTTCATTGCACCATACTCTTGTTTACGCTGCCCTGGAAGCCTGAAGCTAATACGAAACAGGTGTTTTGCATTTACCGTCATCCGCACTAAAGGTAGCAAGGCCGTTCTGGAGGGCACGCTGACGACGCTGCTTGCCGCCTTTGCAAAGGAGGCGGGCAGCGGTGGCAGAGGGCGAGGCCGGTGGCGACAGTCCCTCCATCCCTGTCCATGTACCAGCTGTACTACGAACAACCAAGAGGCGAGGAGGTGCCGAAAGCGAACGCACAAGCGCAGGAGCCCGAGTCGCCCTCGGGTGTCTTCCGGTTTCCGCCGCTCCCTGTCGACCTCTTGGTGCAGGACGCGCCCCTGGAGGTGGTACGTAAGGCATGGCGACGGGTGATGGGTGACGAAGCGGATGACGCTGCGTACATGGCGTTTGTGGACCGCGAAGGCAACGATGCCGACGACATGGACTACGATTGAATTGCCTTGGTAGTAGTGTGAAACGAGCAGTGTACAACTAATGACTTTGCAATGACACGATACCTACGAGGGCAGTTTGGCTTTCCTTGTCTTTTTCCACGTCTTCTTTTGTTCCACGTCTTCTTTGCTCCACGTACTGTTCTGTTCCACGTACTGTTTAATCCTTTTTCGCTTTCCAAAGGGCATTTTCTGCCGTTGCAGTCTCGCGATCTCGAAACATTCGACGACTCTTCTACGCGGCAGCTGTTACACTCTGTCCGGCGGGCATTGCTATCCGCACGGTCGCCTTGGTTCGCATTGGCCGGTCCAATTGTCGGATGTGGTACAGTCGTCTTCAATCATAGGACGTGGGAAGAGGACAAGGGGCAAGGATGGCCCGACGAAGGTTCGGGACGTCTTGGGAACGGCATAGGCCAGGACAGAACAATGGCGATGCAGCAATAGGTCAGTCTGCTCGCCGGTCTGCTCACCGTTAGGGGCCCACTGCGTATCCAGAGCCTGCTGTCGTCCTTCTTACGGGCCCAACCGGCTTTCTTTCGTCTCGCCTCTATCCGTATTGTGTCATCTCCGTATCGATCCAGCTGCCAATCGCCCGGAAGCACAAGACTCGAAACGCACCACGCCTGCACCACTTTCCATATGCCTTTCAGTTGAGGCGCTGAAGGACAGGAAACGGCGGGGAGCAAGGGGCAAGGGGAGGTCTCTGCCAGCTGAAAAATGCACAAAGGCCGGCTTTGCTTCGTCTAGATTTGGCTGTGGAGCACATTCTACCATCTGTCCTCCTACGGCCACGTGTATCTTTGACAGACCTACACAAACTAGAATGGAAGAATGGTGGGTGAGCTGTCCAGACGGGTGTCTTTCCCGCTCTGCCGAGTAATAAAGTCGAGTATGTACGCCACTCGTTTTCTAGTGAGAAGAGCACAGCGGCAGCATAGCACACATACAAGTAGGACAACCCTGCAAGGACGTAACGACGTAACGACGTACAATCATGGCCAGTGCGGTTGTACGGGGTACAAGCTCACTTGCTATGTGGAGAGGACCACAAGGAGCTGAAAAATAAGAAGAAAACCGTGGCAGCGTACGTTTTGCAACGGCTGGTGACGAAAGTGTCGACAGGGCATACAACATTCGTGCAAGTCATCTTCTGGACAGACAACCGCGCCACGGTACCCGATGGGAGAGGGCTAAAGATCAAAGTCTTTGACAACAACGGCTGAGCGCTCCACTAAAGATACCGATCGGGTCTCTACATGCCCGGCTGCGGTGCGCATTGCGGAAGAAAAGCAAGAAAGCAAAAGAAAGCAAGAAAAGCGAGGCCCTTCAGGCCACGCGTGGCCGTATGTCGAGCTGATGGGTTGGTGACTGCATGGAGTGGAAGTATGAGCGAAAGGGCTTAAGCGGTGAGCATGTGTAGCTTATGGTATGGGTAATGAACAAGGTGAGAGCAAATTGTGCTGGACATCTACAGAGAAAGAACACTACGAAACGTATGAAGGCAAGTAACTATCCTTTAGCTATTCCGTTTTCATAAGACCCCCTTCCCCCCCCCTTTTCCGTTGGTAGTTCACCTTACATAACGTAACACCACCCATTCCTCTAGCCCGTTCTCAGCTCTTCCTCACCTCGGGGGCCGTTGTTTAGCCAGTCATATGATGTTGATCGTGACTTCATGCAGGCCAAGTTATGGGCCATGGCGGCCGCAAAAAGGCATATCCTTCTGTTTGCTCAAGATTTCGTTGGAAGGAACTGGGCGGGATTCACCTAGATTCACTCGGCCGGTTTGCTTGTTTGGCCTTCTTCACGTTGGCTGCGTTCTTTGCTTCTTTTGCTCACCTCTATCAAGATCCTCCTCTCAGCTTCTTGGGTGCGACGATGTCTCCGCTTACGGCTCTTTGTCGTCCTTTTATAATGTTATCCTTTCTGCTTTGATTTCTTCTTCGTTCACGTGCTGGAGTGTTCATTCTCCGCTTGAGCACTCTTGCTTTCTTTTCTGCTTGCTTCTTTCGGGAGCGACTGCAGCCGTGATAGCTGTCCGCCTTGTTGTCGACTTCGCCAAGTCATTGTCCACCGCTCCTGTCTTTGCCTGCCTGTTGTTGTGGACAGGACCTGCTCGTTGCCTTTCCCTTTGCCACCTGTATTAACCTGTCACACGCCTTCTTCTCAATGGCGTGGTCATCACTACGATATTTGCAAGCACACCTGACCATCAGCCGCCAGCCGTGGCCATCTGGCCATCCGATCGTTCCTTTTATGCATGATTTCATCGTCTATGTCCGTCTCGTCTCGATCGAAATCTAAAAGATCTCAGTTCTGTGTCTCCTTTGTACGCCAACAGCTTCTGCATACTTTTGGAGGTTGCATCTCACTGTCGGCCGCCGCCTGTAGTCCTTTGTGTACCTGCCAGTATCCCGGACTACAAGCATCCTTACGTGGTCATCTTTCCGTTTTCTCGTCCCTGTTGGCGGGCGCAGTTGAGTCAACCGTGGCTGTCGACGCAGCGTGTAATCACGGTGCCGCTAGCACCCACTAACACGCTGTGCGGGACGCTACGGCGGGCGCTACGGGGGCTTCCGCCCACCCTATTTTACCGTGGAGAAGTGTGTGCGAGTGGAGGACTCCAGAGGGAGGAAAGACGGATGGCCAGCACCAGCACCTCCCTTTGCCCTCACTTCCAGCACTCATTGTTAGCAAACGGGTCGGCCACTCCCGTCATAACCGCTGCCCCTAAATTGCACCAAGACCCCAAGACCCCGAAACGAGCTCCACCAATGGCTGTCCCACGTACGAGGATGACAGAGGGAAACATCGTAGCAGAACAGGACGACAAACGCGGCAAACAAAGGCCAGCCTCACTGCGGCCGTTTGATACCTCAACGACTTGATATGACAGTCACATTTCAAGCATAGATGTTCTTGCCTACCCTGAGCTCAGACAGCCAGCGGCGCCCTTTCACGGTCCCTGGTCGAGCCAGGCGTCTGACAGCCCTTGACTTCGAATGGCTTCAGACTTACAGCACAATCTGGCAACTGCTTGAGTGCAGCCCAAGCCGATAAGAAAGCCGAGACGAAGCCGCCGTCGGAGAATATAACGAGGCTGAGGAGCCAAGGGTGGAAGCAATGGAAGTTGCCTGCTCCGTATGCGCGGGCGACAGTCCAGGCCGACTTCGACCTCTCAACCATACGACGTAGTATTGATCCCAAGAGCCTGTCTTCACTATTGTACCCTTCCCTTCTCTTCACATGCACCTTGCACCCTGCATCGCCTTGGGCCACGTACATTGCAGGACGTTTGCTTGTTGTTTTTAGTGTCTATCATCTTTCCATTCTCCATAGGTCTCATTTTCTTTCCTTCTTTTTCTCCCACCTCAGTACGACCCCTGCTTTGACAAGGAGAGGAATGTCACAATGACAGCAGCACCAGCAGTTATCGCTTTTGACCCCAAGAACGCCAGATACGAGACACTCCCAGATTACCGGAAACGAGAAACGCCAGACTAAAGTGTACCCGCATTTCACCGACCCGTGATGGGTACCTGTCCCATGCCTTTCCCATGCCTTGTCAGTCGTTGTCTCGTCTCAGCAGTACACCCTCGCAAAGGTCTCTCGCAAGGCCTCTCCAAACGAGCGAGATCGTCTTGTACGAATTAGTATGCTTTGGTGTCAAGACGCGAAATATGTCAAGATAGACAGGACATAGCAAAAGCGGTCGCGTATCGTCTGCCGGGTTTCGGGCTTCCTCTATTGCTCCACCCGCTATTAGCACACTTTGCTGTTCCAGCGTTGGCCAACGCCTCTCGACTCGGGTCAAGTCCGCCCATTTCTCTTCTTCTCCACATATTTCCCCTCTCTCAACGAAGACACCCACAAGGTGAAGACGATTGTGTCGATAGTACTCTTGTAAACGCAAACCTGTCTCTAGGCGAGCTTCTGCACTGTGCGCTACCCCGTCTTTGGCCTTTTTGACCTCGTCTGCGGAGTAAAAAGAGACACGAATCAGAGACGGGGCGCTGTTGATCGTAGCTCACACCGGCAGATTCATTGTTCTACAAACAAATCGCATTCGTCCACTCGCTGCTACATCGGGCATCTGCTTATTTTTCCTTCTTGCGAAGAAGAAAGCTCCGGCGGACTCGAGGTGAAGCCAGGGGGTCGAGGGAGGTTGGCAGACCCAGCTGAACGGGTCACCGTCCCGGACTCCCTGGTCACATTCGTTCTCTGCGACACGAGCTACTATTTCCTTGAGCATGACTTCCTCTTGTTTTTATTCTCCCTACTCGGCCGCTATCTGTTAGGTTACCTTCTTCTTCTTGTCTTTATCCGTATTTTTCTCCTTCATTAGGTTCAGCACCGTGGTGGTCCAGAACACGACTCGCAATCATCACGCTCAGGTCCAATCCACCGCCTCAATTCGCACCATTTTCTTTCTCTTGTCGGCTCTTTCATACAATCGGCACTCTCCCTCTCCCTTGCAGCATACGGATTCGTTCCACACTATACGTACATCACAGAGAAAGTAAGAGAGACAGCAGTCCAGACAGTATAACATAAGGTGAGTGGACGCACGTCGGACATGCACATCCATATCTTCACCATAATTCACCATTGACACACCTCCCTCCAAACTTCGCCTTTCTCACCGGACTGGAGCCAGCCTTGTTCTTCACCTCATGATCGACCTCGACTTCGGTTGTGCGCCCCATGCGGACGGATCTCGTACACCTGACTTGTGCTCTTTGTGTTCCCCGTTGCTGTCTTTCTTTCTTTCTTTCTGCTTTGTTTTTCTTTGCACTTCTGGAGCTCGACCTGGACGAACGGCGCCCATCTTTCTATTGATTGTCGACCAGTCTCCCTCGCCGTCCTTCGCCTGAGCCCAAGCAGGCCCCAACTACCGCAAGGCGTTTGTCTCGCTCGCCCGGGCTCGTTCAATTCTCTCCGAGGCCCCCATTCCCTCCCTTGTATTTGGGCTCGCCTCGTTCTGCCAACTTCGTTGCGATCCTGTCACGATCCTTGCGTGCTTCTTGTTCGTGTTTCCTCTCCCTTGCCTCTAGATCACCTCTTCCAGCTTCTCCTTAATCAAAAGCGGACGGATGTCTTTTGCTTCTTGCCCCCACATCCCTTCTTACACAACACGTTACACATTCAAAGCCTCATTCTGTCAAGAACAGCCAGGATTACGACACACCCACCGTCATTCGACTCACCTCCATTTGGTCTGTACCCCACGACTCTCCTGTTGCTTTTGTCACACCTATTCCCAAAACACAGGACACAGAGTGCAGTGACTCTTTGACAACGCAGGCCGCTTGGTACCTCCCATTCCGCTTCCCCATTCTCTGGTCAACACGACTATGTCGCTAATTCAGCGACCTCCGCGGGCCGGCTCCTATTATTTGCTGTTATGCCTCTTATCCCTCCTCTTCTAGTTGTCCAGAGGATACGAGCTGCTCTTTCCCATCCTCAGAGGCCAGTAATCTACCTATCACAACCGGACGTGACCCTGGTCCCGTTGCGTGATCATCCTCTTCACCCATTACCATTGTTACAAACGCGCCATTCACACCCAGATAGCAAGAAGAGGTAACCTTCAAACACAAGGGTTAAAGACAGGTCGAGAAAAGAAGAAAGAAGAGGAAGAACAACTCAAGGGGAAAAAGAGACAGCAGCCAAAGAGTGCCTGACACAAAAGGCGGTACAGACTACCATCCTCTTGACATTGGTCTTTCGCTCCCTGCTTGCGAGATATAAAGGCCCTCTTTCTCCTGTAACCCCCTTCATCTCCTCACTTGCATCAATTGTCAAGGCACCAACAGCATCTTCCAGCCCCTCTCTACCTTCACTCTTGCCTCCACAATTCCAGCCCACGGCTCAATTTACAATCACCTCGCCCACTATCGCAGACTCACTACCACTCGCAGCCTCACTCACAGCCCCATCTCCATCTTGTTCTCTCTTACTTTAACTGAGCTCCCATTCTTGAGAGAAAGAAACAGCCGCAGCTAGCGCTGCATAACATGTGGCCCATGCCATCAGGTCTCGACTGTCACATCCTCTCCTCTTTCTCCCCTTCGCTCTCACATAAACTCTCTGGTCTCTGGTCTACACTGTCTACGCGGCCCACCAGAAGATCCACCACACAAGCACACACGAGTTCACACTGATCAAAACAGACAGATCCAAACAGATTAGCTTGACGTCGGATCTACTCCTCTGTCCTCACACGCTCCACCCCCTCATCACCCACTACAAGTCCTCTCACTCTTGGCATCGGTGTAGATTTGGCCTTTTTCGTTCCAGTCTCGGCCTCTTCCCGCTCCCAATGGCCCAACCATCAGATACGGCGGCCCCGCCAGCATCAACGCAACCTGCGGCCAGAAGCTTGACAGCCTCTTCCTTGCCGACCCTCCACCGCTCGACCCGGCGTGGCTACAGCACGAGCGGGACGAGAACCTGCCCAACCCCCGCCCTGCCATCCCGCCCCTGGTCCGCCAGCCGTTGTATGCTGTCGAGTGCCGCGAACTGACGGCCCGCATGACGGCCCCTGGAGCCCGTGACCACCACCTGGCCGACGGCATCCATGTACAGCCGCTGACGGTGTCCTCCTCCCTCGATGGCTACGAGACCCCCTACTGCCTACTCTTTGGAGGACGGGGCCACGGACAGCCCCGACTACGCGGTGCTGTACATCCACGCGGCGGGCTGCACATTGGCGAGGCCGACAGCGAGGAGCTCTCGTGCCGGCGCATTCTCAAGGACGCAAGACTGCCGCCCGCCAAAAGCAAGGAGGGAGCAGCACCGTCTCTCGTCGTCTACTCGGTCGGCTACCGCATCATGCCCAGCACCCGGCCAGCACGTGTGTTTCAGACAGCATCGACGCCTACCGGCACATTCGCAGTCTCCACCCGACACGGAGGCCACAAAGCTGCTTGTCGTGGGCAGCTCCAGCGGCGGCGAGCTGGCCGCGTTTGTGGCCCAAGAGGCGGCCAAGGCCAAGCCCAATGGCGTTGCTGGCGTTGTCCTCCGCTGCCCCGTCACCAGCGACGCCTTTTCCGGCGAGGAGTACATCCCGCCCGCCCTCAGGTCGTTCCACACCTCCGCCGCCAACACCAAGTTTGCCAGCAGCCTGCTCGGCCGCATGAACCGCGTCGTGCCCCGCGACGGCCTACCCTACATGCCCTGGAGGCTCCGGACGCCGTCTTGGCCGCCCAGCCCCGCCACTGGATCCAGGTCTGCACAAACGACATGCTCTACTCGGACGGCGTGTGCTATGCAAAGGCACTGCAGAGTGCGGCGCGGCCGGTGTCCAGGTGGACGTGGTCGTCGGCTGGCCGCACACCTTTTGGCTCAAGACGCCGTGGATGGACCGCGCGCTCGAGGCCGACGAGGCCATGCTGCGCGGCCTGGCCTGGGTGGCAGGTGGGCCGTAGATTGAGAGGAAAAAGGTGAAAGTGTGCCAGCCCGAGACATAGAAATTGCTTGATCTGTATTGGGGGTCCACGTCGGACGATTGTGGCTTTGTTTTGCAGACTCTCCTCGGTTGTTCTCGTCTTTGGTCGTTGAATTGTCTTGTTTCCCTGTTTTTTATCCATCAGACGACCATCTCGACGAACTCGTTGGGCCTCGTGATCCGGCGAGGATGATCTGCGTGTTTATCGGTGCCGGGTACTTTAGTGTTTGCAAACCAAAACAGATCGAGAAGCTATATTGTTAGTCTGGGCCGGGGATGACATTGCAAGATTGGGTGACACATAAGCATATGCGCGCGTATACATAGACGCCGCTGGAGCCTGACAAACAGAACACGGCTCACTCGACGAGAGGAAGGGACAAGTATGGGATTCTGTGTGGCTTTGATTTGAAAATGAGACGGACAGAGTGCAAGGGAGGCGATGATGTACAAACACAAAGGGAAATGAAAATGAGGAGAACTGCAACGTCTGCCGTTGCTGTCTCCTGTCCGCTCTGTTTCCCATTTTGGTAAAGAAAAGAAGTTGTAATTTTCCCAATATTATCTTCTCTCCGCCATCTCCACGGCTGCTGCTAGAGTACACATGTGTTGTTGACGAAAGGGGACAACGGCGACAAGGGCAAAAGTGATGGTCCAAGCGGTTGTTTATACCATGGCCAGGTCGCCAAACTTCTCCTGTAGGGTTGTCAGTATTTGCGGGAATCACGGCAGGAATCAACAGCGCCCACGGCTGTGGTCGGCGACGCACCTTGTAGCCCGGAACGGACCAGCGGCCCTTGGACACGAGCTTGGACGTCTTCTCGTCGATGGACGACTCGCGGCGGCAACCTCGTCGACCGTCAGGTCCTCAAACGGCCGGGCCTCGTCAATGTTCTTGAGCGTCTTCTCCAGGTCCTTGAGCTCCAGGTCCACCGTCTCCTTGGTGGCCACGGCGTTGCGCACGGCCTCGACCTCGAAGGCCTCAATGGCCTTGAGCTGCCGGCTCACATCGTACGTCGCGGGCTTAAAGGCCGTGAAGCGCTTCTCAATCTCGTCCACCACGGCCGAGTTCTTGAGGATGCTGCGGTAGTGCGCAAAGTCAACCTTTGTCGGCTGCTCAGACAGCTGCTGCACCTTGCGCCGCACGTCGTCGTTGCGCTTCTTGAACGACTGCAGCGAGGCCACCGTCTGGCCGCGCAGGCCCAGCGACGTCGTCACCTTGGCCCAGTCGAGCTTGAGGGCAGCGGATCTCTGCGAAATGGAGGAAGCCACGGTTAGCAAAGGTATGGTGTCGGAGCGGGAGTCGCAGCCGGGGTCGAAACGCATCAGTCGTCCGTCGTCGTCGGTCGTCGTGCAGCTTCGTGGGAGGGTTTCGACGCGCGCGAATTTGACCGAAATCGAAATCGAACCGTCCCGGAACAGCCGCAACGCGCGAATTGGACCGTGCCGTCGCCGGCGGAGCCAGAATAGTGTCAACTTACAGCAGCCATGATGATATTCGAATGTTCGGAGTGGAGGGGAATGCGGTGGAGGGGGTGTCGTCGGAGAGAGGAGTGGTGATACTGCGTGTGGTTTTTTGGTAGAAGTTTTGGCCAAGGGGACGACAACGGCTCGGGAGTCTAGTTTTCCCTCCTTCTCCTCTCCTGTGCCTGGCCTGGCAGGACCTTCGGAAAAGCTAGGGCGGCTGCCAGCACTGGGAAAATTCCGGCTAGTCTCTAGGTCACGTGATTAAAACAGCGCATACAAAGCAGTCCAAGCAACACCGCAGCCGGGTACCGACAGCAGACACATCAAGTAGATGGATTGATTGTTTTCCTTTCTGGGTTTATATATTCCCTACAAATACAGCTGCTCCGCGTGCTGTGGTGCAGCCGTGCCGACTTGATGCATGTTGATGCTGTTGCCAGCCTCGGACCGCCACCGTCCTACCTCGGACCGCCGGAAGCGAATCAGCATCAAGCATTCTGGCGCTACGTAACGCTGGGTTCGTAGCAAGGACAGGCGGCTTGCTTCCAGCTGCTACAATGACTTTGCAGATTGCATCTTCAATGAGCAATCTGCTACGATGCTCTTACAGTAACAGCGGCCCAGGGTGCATAGTAAGACAGGCAGAACAAAAGGATTTGTGAAATCTCGAAACGGATTCTTTTTAGATTGATAAACGTGGCCGTAGGAGAATACGACCACAGCAGGACGACGTCAAGAATGTGTTACTTGGCCAGGAGAGTCCCTCCGCCAGTGACTATTCCTCTCTGTCTCTCCTGCCATAGTATAGGCTAGTCAGGCAAGGTTTTACACGCTCAGCGACATGATCGAGTTGACAATGTCGTTGTCGTTTTCTTTCAGTGCCTTGATGGCCTTCTTGCGCGACACGCCGGCCTGGGTCTGGACAAGCTCAATGTCCTTGTCCTCAATGCCGGTGGCGTCGACCTCCTCGTCGTCATCGTCCTCTTCCTCCTTCTTGGCACCCTCCTCGGCGCCGTGGTCGTGGTCATGATCGTGGTCGTGATCGTGGTCGTGGTCGTGGCCGGCGTGGTCGTGGCTGGCCAGCTGCTGGGCAGCAGCCTGCTGGGCCGAGGCGTTCAGGTCCTCAACCTTGGCCTCACCGAAGACGCTGCAGAGCGGTTAGTGGACTGTCGGCACCAGCGGTGGTTGAGCGGTGAATGAGCGGTGGCCGCAACAGCTCGAAACATCTCGAGTTGCAGAGATGGATATATGTGGGCATGTGCTTACATGTAGCAGCCAGAGCTGGGCGAGCGGTAGACCTCGGGGTTGTTGATGACGAACAGAACCTAGACTGTCAGCTGTTGTCCTCTCTCTCGTTGAGCGCATCTCTCCCCCAGTCCATCGACATACGTTCTTGGGACGGCGCAGGGTCACGCGGGTGATGCCCTCAACGCGGACCAGGTTCTGCTTCTCCAGCAGCTTGCGGGCCTTCTTCTCGTTGCGCGAGTGGATAACGGTGGTCGAGCCCGAGGGGGCGTTGACCTCAATGTCGGACTCAGCATCGCTGCTGTCCTCCTCCTGCTCCTCGACCTTGATGTTGGTCGGCTCGTCGTCCGGAAGCTCCTCGACACGGGGGTTGGCCATTTTGATGGATATGAAGGGTAGAAGAACTATATGTCGATGGTCAATACGTATGCTCTTGCTGAGATGCGGTCGGCTGGGTGGGCGGTAGGGGAGGCTGAGGTGCAGGTCGACAGAAAGAGGGGGTGGAGAGTGTCGAAATCGTAGCTCGAATCTATTCCCCCCGCGATGCCGAACCAGCAGCAATCGGCCGAGAAAAGAAACAGCAGGCGAGTTCTCGGCCCTCCAGCTCTCCTGCATCCGCAGATGGCAGACAATGCGTATATCGACTTACAAGTGTTGGGGTTGAGTGGTCGTGATGTAGAAAGATGCGTACTCTCGTTCACAGAATGAGGCTTCTCCACGACGACAGACACAGCATTTGAAAAGTGAAAAAGGTAGGGCTTCCTTGGTTGTACGCTAGTGCTGATCAGGTAATTGCGTCAGCCATTTTCTGGCAACACTGTGGCATGGCAGGGGAATTGCAGGTACTCCCACACGTACACTTATTCTACACAATGCCATGTATCTTTTCACGTGACCAAGAATTAGAACAAAACATGTACGCATGCTGGACTGCTACGAAATCAATTCATCGGAAAACATGACTGTGATTCATCTTTTCCGTGAGATGTACAGCACAAAGTAGCTAAAGGCACAATAGAGCTGATGCCCTTGCCGATGTGAAGGCCATGCCAAAGGAAGAGATTGAAAAGCTGTGAGCTATCTGGTATGGTGAGGCACAGTAAATGCATTCAGCTAGCACAGTGCACACGTTTCGCACTCCGTAAAAATAAAATTCCGTGTGGCCGATTCAAGGAGGGAGCGAAAATTTCAGTGGGCAGTCTTAGGGCAGGATGAACAATTTTTGCAAAGCGCACCAAACCACCCAAGCCCCAAGCCCGCCAGAGAAAGTATCCCCGTCAAGTCTTTTTTCTTAGTTTTGCTGTGACCTCCAACTTCTTCACAACCAGACATCCACGACAACGAATTCGCGACAGAAGATTCGTGAGTTTTTTTTCTTTCCCCTCTCCACAGAATTTTGCAGCAACTTCTCGACACTCGGCCATTTTCGACATTTATCGCACCGACCTGAGCCTCGCTCCCGACTACATCTGCGCATTAACTAACGCGTCGACGCTTTGTTCTTTTCAGATCTCTTTTATCCGACACATATTCCAAGATGGGAGACGCAACTATTATCGGTTCCAAGTGGCGCCTCGTGGAGGTTGGCCGGGTCGTTCTTCTGCAGACTGGCCCTCTGCCGGCCGCCTGGCTGTTATCGTCGAGATCATCGACCACAAGCGGGTGCGTTTGTCTCCAATATAAGGCGAGGAAGGGGTCACCTTGGGGGGCTGCAGGGACAGAGCAGGAGGACGGTGATGCCTGTTCTGTTCCTGCAGAGTCTCAAGTGGCCGCACGGGCGTCGCCGCGCCGTAATACCAAACAGGGCCGCAAGCTAACAATTTGACAACAGGTTCTCGTTGACGGCCCCGCAACAGAGGCCAACCCTGGCGGTGTCACCCGGCAAGCCATTGCCCTGTCCGATGTCCTCCTGACCGCTATCGTTGTCTCGAACCTGCCCCGTGCCGCACGGGCCGGCACCGTCAAGGCTATTTGGGAGAAGGCCGATGTCGATGGCCAGTGGAAGGCCAGCAACTGGTACAAGAAGCGCCTTCAGAACGAGCGGCGGAAGGTCCTCACCGACTTTGACCGCTTCAAGGTTCTGCGGTTGAAGAAGCAGCGCCGCTTCGAGGAGCGCAAGGCTCTGGCCAAGGTCAAGGCGAGCGCATAAAGGAACTCAAAACGGTGAGGGATTCGGGCGGGATGAGGAGGGGACGGCATTTGCTTGCCTGTTTCTTCCTTTACTCTCGCCTTGATCTTTTGTTGGTTTTTGTTTCTTGCTGTGTCCTCTCGCTTACCCTTTTCCGCCTCTTTCTTGCTCTCCTTCTTCGACGTCACATAATTCATAACGACAATTTCAAAAAAATCTAAAAACCTCACTCCAAGCCCGAACACTCTTCCCCTCTCACCTACCTATACCACCTACGGACCACCACCAACCACCATTTTTTGAACCGCTCACCGACCTGGCAACAACGAGATGCAGAAACGGACTGCGTCTTGGTCCCGCAGGAGAGCCGTCCGACTTGAGACACCTACTCGTTTCTCGCAACCCAGCCGCCTGTCTCTTGCTCTCCAGACCATGATTTGAGAAGGGCTTTTTGCATTTGAGGCTGGGGGGAGGACGGCACTCCATCTAGCGAGACACGCACCTTGTGTGCAGTCCGATGTTTTCTGAACCGATTGTGAAGGGAAGGTCAGCGGGAGGATAGGGGATACAGGGAACGAGGAAGAAAAGGATACGCGGGTTTTTGTTGGAGGGAACGGGCGCGCGGCTGGCTGGTACATCTTTCTCGGAAAACGGAAAACTGTCTATTGTTTATTGTTTTTACTTTCCACTCCTTGTTTCGAACAAGGCAAAACCCAACCCCCAAAATCTTACAAGGAAAAAAAAGTACAAATCATCCTCTTGGGCGCTCTCTAATCCAAGAGAGGTAGCCCTCTGTCGTCTTTTGTCTCGATCAGACGATGTAACGTATACGTCGCCATGTAAGCACCGTTTTTGCGACGCATGTGCCAGGCTCACGCTGCACACCGACTTCTTCAAGTTAATGCACCCACAATTCACATGGGAGAGGTCAAGCTGACAGTTTCTAGCACGGCCACTCAATGTTCGCTACATGAGACAGTCTTCGAAACAGCAATATGCAAAGTAGATACAAAGAAAGTGCACCCCTCTTCCTCCCGCTTATGTGCCGTGTTGAGTGTAAATGATATCGTAAATCGTTATCGCTGTTCATAACCAGTTAAAGATAATATCACATGTACAACATGAACATGAATAACCAAAAGACCATTCAGCCAACACAAATCCAGTCGCACTCCATAGAACCCGCCACATCACTTAGCGGTAGTAAACGGGGTGGAGGTGGTCGACCACCACTTCATGTTCGTAGACACGCTCCTCGTCGCGACGGGGTCGGTGGTGGCTGTGGCTGCGCCGGCGGTGCTTGACATCGACATCAATCTCGACCTCGGAGTGCTGCTCTTTACGGCGCTGACGACGAATGCGGTCCGAAAGCTGCACGAGCTCTTGAACGTCCTCCTAGAACGGATTAGCAGACAAGTATGACATACGTGGCGGCTGTTGTGGAGAGGGACCTACGTAGCGCAGATACTGGAGGATGTAGTAAAAGTACTCGGTCTCCTGATAGTCGTATCCGAGGTAGTCAATGGCCTCACGAGAGACGAGGTCCTTGGTGATCTCCGTCCACATGTCGCTCCGAGACGCTGGCATTAGCTCACGTGAAGTCGGCACCAGAACCAAGCGCTGGTCGGTCTCCACTTCAATCTCTCGGTCGCGTCGCGGTCGCGGTCGCGGCTATGGCCGTGCTTTTGGTCGATGATCTGGACATTGATATGCTCACCCGGCTGGACCGTTCCCGTTCACGAGGCGCCTCGCGGGGCTTCCGTCGGGATGAGGCAATCACCTCGCCCTCAGGCTCCGGGATGAACCGCGTTCGGCGAACTCCATTGTAGCGTTGCCAGGTAATGTCCGCGGAAGCACCACCAACGCCGTCCATGCGGACATGCTCAGTGCCCGGCGGCACGTCGACAATGGTCCAGTTCTTCGTGGCGCCATTGTACGCTTCGCCCATACGTCCACGTTCGTCGATGCGTGACTCGATGTATCTGGCCTCGTCGGCCATAGCACCGGAGCGGCGCTCCATACGCGTCAAGGGCTGAGCCGACCGAGAGCGCCGGGCACGAGACTCGTCAATGTCGACCTCCAAGTGATGACGATCCGACCGCACAGTGACTTCCCTCTCAGATGACCTGGCTGGGGTGCCCGCACACGCGAGCGCGACCGGGAGCGTCTTCGGTCACGTCCTTGAATATCGACTTCCGTCCGGTGGCGGGACGAGTAGATGTCGATTTCCGTGTCGCGCTCACGCTCGCGCTCACGGCGCGGCTCGGGCTGTGGGGGAACACGGGGTGCGTAGACAACGCCTAATGTTAAAATTGAATATTAGCCCCGGGGTGCAAGAAAACGTCGAAAGGGCCAACGGGTTGTCAGTGTACCACGCACCGTGGTCCACATCTGTGTAGTGTGTGATTACTTCTCGTTCCACAACTGGGCCGCGAATCAGCTGTCTCTGCTCTTGTGGCGGCGGAGACGGACTTGGCGAAGGGACGCGAGAGCGCTCAATAATGCGGATGCGCTCGTGGTCCCGATCTGGTGAGGGAGTCGGCGACCGCTCCCGCTCACGCTCCCGCTCGCGTTCGACAACGCGTGTCACAGTGCGCTCCTGTGGCCCCCGAGACGGTTCCCGATACCGATCCCGCTCACGCTCCCGGTCGTACACACGATCTCGAATTTCGACACGGTCGATATGCTCACGCTCACGGGCTGGTGGTAGAGGCGACGGGGACCGTCCCCCCCTTACCTCGCGGTAGCGGTTCGGGCTCGGCGAGCGTGCACGCTGCCTCGGGCGCTCGACTGTCTCTACCTCACGCTGGCGCAACACAAGAGCGCCGGAATCGCCGCGCCGATCTTCCTGGAAGTAGCGGGCAAGAGGGTCCCGGTCAGTATCTCGCTCTCGCTCACGCTCACGTACACGCACGTCCAAGTAGTCGCGCTCGTCGACCACATCGCGGCTTCGGCGAGCCATGATGGCTGATAGAATGCGATCGAAAGTCGTGAAACACTGCCAGAATGATGACTAGCACCCAAGGCGAGCGAGAGGCGGGGCACGGCGAGACTCAACAGTCAGTGGACGGCAAATGTGGCAAAGAGGCGAGAAGGACGTGATGAACAAAGCTGCTGTATGTTGGCCAAGTAGCAAAGCTTGAAGAAAGTAAACACAACGCTGATCGGCCAAGGCTCAAGAGACGAAACGGAAAGGGGATCCAAGAAAAAGTAGATGGCCAAGCACGAGAGAGGCAGAGCCAAGTAAAAAGGTAGCAGCGTATGTAGCGAACAGACGAGGTCGAAGACTGCGGGCAGCTGACTTGGCTTTACTATGTTGAGGGCAGCGAAGCAAGTATTCAAGCGACGAGCCTCGAAGAAAGTTGGAGGGGGTGAGGGCTGCGCGCAAGCATGAGAAGGAGAGACTTGGTTGGGCAAGGTAACAAGCAGGCGACAGGGAAGGTCGGCGACAGAAAGACGGGCCCGGGTTACAAGACCAACGATGTCATCCTACAGCAGAAGAGCACTTTCATGGAGGCAGAACACCTCCAGCAAGTTGCAGCCCGAAAGGCAAAGCCAACAGCAAGTTGTCTGGTTTTCCCATATTCTGGCTGGGCCGTGACAAATGCATGTGAAGTTGGGTGGAAAGAGGCGGAACAGCGACAGTACTCACAAAATGGTGGGTGTCCATTCTAGCCAGCACTGCCCTCCACTACGGGCCGGTGCTAGGGCTCTCTTTTCTGGCACCCTCGTGGGAAGACAGCGGGGCCAACCCGGTTTCAGCTCAGGCCTCCACGGCCTCCCTGGTCTCGGCTTTGACGAGAACGAGAGTGCGGAACTGACGCGGCGGCCTTGCATGAGCCGCTTGGGGGCTGAGATGCGGCCGTCGGCTTTCATTGGGCACATATCGGGCTAGATTGGCAGTCATTGGACTTGGTGGACGTCAGGAGAGCGCAAGCAAAGTGTCTGACGCAATATTGCATGAGAAAGGCCGTGGCTACGAAGTACGAAGTATTCGTAGGTGCCCAACTCAACGAGCGAAAAGAGCAATCTTGCCTGCCCTTGTTGCAAACACTCCGAGTTGCAGCTGCATATACGTGACGGGAGAAACACTACACAAACGTCATTGAATGGTGAGGCTGAGATGTAAGCGACTATCTACGAAGTAATGTGAAGCGATGTTGAAAGTCCCTAGGGACCTGTTATTAGTGCCGCACTTTTCTGGGCTCGTGGCGGTTAGTGATATTAGCTCCCGCTGGCCAACTTTCTCTAGGGGTTTGAACATATGAGCCGAACCGGAGCGCTAAATGCGGACTGTTTGCTCGCTGTCAGTAGCACGCCTTGTAGGCATTTCTGAACAAAGTGTCACCGAAAGTCTTGTATATGAGTAGAGCCAGTCAAATAGCGCGGCGCCCTACACCTTCGGGAGGTGGACGGCTTCGTCGTCGTGACGTTGGATTGTATATTATTGTTGCTACCCTCTGAATGTTTAGATGAGAGCGTGCAAGATGTATCATCCTTCCCTGAACGATAATAGCCTTCAGGACAACAGTCGCGCGGTTCGTGGCTTGTTACCTTTTTTTCCTCAGCTGAGTCTTCATCCAAGGTATCTTACCACAACGTCCGCTCGCCGCTCGCCGCTCGCCGCACGCCTCGACTTTATCTTCCTACACTATATATTGCATGTGTTCTCATACTGTCAGCCACGCATCGCTTCGAACAGCAGATCTTGTTTGCCATCGTTTCGCGTCATCAAGCGGACTGCAGCGTGCGCCGTCGCATTACCAACAATTTCGTGACCGATACGGACATCAACCCCATCCCATACAACAAGCTCATACGACGTACTCCATACAAACCTCCTCAACTCTGCGGATGGCTGTTGCGATATGCAATGCTCGTTTGTTTGACCACTTTGTTTCATTCACACACATAAGCCGGGAGGGGCGCCAGTCATTGGCCGATTCTCGTTGCAGACCATACCTACCACAAGCGCTGCACCATTCAGGGATTACAGACTCGGCCCTGGTCAAACGACGCCAGAAATGGGACAACACCGAGACTACGACGTACAGGACGGTGCAGTCATAAATTCACGTTATCGGTGACAGAAACAAGGGCAGAGACTGCAGTGTCTACGTCGCAATACAGGAACAGATCCCATTGCTTCTCGCTGAGGGTGCACTGCTTTGCCTCAGGCCTGAGCAATAAGCGCCAGCCACTATGGGCAGGCAAGCCAAGCAGAATGAATCCAGACAGGTCATGCAACTCGAGATGGGAATAGGGCACGCATCCACGGCTTTATTAGCCGTACCACCAAGAAAGCGCATCTGTCGGCCAGCAGCCGTGGTCTGAAATGAACGGACCACCGTCCATGCTTCACGCGCAGCCGCGGACGCTTCCCGCCAGCGATCTACCGAATATCGGTGGTGGCACCGTGTCAGACGTGCGCGCTTCTCTGGCCCCTCGCGAAGCCCTGCATCCGCCCACCCTGCCAACAGACATCTTCATTTACCCGCTGCAGAAGCGACCCGTGCAAGCCAACCAAACCACTGCCCTTTTCAAGAAACATGTCGTGCGTTTTATCTAGGATTTAGGCGCCGCAATATACACATGCTCGTCTCGACATTATGCTTGCTCCATGATGTTCCTGCTTGGTGGGCCAACGGACAATGTAGTCCATGATGGCTCAGAGCACGGGCGGGCCTCCCATGCTGACCGCACTTTCTGGCCATGGCCATGGTTTGCTTCAAGTGTACGACGTACGGACGGCGCAAACGGCCATAGGACATGGCCGGTGAAGAGCCACAGCTGTGGTGTAGACAGATAAAAGGCCAACGGATTCTGTATCTCCTTGTCTGTCTCTTTCTTCCTCTTTCCTCTCACCAAAAGATGACGCCATATCTCTTCGCTTTCTTTCAGCCAACGCTCGTTATCCTGTCACTCGTTTAAACGCTGTACTCAAGCTGTGCTCATACACTAGGCCCATCTACCCATCGCAACCATCACCATCCTCAACCAACGACCCCGTTACCTTTGATACCCTTTCACATCAAAATGAAGTCCGCTCTTGCCTCCGTCCTTGCTCTGGCTGCCTTTGCCTCGGCCAACACCTCCTTGAGCTTTCCCGGTGGTGATGGCGAGGACTGCTCGGACGAGCCGTACAGCAGCACTGACATCTCGGTGCCCTCCACCACCATCCGCCTGATCCCGACGATCTCCCCCGTCGCCCAGGTCTCCCCGCCAAGCGTCGAATCGACCACGAGCACCATCTTCTCAACCACGACCAGCGCCATCATCAGCTGCCCCCCACGGCCACGCTGTGCCCTGCCGAGAGCACCGTCCTGACCACCGTCGTCGTCGCTGTCAGCACCACCGTATGCCCCGTCTCTTCTGCTGCCTCGTCGGCTTCCGTGGCCGCTGTCTCGCCGCCGGCAGGCACTTTTGTTGCCTCGACTAGCACCCCAGCTGCCTCCTCCCCGGCTTCCCCTGCTGCCGCTACAAGCACCCCTGCTGCTTCTTCTTCGCCTGCCCCGGCTGCCTCCGCTCCCGAGTCAAAGGAGTGGAGCTCGGCTGCTCACCCCAGTGGTGTGGCCGCTGGGACCGGCACCTGGGCCCGAAGACCCGACCACGTCTGCCCCCAAGCTGTTGTCACTGCCGGCGCTGCTCACAACGGTCTAGGTGCTGCCGGCGCCGTCGCTGTCGCTGTTGTCGTTGCGGCCTTTTTATGATTATACAGGAGGACCGTGAAAAAAGAGACTAATTTCAAGAAATACGGACCAGACTGGAGAGGCTTACTACTTTCCCTCTCTCAGCCCGTCGCTATGCTCTTTTTCCCCTTCCCGTGCGGTCCATCTCTACACGTGCAAGTAGACTGTTTATGGGCCTATCACGTCTCCTCCATTGACTTGATGTGTCTTTCCCTTTCGTCGTTGGCCAAGTTTTCTTCCCCATGTGGTACACCGGCCGTGCCGTACGGGCAGAGTTTGTTTGATGCTACTCAAGTGAAACACTCTCGACGAAAGCTGTGAAGAACCTACTTCGTACAAAGTACCAACATGTAACTCCCAGCCGATGGTCCATCTTGCAATGGACGTTATGTGTATGGGAGCCCAGCAGAGCCTTGTGTGTTCCTTAAAGCATTTGCTTTGTGTTTGTAGTTTTTAAATCACAGAAATATTGTCACAGAAAGTAAAATCCTGTAGAGATGAAACACCATACTGAGTACATGAACAAACATCCACCGCTTCTTCACGCACCCGCAAACGATGCCGCGTCCAAAAAGGTAATAAAAAATATTCACGAAAAACCCCCAAGAAACGGTCTATGGCGCAAGCTTTCAACTCATCTCAGAAACTCATCCGGCATGGTGCGGTTCAGTTTTCATCAATACATGCGAGGCAGCTTTGGCTGATTGGGCATCACTACTTTGAAATACCACATTGCCTTTGCACAGAAGGCTCCATTCCGCGCCAGACACGTCGCAAAAATGCAAGCTTCGCCGTGGACACTTTTCTCAAGGCCACGGGGCTGATTCGAATGATGTCCGCCTCGGCATTCGTTCAAGAGAGCGCAAAAGGGTTGGTAGACGTTGGAAGAAACTTGGACCAGCGACATTTCTCTTGGTGATTGATTCTGACGATGCTGGTGGATCTGATGGTCCTTGGTTTGGTTGTATGTGCAGCTAACTTCCCGCTAACCCCAAGCTAATGCCGGCTTGCATGTCCTGGTTCTGTCATTCATAAGCGGGTTCCACTCCACCCGGAAACTCGTGCCTTCAAGGCTGCTCTTGAGGGTGCTCATCTCGTCCTCGAGTTCCAGAGACGAACAGTCTCGCTTCGCCGTCTCAAAGTCTACCAGAACCACGTCATGCCCATCCCGCACAAGAAAGTTATCTTTGTTGATATCGCCAAGCTTGATACCGAGCCTATGCAACCGGCCCAAAGCCTTCTTGCAGTCGTCGATGTCCGCTGGCCCGGCGGCTCTCGCGCCTTCCACCCACTCAGCGACGAAACCAACCACGCGCCCATCTTTGCCCTCAGTGAGATGGCCCAGGAAACTAGAGCCGACTCCGCTGTCACCAATCCATTGATAGGCGGCCGTCTCAACCTCAATGGAGGGGATTTCCCAGGGCCAGACCGCGAGTTTGATGAGCACGGGCTTGCCGCCACTAACTTCGGGATGCGTTGAGACGAGTGCCTGTGTGGTTTCTAATCAGAGCAGAGATGTGAAATGCACTCGTTTCTGCGCCGGGCTTACTCAGGTGGTTTGCTTCTGAAACCCGTGAAGCCCTGTCACATGGGCAAGGACCCGGTACCGAGTTCAGATTGAAGCAGCGAAATGGCCCAGTGTGACCGCGTACCTAGCACAGCCGTGCTGCGAGCGCGCTTTATCTACTTCAACGGCAGATGCCTCGTGGAGCAGCTGCTGACCAGAGCGGTGCTTCATTGGGACGTCTGTTCTCCCCTCCGTGCTAGCAGTAGTCGTTTGAGTTTCTGTGGTACAGCAAGACGGATTGCGGGACATGTGTGGTGTATTGATGTGGCAAACGGAGGAAAGATGCGGGTAGTGTCGGATGATGCTGGCGAGATGCGGCCGTCTTCAAGTGTCCGACATCCGCTGCACCAAGCCCATCGCCGTCTTTTCGACGGCCAGAAGAGCTCGCACAGTAGCACGGTCGCGTGCACCCGTGGCACCGATGACAACCATCTTTTGGATGTCGCCGTCGTCGTCCAGCACAAGACGACCGGTACGGCCGTCGGCCCAATCGAAGCGGATGTGCTTGGCTTCGGCATCGGCACCGCTGACATCGGCAAGTAGAGTGCTGGCGTCCATCCAGAAAACACTGCTGGCAGCGTCGGCTGCCGCTTTCGAAGCCCTTTGCTGCACAGCCTTGCGCAGGTCGCCAATCACAGCCAGGCGGTTGTGGTAGCGGACCAGGGCCCTTCGTGTCGCGCGTGCAAAGCCATAGAGATCCGGAGACTTGGGTCCCGAGGGTGCGTACTGGGTAGCACCGAGATGCCGTGCTGCAAGGCCACCGAGAGGAACAGAAGGCGGACGGTGTGACGGTGTACACGGAGAGGTGCTTCCGTGTCGGGTTGGCCTCGGATGCGAGCACCAGGGCGGACGCGGTCGTCGTCGCGGTTCAGGAGAACATAGTACGGGCGGAGAAACTGCGCGCCCATCATAACATCGAAGCGCAGGCCGAGAACGCGCCCGCCGTCGACGGCGTTGGGGTCCGGATCGCGTACACGAAAGGCAGTCACCGACGCCCCCGCGCGGTACAGGCCCTGCTGCTTGTGGCAGCATGCGCGTCACACAGCTTCAAAAGCTTTTTCTTGGTAGCAGCATCGCAGTGGCTATCGTCGTTGAGAATGTGCTGTGTTCTCGGATCGGACAACAGTGTAGAGGTCTGCGCCTGAAGCCGTTTTCTGAGCAGGGCAGCTGGACAGCAGTCAGTTTGGGTTCCTTCTTCTCCTCCGCAGTTTCATTCTTTGGATACATATATCCCCAGATACATACCCCTTTCACGCAGCTGGTCAATCTCGTCATCAAGCGTCGATGCCATCGTAGCTGAGGCTGTACAAGGCTGTGAATGAGGGGCGAGACGCGTCGCGATGCGCATTGGCTTTTGGCTCAACCGCGTTCCAAAATGACTCAGCCAAACAGGTCATCCCAGTGGGCCGTGCCTCCCCTGAAATCGTGTGGGCCAGGAACTAAGCTGACCAATGGCAGCACATGGTGCACCCTGAGGAGTTTCAGAGTCACGTGAAGTCGGTCCTTCCCCACAGATGGTATTGCCCGATTGGGCATTTGGCGTGCTCATGTCTTGCTGGTAATTACTCCTACTGCTTTCTTGCTTTTCCTTCCCCTTTTCTCAGCTTCGACGTCGACGGCATCAAGACGTGTCAAAGAGGGCTTCAAGCACATTCTCTGCTGCAGGCCGCATCCCACCCGTCGCAGCGCCCTCTTCCACTCACTTTTAGCCCCGTATTTTCGCTCGAGTTTGTCCATTGGTCACGCCGATTCATCGCCCTGCCGCCTATTTGGCGCCCTTCTGTTTGCCACCGCCGTGACACAAAGGCCACGGTTGCTTTAGCTGCCGATTTCCAAGCACAGAAGAAAAAGGGTAACCAAAAGCTCCGCTGCCGAAGAGACACACGACAAAAAGATCCCCGACCTTCCGCTGCAGTGCTTGGTCACCTTGCTCTTCTACCCACTGTCTTTGTCACACCCACTTACACGGCACAGGTACAGGCACCCCAGGCAGTTGACTGCCCCCCAGATCCCGAAGTGGGCGCGTCAAACAGTTTGACGATCCCCCCCCCCCTTGAGGCTGGTAGGCCACCTTCCGCCGCCGGCTCTTTTTTCTCTTTTACTCTTTTTACCTGTCCCGCTTTCAGGAGCTTTGGTCCCAAGAGGCCAACGAAGCGTCTTGGCCACGTCCTGAACTCTCCTCTCGCCGTCTTTTTTCTTTCCTGCTCAATATTTGGATACTTTTGATCCTTTCAATCCTTTCAATCCTTTTCTTATTTCCCACCAATACACCGGAACTGTCTTACCATTCTTTGTACACGATCCCTACCGTTTCACAACTTGACAGCATCCACGATCTAGAGCTTTGCATCGACAACATACCAAACAGTACACCACGTTGACAGTCCACAACCTGCAACATTGCTATATCACAATCTGTACCTTGCGCTCCACTGCCTACCACGACCAGCATCACCACTTCAGTCTTAATACCAAACGGCACTCCTTGATTTTGAGACGCTCTCGAAGCACGACATTGCAAACCGCAAGCTCTCCTATCCCTGAACAACTGCTCCAGCACTTGGAGAGATCCAACTAAGCTCCACGACTTCCATATGGGTGCCAGATCTCGACGCTCCAAACCCCGGAACACAGACGGGCCTCCATAGACACCTCCGATGAAGACAGAACACCTTCACCTTCACGCAGACAGACGACCAAGCACCTAGGCGCGGCCGCAACCAACACGAAAAACGGAAGCGTGCGACGTAAGACAAGCAAGCTGCACCTGTCTATGCAAGCGGACGACACAACCCACAACGGCAACGGCAAGATGAACGGCGGCGTCGAGCTGCGCCGCAAGGGCGGCAACATGGAGTCGGATGTCGTGACCTCCAACCTCATGGCCCGCGAGGCCTTCACCCTGGACGACCACGTCCCCACCACTCCCAAAATAAACAATCACGGCTTCTTCGAGCTGCCCAAGGAGGACCAGCGGAACTTTGGGCTGCTGGTCCTGCTGTACTTTTTGCAGGGCATTCCACTCGGACTCGCCACGGGCTCTGTGCCCTTTTTGCTCAAAAAGCACATGTCATACAGCCAAATTGGCGTCTTCACCCTCGCCTCGTATCCCTATTCGCTCAAGCTGCTCTGGAGTCCCATTGTGGATGCCGTCTGGAGCCCCAAAGTGGGCCGCCGCAAGAGCTGGATCTTGCCAATTCAGATGCTGTCTGGCTTCGGCATGATCTGGCTGGGTTCCGAGGTGGACGGCATGATGGAGTCCATGGGCCAACCCGGCGGCTCGACGGTCTGGAACTTCACGCGCTGGTGGTTCTTCTTGGTGCTCATGTGCGCCACCCAAGATATTGCTGTCGACGGCTGGGCGCTGACGCTGCTGACCCCGGGCAACATTTCGTACGCCTCGACGGCACAGACGGTCGGCCTGAACCGGCGGCCATTTCCTGTCGTACACAGTCTTCCTGGCTTTCAACTCGCCTGATTTTGCCAACCGCTGGTTCCGCTCGGTGCCGCTGGACGTGGGCCTGATCGAGCTGGGCCACTACCTCAGCTTCTGGGGCTGGGCCTTTATCCTCGTCACGCTGGGCCTCGCGCTGATGAAGCGCGAGGAGCGCGCGCACAACGAGGAGGGCGTCTGGATGTGTACCGCATCATGTGGGGTGTGTTGAAGCTCAAGAACGTGCAGACCATCATTCTCGTTCACTTGATTGCCAAGATTGGCTTCCAGGCCAACGACGGCGTGACAAACCTGAAGCTGCTTGAAAAGGGCTTTGGCACCGACAACCTTGCCCTCACCGTGCTCATCGACTTTCCCTTTGAAATTGGCCTGGGCTACTACGTGGCAAGTGGTCTCAAGAGTACACGCCCATGCGTATTTGGTGCTGGGGCTTCGCGGGCCGCCTGGCGGCCGCCATCTTCGCGCAGCTTACCGTCGTCTTCTTCCCGGCCAACGGCGTCAACGCACCCTACCTGTTTATCGTCATCCTAGAGCACGTCTTGTCAACGTTTATGAACACAGTCATGTTGTCGCTGTGTCGGCGTTCCACGCGCGCATCGCCGACCCGGCCATTGGCGGCACCTACATGACGCTGCTGGCGACCGTTTGTAACCTTGGCGGCACGTTCCCGCGCTTCTTTGTGCTGCGCCTGGTGGACTACTTTACGAAAGCGACGTGCTATCCAGGCGCAGCCGAGATAGCGGCCAAGCTCAAGGGCCCTCTGGTGACGGAGGCGTTCTCGTGCGCGGTGCAGCTGGACAAGGAGCGGTGTGTTAACGGCGGCGGTACGTGTGAGCTACAGCGTGACGGCTACTACATTGTCAACATAATGTGTGTGCTGGTCGGCACGGTCGCGTTCACCATGTTCATCCGGCCGCAGGTGCTGCGTCTACAGGCACTGCCACTCAAGGCATGGCGGCTGTCGGGTGAAAAATAGAGGGCGGCTGGCAACGACAAAAGTGCGAATCGCCAGACGAGTGCCAGGAGGCCAGGAGGATAGGAGGATAGGAGACACATGGCATCTTCTTTTTAATTTTTGACACAATACTTTTGGCTTTTCCTTTCCCCAGTATACCGTTGTGTTATGCGCTGCATCTTATGTATTCTAGGTTGAATAGGATTGGATACATGAGGCCCTTTGATTAACGATCTTTGATTGCCTAAAACTCGTGACTGGCTCGCCGAGGACCGAGACTGGAACTAGGATAGTGTGCCATAGAAACAAACCAACAACAGTGAACCAACCCAAAGTATTACTGAAGCGCCTCTTAAAGATATGTTAGCAAAGTTCGTGACAAAACATGATCTTGAGCTGATGATATACAAGGTAGACGGAAAAGACAGAAACAATCGTGTGAAATGCCCTCAGATAAGCTCTCTTGTAGTTCTCATTTGCGGTCTTTGCCCAGCCCCATCTGTTTTTGAAGGGTCCAGCGTAGATGGACGAACAGCGTCAATGGAGTCCAGAACTCGAGAGAGAGCTCTGTCCTAACCATCGTTCTATATGCCCGTCTACGCTGGAACGACCAACAAAAGATCAGGCGGACCTGTATTGCGGCAAAGATCCATCAAATTTGGCTTTTGCATTGTCCATTAGGACTTTCACATCATAGGGCGAATTGTTGTAGCCGACATGATTGTCATCATGTCAGAAGGTTGCGTGTCCTGGGGAAAGAGAAAGAAAACAAACAAGGACGAGAACGACAGAGGGGCGGAGTAAAGGCCCCCACGCCCTTGCCTCTGCGGCCCTCTGCTGCCTTCTCCCCTCTTTTCTTCGAAACGCCAAACCACCCTCTTCTAGAACAGGGGGAAGAGCCAGGGTTGCTACACCAAGTCTGCGATTCCCCCGGAACTCGGATTGAAAACTATATTGGTTGGATGGTCATCGGACGTACGCCCAAGCTGTATTACCAGCAGGAGCTGGCGGCCTCGCTCCATTGTGGAAATTGTCCTCAGTGTTCCGCCCAACAAAGTTGGAACGTCTGAAGTGCAAGCGGAATGACAAGGGCAGAAAAGAAAAGGACATCAGAAGGGGCGTAAGAGTCGCCCCATCTCCTCGCTCTGCCTTTCCCGACATTGCCCATCTCCCATCCCTCCTCTGGTCAAAGAGAATCCACTGGGACCACTGGCCTTCCTGCTCGGATTTCTGTTCTTTGAGGAGGTGCCGACGGACAGGTCTGAATGCGCCTAAAGAACCAGTTGGGAACCCCCTGTCTCTTTTTGCGCATCTTCGTCCTCCCTTGCCGCCGATATCCTCCCGACTCTCACGGCCAAGCTTCGCTTTTGGGGTTTACACCACAAAAAGCGTTGCGAGATGCGTCTCGAGACAGAGAACAAGAAAGAAGAGGGCCAGGCAGCTGGTTCTTTCTTCCTCATTCCCGTATTGTGTGGTTTGTCTTCACTGCAGGCTTGTCGCATGGACCAAGGCAAAATGGACAAGAACAGACAAAAATGGGGAAAGGAAGAAGGGCACGATGCCAGCGAAAGGGAAGCAAGCCAACATGACAGTGGGAAACCCTTACCTAGTGTGTAGCCTTCTGCCCTATTGTGAGCGTTACTCCAGGCAGATGGAGACGTGCAGGGGTGCTAGTCAGTAAGGATGTCCGTTCGACCTCTTTCCATGTTCTCTTTCACGTTCACATCGTCTCGTAGCCACAGCCGTGGCATCGTCGTTGGGCGTGGATGGTCTGAGGGTGAGGTCTACTCGTAGTGAGTGAAAGCAAAGCTAAGGTCGCGAAAACGACGCGCCGGAAGAGAGTCCCCACATAAGGCAGTGATTACCTAATCGTGAAAGGGGCGCAAAGCTGGCACAAATCCGCGATCAAATCCGCCGCTTGTTCAGGCAGCTGCGACCCCACAACTAAACTCCGAAATTCTCGAAATCGTGCCACCAATTAGGCAAGTGGATGTCAAAAGTAAGAGTCATACTTTGGGAAGTCGCGCGACCAACTCGTCTCCCACCCGAACAATAGCAAGAAAACTCTGCCAACCGCCATTGATCTGACCGGGTCTCTATTGCCTCTGGACACAGATAACGGGTATATGAATGGACATGACGCCGTTTTTGAATCATTAATCACATTAAGCACAAAAAGCAACTTGGCGCAGCGGAAGCGCGCCGGGCTCATAACCCGGAGGTCCCTTGATCGAAACGAGGAGTTGCTAAAGTGTATTTCCTTTTTTGTTCTTGTTTCTTCTCTTGTTGTTACGCCCATATCCTCCTTTTCCTTTATCTTTTTTTCCTGGAGAAACACAAACACGTTTTCACCGTACGTTGGTTTTCAGTTCTGCCAGAAATCTTTCATGTTCTTTTCAAATTCATATAATTTTGAAGTAATACAATAAAAAAACAGTCCCATTTCACATCAGAGAATAGCCGAAATCATGTATGGACCAAATTTAAAACTCCATGTCTTACCTGGTCATTAACAACACGACACACATGCAGCTCCCTCATACGCCCCACGGTAATGCGGTATGCAAGTACAGAGCAGGAAATCGTAATACTCCCTCAAACAGCATCAGCTTTCGTTATCCCTTCCACCCTGCTCTAGCCACCACGTATTCGACTCCATCAGCCACCGTTGCCTTATTGGCTACACAACGACTTTAATACCAGTTTCACTCTCGTTGTTGGCCCATCAATGCATGGAGGAACATGTATAATGGGCTCTGGCCCGCGCCCCTCTTCTATTGCTCTCACGCAGATCACCATTACACCATCGATACAAAAGTTAAGGAGAACAGGTACATACTGACCGGATATCACGAAACAAAAACACCATACCCCAACTCCGCAACTCGAATACAAGACATCAATTCTTCTTGTCCTCCAAGTGCCATTCAAACACCCGGCGGAAGACTGCCTTGGCATCGTTGGTGATCGTCTCGCCGTGGCACGGGATGATGGTCTCAAACGGCCAAGAGTCCACACGCGCACGCCTCATCGAAGCGCACACGGTCGGCACTGCTGGCAAAGTACCACTGGAAGCGCCGCGCCCAGTTGACATTGCCTTCGGTCCGCGTCAGCGCCTGGAAGATGCGATTGAGTAGGTTGGTGTTCCGGCGTGTGGCCGGATCGACGCGCTGGTACTGCTCGTTGGCGGGCAGGTTGAACATGAGGTCGGCCTGGATCAAGATGTTCTCGGGCCTGTAGAACAGCACAATCTCCTTGTTGGGGTGCATGTCAAAGTACACGAGGCCAAAGTCGGCATCAAAGTCGGGTGCGATGGACTGTGGCTCGCTCATGGGCTGCTTGCGCTTGTCCTGAAGGTGGGCAAAAAAGGGGTCGTCGACGTTGATACGGGGGTTCTTGCCCTTGGTCGCCGCGCGCTTCTCGGCGAGGCCCTGGGGCGCCACGATGCGTGCCTTGGGGTAGGCTTGGAGCCACTCGGACAAGAAAATGTGGTGCTCCATGTCGGGCGCGACAATGTACCGGACGCCTTGGCTGCCGCCGAGGCGTGTGACGACGGCCGCCGCATCGGCCGTGAGGGCGACGGGCGAAAAAATAAGCACGCCGCCGCCGGTCATGCGCACAATGGTGCAGCGGCCGCCAATCTCAATGACGCCGCCGCGCAGGAACGGCACCGACAGCGTTGTGATGTTGGGCGTCAGGTCACGGACGACCATGACGTCAGCCGGGTTGGCAGGGACGAGCTTGTCCGACATGGCGCTGTATTTGTCTTGCGACGGTTGTGTAGACGATTGTGTATTGTGCGGGAGGTGGACGAAGCCTCTGGCTTGGAGAAAGGCTGGCTCGAGTACGGGCGGCGAGTGGCGAGGGCGGTGTTGCGGAAGCTGGGTGCAAGCAGGCTGCTGTAATGAGAGCTCGCGATGGTTGGTCGACTAGTTGTCGATGAAACGCTGCGGATATCGCGGATAACCTGGGTGCTTTGAAGGCTTCGTATGCTGGAAAATCTCGCAGCATGTGTCTTTATAAGCCTCTCGATGTGATGGCTACGTAGAGACATGGAGCATGGTAGTCCCGGTGGCCGATTCGGTGCAATGCGACATCTCGGACGAGTCGGACAGATTCGTGCAACAGCCATGACGACACTGCCTCTTTAGCAAGCTCTGTAGGCGCGGCACGCCTTCCTTGGAACCAGTCTAGAACGGCAGGGCTGACTAATTTCTCAGAGACGCCATCCAAAGACGTGAAAGGTGGCTTCATCTCTGCAAGAAGCACAAATAGAACATTTCAGATCACACCTCTCAGAGCCTTGTGATGCTTGGATTTTGGAAGCTGTTACGTTGTGAGAAGCAGTCGTGCCGCTGCGCCACGAGAAGATGTCTTCCAGAGACTTTGAAGCCAAGTAAGTACAGCGAATGAATGAAACTTTATTCCGCCCGGAGGCACCAAGCCTAAAGGGCTCTTCTGTACGCTGCTTACATAATATTTGCTTATCAAATACACCACCCTCCTGTTCGACCACAGTCTTTCTTTCCCATCTCGTTTGCTAGCTTCCCCTTAACCCTCTTCGTATCCGATTTATTACGGGCATATCGCCTTCTTGAAGATCTTCCTTCAAGTGTTCAGGGTCCTATGGGCGGTGCCTGAAGCCGAGTCGATTGCCGGTGGGTCAGTGAGGTTGTTGGTGGGGTTGTTGGCGATATTGTTGATGGTTCGGTGGTTCGATGGTTCGATGGTTGATTGTGTATTGTTTGTTAGTTTGTCTCCGGTACGTAGTCCAGTCTCCCCGTCTCCAGGGCGAATTTTATCGTTGCCCGTACCGCCTTCATGTCCGGTTCCCAGTCATCTTGATCAGTCCCCTCCTTGCCTCCGAGGAAGAAGGAGAGGTTGTCGACTTTTGATTCTCTTTGCTCCATGAGTTTTCGTCTCTGCGTCTGCCACCGTGGGCAGTGGAAGAGGAAGTGCTCGATGGTCTCTCTTGTCTGGCCACATGCGCAGGCCGCCGTTTCTGTTGCTCCGATCTGGTGTAGGTATCCGTTGACGCGTGCCATGCCCGTCCGTAGCTGTGCCAAGATACGTGCTTCGTTTCGTTTGAGCTTGTCGTACAGGGTGCGGGTGTGTTTGCCAGGTAAGGCCATGTCAACCTTCTTTGAGTACTCCCCTACCCCCTTTGGGATCTCCCGTTGTATCTGTTGCTCCGAAATAACGCTGTTTTTGACTGTCGTTCTGGCCTGGTCGTAGGGGGCTTCCGGTGTGGCGTTTTGTTCGGTAGCGGACCGAGCCTCTACCTTGGCACGTGTCGTCAGGTCGGTCTTGGCCCCGGCTGGTAACCACCGTAGTAACACTCTGTTCCTATTCACTTCGAGTCTTTGCATTTCTCGACGAATCTTCTGGCAAATGGTTTGTCCCGAGTGTTGACCGGGGTGGCCTATTGTTGACAAGACCGTCCGGTTGTTCGTCCATACCGTCACCGTACGGCTCACGGTCGTGTCTGGGACGCCCTTCAAGCCCCTGGAAACAGCCTCTAACTCAGCGTAGAACGGGCTGAGTTCTGCCCTTGGTCCCAACGTAGTTGAGAAGGTCGTCATCCTCTTGTCTCGTCCACAGAGTAAGTTGTCTCGCACTGCTACTCCAATCCCTACCACCTCGTTTCGTGCCGAGGCGCTTGTCGCGATCATGATGCCCCTTGTATCGTTAACAGCTGCCTCTGCACTCGCGCAGTCGAGTTGTTGGTGTGTCTGTGGTCGGTGGTCCCATGGCGCGGCCGGGAAGGGCTCGATACGCTCCATCCGTCCCATTTCTATGCCTTGTGCTTGCCGTATCATTTGTAGCGGGGATGTGAATCTCATGGTGTCTCTGAGGCCTAGCCGTGATAAGGGGTTCTTCTCTGGGAGTGTGCGGAGGCTCGTCCACAAGGTAGTTGCCCGTTTCTTTAGCCGTAGCATAATCGGCATAATATCCGCTTCCGCTTCAGCCACGGTATAAGCCACCGTCTTCCATGTCCCCGTGATAGCGGAGGCCCCAACCTTTTGCACCCTAACCATCTCTTTTGTTGGGCCTGCCCGACAGCGGTGCGCCCACACGTTCGAGGCGTAGTCCATGACTGGTGCCACTGTAGACGTAAACAGCTGCCGTGCTACCCGGGGGGAGAGCATACTTAGTCGCTGGAGGGCCATGGCAGCTCTGAGCCCTCTCGTTGCCGCTCGGGCCACATGTTGTCTGAACTGTAGCTTCGTGTCCATCACCACACCTAGAATCTTGACGCTCTCTTGTGGTCCAATGGCTCGGCCTTGAACTGTGACCGGGGCTGAGGCCAAGTAGTGGCGGTTTCGTGTGAAGTGTATTATTTTTGTCTTCTCACTCTCGAATGTCGCGCCGCTTCTAGCTGCCCATCCGAGCGCTCTGTCGACGATATCTTGAATACCGGCACGGTTAGCGTCCTCGGATGGGCCCGTCACCCACGCAGTGTAGTCATCGACAAATGCCATTGAGCCGCCGTTTGCTGATATCCTTTGCTGTACGAGGTCTGCGTTGAAGAATAGGAAGAGAATTGGCGATAGTGGTGATCCTTGGGGCAGTCCTGCCTGCGACAAGCTTTGTTGTCCTGATACGGTGCCATTCACCAGGATGGATGCCGTACGGTTGGAGCAGAAAGCGTCTACCCACTGGGTAATCACTTGTGGTATCCCTCGGGCCCGGAGCCGTTTGAGCAGCCGTTCTTTACACACGCCATTATAGGCCCCCTTTACGTCGAAGGTGACCAGGCTGAGGACCTTCCTGGCCCGCCACGCGTTGTAGATGTGCTCTTGTAAAAGGATAAGCGCCTGCTCCGCTGACCGGCCTCGTCTCGCCCCAAAGTGGTTGGTCGGGAGCAGCCCGTACGTCTCCACCATGTACGAGATTCTCTCCGCTACCACTGCTTCTAATATCTTCCCGAGGGTTGACAGGAGCGAGATTGGTCGCCACGCCTTAGCCACACTGTAGTCGTCCTTGTCTGGCTTCTTGAGCGGGATAATCTTGGCCGTCCGCCACTGACTTGGCAAAGTCCCCTCACGTAAGGATGTCTGGAAGAGAAGGAGCACTCTCTCCCGTACGACTGGCCACACCTGTGCCCAGACTGCCGTCGGCAGTCCGTCGTCGCCCGGTGCTTTCCACATCTTTGCCGTGAGGATTTTCTCCTCCACCTCTTGCATCGTGAGATCTGGCATAGGCACCGGTGGTCTTTGCGGTCTCTCTCCTTCTTCGTCAATATGATCTGGGAGTGGTGGGAAGAACGTGCTCAAGAGTACTTCTGTTTGCTCGTCCGTGTCTTTTGTAGTCTCTCCGTGGTAAGTACAGCGAGATCCACTCTCAAAGCCCACGATGACGATAGTCACGTGTTAGCAGTACGAGGTGGCAGGGTATTCCCGAGTCATTAGTCATCTGTGTCCACGTAAATATCCGAGCGTCTCAGCTGTCGGCTTCTGCCATCGACTATCCTTCCTTGAAAATTTTTCGCCAGTGGCACCTTTACCACCCAGCCAATCAAGTCTCGCAGAGCACATACGGCCCCACTTATATTCCCCTTCCGCCAACATGGCACCGCAACGCCGCGTGCCGCCCGACGGTGCCGGCGCTGGCGCGCGAGCATGCAGTACACCGACGACCCGGCGAACTGTCACCGCACAGTTCACGAAGTCGCCAGGCCCGACCTCTCCACACCCCCTGAGCCACGAGCTCCACGCCCGGCACTGAAGTGCTGGCACCGACCATGACCGCTGCGAAGGATCGTCCCACGACCGACAGCAACACCGCCGCCCCGCGGCCACCCGTTTCGCGCCGAGCTCCTGGCTCGACACACTGCAGGCCGACCTCGACAAACGCCGCTGCGCCATTGCCTCCGTCTCCGGCGCTCTGGACGCGCACCTGCGCAAACTTGCCGGTGACCCCATGGAGGACTCTGTCAGCCAGGTCGTCTACGGCTTCATGAATTACCTGACGGGACGGGACCCCCAGGCACACGAGACACCCCGCCATGCTCCCGCAAGAGCCCCCGGAGGCGCGCTAGCGCACCTACCGAGTGCTCCCGGACCACCAGCCCGCCCTGCCGTGCTTCCCACAACGCGCACCACGACACCCGCCACAGCTACGGGCCACGAGAAACGAGAACAACAGCGCCAAACCCGGCGGCGACAAGCGCATCTTCCTGCGTCTGACCGACAACAAAGCCTTTCAGCACCCGATGCAGGTCAGGTCAGCTGTCGCTGCAGCGGCAGGGCTCACGCTGGCCGATGTCGTCAAGGCCACCCCTGTGGCCACAGGCTGGGCACTCCACACCAGCGGCAGCACGGCACGCACTGCCCTCCTGAAAAAAGCCACCGCGATCATGAAGGAGGTCCACGCGGACACCCTCGAGACCAACGCGGTGTGGCAAAACTACGTCGTCCAAGACATAGGCCGACAGCAAAGCCTTAGTGCTGCCCCAACGTGGCGGTCTACGTCTTGGACGACGTAGGTTTGCCATCTCGAGGGTGTCCGCGTGCCTTCGTGATCGCGGTGGCTCTTTTCAGGAGGGCACTGCGTGCCGTGTTGCCGCTGGTGTGGAGCGCCCAGCCTGTGGCCACAGGGGTGGCCTTGACGACATCTGCCAGCGTGAGTCCTGCCGCTGCAGCGACAGCTGACCTGACCTGCATCGGGTGCTGGAAGGCTTTGTTGTCGGTCAGACGCAGGAAGATGCGCTTGTCCACGCCGGGTTTGGCGCTGTCGTTCTCATGGCCCGTAGCTGTGGAGGGCGTCGTGGTGCGCGTTGTGGGAGGCGCGGCAGGGCGGGCTGGTGGTCCGGGAGCACTCGGTAGGTGCGCTAGCGCGCCTCCGGGGGCTCTTGCGGGAGCATGGCGGGGTGTCTCGTGTGCCTGGGGTCCCGTCCCGTCAGGTAATTCATGAAGCCGTAGACGACCTGGCTGACAGAGTCCTCCATGGGGTCACCGGCAAGTTTGCGCAGGTGCGCGTCCAGAGCGCCGGAGACGGAGGCAATGGCGCAGCGGCGCTTGTCTAGGTCGGCCTGCAGCGTGTCGAGCCAGGAGCTCGGCGCGAAACGGGTGGCCGCGGGGCGGCGGTGTTGCTGTCGGTCGTGGGACGATCCTTCGCAGCGGTCATGGTCGGTGCCAGCACTTCAGTGCCGGGGGCGTGGAGCTTGTGGCTCAGGGGTGTGGCGAGGTGGGGCCCGGCGACTTCGTGAACTGTGCGGTGACAGTTCGCCGGGTCGTCGGTGTGCTGCATGCTCGTGCGCCAGCGCCTGCACCGTCGCCGGCGCTGGCGGGCGGCACGCGGCGCTGCGGTGCCATGTCGGCGGAAGGGATATATGAGTGGGGCCGTATGTGCTCCGTGGGATTTGGTTGGCTGGATAGTAAAGGTAGCGAAAAACTTTCAAGGATGGCAGCCAGTCGTCTTCCCCGTCCTCGCGGACAAACGAATATCACGATTGCGAGGTAATTCGGCGTCTTCGCTGGCTTTACTGCAAAGCACTCCGCTTCTGCACTGGCGGTGCGCCTCAAAACTGTTGCCAAGACGCGCAACAACCGGGCTACGAACATGAAGAGGGAACAAAAGGAGAAAGGAGTTTCACTATGTAAGTTCACAGGCGCCGTGGGTCTTCCTCGACCTGTTATCTGTCTCTGAGCCACAAACCACGCCGGTGGGCTGGCCCTGGACCGCTCGTTTTCCCATATTGGTTAGACTCGCCTGCCTCCGTGTTAGGTGAGATGCAATTGCAATATTGGCATTGCCCCGAAAGTGTGCCATGAAGCAGCCAGATGCTTACATTCGCATCCCAAAGATACCTAGTAGTCTCACAGACTTCCCGACAAAAGGCCAATGGCCCCGGCGCTCCTCTCCTCCTCCGCGTGGACGCCCCTCCTCTGTCGGAAAGAACAGTGCTGATAGTGGTTGGCTATTGGTTCTGGCTCGTCACTTGCTCGTTTCTCGTGGGCTGGAACCTGCAAGCTCATGTCAGCTCGCTTGAGCCGCTGAGCCCTTGCTGCATCACAGACAGATTGTCGACACGAAGCCTCGACCCTTCGCGATCCAACAGGACAACACCCAGAGCACAGTGTACACAAACGGCCCTCTCACCTTGTCAACCCAATCTAGCCGACCTCGTCAACTGGCTTGCCCAGTGTTCTTCCCCAAGTGGAGTGAGAGAGCGACTTGGCCAAGCGACGAGTCAGTTTGGCCTTTGTGAGTGTTGGTGTGAATTCCCGACAGAATGGGACCGAGCCACGAGTTACTGGAGCACCGGAGTCTGGGATCCCGAAAACCCAGAAACAGAATACAGAGCAAGACAAATCCCGACCAAACCAGCCAGCTGGAGCTCTCCGGCTCCGAGGCAATGGGAACGATCCAGTCCCGATCCTGGGAGAAGAAAGCGAGACTCTCTCGCCCCCTAATTGTGAGACGACAGCAGGCGACCATCCCACTACCGTCCCAAGAAAACGGGGGGTGAGACACCAACGCCTTCAGGCCTATTGCACTGCGCCATACTCATGTGCTTCGCCCCTGGCCTCTTGTTGTTTTCGCCAATGGACCCCCCACCCGAGTCGCGGACGGTCTCGACCCGGAGACACGCCCCTTCTGTCCGACCTTTTGTCTTCTCCTCACACTCTCTTGTGGCAAACCAAAGTCAGACGCTGTTTACGAAGTAGATGAAGACGAGAGACCAGTTTCTTTCCGATATATTTGCCGCATTCGTACAAAAGACGACATCCAGACTTCAGAGCTTCAGTCACATCACCGTGGCAAATCGATAGCGTCCGTCCACCAGTAAACGCACATCTTGGCACGGCCGATAAGGGCCTTTGTCTCTGTCATGTTAAGGAAGATGGGCAAAAAGGGGTGGTAAGGGATGCAAGAGAGATTGGCCAGGAGCATAGTGGAAATGGCGATGCAAAACGACTGCACCCGACAGGACGGACTACGGGTTTGAGCACAGGTCGGCCGCCACCATGTCGTGGTTGGATTGGGGACCAACCTGAGACAGCAGAAGAGCCTCTCTCCACTCCTCCTTTTCTCTGCACCGTTTGTGTTGTACTTCTTGGCTCATCCTCTATCACAGTGCTTTTCAACTACCCCAACGGCCAGCCCTTCACAGTTCAAAGGGCATGCAGAGCCCAGGACAGCTGTCACAGAACAATGACTTCCGCCCCCTGCGGGTTTCACATCTATTGTTTCTCACTCCCAGATCTTACGGAGTACACTCTCCTCCGACGTCTCTCTTTTCTCATAGTCACGACTCTGGGTGTCCTTATTAGCTGATCCTAGAATGAGCCTTATGGACATTCTACAAAGTACGAAGTAGTGGCTGATCTGTGTGGGGAGGATGGCCAATTTAGCTAGACAGGCGTATATTGCTTTGCCCGATGGGCTTGGCAAGCGACGGGATACCACACTACAAAGTACGAGCGAAGTAGCTTACCGTCGATCCATCTCTCATGGCGCACGCCCACCGAGACCATGTTGGGGTCCCTTCAGCCTCTCTGACGCTGCCACAACGGAGCACGGAGCCAAACGAGCGTTCCCGGGACGGAGGACAGCTCCTTCAAATGCATCTCTCACAAGACCTCGTACTAAACGAGAGGAACGAACCAAGGACTTGGAACAATGCCGCTGTGTTACAAGTTCTCCCATCTCGGCAAAACTCTTACGCCCAACGACTCAAAGACTTTGAGCTCACATCACATCGCGCCCAACGCCAGCCGCCTCTCTCTTCCCAAGGTCAATAGCTGTCCCTGACTTTTGAGACCTGATGCTGGCACGTGGGAACGACCTGGCTGTACTCGTATGTTGTACTTTGTACACTCGTCACCCATAACTCGCCCCTCGACCCTTTTTTCGAGAATGAAAATGGGTGGGCTACTGTCAACTGACACAGGGTGGTATCCGGCTTGCTCTCCGAGTTGAGTACTACACCGAGGTATGTACGACGTATGTATTTTGCCAGACGGGCATCTTCAGTGACGAGTCTACACAGTGCTGTAATGCTCGGTAAGCTGCAAGACACTTATGGAGCAGCGTTTGTTTGCAGCTTATTTCCAACGACCACATATTATGCCATGTCCATAAATGTCAACATATTGAGCATGCACGGTACTCCTTGTAAGGCAAAAAAAAGACCGGAGCAAAAGCGACAGCACGAGTGCATGCTATCAAACCCGGTGCTAAAGCGACTGGATACGGCGCTATATCACATGGTGCGACCGTCTAATGATGCAAACGTCGGCCAAAGTGTCCGAAGAAAAAGCCAAATATGGCCTGGAGACAATGGGGCGATCTCAAAAAGTCCTTCGTCTCTTGTTTTTCAGGGTGATTGGGCGTACCAGAGGATGGCTAGCGGAGCACCACCCCGTTGAAGTTGCGTGGCTTCATGGGCTGTTGCATGCGATGGCCGTGATGCAATGCACCTTTTCGGCTTTTCTGAATGAAACCACACCCTTCAATTTCAACCGGTGCCTGGTAGCGTTGCCAAAGTGGGAAGAAACCGACGACGCTGACACGAACGTTTATCGATTCCGGTGTCTTTTTTTTTCTCTTTCTTTTTTTTTCTTTTTCTCCTTTTTTTTCAAAAAGGCTTTGCTTGGCTTTGCTTCTCTCAACAAAGTAGGTCAAGAAGCGCTCTGTCGCTAAACAAGCAGCCTACGACTACAGAGGAGAGCTTCACTGAAAACTGCATCCAGCGGGGAAGAGCAAGGTGGGGAAAACGAGGGTGTATTTGTGGGCTGTTCAGACGATGCGTTTTCTGTGTGAATACACCACCCCCTGTCACACTACGAAGTCCACCCCTCCAGGAGACTCCCAGCAGTTCTCCGTTGATCGGAGGAGACGATGCGAACACGCGACTTGCAAAAGCCCCCTCCAGAAGAATGCATTTTTGATATGCGGAGTCTGTGAGCAATGGATACGCCAGATGGAGATGGACGTCCTAGGTGGCGAGAAGAAGAACGAGTGTCAGAGGTGAATGCACCGCTAGCTGGAGCCGAGTCCTTACGAAGTAGACAGTAGGCTGCGAATTCTGGAGAAGCAGAGGCAACTGCTCCGAAACAGTCGAGATGCATATGCCGTCCCGTCTGCTGCCCCTCATGATAGGCCAGGATGCGGATGAAAGCCGACAGCATCTGCCAACAAACACAAGTACCTCATCTCCAGAAAAGTGACAATGGTCATCGAAGCTCGGCTATCAACCAACTGAAAGAAAAAAGACTCACCGCTCCAGCCCGTTCACCCTTGCAGGTCTGTTGGCTTTAAGGTCTTGATGTGGGTGGGCTGGATGCTCTGGATGTCAGCAACTCGACCAACAAAGAGAGCGCAGCAGGGACCCGGGAGACCAGCTTGCGGGACTGGGCACCAACACGGAATATGGGGCCGAGAGTGGGCCAGATCAGGCCAGGCACAGGGCACCAGCAGCCTCTATTCTCCAAGTGCTGCCGCTGCTGCGTGTTGCAGGAGAGGAGCGTAACCCCTTGTGCTCAAAAATACATATGCATACGACTGCATTGCAGGTACGTCATACATGTACGGAGTACAGCCATTCACCAAGCACCCTTCCCACTGCAGTAATGCAGAGTTGGGATAGTTGATGCACATCTGATTGGTTTTGCGGGCATCGACAAAGCTGTGGCCAACCTGCCAGGCCGTGCATTGTGTCTGGCCACAGCATCACTTGATCGCCTTGATTGCCCTTTCCAGAAGGACAAAGTGGTGCCAGTTTGCAAACTCCCTTTCAGCGCAACGGAAGGGGGTGAGATGCTTACGGAGCATTACCGAGAGTGACTTGTCGGAGCAGAAGCAACGAGCTCACTGTCTGATTCAGTTCAGCCGTTCCTGATGCTTCTCCTTGAGTTTTGCTCCCCCTGCGATTCGACCCGGACGGACCAGAACAAGGTCAGCAAGCCCCGGTGGACCGGGCGCAAAGCAACCGATGACCCCCGAATAAACATCTTGGCGTCAGCCATGATAGCTAAGTGTATGTACTCCGTATCACGCAACCACACACAAACATAACAACGAGGCTGCACTAATAGGACACGATGGAGGATGGGGCGTGTGATGGACCACAGCCTGCTTTGCTCGTCCCTTTACAAAGTATTCATGCATCGACATAAAGTACTCGTAGAGATGGACTTGACCAGGGCAAGCAAGGGCCGGGGCCTGTCGACCAACTGGGACAAAGGTCCGTAAACGGGTCAAGAAGATTAAGCAACAAAAGAGGGCAAAACACTTTTATCCGTAGGCGTTTTCCTCTACAAGTACTCGTATCTGCTCTTTTCTGTCCTCTGCGCAGACCTGCGCAGGTTTGTCGAATTTTGCTCTGCGCGTGATCCTTGTGGTATGCACGAAAACCAAGAAACCGACAGACGGGAGAAGAGAGCCGGATGTGACTTGGACCCCTTCCGGCAGGCTGTGAACGGAAATAAGAATGTGCTAGACAGATTCTGTACTCGGCGTCCTTGGCTCTCTTTCCGTTTTCCTTTGGCTTGTCTCTCTGCAATCCGGCTTGACATTTTATCGGGAAGACTACGAGGAGTGGACGAAGAAGGGCACACAAAAGGAGCTATTGCCCCCGTTTTGTTCTATGATACTCGGTACACTCTCTTATCCCCTTCCATCTCGCGGCTTTGCCTGGTCGGTGCTAGCGGCGATGCAAGGGAGCAGCCTATCTTGCCTATCCTGTGAGACTTGGGCAGAGAAGAGTGTGTACTTTGTAATCAAGGTGAAACTTGAGCCCGGTGTACGAGCAACAGTCGTCGAAGAAGATGAACAAGAACGTGTGGAAGAAAAGTGAGCAACCCGACTCCGTCTCACTCGTCCGAGCGGCCAAGAAGAAGGGACGGAGAGACGAGACGAATACAGAGAGAGAACAGAGGAAGAGGCGACAGTTTTACCTCGTCTTCCAAAGAGGCACGTGTGTGCAAATCAGCTGTAAAGGATCAATTTCATTGTGTAGGTCAGACCATGAATGGCTTGGTGTAAGAGCTCTCTACAGACTTGTGCACTGGATGAGAGATGGCCAGGCTGGCCGAGAATACTCGTTGCTCGCTGTACAACGAAAGGAGAGTCGGGGTTCCTTCAGCTACCAGCCCTACCTTGTTCTCTTGCATTGTGTACTTTGTTGACTCTGTTACGAGGCAGGATCAAGCCTGGAGGAGCACGCAGTCACGATGCTCCTGTTTGGGGCGAGCTGGTGCGGAACACCAAGGGCAGAATCTCCACTGTGATGAGGCTCAAGGTGATGACGGCATTGACTCTGTACATGGGCAAAAGTTAGACTACGCAAAGCAAGGAAACAGGACAAACGCGAGGCGGCCAAGGAAAAAGAAACGTGGAGGATGGAACTTGTGCCGACAAGACAGGACATGACATTCGTGCGAGACATTTTGCGTCAAGCACGGGGCGAAAGCTCAGGGTCAGACACGAAAGCCAGTTGATGGTTGCGACTCGCCTTGGCCCTGTCGTACATGTACGAGTACGCGGCCGTGCAGTCGCTTGTCTCACCAGGGGCTGTCCCTGTTTTTCCTGTATCTCGTACTCCGAAACCACACTGGCCGGGTAAGGCTGATCGACGGCTACGAATAGGACGGAGCAACGGGCCACACGGAGTGCGTCGATAATGCTCCGTCCTTTGTAGGGCGCATCATGAACAGCCTCTTTTCTACCCGAATCGGGCCATGCCAGCTGCATTCCGTGCTAACAGGGCCCGACCCAGGGGGGTGAATGGGGGGTGAAGTAGGAGCACGGCGTGGCTGACCAGAACCGGAAATTAGCAGCGAGGGCTGCTACGGACGCGATGCAAGTTGCAAACGAGGGTTATCCCAGTATCGTCAGCTCGCTAGGCCAGGGGTGTGAGGGGGGGCGGGGGGGCAGATAGTCATACTGCCGAGTTGTTCACTCGTTACTTTGTATTTGCTTGTACGTCGTAACTGTACACTACGGAGGTAATCCTACGACGCACGGCCGTTGACCACGGTCCGGCGGTCGGGCTGGCACTGCCAGCTTCTCAGCTAGTATCCACGACGATATGACGGGATGGATGGAGAAACAGAACGGACCGGAGAACAAATGCACAATACCACCCAACAAGTAGCAAGCGGGGCGTGCCGGCGGAACTGAAGATTTTCATAGGCAAGTGTTGCGTGACAAGGAGACGGGTAGACGTGGATGGGATGGATGTATCATTGAAGCAGTCTTCCGAGGTCGTCGTGAGAAAAGCAAACAGGGAAGACGCAATGTCGCAATGTCAGATAGCTAAAGTGTGCGGAAGAGGTAAGATATGAATGCAAAGGGCCACTACTCGTAATGCCTGGGCATTCGGGCGTCCAAGTCTTGTGGCTGGCTCATGTGGCTGCCGCGGTAGGGGAGCGAAGACGAACGGCGATGGAAATAGAAAAGAGCGAGCAGGACAGCACAGAGATACAGACTTACTTCGTACTGCGCGCTCCGTTCTCTCATGGGCTATTGTGGAGTTTGAGCGGTGGTCCATGATCAAAGACAAAGCTGTAGAGAGTGGCTTTACAAAGTATTCTTTCACTATGAAAGGAGTACCTACCATCTACAAAGTACGAAGGAGAAGGAATGAGAAAGGAAAAACCCTCGGAGCAATCTGATACTTCAGTTAGCCTGCAGTAGTCACAGAGGGTCTGAGACAACGAAACCGGCACCGAAGCCCATGCAGGCAATCTGTGCATACCGAGGCTTCACGGAGAAAAAGAAAGCATCTCGAAATTGACGCACGTCTCGACATCCTGATCTGAAACGGGCGCATCAAACGCTCGCATTGGGAGTCAAGGACTGACATCTCTCTCGACACACTCGTGATGGTCGGGTCCTTGCCGGCATCACTTTACTTTCACGCTGATCCCCAGCCCGACTTTTTCGAGATGACCATTCTCTCTGTCATCATCGCAAAAGGGCCTACACACGTTTCGGATCTTCTTTTTTGTTCCCATTTTACCTTTTACCGTTCTTGTATTTCCTCTCCGGGAAATTCTCACCGGCCAGATGTTCACTCCAGCCGTCATGGAGGGACTTGCAAGACCATGGACATGGACACCCGGAATGCATCCCTTGCTATCGGCCGAGGCACTCTACAGTGCTGCATGGCGTTCTGCACCTCCAAGTATACACGAGGATGCATCTTGTGCACGGCGATGGAAGAGAAGGTGTCGTCGATTTCCAGAATACTCGTACAAAGTACAAGCCCGTAGTGCCCCGTGGCCGACCAGGGATGCACCTTCCCATCCCCAGGTTCCCGTTCCTTCCTGGGATGGTCTGACCGGGTGGCGCCTGTCGGCGCGTATGATAGGACATGATAGGACCCTGATAGGAAGGAGCGGTGACGCGACACCCCTATGGCGTGATGTGCAAATGGTGGAAAAGGAAGGACGATAGGGGACGGGGAAGGAGCAACACGACTGCGGAGGCACAAAGCAAACACAAACGACCAATCAGCTGCAACCGGCTGTTTGCGTGTCTGTTGCAGTGGCCGTTTGACTCTACAGCAACGAGAAAACGAGAAAACGAGAAGTCTACCAGAAGTCAACATGTAATATAACGAGATGGCGTCTGGCAAGCATCATGTGCGCTTTGCATCACCAGACGCAGTAGAAGCAGAAATACACATCAGAAACGAAGCAAGAGAACAAAACAAGTTTACAGAAGAGCAAAAGAAGAACAGAGCTATCAAATCTCACCGACGATCAATGTCCACATCGATCGCATATCACTGCGCACATCACGATGTACCTATACACATGTATTCAGGGAACAGATACAGCATGTCTTACGACGATGTGGAAATACAGTTCAGGGTCTAGGTTTTGCACATCTTCAGTCCTCTTTCTTCACGTCCGTCCCCTGTTTGTTCGTTTCCCCAGTCCGATTTCCATCACTACGTTTAGGGTTCTTGCAGGAGTCGTTATGCTCCGCCCACCCCACCTGAGCTCCCTTTTTCCTCTTCTTGAAAAGCCCGTCTCCTCTTTTCCTCGTCTGCAAAATGTTTCATTCTTCTCCTACGAAGCACGGTAAAGAAGCCTTTCTTGTCTTCTTTTTCTACTCGGGCCAAGCACAGCCCCTTTGTCCTGCCATCATAGCTGCCCACAAGAATCCAGAGCGCCCTTGACTTACCCCGTAGTACTTTGTAGTGTCCTTTTGCGTTACTCCTGCCACGCCCCATTATCTCCACGTACCCTGGCATACTCGTAATAGCAGCAATTGTCACGATGCACGCAATGTGCACGAACGATACGTACAAAGTACGACGTAACGCGAAAGAAGCGTTGTGTTTACTTGTTTGATCCTTGATTCTGACCTACCAGTCCATCTGACCTTGTAGGCAAAATAGAGTCACAGCGATAGAGGATGTCGCTAACAAACTCCCCGTCGTGGTCACATTGTAAACAGCTACTTTGTAAGTCAATAGACGCATAGACCACTACGTCCCGCGTTGGTACGAATACTTCGTAGGCAGCTACAAAGTATGACGAGTACGTGCGCTCCACTGAAAAAAGTCACGCCTTCGGCCCTACGGATCATCAAGAAAAGCCCGCAAGTGCTCTCTCTACGCCGTAGACTGTAGCAAACCCGAGCAGCCCACAGTGTCCAATCTCTCCGAGAGGGACTCTTAATGCCGCACGCGACAACAATGCCTACGAGTACTATGAAAAGATGAAAGCCATCTCGATAGACAGACATGTGCCGTAACGGTGTGACGGATCTGGCCCATGTCTGTGTGTGCCCTCTCGCCACACTCGCAGTTCAGACGACTTGTGCAACTCCATCGTTTCTGTGTCTAGATTGTGGACGATGGCGGTTTGGATGCTGTTGAGAACCCCGGTGGCGATTGGCTGTCTTGCCAAACCTGTCCGTGTCAGTGATGTTTGTGTTCTTCCGTGTCTTTCACTGTGTCTTTCCGTGTCAGATCGCGGCCTCCTTCTTTTGCCGTCCCACTTTCTCCACCAAACTTTTCTCTTCTCTTGTGGAGATTCTTCTCAAAGTTCCGGGCTCGTGTCGTTGCGGGCACGAGCGGTTTCGACGCCACTCACATGGACACCACCCGCGCACTAACTACAAAGTACCTGGTCTTCTTCTCACCTGTTCTCTCCTTTTTCCTGCATGTGTTCTTTGGACTGAGAGACCTTTCGGAATGGAGATGCAGGTGACGTCGTATGTGTCTTCAAGGATCGCACGCACTATCCCACTCCGCGCACATCGCCGACCTTGCCTCGTGAAGATCTGATAACTGCACCAGGGTAGGGAGGGGCGGCCTTGATTATTCCGGCATCTCAATTTGATCCGAGCTTGTCAAGATGTCGCCCTCCGCTTTGCCACATCTGGCACTGTCTCCGAGAACATTGCTCGTACTCAGTATGTGCCGGCCTCAGTTTGATAATCCGGAGCATGTACTTTGTAAGATGCACATAGGCGGAGTCTAAGCGCCGGGCATTGTGCTAACATGGGGGAGTGTTGGGGAGTGTTCTGTGCCTCCCGTCGGCCGGGGCTTTCGGTTCTGACCGGTCCAGAAGCCTGGCCTCTTTGGGAGTCGGTGCCGCCGTTGACTCGCCCTCCACTCCTCTTGGTGTCGTCTCGCTTTTTCTTGCCTCGAAATCAAGACAAGGGATCCTGGTTCTGAGCTTTTACTCCGGGATTTGCTAGGTTCAACAGTGGGGTGTCGGCCTTCCCAGGACTTGGACGGAGCCTCTGGTCTTTCGCGGCACCGCAAAGACGGGCATAAAAGCTGCGCAAGAAGCTCATAGGGCCAAGTGAAAATGCAATACAAACTGGAAGCACCAAGCAAAGGCTGCCTCTGATCGGCCAGACTCCATTCGAGGGCGAGGGCAAGGGCTAAAAGCTTGGTGTCCTAGGCGGAACATGCCGGATGTGCCAAGAAGCAAGAGGGACAAGAGAATGAGGAGAGCTGTGTGGGCACACCAGAACAGGGTTTCCCATACAGCCAGCACTGCACCTCGGTGACCATGGCTGCGGGCCAGCATCGAAATGAGGGTTGAGATGGCCGCGAGGGTCGTGGCCTCAACGCCAGGCCGTCATTCGGTCACTTTGTCACTTTTTCGACCTGTCCAACGGCCTTGATACGATTCTGTCCTGTCCTCTGTAGGCCCGTCCTCCACCGTTGTTCTCTCGTCTTTGCTTCTGTGGCTCTTTTTCCACTTTGTCGCGCATCGCCTCGGGGTTTTTTGCATCTGGATCAGTCCGTCAACTCCGGTAACTCTCTGCTCAGTCCAGTACCGAATTGCTGACACTGCATTCACAACAGGTCTTTCCTGCAAGGACACGTTTGACGTCTGGTTTCTGGTCTCGTCTCTAGTCTCTACAAAGTACTCGTAGTTTCTGATGTCTCGGGTCAATCAAAAGCATCCATAACCAACCCGGCGTGGCCGCCCACGACAGCTCCTTGAAGTTTATTCTCCGGAGCCCACCCCCTCTCCAATTTGCCCAGGCGATGCGCTGCTCGGACATACAGCGAATGCTTTGTATGTTGCACATGCATCCTACATATTTCGCCGGGTAGTGTTGTTCGCTTGTGCGTCGGACATGGTACCTGGTTAGCAGTTCTTGGCAGTCCGGTGTCTGCGGCACAACAGTCTGTCTTGAACGAAAAGCCGGGGTTTGCTTCGTTTCTGGATCCGAATTGGCTTGTGCCTTGTCACTCTTGTATGCCGTTTCGACGTCCTGATGGCAACATGACGAAAGGCGAAGACGCTGTCGCCCCTCGTGTGACCGCTCAATTGCTTGTCTCCTTTCCTATTTCTCTTCTCTTTCCTCCGCTCGGTCCTCTAGCCCGAAAGCTGCAACGACCAAATCCAATCTGTCGATGGCTCGATGGCATTCTTGCTTTCGTCTTCACATCTTCGCGGCGGACCCCGCGCGCCATGTATGCCGCTGCATGTCGCGCCGCTGTGCTTTAGGCCGCCGGTCTATTGTTGTCACCGCGGACACCACTTGCAATTTGCGCTGTGTGTTTGTATTGATGCATCTTGCCTGAGCCCATATCGTACGGGGATCCTGTCGACTGCAGCTGGAAGGGCTACTGCATCTCACCCGTCCTGAGCTGCGTCTTGCGCCCTGCGCCCCGCGACCGCTGCATTCCGCATGCTTGCCTCACCGCCTGCACTCCGCCGTTTGCTCCCTCTTGGGTTTCTTCCTCTGTTACATTTCGGGACCAAGCCCTCGTGTTTCTCTTCTGTATCTCTTGTGTAGCACGACTTGCATCTGCCTTTTGACATCCGTGTCTCTTTTGGAGAGCCTGCCAGCTATCCTCGTTTTGACTTGAATGTCTTACCCCTTTCTCGTGCCAAACTGCCCACAGAGATACTGTGCTTGGAGTGTGGCAACGACTGGCGAAGCTGAAAAGAGAGGGAAAGAGAAGATCCTTTCTTGTCGACGATAGCTGGCTCTGCCTTCGAACCACGCCGTTGATTAGCCTCGTTGGATCCGCTATTCAAAAAAAGAACAAGAAGAAAAGAAAAGAAAAAAACGGCGGGCGCTTGCAAGAGACGGACCATGTGTCAGAGCTCTCCCAGACATATCTGTACTGTGGCGTGTGTGGAGCGTGCGTTGAGCGTAGTCCGAACGGATCGCTTTCCTTCATTTCCCGCATTGCCGTATTTTCTTTTCAGTCGTTCGCTCCTTGGCTTTCCGCCTACGCTTGCGCATGTCTCAGGCAGTAAGAGAAAAAATAAATAAAATAAAATAAAAACAAACCCGCCGGCAGCGCGTGGGCGTCGTGATACGCCCGACATCTTTGTCCATGTTCTCTGGTCGACTTTGTGTTTTGGCATACAGATTGCGAGAGTCAACCTGGAGGCATTGTTACAGGCCGCCCCTTCCTCTCTGTATCCTACCGCTCTTGCCCGCCAAGTCATGCATTGTGCCCCTCCTGCACTGTCGCGTAATTGCATATGTGGTGTGTCGCTCTGGTTCTGCTGCATTTGCTATGCATGCGTGCTTGTGGAAGGAGTGGTGTGTGCTCCTTCCCGGTTGATCTTGAATGGGCCTTGCCTCGGTTGAAGTGCTTTCTACCTCTTGTGCGACGCTCCTTCCTTATTTTTATACGCGCATACATGACTGTTAGGCCAACTGTGGAGAAGGAGCGAAGGGCCGTTCCTGATGTACGAGTAGCTGCCATTACGAAGTAATTCGGCTGTGTATAGAATACTGCCTCCTTTGCAGTTCGATTCTCACATCTCTTCTCTCCTCTCTTCCCGCCACCTCATCTCCTTGTTTTCGACAGCCACACCACTACATCTTTGCACCCAGCCCAAAGTCCCAAACAGATGGAAAGCGGATAGGCAAAAAACACATTGAGACCCAAGCAGATCAGGCAAGGCAACCAAGTCCCAGAGCAGAGAGCTAGACAAATACAGGACAGCTTGAAAGAAAACAAAGAACGGTTTCCAGCCAACGGCCATCCAGCCTCTCCGCCGCCGTTAGCAAAACGCTAGCCGCCTGGTGCTGGGGACAAAGGGATAAAGGACGACAAGAGGGAAAACACCAGGACGAAGAGGCTATCAGACTAGCCAAAAAGTTCAAAGGCCGCAAAGCCGAGACACTCTTCGAATCTTGACACTCAAACAAGACTCGATGTTGCTGTCTTTGGGCTCGCAAACTCAACCCTGTTACGACGTGCAAAGGATGTTCAGTCTTCTCTGTTCCCTTCTTGTCCGTTGCCCTTCACCTACTCTGTCCTACTCGCCCCGCCACTTGTCGTATGTCTCCCTCCCGGGCGTTGGCACTGCAGATCATCTTCCCGTTCTGTTTATCGCTTCATTCATTGTTTCTCCATACCGATCTCGCCACTTTGGCATGCACCAGAACAGTGCATCTTCGAATGGAGTCCAGCATCTGCATAGCTATTAGTCTGGTGAGTACGTGGACTCCGTCTCCTGCACGACGTACCTCGTACATACTCTTTTGAGCACGCACTCTCTCTGAGTCAGTCTTGCCACCGGCCACTGCATCAGCCAGCCGCAGGAAGCACCTCGCCGTTTCGTAGGAAAAAGAGGCGCTGAACAAGAAAAGACGACAGAAAAATACACCCCCGGTACACCGAATCTCGATAGACGAGACCGGCCACCCCTGGCACACGATTGCGAAACCAAATCACATTGCCACCGTCACCACCGCACTGCGACGTACACTGTCATGTCCCATTGTCTCAACTTCTCTAAAATCCCCAGGTCTCACAGTGCCACACACGGTACCTTTCTGACACCTGCCAGCACTATGGCGGCTCCAATGCAAGGACAGCGAGATATCCCATGGCATTTGGCCGTTTCGCATTCCAGCCTTGGTGAGTCCCTATGTGTATACGCGAACACGACAATGGGACCCTCTAATGGGACCCTCTTGCCATGGTAGCTGAGGCAAGACTTTCGAAGCATGCTTTAGGGCAAAGCTCTCAAACAGAATATGGATAAAGCAATGGGAAATGGAGCTTACAACAGCACGGCCTACAGCCCACTACGAGCAGCTCACCTCTGCGTCAGTGTAGGGAGATTCTTCAACATTCGATAGGGCCCAAGGCCAGCAGCCTCACCTGTCCCCGTCTCTTCTCAACCACCCAAATGGTGATACGAACGGAGCATGCCACTGAACTTATTGCGAAGCCAAGATTGTGGAGAAATTGCAGCCATCTCTTATCCTTGAGGAGACTCTGCCCGGCCGCCACTTTTGGGCTTTATGTGTCACTTACTCGTACCCTCTGCGGTGTATTTTTGCACGATACATGTACATGTCAGTCGAGTATTTTGGTCTAGACGTTTGCGTTTGATTCGACGGGTCTGGGCCTGGGAGACTCGACAATGCAACACAGAACCCAGGCCCCTGCCATTGGCCTGCAGTGTTCTGTGCAGAATGTCACCTCAAGCAAATGCATCGTCTCCACGCCACCACCCACCGCTCGCCAATCACGAAGGCCTCTGCTGGCGTTCTACAATGCGAACTGCATGCGGGCTATATGTCGTTACATCGAGACGCAAGGTATGCCGCTCAACACTTGTTCTCTGCTTGTGCATTTTGGTCTAGTGACATTTGTATCTGCTGGGTGTATAATATATTGTACGGGAAGCCTTAGAATGCTTGGACTAACACTCTCTGTGCAGGCACTGGGACCACATACAAAGAACAGACAAAATGCAGCAAAGCGCCACAGAAATACCCTTCTGACCATTTTCTATTTTGTTCGTTGTTTAACGCTACACCCGCAGCAGGACGGTTTCGTCCTAACAATGTGGCTTCCTACTCTCCTTTTCAGTCCTATTACAGCTTACGCAGGAGCGTTTCCTTTCTCTGCTTTCTTTTTTCGTCTGGAGCAGCCAATGGGGCACAGCATGTGCCTAGCTTCTTTAGTGCTTAAGAACGAAGACGAAGTCGACAAAACGGTGATTTCGTACAGGCGTGCGACTAATACGAGTACAGGCCAACTTTCACGCCCCCCCCCCCCCCCCCCCCCTTCCTCCCTCCACCAGCCAAGCCGGATCCCTGTCATTCCCTGTCCGACAGCATAAGAGGTGTGGCAACAGCAAGACCAAAGTCAAAAACCTACGAGGACAAATTAAGTAAGTAGCCGGCCGGTCTATCTCCTTCGACAAGACACACAACACGGATCCCCATGCTGAACCGGCCCGGCCACATGCTCTTATATCTTCTTTGTGTCCTGCTTTTTTCCGGGGCCTCTTTACCTCCTTTCCCATTCGACCCTCATTTCCTTTTCCCTGTGGGCGGCTTGTTTTCTTTTCGACCTGTCTAGCTATAAGGCACACGCCCATTTGATCCAGCCTTCAACACCTACACTCCCTACCCGAACTGATATTCAGCCTTACTCTTACTTTTGTTGTTGGCCGTGGACAGATACGTCACGTCACAGGCCTACTGCTTTCGTGTTTCATATACCCAATTTGCTCTTCAACGTGTTTGCCATTTCTCGACCCATATTGTGTATCCTGCGTCTGAGGAGACGGCCGCGTTTTTCATACACCAAAGCTTTCGAGCACCATTATCAGGGAGCCCCACGAATCATCAACGACAACGAGAGCTATTTTCGCCTCTTCACCATAACAACAAAGGCAAACAGTAGCACCACCGGCACACCTTCGACTTGAACATCAATGGGCCTGCACGCTACGCCATATGGCACATTCTATGTGCAGCGGAGCCTCCAAACAGGCGAAGTCATGCAAGTCTTGCCAGTAAAGCGGCCAGACGTGCCGAGTCGTCTTCCGTCTGTCGGCTCATTGGGCATCACAGAGAACTTTATCGAGCGCCGCCGAGCATCACTTGCAGCCGACACGGCCCGGGCCGAAGACTCACAAGGGCGCCTACAGCAAGAACTGGCAACGGCTGGCGGAGAGAGCCTTCTGGCGACAGGCAAGGCAGTCTTGGCACAAACCGGCGGCGGCGGCGAAAGCAGCAGCAACTCTGACAACTCGCCTTCGGCACCAAATTATGACGGAGATGTCGAGATGGCCCACGGCTTCTCTACGGTAGATTCAGCGAGTGGCCCACCAACGTCACCAGCTTCGTATCAGCACTCGGCCACACGACATAGCAGAAGTAATAGCCACCGGGCAGCAGCATGAACTATGTTCTGAGCGAGGACCCGCATCAGCAGCCATCGTCCATGGCTATGGCTCAGCACATATTACCGGTCCGTTCCTGGCCTGACGCCCTGTAGGTTGTCGTTGGGTGATGCGATCCCCAGAGAGAAATACTCCTCCAAGCACAGCAACACAGATCACGGGTGTTTATGTGCATCACTGAATGGGACCAAAAACTGACATGTGTCTCAAGTCACCAAGAGGCTTCGGTCAATCTTCCTCCATTGCACGAGTTCGACTCGGCCAGGGCCCTGGCACACGGGGAAGAGCTTCGCCACGAGGAGCAGACTTCCAGTAGGACGGGGAGCCACAGCAACCGGCGAAAGTCGACGGCCTCAACCCACATGACAAATCCTCTCCGCAGCAGCAGCCAAAACAGCAGTCGCAGCAACAGCACGAGTCACGGTCATGGCCGGGGCCACAGCAGCATCAGCAACAATAATAACAACAACAGTATCAGCAGCAGCAGCAGCAACGCATTTAGCATCAGCAACATGATCAGCCACGGCAGCGTGGGTAGTGCCAGCAGCGCATACAGTGCCAGCGAAGCAAGCACACCTTCAGCATCCTTTTCACCCGGCCCGGAATACTATTACTGCAACAGCAGCAACGGCTACTCTCCGGCGACGACATACGCCGCCGTCTCTCCCGCGGCATCTTTTAGCGGAAATAGCAGCTGCAGCATGATGGTCGACGGTGGTGCTTCACGGCAAGTACCCGCCCCAGCACGCCGCTCAAGCAATTCGGGCACGCCGAGAGCGGCCCGTGGATCTCACAGGACCCGCACATCACCATCGCCTGCATCCGTATCTGCATCTACATCTGCACTTGGCCCCTGTGCCCCCCTCGCGGCCCCATATGCTCTACCCGCTCCCATCCGGCGGCCCCCTTGCTCCGTCACCGCTTGCCGCCCCTGCTGCTGCTACGCAGAAGAAGAACAAGACGGTCTGGATTATTCGCACGTTGGAACCTCGCAAACGATATCAAGACGAACCGCCAATGGCGGCGAGGACTATGACGATTATGAACCGCAGCGTGTGCAGACTCACGTTGAGACGCATATTGTGCCTTGAAGCACAAAGCTTTTTTTTACATTACATCCTATCCGTTTATGCTCCTTGTGTCGATGCATACGAGATTAAAAGTACCTTAATGGCTGGACATGCCATAACTAGCAACTTTGCTCTCTCATGTCTATTCCTCTTGTTCTATTTCTCTTCTCCCTCTTAACTTTTGGCCTCTTTTAAACCCGGAGTTCACGGGTCGTGATCCCCACCGCCATGGTTGTTTGAGCTACGGGGATGGTGGATCTGGCTGAACGGAGTACGTTTCGCAAGATGGGTTCATGTCGGTACTGTTCTCTGGAAAACTGGGATAATGCTCGTCCACGCAACAGGTACCAGCACGGCGGATGCATTGTCTAGTTTGCTGATGGCAGCAGTGCCCGAAGATTAAGACTTATACAAATGTCGCCGAACCCATCAAAAGTTTCCAAAATCAACTAGGTCAGAGGCCGATTTCTTTCATGTCTGAAATAAAACTCACCACCGTCGTGTGCTTGTTTTCCCCGGTGCGACAGCTTCATCAAATTTCAGTTACCTACCTTTGCCTTGAAGACATTGTAGCACAACTCATACTAAGTGCTTCGTGATGCAAAGAAGAGTATCAACAGAAAGTATGTCTGTCCCTTTTACTTAAACGAGAACAAAAAGGCGCCTTGACATCGAAAGAGGTCCTTCTTCACTAGCCTTGTATTAACGGGCGAAGCCTTTACTTTGATTACTTTTGCGTAAAGTAGAGTTAACACGCGTTAACCTGTAGAGCGATCATAGTATTACCAAACATCATGAAAGTAGCTACTCGAACGAAATACTCTCGACAAAAAAGCTGTAAGAACCGACTTCATACTAACAGCGATGGTCCATCTTGCAATGGACGTTGTGTGTGGAAGCCCAGCGTGGTCTGAGCTCTCTGATTGGCCAGGATGACCCTGACTACCCAAACCACCCGACCCCATGAAAGTCGTAGCGTGGTGTGATCTCACCAGTGTATATCATTGCCGTTATAGAGAATCTGTACGGAGAAGAGAGGACGGCGGAAGCCCAGAAGCGACTAGTGGAGTCTCTTTGGACTTTCTGCCCATCTCTGCTGGGAAAGGTATTCGCAAGACACAAGACGACGGCGGCACAAAGAAAAGGACAAGGGCAAAGGCGCGTCGTACGACATTCTCCGTAGACAAGCGAGAGACAAGCATAAGGGACAGGCATCGGGATCCATTCTGGGCAGATGACAGATGACAAAGTACGGACTACAGATTTCAGAATTCATATTTCAGAATTCAGAACTCAGAACTCAAAATTCAAACCAAGTCTCAGAAAGCAGATTTCAGATACAAGGCAAAAAGAAGCTAAAGGGAAGCAGCAGAAGAACAAAGGAAGGGTAGCTGGACTGCTCTACTGAGTACAAAGTACTTTGCACAAGCTACTGATTACCCCTATTCGAAACACGCGGCTGCTTCGACCGGTGTGTGCTAATAGGCCGCCCGGCTGCGTCGCAGATCTATCATGCCCAATATGGAAATGTTTGCGAATGGCGGCTGAGGTGGGCAATCAAGAAAAGGAAGATGGATGAGACAGACAAGACAAGAAGAGTCTACGAAGTCGAAAGCAAAGAACGAACAGGTAGAAGTCGACAATCAGTATGAATAGCGATTGCGATACTTGGCAAGTGCGAAGAGACGAGAACAACGTCTGTACATCTCACACGGACCAGGACACAACAGGCACAATCGAATACAGGTACATGCGTACATGCGTACATGCGTACGAGTTGATGCTGTGCTTGTTTTTCCACAAAGCTACTCGTAGTCGCCTGCTCCTGGAGCGATCCCCAGAGGTATCCCAGAGGTATCCCCAGAGGTACCGCCATGCAGTCGTCCCCATCGTCTCTGCCTAGCTCCAATTGCCCTCATTGTCCGTTCCCTATCTTGGTCTCCGGGATCGACAGCGTTGGCGAAGATGCTTACAGGCGACCCTCCAGAGCTCTCAAAGCGAGCATACACGTATTCCGTCGACACTCTGTCATTCGTAGACGGTCGAGATCGCTCCGTGGATGGAGACAATGGGCATCTTCGGTACTACAAAGTCGACAAGGCAAGTGACAGAGACGGAAGACGCCAAAAGTTGGGCTGCATGGAGCGATCATTCTTAAAAGGTGTGGAATGGGTTTAGGTAGTTGAGCCACCGGCAACAAGGTATGAAGTACGAGTGCTTCAATCTGGAGACATGACAAGAAAAAACGATCATCCCATTGAGAATTGGTCCCGTATGTGCAGCCCGTCGCTGTTCTGTATCCCCACACGGCAGCTCGCCTTGTACGCTTTAAACCGTAGCTTTGCAATGGTCTCCTTATGGGTTACTGTGCGTTCGCCTTACTCGCACCTCTGCTGTGCTTTGCCTATCTTACTCGTACATTTTTTTATTCTTTCGCATGTCGGTTAGCGACGGGTGCCCTGCAGCCTTTCATATCCCGAGATGCACACACTATAGCCCAGTGGGCTCAGGGGTGGCAAATGGAAGGCGTACTTCGTAGTACTGCGTAGCGAAATGAAGGGAAAGAAAGCGAGAAAGAAGACGAGACAGAACGGAAGAAAGACAAGAGGACAAATAAGAGGGGAGGCGTGTGGATGCCGCTGTGATGGCTTTCCTGGTTGGTAAGCTCGCTATCGTTTGTGTATCATAGTCAGTCCTGTTCCGGTATTGTGATCTGACAACGCATACCAAGTACTCGTAATAGCCGCCTCGTTTCTGCAAAGTGAGATTGGGAGGGGGCGCACCAGCTGCATCTCGTGTCCGTCTGACCTTGAAATCTCTCTGGGATAATCAACGCAGTCTGTGCAGCTAATGCAGTCTAAGGCGGTCTGGATTCCTCGTCGATGGAGATCAATAGGTCCATTGCAATTCGCACGTCGGGTGCATAATGCCTCGCAAACGTACTTGTAGTCCTACGCGCCAGGTTCGAGGTACAGAGCACATGGTGTGAGCTTGAAGCGGGTGCCTTTGCATCCCACTTTCGCGTACTCGTACGAAGTACGAGTATATTGACTGCCAGCTTGGTTGGCAGAAGCCATCGGAAAGACGGAATTGGGACTAGGCGGAACGGCCCAGGGTTGCATCGCACGTGTCCGCTATTCTGCACCTATGCTTTTCCAAGGCCGCGTACGTGTCAAAGGAGATGTTTTCCATGAACAGGGTATCTTCACTTGGCTGTGCCTTCTCGGATATCTGGGCAACTTGCCATCTCGTGCCCTGCTCCTGGTCCAGCTCGCCGTTTTGACGGGAATAAGGTCGTGCATTCCCCTTCATGGAGGACAGTATTGCTCTACTTTGTACTTGTCTGCGGCAACCAATACGACATGCATATGATATTCGTTGGTGACGGCAAACTTACCCGAGGGCTTTCGGGGACTGTCAGATAAAGTACGAAGTACATGGTGTCAACTTGGCGGACAGCGATTTTCACAGCCCTTGTTCTGCTCAAAACCTGGAAGAACCCTGAGAGTCCCTCCACATACGAGTACAGCACACCGCCCTACCGCTAACCGAACAGCTGATAAACAGAGGGCTTGGCTGCCTGAAGAAAAGTGACGGATCGGAAACGCAGAGGATGAGAGCTACGAGACAACGAAAGCACAGTCGTGTCTTTTGCTGTGGGGGGGTTCAGACAGACAGACCAAGAATGACAGACAGAACCGAGGGCCCTGCATCGTTGTGATTTTTACACACACTGAACACTGGGGCGTCAGCAAATCGTCCTCGCCTGATCCATAATCGACCTACTGAACAAGCTAGAAGGAAAATGCGAGAAGCGAGGAGAACCTGGGGCGAAGCGACCTTGTCAGTGGGTGGCGGCGGCCAAGCAAAGAGGTGGAACCAGGACCGGGGCGGGTGAGACAAACAGCATGGGACAGCATGAGAAGACAAGGACAATCGGAATCTGCATGGCGGCGCAGATTCCCAAGAAAAGCGACCGAAGGACTGCAGACTTTAGGAGTGTTCCAGAAAACACAATCGAAGAGGGGGGGTCTATGGCTAAACCCGGACGTCCAAAGAACAAAGTACACTTGGCTGTGGCAAGACAACGTTTCTTGGAATTCGAACAAAGCCATGAGGTCTTGGGGGCCGACTGAGAACTCGATAACCAAGACCGGAGCGTACTTGGTACATGTATCTCACAGCTGGCTCGGCCGGCCAGGAAAACTCGGATGGAAAAGCGGAGGGAGGGTGGCGCTAGACGGGTTAGACGGGTTGACTGAGAGAAGCTACTCCGTACTCCGCAACTCCCTGACGATCGGATCGGCGCTTCGTCTGCTTTGTCTTCAGTGCTATCTTGGCGTGGAATACGGTTGGCATGGGCCGGAACTTTTGTGAGACAGTCGCTGGCCACTCAACGGCCGTCGGATTGTCGGTTTCCTTTTTTTTCAGCTGGCCTTGCCAACCCTGACGAAATAGACGACGGGCGATGGGCGATGGGCGATGGGCGATGGGCGACGGGCGACGTGCTTCTTGGGCCCAAGCGATCCATGTAAAACAGCACACTGGCAAAACGCACGCGTCTGCCAGGGGCCCGTTGCCGATCCTGTCTCTCGCTCTCGTTTTTTGTATGCCCAGCATGCAGCCTCTCTGGAGACACGTCGTATTTCTGTCGGCTCTCGCTCTTTGCTGGGCGGGAGCCCTGCCCGCACTCTTCCCTGCCCGCGAAGCTCTCCTCTCATTCACTGCATCTGCGCCGCCAAGAAAACGAAGGGGCGTGCGTTGCCGATAGGCTAGAAGAATGGTGTACGGCGGACGTAGCTTGTCTCCGTGTGCGTGATATACGAGTAGGCGTAGGAGTAGGAGTAGGAGTAGGAGTAGGAGAAAAGCATGGTGCGTGCCACGAAAGGCGCCGAGTGTGGGCACCGGTTGGGGCGGCGAGGACGACGATGAAACGATGCCGACGCGAGGAGATGGGAAGCTGACTGCAACAGCTGACAGATCCTCTGCTGCTATCAATGACACACGAGAAGAGACCGGATCGGACTGCTCGGTGCATGGGTTCCGGACGAGAGCCAGCCGTCTTCGGGGCAGCTCGCGTGTCGATCCGTTGCAGCAGGACGCAGGCCGGGGCCTGCCCATACGAAGTACACAGGCACGTCGATTGCTCGGGTTCTGGCGATGTTGTGTTGTTGACAGTTTCATGTCTTCTCTGTCCCTGTTGAGTACCACTCGTCACTCGTCACTCAGCTCTCATAGACAGCACGGCTTGGCAGCCTCTTGGTCCCTCCTTCCCCAGACGCACCTTCCTCTACAGGGGTAAGAAGTGTGGGGCACCTCGGCCTGGTCCGTCTTGTCACGTTCTCAACAATGTGCGCTTTGACGTTGCAGCTTCTCGACTCTGAATTTGTAAAAGTACGAGTCCTTTACGCAGTCTTGATTGCTTCGTGCTTCGTACTTTGTATGCACCCAGCTTTGCCAAGCGCCCTGCTCCCGCCAACGTCCGCCTTGAGAATCCGCGCTGTCATGTCTTGCATCTCGGTCCCGAGCACTGCTACATGTGCCGGGCACCGATAGTTGGGTCTGGCACCAATCCCGAATGGGCCACAACCTTGTCCTGGGTTGAGCTCGCCAACTGCTTGGCTGCAGGCAGGCATTGTTCGTCACCGTCTCGTTTCCTTCCTTGATGCAAGCGCCATGCACTCCCTGGTTGGCATCACGTCTTGTCACGTCTCGTCCGTCTTGCTTCAACGTCTTGAACTGACGTGGCGTGCCGAGCGCCACCACCCCTTAACCTCCCTGTCTGTTTACGAAGTCGCAAGGGCGTGCACATAAAAGCCCTACCGCTTCTCAGGCTGACAACAAAGACAGGCAGACACTAGCACGCGACTTGGCTGCATTAAAAAATAGGAAAAAAGAAGAAATAGAAGAAATAGAAGAAAATACTTGGACAGATCCTGCTTCGCACCCTTGACACTCGCAACATGACATGCCACGCCCAGAAGAGACCACTGTCTTTACGAGTACTAGCCCCCTGTCGTTGCCTGGACAAGATGGACTGGCAGCTTGACGACGACGGTGTGGTAGACTGGTGGCTTCGCTTAGCCAGGACTTGAAATGGGAAAGGAAGGCATATTTTGGTATTCAAGAGACTATCTTTTGGCAATCTCCTTTCTGTCCATCATCGTCTGACCTTGCAGAAGACTTGCAATCTTCAGGAGACTCTCGATACAGGGAGTCAATGGAGAGTGAGAAATCTACAAAGTAGCTCAGTAGCTCAGCCTGTGCTAGTCCTCTGCGTCTGATCTTGCGTCATTTCGGGCTTGAGAGCTAGCAATCAACCTCGCCCTTCGCGTATCGAGCAGTCATTGTTGACACTTTATCTTGTGATGTCCCCCTGCTACCACACTCGCACGTACGAAGTATCCCGCATCCCTTATCTCCTTCAACTGTCGGTGGGTCCCTCGACGCCTAGCGACCCAGACGAGGACTCATGATTGTGGTATCTGCCCAAGACCTGTCCTCGTGCCAAGATCTCGAACATGGAAAACCGTAAATCACGTGGCAAGAGTAAGGAGTCGCCATGCGGCTCTGCTAAAGGCAAAGGCAGCACGACTTTCCAAGCGATGAGAATAACGCGGGGGGTGGGGGAGGGATATGAATACTTCTTGTTCTTGTCTTTTTCTACATCTTCAGATGGCTCTTCAAGAGCACCACGATCGTGGCACGAAGATCTCTCGACCATTACCAGAACCGTCATCCAAAAAGCGGAGGCGACTCTCGCTACGCGGCAAGATATACTTTGAGACGCAACCGTCTGTCCTCTTCTCACGGCGTACTTTGTAACGAAATACGACATGTCGAAGACAACAAAGCAGTGGTGTCCAAGAAGGGCCGATTGTCCTGCGTGCCGAAGAAAGAGCTCGCCCAAGAAATTTGCAACCCCTGGATTGTAATCCCATTCTCAGGATGCGATGCGGAAGCCCACAGGATGCGACGCGGAGTCCAGCCTCCTATCCCGGCATCCGATGCAGCCGGCCCAAAAGGGAACGATGGACAAAGGAGCTGTGGGTGGCCGGAGACATGGACAGCGACCTCGCTGGTCCGGAAGCCTGTCTGGCCTTGCGAGCTTTGTTTCTTCTTGCATAAGCAAGGGGGACCGAACAAAGGCGAGGGCGACGAAGCAGTGTGGTTGTTCACGCATGTAAGCAAGCTCGCCATTCCTAGACACCATCTTCAGAAGCCGAGATGTACAAAGTAGGAGTCGAACTGGAGGGCGCCTTGTTTCACAGCAATAGGAATCCATCAGGAGGGAAACAGAAGCACGGTAATTTGGGCCGTGCTCGCCAAGTACTTTGTAAACGCAAACAAAAGGGAACACGAACAAGACGGCTTTTAAGAATGACACAAAACGCCCAACACCAACTGCACGATGGTGGCAGTCAAAACGACCCAAACCAACCCAGCCCCGATACAGCCCGCCGAAGCGCGGCCCCAGGCCAATCCGTGCCCTCACGAGAGCTGATCCAATATGCGCCGCTTCCTCCGTTCCAGCAGCTCCTGCTGCACCTCTTCCAGTGTGGGTAGGATCCAGCCCTTGCCGTCGCCCGTGTCGCCCGGCAGCGGTTCCCAGTCGGGTGGCGGTTTGTCGCCCGCGTCTGCTGCCGCCGCCAGCCGTGCCTGTGCCGCCGCCTCGCGTGTCGCCTCGTACGACAGTAGCGTGCTGTCCTCTTCGTCGGGGCCGAAGCCGTAGTATGCCGCGTCCACGTCTTTGCGCAGGTCGTCGCGCTCCTCGAGGGGCGCATCGGGCCCGCCGCCCTCCTTGGCGTCTCGCCGTCCGCCGTCCGCCTTGGCCCGGGCTGCTTCAAATAGCTCCTTGACACCGGCAGCTCGCGTGCCCGTCCGTAGTACCGGTAGCCTTTGCCGGCGCCGGGCACCTCGCGCCCGTTTTCGTCGTACTCCTTGTTGGACTTGCCGCCCGGCCCTGTCCGCAGTGTGTAGTTGGGTCCGCCCAAGTTGCGGATCTGCACTTCCCACATGTGCTTCTCGCGCATCAGCTTGTTGATTTCGTCGTTGAGGTCGCGCACCTGGAAGTCGCTCAGTGCCGGTCCTGGATCTTGGACACCTTGCGCGAGATCTCCTTGAGGACCTGCCCGCGCCACCGCTCGCAGTTGGCCACGGACGTCTGTTCCGAGATGGCCTTGGGCCGCCGTTGACGCCCAATGTCTGTGATGCCGAGGTCCGCAGCCTGCGATTCGCGGAAGCGAAACAGCATGGACTGCGCCTTTTCCGCATTGCGCGCCTAGAGGGGAGCCGGTCAGTACATGGCCACCGAATACATTGGGCCGCCGCCGCGACACAGCGTAAGACGCACCATTTTGCCGGTTGGGGGGTCGTAACGTCCGACCAGGAGAGAGACGTGCGATGCGCAGAGGGTGGGAGAAGGGAGGAAGGGAGCGGCGGGTCGGCGGGATAAGCGCAGGATGTCGAATGTAGAGGAGCGCCTGGCAGTATGTAGTGGTCAATGTCCTGCTATGGTCGTGCAAGCCGTCGTCGTGTCTGAGCCGCGAAAACACGCTTTGACATGTCGCGACCAAAAGTAAATCAGGGCGGCCAGCCTTGAGAGCCCTTGGAAGCGGCCAATCAGAGCCTTCCATGACTGCTGGTAGTACTGGACGTGTCTTTATAGTCCAACTGGTAGGACCCGTCTACTATACAAATGCCCGGTAGCACAGTGGTAGCTGCGCCTGCCTAGTAAGCAGGAGGTCCGCGTTCGATCCCGCGTCTGGGCAGCTTTTATTTTTGCATTTCATCACTAGATGACATCTTGTGAGCTGTCATCTCAAAGGTATCTTTTTGTCTCTGCATTGTAGTAGCATTTTGCATTATGAGTACTTTGTAGACTCATCGTTCCTTCCCGGCCTTCTAAGCTTTTGCTGCTCGTTCCTTCCTCATGAGCCATCCCATGTCTTTCCTTCCGTCTTTAAAGTCAACGTGTGGAAGGCGCGCTAGTCTGGACGCGGAAAGAGCGCCCTGGAGCTGCCTGTCAGCGACCATCCAGGTACCAGGCAGCCCCATAGCCGAGCTCTTATCAACGGGGCCGCTATCTCCAGCTCGTCATGATGCCAGTCACCAGCTTCACCTTGTCATCTCCAAACACCACTCGCCTCGAGCGCAGCACCGTCTCTCGCTCCTCGACCTTTTGCCTGCTCTAGCATCACCGGCTTCGAATCAGGCTACCGACAAGGCTTTGGCGGCCTCTTTTTCCGTCTGTAGGCCAGCCACTCTTCGCCTGTCCAAAGTCAACAACAGCCATGACGACGGCTACCCTTGTGGCAGCAGTGGCTGCTTTTGCACCTCTGGTGCAGGCAATGCAGCCAGATGCAATCCCCCCTTTGCCAGCGCCCATGCGGCCGCTGCAATGGGGCCAAATCAACTTCCTCCACACAACAGTATGTCGCAAACTGTGCTGATCGTCTTGATCGTCTCGATGCTCTGGTCGTTTTGTCGTTGTTTTGCCGTACTTCTGTTCCAGCAACGCTGACAAGTTGATTGTCCCCATTACATAGGACACACACGGCTGGCATGCAGGCCATCTTCAAGAGTGAGTACACACTGCTCCCAAGTTTCACGTCTACCGAGTCTAACACCACGTCTTCCTCTCAAGATCCCAATACTCGGCCGACTGGGCGACTACGTGTCGTTTGCCGACCACATGCGACGGCGCGCCGATGAAGAGGGTGTGGACCTTCTCCTAATCGACACGGGCGACCGCGTCGAGGGCAACGGCCTGTACGACGCATCTACGCCAAGGGCCAGTACACCTACGACATCTTCCGGCAGCAAGAGATGGACATCCTCTGCTCCGGCAACCACGAGCTCTACCAAACTGACACCGCCGACCGGGAGCACCACCAGACTGTACCCAACTTTGCGGTTCGTATCTGGCCTCCAACCTCGACTATATTGACTCCGAGACGGGCAAGCAAGTGCCAATGTCGAAGCACAAGTACCGCACGTTCCGCACCAAGCACCAGAAGCTCGACATTGTCGCCTTTGGCTTCCTCTTCAACTTTACGGGCAATGCCGCCAACTCGGTTGTGCAGCCCGTGCAAAAGGCGGTGCAGGAGGAGTGGTTCAAGCACGCCATCAGCAACGAGCCGGTCGACCTGTTTGTCGTCATCGGACACATTGGCGCGCGCATGGGCGAGCTGCGTGTCATCTACGAGGCCATCCGTGCCGTGAGGCCTGACACGCCCATTGCTCTTTTTGCCGGCCACGCACATGTCCGCGACACCGTGCACTTTGACGACCGCGCCGTGGCCATTGCCAGCGGACGCTACTTTGAGACGATTGGCTGGATGTCGGTCACGGATGTCAAGGACAAGGCAGCCGCCCCCGTCAAGTTTGCCCGTCGCTACATCGACAACAACCTGCTTGGCCTGTATTACCACAGCGGCACCAACGCCACCACCTTCCCGACCGAACACGGCCAGAACGTGACGGCCACCATCGCCGCCGCCCGCTCGGACCTCGATCTCGAGACGCCTTACGGCTGCGCACCCCAAAACTACTGGCTGCAGCGTCGTCCGCACGACGACCCGGCGAGCGTGTTCTCCTGCTGCGGAGCATGTTCTGCCGAGGCCATTGTGCGCCCCGACCGCGCCAATGTTCCGCGCCTGGTCCTCATCAACACGGGCGCCCTGCGCTTCGACATTTTCCGCGGCGCCTTCACGCGCGACACCACCTTTATTGTGTCGCCCTTTATTAGCCTCGTGCGCTACATCCCGGACGTGCCGTATGCGCTGGCACGGCAGGTCCTGCCCATCCTGAACCGCTTTGGTCCCATCCTGAGTGCCATGGCTGCGGAGGAGGCAGCGGCTGGTGTGCGGAGGCGGAGAGGCTGAGGCTTGGGCGCATGTCAGGGACTGGCGCGAGATGGGTGTTCCAGAGCAGTACGCCTTGACAAGGGAAGATGGCGGTAGTGCTGGTAGCCGCATCAAAGACAGCGACCACGGTGCCGCAAACAGCAGCCCTGTTTGGCCGCCGGGCCGAGTCTGCTGCTGCTGCTGCCACTGCAAGCGACGGCGAGGGTGCGGCTCGCCCGCCGCTGGTCGCCGGCTACACAACCTGGGACGACTTTGGCATGGACGGCGACGATGCCATCCATGAGCCGCTGCCGCGTTTCCAGCTGCCCAACTGCATTCAGGCCGAGGCCAGCTTTCCCATGGCAACCGGGGCAGACGGGTCTGAGGAGGTGGCCGAGCCGGAGACGGTCGACTTTGTCTTTTTCGACTTTATCCAGCGCTTCGTGCTGCAGGCCCTTGCCTATGCGGAGCAGAGTGCCGGTGGCGTGGCGCCGGATGGCACGCCGTACAGGCACTACACTGACGCGGATGTCGAGGCCTACCTCAAAGACAAGTTCACCGACTACTTTGCGGACTGGGTGAAGCGCAACTGGGGCAGCCAGTGCCCTTGAGCGACGATGAATCTGTTCTCTCGTGCATGCATCTCGAGCGTTTGGACATGTCTTTGTGTTTGATTGTACATCACTCTTCTTATCGAGTCATTTCTTGGCGTATAGTTGTCCGATACAGTCACATTTGGTTACTCAAACTGAAGCTGAAGCTGAAGTTTTCTTGCGAATTGTGAACAAGACTGGCACAGTATCCACCTTTTGTATTTACAAACGAACACGCGCAGCAAGACAAGTAAAAGATGATATAAAAACAGGCAACGTAAAAACATAAAAATCACTTGCTAGATTCCTTCTTCCCTTGAATTGGTTCTTTTTCTTGTATAAAACACAAACATGACAGGAGTGGGTGCTTTGCACCCAACCCCATCTTTCGATCTGGCGTCTTTTCCCATTTCACCAGCGTTTGCCGGTACAGAGTCCATTTCTTTTCTTCCCTGCTTCAGCACAACACGCAGCATATGCCCTTTACTGCGTCTTCTTGCCGGCAGCCACCCGGCCTGTCGGCTTGGAGTACATCCACAAAGCACAAAAGGCCAGCCAGCCGGTGACGGTGGCGCCGATGCCCGTGATCCAGGGCCAGGCGCCCGAGATGACGTACGACCGCGGCCACTCGTCGTGGCCATGTGGCGGACCGAGACGGTAATCTTCTCGTCGAGGTAGGTGAGGAAGGGACGCTTGTAGTCGATCAAGAAGTTGAAGATGCCGTGCTGGTCGGGCAGCGTGAACTCCGCGGCGTAGACGGCCGCGTCGTCGGTGCACTGCTCGGGACCAGGTGCAGGGGCAGGCGGTGGAAGGGCGAGAGCATGGAGAACTCAATCTGCAGCTCGTCGCCGGCCGGCACCGTAAAGGCGTCCACTTGTCCCAGGCGTGCTCGGAGACGGAGACGGCGTAGGCGACGTCGTTCTTGACCCGGTAAATCTCCGGGCTGGACTCGTTGCCGGCGCCATGCTCGTTGAGGTGGTGCTCGATCCAGTTGACGCGCAGGACGCCCGTCTCCTGGAAGGTCCAGCCGGCGAGGCGGCGGGCAAACTCGCGGTTGTAGGTGGGGACGGCCTGGGCGCCGTCGGCCGGCAGCTTGACCGTGGCGTCAAACCAGGTGTTGGACAGCAGCTCGGCCGAGCCCAGCAGCGTGAAGCGGGCCGAGTTGCGCGCCTGCAGCCAGACACGAGCTTCAGCTGGGCACCAGACGCGAAGAGCTCGCTGTCGGGGCCGCCAGACACCGAGTCGGTCTGCTCCGTGGGTTGTAGCTGTAGGCCGTGCGCGGGGCGGACACAATGGGCGCGAGGTAGGGGCTGTCACCGAGGACGTGGCCGACGCCGCGGGGAAGGCGAGCAGCTGCTGGCCGCTGGCCGACGCGGGCTGTCGAAGAGCGACTTGACGCCGGAGCGTGCGGCGGGGACGGGCAGCAGCAGGACGTCGTGGAGGTCGGCGGCGGCACCGGTGTCGTAGTTGACGTGGTCAACGACGAGGCCGGTGCGGTCGGACGGAAGGGCAATGTCGAGCTCGCTCAAGAGGGACACAATGGAGGACGGGGCGGTGTTGGCACTCGAGAGGGCGACGAGGATGTTGCCCTCGGAGTTGAGGAACTGGACGAGCAGCTGCGGAGTCAAGTTGGGGCCGAGGCCTGGGAAGCGGGAGGCAGCCTGTCAGTATAGGAGCGGGTGGTGTGGACGAACAAGAGCTACACTCACCCTTGGCCCTGGTCGGAAAGAAGATGACATGGTCATAGGCGCGTTCGCCGAGGCGGAAGAGCGAGACGGAGCTGCTCTTGACCGTCTCGAACGAGACGCTAAATCCACGGCCTGGGAACGTTAGCAAACAATGCTCAGGCCCTCAACCTCAACAGACGAGGCACGACACAGCGGCGCAGCAGCGTACCCTCAAGATCGCCGAGGAAGGTCGAGTAGCTGCCCTTGTCGGCGAGGTCGTCGAAAACGGCCAAGAGTCTTGGCCCAGACACACTGACGGCCTGCACGACCGAGACGGCGGCGGCCAGGAGGGAGAGGGCAGATGCGAGGAGCTTCATTGTGTCGGATGCAAGTAGGAGGCGATGAGGAGGGCGGGGAGATGGCAGAAGCGCCAAGTGGAAATGTGCGCGTCGAGCGGAGCGGCGAGGTCGTGATGCGTTGTTGGTCAAAAGGAATGTGAGGACGCAAAGGAAACGACTAGAACGAAACAGCCTCTCGCATGCCAGCCGGGCCGTCGATGGACACGAAGAGAGAGAAGAAAAGATGGAGCAAACGGAAAGATCTCGAGCTGCGTGGGCAGGAGACAGCGCTGGCAGACGTCGATGGCTTGATGTGAAGCTGTCGAAAGGTCGTGGGATAGGGAAAACGGTGTCCCCAATGGCATGGCTGGTACCAAAAAGGCAAGCCGCGTGTTAACTGAGCTTCGCTTCAGGATACGTATCCAGCATCCAGCAGCACCGCTAGCGCGGGCAGCCGTAGGGGCGCTCAATGGGGCTCGACAGCGACCCACCAGCTGGAGCTTCGTTCCGCTCCTTCGGCAAAATGCCCGCTGAGTCATATTAATCGTGGCTGGTTAATCCGCGCTTGCTTGCGGCTCCTCCCTCGAATCAGCGTTGCGCAATTGGGCTCCAGCATATCTCGAATTGAGTTGCATCGCGAACCGGCCCTCGCGTCGACTTTCTTTCTGCGTATCTCTCCATCATTCTCACCGCCACCACACCACCACCACCACACACTCCTGCCGACCATGTCGTCCACCATCCCCCGCTTCTACGCCGGCCCATCCGCTACTTCCGCTGGCCGCCCGCGAGCGCCCGCCTACTTCTGGTCGTGCGTGATCGCTGCCGGCGCGCCGTTGTCGTTTGTCATTGCACCGCCCATTCGCCGTCTGATTGGCGATGAGAACCCGCCTGCGATCCCCATGACATATCCGAGTATGTGCGACGCCAAGACACAGAGACGGTCAAGTACCCGTTGCTAACATGGCCATGTACAGTCCCCACGGGCCGCGGAAACAGCTCTCGGGCTACGACGACGATGCCAACGACAAGTGAGCGAGAGGCAACTCGGAGGCCGACGAAGAGACCGAAAAGAGCGAACAAACACTACAAACAACAACAGCCGCAACACACACCCACGACACTCCATTTTAGCGAAGCATTCGACATGGCGCCAGAGAATGGGCGCAGCCGCTTCCGTGGACAAAAGGCGAGAGACAATGACAAAGGCGCCACGAGCGTCTTCTTTGTACATAACCACGGCAGGTCTTTACTGGATAGACTAGGACAAAGACAGGCCGCAAAAACAATATAAATATGACTCTATCTACAGTCTGGCAGGAATCAACAGACACGATGTGCACGTTGTGCACGTTGCCATAAACAATGTGAGCCTGCAAATGAATCCTGGTCTGTTTAGCAAGAACAGTGCCTGCTTTCAGAGGTTGGCTTTCAACAAAAAGGGCAAAACGCCAATTCCATGCAACGCTCAGTATATATTCCGCCCCGGTGTGATTCTGCCACTCTCGCCCTGCGTTATCGGTCTCTGTGAATCAGACCCCATTCATACTGCAAAAGACATTGTTAGCTCCTCGTCAAACGACAAGACCATGCAGTTTGGGGGTCACGTCAACCTACCACACGCCCGTCATCGTCCCCGTGTACACCACCTGTGCATCGGCGTGATACACGTAATGGCGGCGTCCACATTCGCCCCGTTCTCCGATCTCGGGTCGACGTGGTCCAGCCGCCGCACCAGCTCCAGCACCCACCGCCACGGGGCCCAACCGTCTTGCGCCATATATGGACACGTCCGCGCCGGTGACCTGTGAATACAGGTAGTTCTCAGTCTGCTTACCGGCTCCCTCGGTAGAAACGCCAGTGCGTGCACACAGTCTTCGGCCCGCCGTACACACGTTCTGGTCCAGCAGCGGCTCCACCGTTGAGCGTGTAGAGCACCACGTTTGGGCCCGAGCACAGCATGATCTCGCCCGTCACATCATGGATCCGCGCGCATTCCACGGGCCGCGCTCCCGGCAGCTTGCGAATGAACTCGAGCCGGTTCAGATCCCACCAGCATCGCCACGCCGTCCTGGCTGACGGTGAGAAGCGTGCTGAACGCATTCGACACGGCCACGGTCGTCACCGGCGTCTTGTGGCCAAAGAGCGAGCTGCGCGTCAGCAGCTCCACCGGCTTGCCCGAGCCCGCCTGCACCACTGTGTACACGGACACGGTGCAGTCCTCGCCGGCCGTGATGAGCGTCCTGGAGTCTGCAAAGGCCACACACGATATCTGGCCAATGTGCAGGTTCTCAAACAGGCCCGCCAGCTTGCGGTTGTCGCTGTGGTAGAACCGAACGCTGTTGTCCGTGTAGCCCCACTCGAGGTACTTTGTCGTAGAGCGGCGGCAGGTTAAGCCGGAACGGCGAGGCGCACAACAGACGGTCGAGCTTCGATACATAGATGAGGGATGCGACGCGCTCTCTGCTCTCCAGGATCGGATGCGGGATGCGGGCAAGAGAGTCGGCCAGCGAGTCGATCCGCCGCACAGGGCGTGCATCGTGCTCACGCGCCTGGTGCGGCTTCGAAAACACCTGCCGCGGCGTCTGCCCAAAGTTGTGGATAATGCCCGTGACGACCGCACGCTCCTGTGGGTCCTCGATGTTGTCCAGATCGATCGCGCCGTGGTACGACAGGTGGTGGAACACATTGAGGTTTTCGACAGCCGCGTCACCGCGCTGCTTGTTGCCAAACACCAGGTCGATCCACCTGTGTAGATTCTGCGACACGTACGGACTCTCTAGTGCCTCGCGGTGCTTTGCAATAAAAATGTTCGGGTCGCCCTTGGCCCATGGCGGCAGCAACACGTTGTCAATCTTGCTGCCGTCCTGGCGCCGCCCAAAGTCGTATCCGTTGATGTTAACGAGGAACTCGGGCAGGCAGAAGAACTCGGGGATCAGCTCCCGCACGTCGGCGCCATTGTCATGCGAGGCAGACCGCCAGGCGCCCTCGATTGAGTAAAACAGCCGGTCAGGGTGGTCAAAGTGTCCGCCTTGCAGCAGCAGGAAGGACTGCACAAACGGCGGCAGTCGAATCAGATACGACGACACGACCATGGCCGACGAGTAGTGCGTGCCGTAGTGGAAGGGTGGCTGCCCATCTCCGCCAGCCGTGTTGTAGCGCATGGCAAAGTCCGACTGGCGCTGCACCGTCTGCGCACCATGGCTTGGACAGATCACGGAACGTCGCCGGGTTTGTCAGGTCCAGTTCGCTACTGGTGTAATCCGCCAGCACCCACGGAAACACGGGGTACTGCGTGAGGTCATTGAACGTGCGCCCGGCCATGGTGTTGACCAGCATCAGGTAGTGGAAGTTGGACATCTCGCCCTTCTGCCAGCGCCGCATAGACGGGCTCGACGGCGACGAGTTGAAGATGCTGCCGAACTTGGAGCCCAGCGTCTGCGGCCCGTCTTCTGCGACGCGAAGCCTTCGAGGCGCCATGCGTCTTCCGGGTTGGGCAGCGCGTTCGCCGGTCCGCTGGCGTGGGGAATCTTGCCCATCAGCCGGCCATAGACGTCGTCTCGCTTCGCATTGTCAATCAACGTCAAGAGATAGCTCCGGCCATCACGGAAGAAGAGCTCAAGGGCGACGTCCCGGAAGAGGAAGCGACGCTTTGACACGCTGATCACGTCAAACCATCGCCAGCTCCGTGATGCTTGCTCGACGCCTTGGATTGCGACTGGCTATTGTGCCAGTGGTCGCACTGTCCTTATCGTGGCTGGTGGCCGGCTTCGTCGTGATAATCTGCGAGAACGGATCGCGCTCGTCGGCAGGTGCTTGCCAGGCATTGACAATCTCGCCGTCGCGGCACTGAAACACATTGTCCATAATGTACAGTGCGTCCTTGCCAACGATAAGAATGCCTTCGCAGGCATCGAGACCAATGATGCGCGATACGTTGAACACAACCTGGACGACGTCGCCCTGCTCCAGTCGCCGCATAACCTTGCGGTTCTTGTCTTCGAACCCATCCTCGTTGTCCGGCTCGTTTGGATCGTCAATGAGCTCAAAGTCGTCCTCCGGGGCAACACCAGTATCGGCCCCGGGCGCTGGGCGTGGCAGAGTACCGCCGGGCATGCCATTTTCAGTGCCCTTCTGGACCATGACGGCTGAAAATAGCCAATCGGCGTCTCCTTGGACGAGATCGGAGTAGCCCCGATCTCGCTGGCCGCGCTATTAAAGTGTCCAGCGGGCGCAGATGGCTGTCGAGGGGCTGTCGACGCCGTGGAAGCGCTGGATGTATTGTGGAAAGTACCGGTCGGGTTGACTCGGGTGTGGATGTGCTGGCACCGCCGTTTAGGGCTCCTCCTGCAGATGTGGGCGTGGTTGCAGTGGCCGCCGCTGCGTCCGCAGCCTTTTTCTTGGATTGAAAAATGTTCTTGACCCGGTCCGAGGAGTCAGGCAGCAGTCGGAGGCGCATGCGATTGCGGCCTTCTGTGCGGTCGAGCTTCCACTTGATGGGCACGCCAGACGCAGAAAATACAGCCCCAGGGCGTCTCAGGTCCCTCTCCATCTTGCCAAATGTGGTAGCGAGGTACGTGAGGTCATCTTGCTGATCTTGCAGGACGCGCTGCAGCTTGAAGTGTTCCGTGCTGAAGATTACTCTTCATCCATGAGTTGTTGGCCATTTCGTGACGCAGCAAAATGTTCCCCGCTCTTGTGTCTCCAGCTGCCATTGCTTGAGCTTCTCACGGCGACGCAATAGGCGTGACTTGATCGCGTCGGCTGCGCGCTGGTTCTCACTGGTCACGAAATCCTCCAGAACTTGGACATGCCGCCGAGGAAAAAAGCGTCGAGTGAGGGGCGGTGCTTGTCTACCCACTCAAGGAATGTGCCGTCGTCGACTTCGGTCAGGCTGCGGAACGAACGAGCCAGGTGCAGCTGGTCGGTAGTGGCGCAGGAGCGTAAAACTATGGCCGACTCGTTTGGCTTCTGGACCAGGATAACTCGCCAGATGCTAGCGGCTGCCAGGCGGACTGATTCGTCGGGTCGAGGAGTCGTGCATAGAGCTGATAGACATCAGCTTCATGTGGTATTCGTCAGACGTGACCTCGGTGGACAAGCAGTCGACCAAGACAGACTGCCAGTAGAATATCCTTTCCAACACGGGCAGGGCAGCCTCCGTGTCGGCTTGCTGTCCACTGCTATTCTCAGTCTCGGCGTCAACATCAGATAGGCGGAAAAGCACGAGCTTGAGAAAAGATGTTCGAATAGACATGACAGCCTGGTTGCAGAGCCGTACACTCTTCAGGGAGGCAACATCAGGTCGGTGAAGGTACTCGAGGATCAGGCCCGTAAAATCCATCAACACGTCGACACCATTCACAAATGTGCCGTCAAACGTCGCCTCCACCATGTGAGCGGTGAAGCGGGCCAAGTTGTTCAGCACCTTTGGCTCGCAGAGGATTCGCAGGTCACGCCCCAAAGCCCCTTAATACGCAGAATCGTGCTTCGCAGGATGGCCGACTCAAAGTAGGCCTGATGCTCTTGAAACGATGGAGGAGTCCGGAGGCCGAGGTTGAACCCTGAAAACTCTTTGCGGACAAGAACCTGATCCACGAAGCCGTCGACAATCAGGCCCATTAAGCTTTCCTGCAGCCTATGGGTTTCCTGTTGCGGGATGACCACAAGCTGTCTCTTTGGTGAGGCGTGCACTGCGAGCTTGGCCGTATGCCACGACGGGGATGCAGCCTGCGTCGTCAGCAAAATAAACGACGACGATCGGCGTTCTCGGGTCGACACATAAGGTCCTGGCCGGCCGGCGGTTGAGTGGATCGATTCGGTAGAGGTGAGGACGGCAGAGTCGGCCGACAGGTCGACTGTCGACCCTCCGGTCGTCGAGTGCAAGCTGGAGCTCGGGCTGGAGTTGATACTCGAGGTGCGAACCATGGCGGCCGAGGTCGGCCGCTGCCTGATAACGACATCCGCACCATCGAACCGCAGAGGCGCGTCCTTGGAGTTGAGCTCGGTTTCGGGTGCGAGCGCCTCCATGCTCACAACGGCAGGGAAGAGAGCGGAAGACAAAAGCCGCATGTAGTCAGAGGCCAGCGTGAAATCCCGGAAGTCGGCGGAGGACACATGCAGGTCTGACAAAAATTTGACAACAGCGTCCAGTATGCCAGCCTTGTCGGAGACGGCAGTGCCAGCCCGAACTGCAGCCAAGGCAGCCGCAGGGGAATCGGGGGAGGCATTTGTCGACTTGAGAACGTCGCCGAGACCCTGCTGCAGCATAGCAACAACAACATACAGGACATCCGGACAGATGATTTTGGAGCCGGTCCCAAATGCGGAAAGCAGAGATCAAAGGTGAGTGTCCGGCCGGGAAGGGAGTCGATCCCGGCCACGTCTTTTCCAAAAAGAATGGCCAGGACGCAAAGCCAGATGCCGGGACATCCCACCAGTGCTTGAGCCGGTGTGCCATGATCCAGAAGCCACCAGACTTGCTGGCAAACTTGTGTGCGTAGCTCAACCCTTGTGTTACAAGGAGACGAGTCAGAATGCGGCACCCGCTCAAAAGCACGTCCAAGTCATCAAACGAAAGCAGGCACAACAGCCACTTGTTAGTAACGGTTCGGGCAAACTTGCGGATGTTCGCGACCGTGCCCTTCTCGCACAGGAGTTGCCCGTACAGCTTGAGGATGCGGACGCCGAGCTGCTTCTTGGTCAGGCTTCTGGGCGCTTCCGCCAGGGCAGTAGAGCTAGACTCGGAGCTGCCAGTACCGGATGACGATCCACCGGTATGGCGCCGCTGAAGGCCACCACCGAGACTAGCACTGGACCGGCCAGCTGCGCCAAGTGGTCTCGGTGTGCGAAGAGGAATCGACGTGGCTGGAGAGTGGAGCGCGTATGTAATGTAGAGAGCAAGCGACCGGTGGACTTCTGCACTATAGTTGCATCGGACGAGGCTTTCAAAAGACTTTAGAAAAATGGCAGTATCTCTTCTGAGACCATTTCGACCTTCATAGCGTCGAGCAGACGCTTGATGATTCCTACGACAGGGTTAGCGGCGGCCATTCAACCCGAAACCAAACAAAACAGGCCGAGCAGTGGTAAGTTTACGTACTCATCCTAAGAAGACGCCGACTGTTGAACTGATGGAACTTGCTCATAACGGCAAACGTATCAAACTGCTCGTAGTAGAGTTGCTGCGTGTCGGGCGGCGCCTTTCGCCATGTGTCGAAGTCGATCAGGAGAATGCGGTAGGCCAACGGGTTGATCATCAGTGACTCAAGAGGGTTTGCATGGTCGTATCCCACAAAGGCAAGGACAAGCTTGAGCAAACGCAGGCTCGTGTCTTTCCGGTCGCCTGTCACGGGGGTCGCTTTCCAGCCAGAGCTTTCAGACGCCGGAGGCGCGGTATTCAATAGAGGCAGTGACAGCGACGAAGGGACGTGGCCCAGTTTTGCTCGCAGTAGCATTCCCAGGATAGCGTAGCCGTTGTCTCGTTCCATGGCATCGCTGTTTCGCCAGCTGCTATTGATGCAGTGGAAGACATCTCGGTCGCCCGAAGCAGCTCTTCGGCGGTTGTGGTCCGCTCGACCAGCTTCAGTGCAAGTGAGGAAAAGCCCGCAAGACGCCATAGGTCGTCGTCAAAGTAGTAGGGCGTAGCCAGGACGGGGTCTCCGGTCAGTATGGACACGCCGTGGGTGCGCACGAGAGCATCGTTAATACAGGGAAGGGCGCCGTTGATAGCGATCGCCGTCCGCTCTTGGCAGTGAGGGAAAGCAGATTCGCAGCCGAGGCTCGCGAAAGAGACCGGAAGAGGAGCGACTCGAGAAACGCGCCATCTGTGCGGAAGGTGGAGCGGGGCAGGGTGCTCATCAAGATCTTCTGCTCCGGCACTATGGACGAGGCCTTATCACGGATGGCACGGAGGATGTCTGAACTCTCGTCCTTGCCGCCGTGAAAGTCGTTACGGAGAGCCAGGCGGCTGATGCCGAGTAGGTCTGGAAACCGCCGAGACTATCCTGGTAGTTTGCTTGGTAACGAGGACCAAGGCGGAAGTGCACAGCAATAAAGTCGTCGCTGAGTGTTTCTTCGAAGAAGTGGGCCGAGGCCAGCGACCACCTGGAGTCCGAGCCGACCTGCGCAGACAAATCCTTGGGCGTTCCGAGGAAGGCCTGGATGGGGATGGGTTTGCCGCGGTTGGTGCTGGCAAAAGAGACGAAGCTCTCGGCACCGCCGCCAGGTACTATAGGCGGCGGGACGGGGTAGGCGGCCTTGACCTGCTCCACGAATTCGCCGTTGATATAAAGGGAGGCGCGCGTCTTGCCACGGCGGTGTACGAGAGCAACATGGTACCACTGCTTCTCGCTGAAACTCACAGATCTAAAGCGGACACTAGGCCGGGATGACGTGACTGAGGTTTGGAGAATGAAGTTGCGGGTTTCGCGCTCAAGATAAAGAAGGAGAAAACAGGTTTGCGAAACGTCGAAGACACCGAAGATTGTAGTGTGTGCTTTTGGGTCGAATGTGTCGACTCGCATCCAGCATGCAAAGGTATAGCATTGCCGGTCATGGGAGGGAACGAGCGTCCAAGGTTGGGCAGCTCGATCGATGAGTGGCCACAATGGGACAGATCGAATTGGACAAAGGGAGGGCCAGTGTATTTCGACGCCATCTCGAGGCAGAAGACGGACGCAGCCGGGTCGGAGCTCGAGAGCAAAAATTGGGCGTCGGACAGCTGGTTGACGCCAAGGTACATCAGCGAGCGGCAGATGGGGAGTATCCGCTCACGCTCTTCGCCGCTGAGAGGTGACGGTACTGCAAAATAAAGCCGGAGGAAGCGGATAGAATGCCAGTGTTATGTAGAGCTGACAGGTTGAAGAGCGATATGCGAAGCAGCGCCGTTACGGTATCGAGAACCAGGAGAGAGACCGGGTCTGTGTCGGCGCCCTGACTCCGCGGGATGCACTCCCAGAATCCAATGACTGTGCGCATCACCTCGGCGTTTTGTAGCTCAGTCTTGGGTCCGATGATGTCACTGAGCCTCTTTTCATTTGCGCACCGTCGAACGTAGCCCCAAGCTCGGAGTCTTCTGTCGCATCTTCCTTGGTGACGTGCTCAAAGCTCCCATCCGTCGAAGTCGGCCGGTCGGTGTCCCCGGAATCAGCGCCTGCTTTACTCTCGCCTGGTGTGTCGTCGCTTCTTCTCGTTCTAGACACTCCATCGCCCTTCTTTGTATCCTGTTGTTTGCTGTCTGTTTTGCTCGTAGTTGTAGGGCCTTTCGAAGAGTCCGTAACCGAAGCCGCTGCCACCTGTTGAAAAAGCTCGTCCATCGCTGGTCGTCGAGCGCAAAGGAGAGAAGCTTGCCAAACAGCTGGCAGTTGCCCCACAGGTCCGACTCGCTCACGCCAAGCCCGATGCTGGCAATGACCTGTTCCAGAGCCTCCCAGCCCCGCCCTCGACACGATGACGGAAGTAGCGGCGGTTGCCGTGGTGGCCTCGGAAGGCGGCAGACAGGACGGCCAGCGTCACATGCAGCAGCTCAAAGAGGGTGCGTTTCTCGGTTCGCTACGCACCTGAGGGTTGTAGAAGCCGGAGAAGGACCGTAGGACGCTCAGCTGCAGCTGGAAGCCGTGCATGTGTCGAAAGTCATCCTGTGCGTTGTTGGGCTGTTGGGTAGCGGTGAGGTACTGGTGGATCTGGCGGGCGTACTTGAGCAAGGCCTGGATGTCGGGATAGCCGCCAACGGTTCGTCTGCGCGCCGGTGTCTTCGAGGGCTGGTCGGTCGGTAGCAGTTGTTGGCGTGCCGGAGAGGAGGACGGCGGCGAGATTGCAGCCTGGACGCCATGCAGCAGGCTCTGGAGAACCTCGGCCGCCTTGCTCGTCGCCAGCTGGCTTGAAGCTGAGGTCGACGACCGATACCGGCTCGGCCGTGTTGCCATGGTTGTGGAAACGACGGCGTTCCCTCTGTAGCTTTAGCTAGCTAGCTGTCTTACGAGCAGCTTTTCGTCTCGTCTGTCCGATCGTGTTGTCTGTGGTCACGTTCCAGAGCTTGTTTCAATCTCGTGCGTCTCACACCTTGTCTTGCTGGCTGCTGCTGGCGTTTTTGGCACCTCTGGTGCTCGCCCGACCGTCCGTTCTAGCACCGCCCCTCATGCTTTTGTGTCCGTATCGCCTGTGGGCAGCGCACGAAACCGCCCAGTAGGTTTGTGTCGGGTTGAGACGCGCTCGTAGCGCGAAACAGCTCGTCCTGAAGCTGTCGGTGAGCTCGATCTGTTTTTGGCTGTATTTGCGGCCGAGAGATAAGACGGGTCAGACAACGGTGCGCGCCTCGTTCGGGTGGCTTGCGTGTGATAACGAGACAAAGGGGGTCTGGCCAGTGTCGAGCAGAGATGAGGAGTGCAACAGTCTGCCAAAGTGGGAGGTCGGTCGTTTCGGCACACGACCAGGGCTGTGTTTTTGTTTCGAGAGGGCCTGATGGAAATGTGGTGCTGAGTGCATGCCAATGTACTTTGTACCGTCCTTGAGAACGATGTCCCCACTGGGCCAATCCGCCCAGACGCTCTTGCCTCAGCACTATTTACAGACGCCTATGTGGGTAAAAGATACAAGGGAGGGCGGCAGGAGCTATCAGGTCCTTGCTTGTACGGGGCGCAGCAGGTAGCAGGATCACCTGACGCTGTTTGGACGTTGGAGAGGAAGAAGAGACCTGGAAACTCTACTGAGTAGAACAAGAGGCAAGAACAAGCTTCGTGGCGCTTCCATTTGAGGAAAGTGCAGCCTCATGGGCTTGATCTCGAGATAGCTGCGAGATTCGTTGTGCTGTTGCAAAGCATAAAGTCGATGTCGCCGCTCATTTCTTCTCCAACATTGAGTAGTCAAGTCCGGTTTACCTATCATGCAGCCTGGCTTGCCTGGTTACGCTATGCAAGAGACGCGCAAATCAGTGCGTGTCGTGCTCAATGCAGGAAACTTCCATGCAAAAGGACTGACAAACAATCTCGTTGCAGTTATAAAAGCATCCTATCGACGAGAGTTCCTCTCATTGTTGAAATAGCTCCTGTCTTGCGCCATGCAGCTACTTCGAGGTAGGACTAGCCAGAGATCCTCGAAACATTTATACTCCTCAGCCCACAGATGGTTTTTCGTCTCGTCCGTTTGGGGTTTCGACCCAAACGACAAGGTCTGCCAAGGATCGCCTCGACTGTTCACCAACCACAAGTCGCGCGATTACGTTGCGCGATGATGTTCGTTCGTTGAGACTCCCTTAAGGCTCGCCGGATGAAGCCTGAAAACGACGGTCTGTTGCCAGGCTCTGTCTCTAATGCTTCCAGAGTGCTCTCGGCTTCCTCGGCCGTACTTCGTGTAGTAGAGACTTTGCTCCAGTAACAAGACTTGGTGGGGGTCGGGTAAACTTGCAGCTTTTCTACTCTACAGTTTATCTTCGCATTCGTTGTATATCGAGACAGCATATCATCACATTTGTGTTGCATATCGCCTCTGAATAATGCGGGCAAGAAGTTATGAGTTTATTCAAGCGAGTCACTTAATCTATGAACTTTTGATTTTTACGTACCCTACCCAAAGTTGAGAGGAGATTGCCAATCTAGACAATGGTCTCCTTGCAGTAGATGCCGTACTTCTCCTTGAGCTCCTTGATGAGGGGGTCGTTGAGCTTGGAGTTCATGGGAGCCAGGACACCCTTCTCGGAGATGGTGCCGTTCAGGACCTGCTGAACAGCAACGGCGCAGGGAACACCGACCAGCTTGGCCATGGCGGAGTAGCCGTTGGGCTCGGTGCTGCCGTACTCGCAGAGAGTCGAGAGTCTGGTCTGCTTGGTGCCGTCGGCAAGCTCGACCTCGAACTTGTGCTGCAGCCTGGGAGTGGGTTAGCACAATGTCACAATGAGAACAGATACGAATGAGAAGCTGAAGATCACTTACATGACGAGATCGCGCTCGCCCTCAGCGTACTGCATCTTCTTCTCCAGGGTGGCGCAGAGGGTGTCAAGGGGTTGCCGCGGGGGATGGTCTAGACGGGGTGTTAGAGTGTGCAACAGAGACGCAACAGAGACGCAACAGAGACACAGCAGGCGATGGGTAAACAACACAAAAGGCGACGCACCTTCTCGTCCGAGAACAGACCGATCCACTTAAGGCCAGCCAGGACGTGGCTCTTCTGCTCGTCATCGGCAAAGTTGGTCTTGGAGACGATGGCAGCAACGAGGTCCTCCTCATTGGTGGACTTGGCGCCCAGGATCTTCTGGGTAGCCTCCTTCCACGGGATGGCCTCCTTCCAGTAGCTGTCCTCCTCGTCCTTGAGGAAGTTGATGTCGACGAGAACCTTGACGAACTCGGGGAAGCCAGCGTATCTCAGAGTGCCGCTGTTGGGGGAGGGGGGTTAGCTGGTGAATGTTATCTTGGGGAGCAGGCGGCTCATTGTTGGCATACCGGATGACGGTCTGGGCCTCGGGATGTTGTAGCGCTCCTTGTAGCCAGTCGAGTCTCTGTTGGGGTAGGCAACGAAGGCGAAGCCGGGGTAGATGTGGTACGGCTTGGCAATGGCCATCAGATCTGTCGACTACTGTTAGTGGGCTGATGAAACAGTATCTCATGTCATGAAAGATTCGTACCAGGGCCATCGACGTTAACGACCTTGCCGTCCTTGTAGAAGCTAGCGGCGTTTCTGAGAGCCAGAAGGACACCACGGGGCGACCAGGAGAACTTGTAGCCCAGCGGGTTGCCGGAGTCCTCGGGGGCGGGGAGACCACCGCAGTACGACAGGAACGAGGTGATCTTGCCGCCGGCCTTGTGGACCTCATCGATGGTCTTGACGGCGTCTGGGAGTCAACGTTAGTCGTAAATTTGACTGCAGTGGGTGTTACTGATCGAGTTCAAAGTCTTACACAGGTGGTCGATACCAGGGTCTGCAACATCAATTGGTTAGCGGATCATCTCAGCAGAACCGGAAACTCCTCCTCTTCAGGTAGAACGCACCCAGGCCGATCTCGTTCATGACGGTAATGCCAGCATCCTTGCACTGCTGGTCGAGCTCAAGCATGGCGGGCGAGACGTAGCTGGTCGTGACGACGTGCTTCTTCTGGCGGATGGCCGACTTGATGACGGTGGCGTGGAAGGTGTAGGGGATCAGGGAGATGACCAGGTCGTGCTTGGCAACCTCGGCGTCGAGGGCAGCGTCGTTGGTCACATCGAGGGAGATGGGCACGGCGTTTCTGGATGCCGGCGGACAGGCCCTTGGCGGATTCGAGCGTGCGGCAGGCTGAATAGATAGTGTGAGAATATGGCCAACGGGGTCGAAAGGTCAGGAGCAGAGAACATTCATACCGACGGACACGGTGACACCGGACTGGGCGAGAATCTCAAGAGTGGGCTTCGTGACGAAGCCAGCACCCAGCATGAGAACCCTAGAGGCAAAAGAGAGGTTTTGTGAGCTAAAGAGCTTGACATGGAGGGTTTTGTGGGAGCCAGCCGTTTGTCACGTACTTCTGGGAAGACATTGTGGCTGTAGATTGGGTGAAATGGGCGTGGTAGAATCGAATTGGTTGTTGAAAGATCTTGGTGACTGTCCGATATCGACCAAACATTGAAGAAAAAAATTATCTACAGAACACGGCAGTAGCACGTCACGATTTGCGCGACTATCCCTGGCGCCGAATACAGAGCCGGTTACAGGCGCTGGTGCTTCAAAATTCTCGAGTCATTGGAGGGTTCAGCGGACTTGGAGGGAAGTGGCGGCCGACAACGGACCGCTAAGAGAGCGACGGCGATGAGCGTGATATGTCACGTGCATCCTGTCTAGAATGCTGTAAACCAGCTGTGCTGGAATGTGTTTGGCCACTCCTGCCCAGCTTGGGCCGTTTCCGGGGTTAGTATGTTCGGCTAGCGACGGCCGAGGCAGTGCCTTACTGACAGCGGCCGCACTTCATATCTGCTTTGCGCAGATCACTGACAGGATACGGTACGAAGTACGAAACGGTTCTAGTTGTGCGTGATAGGAGCTGGAAAGGTAGAAGGTTCAAGGGAGAGATCGAAATGTACTCGTAGCAGAGTTACGACGTGCACCGTATGCCTTGTTCCTGAGGCAGTCACGAAACCCCAACCGAATCGGTGGCAGACCTGTACCGAAACAAGGCTTTGGCCACTTGATCGTACGCCGTAGGCAACAAGCTGATGCGTCCTGCCTCGCCAGCCTCTTGTCTTTTGGTGGCGTTCAAAGGTTCTTTTATCGCGTGCCTTGTTTCTCGTCAGGTCGAATTGCTCGCCCATTTCCCCTGTCTCTGGCCGGCCCAGCATGCCAAAGGCCGATGGGACCGTTATGACGCCGACAACTATCTTGTCCACGCACCGCCGCTCTCCTCGCTGACTCCATTGTCGCCCATTCCAGCTGGGTTATCTCCTCGTATCGCCCTGCTACCTCGCGACCCACCATGCTACACTTAAACGTGCATGTGGGCGCCCTTTCCGAGCGGGGGAAGCTGTCCACATCAGGCAGAGACAGCTGTTCTGGCCAGGGCCGCTCGCTGTGACTGGTCACTCTTCCTCGTATTTGCGAGGACGAAGTACTCGGTAGAGGGAGCTCAACAAGGTCGATCTCTCGCCCTATCCGCATCCCACTTTCGTAGGCATTCGGGGTGCTTTATCGCAATGCTGGACTTTGCTCATTGGCAAGATTACGGGCGTCACGCTTAGTACTGCGGTTCCCATCGTTCGATGTTTATCGCACATTGTTAGTGAGTTAAGATAAGATACGACGGCTACGTACGAGTATTCGTAGCTTTATCAGTACCGCCTTGCCTCAGGACAAGCGGGTTGACGCTCTGCAATCCAGGACTCAGCAACGAAGTAAGACGCCCAGAGTAACGCCCTCTGTGGCTCGCCTCCTTCGAGCTCCCAAGGCGGCAGTTTCCCATGTGCCATGTGAGGCCAGCGAGGTGTCTGGCCATACTGAGCACTGTATGGAGCCGCTCCGGCCCTGAAGCCAGCCGGAACAGTAGGCCCTATCAACTAGACTAGGGGATCAGCCTGGGGAGAAAGGGACATGCGTCTGTCTCACCCGTAGCTGTGGACCCAGGTGCCCCATAAATTGCCCAGTGCGGAGAGCTCAGCAGGGCGGTCTGAGCGATAGGACGCGCTGCCCCGAGAAGACGTCATCCGGTTGGCAGAGTCTCGGGTGACCTTGAGATGGCACCTATCTCACAGCGAGGTCGACGCCCGCTCCCATTGACAGTACTCAGCAGAAGTCGCTGAAGCGAGAAGAAGCAGCTTTCCAAATATCCGCTCGATTTCCAGGCCTTTTGATGCATTGGTTGATGCCGTCCTTTGGGTCCTGGCCAGCTTCTCTTCAAGGCCGCCACTAGAGACTGGTGTGCCATGCGTCACACCAGACAGAAAGGGGAAGCTGCGACCCAGCGCACCGTGCGAATCCTTATCGCATTGCCGAGGAAACCCTCCTCCTCGCCCCAGTCCGCCTATTGGCCAAAACGCAACGCTAGTCCAGTTTCGGACAATCATCTACCCTCTGATCAGACCCCCAACGCGTCCTGTGTCACGCTGATGGATGAGGCAACAGCGGCCGCCGAATGCGCAACAGGTAGTGTCTCGAGCTCTCTACGCTGTGGCCTGTGTGGCCCGCAATACTTGCTCGTTTGCTAGCGGTTACTCACTCCCTCTCTGCTGGCCGCTCCCATCCACCCATCCACACATCTTTCCCTCACCACTTCTGCGCCCTTTCCTTTATCTACGCCACTCCGACACTCCTCTCCATCTCCTTCCCTCTTCTTCCTCTCTCTCTTCTTCCTTCTTGTCTTTCTTCTCACCCCCATCATCACCACCCATCCCCGTATTCTTTTCGGGGTCCATCACATCTCGTCGTTTTTCTGTCATTTCGTGTTTCGTCTTCTCTGCACCAGTATCTGTTTCTCGCCTCTCTCTGCGAGGTAAACAGAATTACGACATCGCTTTCTGACTCTCTCCCTCACCTACGTCCATTCTCATTCCATCACCATGAAGGGCTTGATTGCTCTTTCACTGGCGGCTGTCGCCTCGGCGGCGCCTGCCTTCAACACGGAGACCATCCACGGCGATGCTGCTCCTATCCTGTCGTCTGCGAACGCTGAGGAGGTGCCTGGCGCATACATCATCAAGTTCAAGGACCACGTCAACGACAAGGCCGCCGAGGACCACCACTCGTGGGTCAAGGCCATCCATGAAACCTGGGTGAAGAACGTTCCCTGAGAACAAGGACGAGCGCATCCTGGAGCTGCGCAAGCGCGGCTTTGGCTCGTCGCTCTCCGACGAGGTCTTCCGCGGCATCAAGCACACCTACAAGATCGGCAGTGGCTTTGTCGGCTACGCTGGCCACTTTGATGACTCTGTCATCGAGCAGGTCCGCCGGCATCCCGACGTAAGTCTTTTTCGATCCCCCATTTCCATTTCCGCTTCCCATTTTCCATTTCCCATTTGCCATTTGCCATTTGCCATTTCCCATTTCCCGCTTCGCATCCGCCATCGATAAAGCTGCAGCTTGCCGCTTATGGGCATGCACCGCCTCCTTCGCTCCGGTCATCTTATCGCCGAAGGCAGGTGATCACGCGATGCGTCATCGTGCACTGTATTCGGCTACAATCTGCACTGTACTGGCCCTGAACTTGACTAACACGCCATTCTCCACATAGGTTGAGTACATCCACCGCGATACTCTTGTCCACACAATGAAGTACCAGGAGATTGAGGTCACCACGTCTGGCTGCTCTCCAGACCGAGAAGGGCGCTCCTTGGGTCTGGCCCGTGTCTCCCACCGCAAGTCGCTGAACTTTGGTACCTTCAACAAGTACCTGTACGCCGAGGAGGGCGGCGAGGGTGTTGATGCCTACGTTATTGACACCGGCACCAACATCAAGCACGTCGACTTTGACGGCCGTGCGCACTTGGGGCAAGACCATCCCCAGGGTGATGCGGATATCGACGGCAATGGCCCACCGGTACTCACTGCTCTGGCACCATTGCCGGCAAGAATACGGTGTTGCCAAGAAAGGCCAATGTCTACGCCGTCAAGGTGCTGAGGTCTAACGGCTCTGGCACCATGTCCGACGTCATTGCGGGTCGAGTTCGTGCTCAAGCCGCCACATTGAGCAGGTTGCTGCTGCCAAGAAGGGCAAGCGCAAGGGCTTCAAGGGCTCCGTTGCCAACATGTCTCTGGGCGGTGGCAAGACCATCCCCTTTGATGCCGCCGTCAACGCTGCGTCAACGCTGGTCTGCACTTTGCTGTTGCCGCCGGCAACGACAACGCTGATGCCTGCAACTACTCTCCCGCTGCTGCTGCCAACGCCGTCCACCGTCGGTGCCTCGGCCATTGATGACAGCCGTGCCTACTTCTCCAACTACGGCAAGTGCACCTGACGTCTTTGCCCCTGGCCTGAACATCCAGTCCACCTGGATCGGCAGCAACACTGCTAATCAACACCATCTCGGGTACCTCGATGGCCTCGCCCCACGTCTGCGGTCTCCTGGCCTACTACCTGTCTCTGCAGCCTGATACCGACTCGGAGTACTCGGTTTCTCCCATTACCCCTGCCAAGCTCAAGTCAACCTGCTTGCTGTTTCCACTGTCGGCACCCTGAGCGACATCCCCGCTGACATCCCCCAACCTGCTCATCTGGAACGGTGGCGGATGCAGCAACTACACTGCCATTGTCGAGGAGGGTCTTTACGATGCTTCCGCCGACAAGGCCGCCGAGAAGTCTGCCTCGGCCGTCGTCCTCGACTCGGTCACTGAGCTTGAGAAGGCCATTGAGTCTGACCTCGAGATCGTCTCCGGCAAGGTTGTGGGCAGCGCCTCGGCTTTTGGCCGCAAGGCTTACAAGTTCTCGGAGAAGATCCCACGAGCTGGTCGACGAGGAGCTCAAGGAGTTCTTTGAGGAGCTGAAGCTGTAAATCGTTTACATCTGATGTCTTCTCGTCGTGCTAAGCTCGGTGGCAACCGGGTGACCCTGGCTTTCCGAGCCTTGTGGGGGCACATACGTTTCTTATGTCCTTTTCCTTTATTCATGTTTCTGTAGTAGTCTGGGACTTTGTATTTCTGTTTAGGGTTATCTGTTAACTTACGCTATGCTTCATATTTCTGGATTTTCTTGGGGGTTTACAATTGAACCACTGTTATTCCACATTTGTTCCACGACGTCCTCGTGCATACACGAATCCGTAGCATCGCTCATCTTCGAAGCTGTGATTCTGCACTCCGTACGCTACTTTCAGGAGTTCATACCAAGAAATACAACCTCTGGCTGCTCAATGTTGCGTTGTGTTGCCATCACATTTGTACGTGCCCCGTCTCTTGCCGTGATTGAGTTATGTGCTATTGCCTTTTAAGTCGTAAGCCATGTGCTCGCGTTCCTTCCACATTCGTCTCATGTTTGCCAGCACCCTCCTTCCTTCTTGGCCCGACGCCCCTTTTCTTGCATCTAGTTCACTTTGTTTACTTTCTGTCAACAGAACCATATATGCTTCATATCCTTCGCAGTCCCGTCTGCATACGCCATTAGCTATCGACATCACCACCGACATCACCATCGCATTTTTTTGCTTCTCTTTCAAACTCTTAACTGTCAAGCCTCACTTTTTGCGCCATTACGTCCCATTTCACAGACTGCCCATATCGGTAAACCAGTAATAGGCTCACCACATTTCGACGGCAACCTCAATGTCAATATGAAAGGGCCAAGACATGACGGTCTCGGCCATGGCCGATCGGGTGCCCGGGGTGTCCATCTCCAACACATCGACGCTACTGATGCTACGAGGGATGCACACATTGCTGCTAGCAAGGCATTTGTTCACAATCAAGAAAAGCGTTGCCCCGAAGCAGCGCAGACCTTGTTTCCGGATCCTTTGGTCGGCACACTGGCACGTATTGCGCACCATGGCAGTGCCAAGAACGACGCAGACCTGCGGCCATCACAAACCAGCATCCGGCCGCAAACCGGCAGCATTCGCTTTGTTCAAGCTGGAGGCCAGACCATCAGCTTTGCACGGCTGGAGGCAACTCGAGCCAACACTCGTTCAACACCAGGACTCTACCAAACACCACTCAAGAATGTGACATCCTTTGGTATCCACCCTTCTTTGCGATGCCCTGCAGCCAGCGAGAGCAACTACTCCCAATACACGTCTTCTTTACCCAGCACTCCTAGAAGCAAACAGTATACCAACAGAACCTGGTCATCCTCGCAGGCCAGAAACAAAGAAAACTTTGGGGATGCAGCAGCTAGCACGGCCATGGCACGAAACACGATCCACCATGGCACTGCTCCGCGCCGCACGATCATGAGTCAAAGATACTGGCCGCGTCCGCAGTCCAGGGGCAGCATGCGCAACAAGGCAATCCCAACGCCTTCATCTAGAAGCAGATCTTTGCGAACAGTGACAGAAGCGGCCAGCCCTGCGGCACATACCTTTGGCCAACCGCCCTGTTTTCAGGACACGGTTCCAAAGTTGGGGCTTGCCTGTGAGTACAACCGACAGGCATCGGATGCGTACGGCGCAACTCGGAGGCAACCGCCTTTTGCACCGCCTCTGCACCAGAGTGCCTACCATGGTGAGCGCCTCCAGAATGACACCGGCCACGCCCATCACCCGATTACAGACAATACTGTGGCGGCAGCCGCCCATACACCGTCTCCGACAATATCAAAAAGCTTTCTGCGGACACACCGGAAGCGCAACTATTCCTTCTCAAGCAATGACGACGACAGATTTACAGTAGCCCCCGCGAACATGAACCCATCTCACAAGCGCCTCTCTTTACGCGCACCGCGCAATGACGAGCCGGGCATGCGAAAGTCACTGAGGCAGAGCCAGCCCCAGACACCACGGCCAAGTATACTACCGGAGCGGATGGCCGATACCCGCACCCCCGAAGGAGTGGAAGCGCTTGGTAATGAAACTGCCAATACCGGGAGCTTGCGCCGAACAGCGAGCAGAGTGTCAAAAGAGTCAAATTGAAACTGAAAAGCTTCTGGGGCCACTCTAGAAGTGATACTGGTTCAGAGCAGGTGCCTGAGCAGCATATAGAAGCTCCCCTGCCTCGTGGGGCAGTTTCCAGTGGACAAGAGTTCATATCGGAACGTGAGAGGCGGCTGTCCATATCGAATGGCTTACACACCAGCTCAGAGTACAATGAGTCCGAAACGGTTATTCATGGCGGGTACGAATACGGACCAGGCCGGCCGCACCCAGCGAAGCCAGCGGTGGGACATCGCGGTTCACGAGCTGGTCCAGCTCAGTGCGCCAGCCATCATCCACAACAAGCAATCGGCAAGTGACGACTGGATTCTCGTCGCAGCAGCTGCCTGTAATTTCCGAAAGCAGCGGCCAGGCCGAAGCTTCAACGCCCATTGCACCCTCACGTCGCGAGACGCAGAACGGCCAGCACCTTCCATTAAATCCCCAAAAATGAGCGCTGCGCCGCGGAAGTTGGCTGATCGAGATGCCGAGCTACTAGCATCTGGAATTCGTATGCGGCGTGCAGCACAGGTCTCTCCTAGCTCATCTTCGTCTTCGTCTTCATCGTCGCCTTCACTCGCTAGCAGTGGCCGTGGAGCTACCCCCAGGCAAGCGATTGCACCAGCTGCTCTTCGGCGTCTACAAGAACTCAGCCTGAACCTGCAAAAGGTCTGCCAGGAGGAGGGCAGAATGAACACCGCCAAGGTAGAGACAAGAAACAACGACCCGTTTTACGATGGGGGCGAGAAGGAAAATACGTTGTTCGCCTTCAAATCTACCCCAACGACTCCGGCTGACTCAGGCCTTCCAGACAACTCCAGCCCACCCCAAGTAGCTGCTGTCCAGGCCGCTTCATCACCACAGTACTTTTTTCGCGGAAAGAGTCCCTTTCAGCGTGCTCTTCGAGAGAGCATGAAAACATTTGCAGGGGAGGCAGCAGCCTTTCGAGCACAGCACCGAGACCAAGTCAACGACGGGCTTGGAGACCAGGCCAATGTCGATCTCCCCGTGCAAACGCAGGTTCACTGCGCAGGAGATAACGATGATGATGCCCCGCTTCTTCATTCTGATGGTGCAGGACAATGGTCTCGAGTACAAGCCTGGCAGGCCAGCCTGGTGCACGACAGCTCCACGAGGCCAGGTAGTGCCACTCATCACGAGGCAATGGCAAAGATTTCTCTCTGGCAAATGAGGAGCCCGACCTTTGTACCATGGTCTCGCAAGGCCTCTGTGCAACATCGACAAGCTTGGTAACGGCATTGCAAAGACGCAAGGCGCTCAGCCAGTACAGTTGGAGCGCCTGCACCGAGATACCGCTGTGTCACCCGAACAGCTGCGGGTGTGGATCAACCGAAGCATTAATGTGGAAGAGGAGGGTAGCCCCTGGTCAAAAACGGCACCCGGCCACACGCGCGAGCATGATGAGAGTATTGTTTTGGGCACGGTTCATGGCGGGGATAGATGGCAGAATAGCCGAGAGGTCAGCTTTTCGACTTTTCGAGATAATTTTTTTCATGGGATAGATTATGGTCAAACGACACTGCCAGCTTACAAGCTTTGTTAAGAAGGACAAAAACAAACTTAGATTGCTATATCCAAGGGCTAGACTACAAAGTAGAGGACGGACGGTCCCTTGGGGCATTGACTAGTGCACCATCAAGGATACAAATCCAATGATGGCCAAATACGTCACCCGCTGGTCCCACGTTTTCGCGACTTCGTATTCCGGCTCCTGCCTTGGTGATGCAAGGAAACGGAGAAGCCCAGACCGCCATTGAGTATATGTCCCGTGGAAACATTCGTACGGGACCCAGTCATACGACAGGTGCAAATGGCCTGGTCGGCAGTATAAATGGACGGAAAGCTGGCTGTAGAGAGAGGTGATTATCCTTGCAGACGAAGACATGTGCGACGTATGGGGCGACAAGGAATAACTACGGAGTGATGTACGGAATACAGTCTCACTTGGAACTCTGGATACATTCCCTTGTACAGTAGCAACAGGGTGTTCCAGAGGCCAGACACTACATCCTTGCAGCACGTATGTCCCGCACGCTGGTCGTAGGGCTGAAATGGGACGGGAGCTGGGATGTGAATGGGGGATACGGAGGAGCTGAGTTTGTGTTGTCCCTTCCGTTGGCCTGTAACTAATCAGCACGCATGAAGCTTCTAGTCTTTCCTCGTCGACTTCCCCAAGAACTCTGCCTATTCTCTCCCGTCGTAGGCTGTCGGGTGTGCCTTAAGGAAGTATGAAGGACATCAACTCACGACGCCAGTTGTTGCTCTTGGCAATCGACGCCTGTGAGGAATTGTGAGACAGCCTTGGTACTCTTTCTCATTCCCATCCCGCTTATTTGGGTCACGCCTTGTGGCGCACCGAAAAACGGCAACGTATCTACGATGTTAATAAGCAAACACCCACAACACAAGCATTGAGAGTCTCTGGACCAGATTCGGTAGCAGGATATCGCCGAGCCCGATACAGGGCAGAGTTTCTATCGCGATGGCCGTCAGATACCCCTCCATGTTTCCAGGCCAAGTGAGGCATTTCGGCTCCACAAGCAGAGCCGCTGCAGAGGCACGTCGTCATTGTGCGTTTCCGGGGGTGGAAGCCGCCACGCTGGTCCGACGATCGCCGTGGCGGGCGAGAGGAGCATCGTCGCGAAGCCGGGACGGTAACGATTGCTCTGAGTTTATTGCAGCAAAGGCCGGGGGTGTCCTCGTCACTTTCCGGGCCTGCCGGTGGTGCTCGGTGCTCTTTCCCGGCCTGGCAGCTCCTCAGTCGGCATCGCGTGGTTCCGTTTGTTTGGCGCTCTTGGCGCTCTTTCCGTCTCTGTTGTTCTAGGTCGTCATTACGAGCGTCCGGTCGCTGCACTTGTCGTCAAGGGATGTCGTCCGCGCCTAAAAGATGCTGACATGGGATTGCCTGAGCACTTGTTATTTGCAGCCACTGTCTCTTTTCACGCCCGTGCCCAGGGGACGTCTTGCTGGGACGTCGATCTGGGGAGCCGACAGGGCGTGTGGTTCACCGGACATGCAGCCGTTGGCTCTTTCCTTGCTCGTCGTCGCGCTAGCTGGGAAGAAGGGCGCTATCGTAGGTGCCTGTACTTCGTATTGGAGGAAGGATACACGTGTACCCCTGTATCTTCCAAGACAGATTGTGTGGGTAGGACCGTGGGAGCAGCCGTATTTGGTCGTGTCGTTGAGACTTTAGGCGCTCCCAGGCCCTTGTCAGGCCTCGTGTAGCATGTACTCGTACTTTGTAGTTGCCCGATGCGCTACCACGACGCTGTAGCACCCCACGCTGCTTGTTTGCTCCTTCCTCAACGCGGCCCCTGCCCACTGCGGCGGGCGCGCTTTCGCCTTTCTTTGCCCCTGCTCACTTTTTCCCCGTCATATCTGCCTTGACTCTCTCCGACCCCTTTTCTAAGCAACCAACGTCGAGCTCGACATGCGACGACAACCGGACCTCAACGTTTCCCGTTGACCCTTTCTTACTCTTCCAGCACTTGCATCTTCATAGTTCATGGCATTCGGCCTCTCGCACCGCCTCTCCCGCCCACAGCTCCGCGTACCAGCCAAGTCCACCCGTGCCCTGGCTGCATCGTCTACATCGTCTCCCGACTCTTCAAGCTTTCCTCGCCATTGTCTTCGTGGCCAGTTCTCTGTGACACCCACGACATCAATCTCTGTCGCCAGCGACCCGACCTCGATGCGTTGAGCACCAGCCCGCCTACCTGCAATTGGCTGTATCCTTGCACTGCCTTCTTGCTGTCGCAACAATCACTGCCTTGGCGGCCTTACTTTCTGGCAAGATCTTACTCGACTCCGACCTTGTTTTCTGACCCGCTTCTGGTTTATGCCCTCAATTGTCCGACGCGGCCGCTTATTCTCTCGCCCTCTTTAATATCCTCGAGCTACCGAGCCTGCTCTCATTCCTTATCTACGCACTCGCCGTGTTGCTGATCTGCGGTGTTTTAACGGGACACTTTTACGCGTCCGGTTCCCTGCTGCTGCGGCCGTCGCCGTGAGCTTCAATCAGACCGACAGAACGACAGAACGAAAGAACGACCACTCCACCCGGACTTTCCCAGAGCATTAGCCGACGCTTCCCTTGAACCTGCCACCATGCACGCCATTGCGCAAAAGTGCGGCCAAAGCACCAGGTCCTGGTGCTCAAGTGCTACCCGCGTACGACCAAAGGCACCATCGATGTCAAGCCCAACTCGAGCGAGCTCAGCTACCTGCTCTACTACGCAACCTCCGCCGGAGTAAGATCCAAAAGGTCGTAGCTTCCTCGAGCGGAAGACCGCCAGCGATGTCTGGCGTCAGCGGATCGGCAATGTCCAAGTCACCCTAAAGATCCTCGAGGCCTTGATCGAGAAGAACCCCAAAGATCTTCCCTTGGTTGCCCCCAATGTCCTCAAGATTCTCGACGTCATTCTCCGCTCCAACGACATCACCATGGTCGAGTCGTCCATTGCGACCTTCAAGGTCTTCTGTGCCAACCACGACGCTTCCACCCTGCTTGCCGACCAGCTGTACCTCGCCCAGTTTGAGGCCGTCGTGCGCCACTATGCGTCGTTCGCCTCCACCCGCCTCTCGCCCGGTAAGAGCCGGCCCAGCAAGCCGGTGGCCATGCGATGGCGTAGCGCCGGCCTCGAGGCCATTCGTGCGGTCGCCGCCTCCGATGCACTTTCGTCCATTGCTGGTCGCCAGTACGATGTGATGGTGCCCATGATCCTCGAGAATTTGTGGACCGACAACGATGAGTGCCTCGACGTGCTCCTTGATCGTGCCGAAACCGAAGAGAAGGACGACACCGACCGCCAGCTGAAACGGCGAAACAGCGTGGCCACCGTGCGCACCGCCGACACCGCTGGCGACACCAACACCCATCGCCCTCTCTGGCACCGCCATGGACGTCGACAAGCTGGCCGAGCAGGACATTGGTGTGCTGGCCATCTTGTGCCTGAAGCAAATCTTCATCTCATCGAGCCGTTCGCTCATTCACTACGCCACCCTGGCCTTGCTGGACTTTGTCAAGGAACGTATTGAGCAGGGTGAGGCTGTTTTGCGCACAGGCTCTGGCAGTCGGGAAGGGGGCTGGTCTGTCAAGGTCTGCGGCCTTCTTTTGCGCTGGGCGCCTGTCCAGGAGCGCTACATTATCCTCATCACCGTCATGGACGCCCTGGCCCGCACGCCTCTTCTGACGAGACGCTCGATCGCCACATTGCCCTGACCACCATGGTGGGCTCCCTGCTCCGGTCCGAGGAAAGCCTGATTGGTCTCAGCGTCAATGGACGTGCTCTTGGGCTTCATCCAGCACATCAAGAAGCTCGTGCAGATGCCTGGCGACCCTGGCGCCGCTGTCGCCGTCGCCGCATCCGAGGGTCCGCTTCCCGGGCGCCCTGACCCGCGCTCGCCCACTACGTTGGCCGCCATCGCATCTGTTGCGACCGTTGCGTCAAAGCGTAAGGAGCTTTTGACGCGGTTGCAACAGTGCATCGGCGATCTCGCCACACATGTGTATTATGCCGACCAGATTGCCGACATGGTCTCGACCATCCTGTACCGCATGAAGCCGCAGCGGTCGAGCAGCGGTACTGGCAGCTCCACACCACTGGGCGAGAAGGCCGCGGACGATGGCAAGACCGACGGCGAGGTCGCGGCCACCGGCGACTCGCCGCAGAAGACCAATGCGGCACACCACCCCTTGGTAGACTCCCTCTTCTCCCTCAGCGTGGCCAAGACGGCCGTGCTGCGCTCAATCAAAGCCATTCTGTTGTGGCCAACCCCAAGACCACCTGGGTGGTAGCCAGACACTTTCTCGGAACCGTGTGCCCATGCAGGTCTGGGAGGGCACGCACTGGCTACTGCGGGATCCCGATGGCCAAGTGCGCAAGGCTTACGTCGATGCCCTCATCACATGGATGGACCGCGAGGTCTCGCACAGCGATCAGCGCGCTCGCGATACTAGCACGCTTGGGTCGTCCGTCTCTCCGCGTCCGCGTCCGGGCTCGGCCACCGCCCCAGCACAAAGAACGGCCCGGCGGCTGGCTCGAACCTGGCCAGACGCGCAGTGTCAAGTGCATCCCACCGTGGGGAGAACGGTGCGGCAAGCAGCGTACCTGCCAAGCAGCCTCCGTCCAGCCGGAACGACGCTCATTCTTCCTGTCGCTGCTCCACCTTGCCATCTACACAATGCCTGCAGTATGTCGACTATGAGACTGACATTGTTCTGCTGCCGTTGCTGCTGTCAAGCTGGTCGACAAGCTGGGTGTCAACGCCACCCGCTACGGCACTGCCATGATCTTCCAGTTGCAGGAGGCCATCCAAGACTCGAGACACCGCAAGCCAAGGTCCGCGTGGGTAGTCTGGTGCACGGCTACTCTGGACGCTGACCGAAAAGTTTGTTTCGAGACGACCATGGTCGCCACGCCATCCGCAACGAGGTCACACGACGCCGCTCCAAGCACTTTTGGTCGAGGGTGTCCACGTCCGCCCAACTCGCTCCTCGAGCTCGTCGGCACACCGGGCATGCCCGCGCCACAGGCCGCGCATGCCGTTGCACGAGATTGAGACCGAGGCTGCACCGCCGACTTTGACGATCGCTTGTCTCTGGTCGAGAACATCTGCTCGGGCTACAGGAAACCGCCGGCTCGCCGCCCCAGAGCCCTGCTAGTAGCCCTAGCAGAGGCACGGGCTCGTTCAACTTTGGCATCAGTGGCAGCGGTTCGGCTGCCGTTGCAGGCAACGCCCATGCCAGCGGCACCGCCGACTTTGACGAGGAAGTCCCCGCCTCGTACAGAAGCCAGATGCTGTCGGATTGGTCCCGGACGCTGTTGTCCAGGCCGTGCAGCAGAGCGCAGGCAGCAAGTCGTGTCGCTGAGCGGGTCGCGTACCGGTACCATGGCAACCAACTCCAATGCGGCAGCCGGCCGCACACGACTGGTGGCCAACACCTCGAGCGGCCTGGCCAAGGAGTACCTGTATGCCAACGGCAACGGCCGGCGACCTCGCCTGGCCACAGCAACAACAATCTGGCGCCTCTCGTGACGAATCTGCGCAAGACGAGCATCCACAGCGGCGTGTCGCCGTCGCCCGGTGGTAGCTTGTCGAGCCGAGGTGGGCGCGCAACGGACCGCTTTGTCACCTCTGTGGACCAGCTCAAGATGGCGCTCTCGGCGCAGCCGTGCACGCCAACCTGGGCAGCCGCCATGGCGAGGCTCGGGCAGAACGACGACGGCGACGATGACGACGACAGGTCTGACAGCTCTCACAGCATGGCCAGCTACGACATCTCAGCCTCGGAGTTCTCGTTCAGCCCGCCGCACGGTAGCAGCGTGGCCGCCGGAGGCGACCAACAGCAACAGTCACAGTCACAGCCAGGTGTCGAGGGCGTTGTGTCGTCGCCCATCAAGCCGGTGACGTCGACGTCGCCAAGCCGGAAGAGCTCGACAACCGGCGAATTCCTGGAGGCACCCAACGGCTACGGCAGCAGCGCCAACTACAGGAGTGGCGGCAGCGACCAGCAGCAACATGGCATCGATGACGAGTCGGTGCCGCCACTGCCGTCTCCAATCATCCGCGAGCAGCACCAGTTCCAGGCACAGCAGCAAGCCAATGCGGCCAAGACGGCGACGCCTCCCGCCAGGACTGGCGCTGCCGCTGCCCAGCACCAGCAGGCCACCCGGCGCAGTGTCAAGAGCCGGGGCGGCGAGAGCATGTTGTCGAGCGTCCTGGCGACGACACGGACATGCCACCACAGGATCTGACGTCGTTGCTCAAGGGCATTGACAGCGAGCCGGCGAGAATGGCCTGGGCAACCTAGCCCGGCCGCCCTACTAGACCTGTCGCTCTGGCGTTGTACTCTTTTTTCTTTTTTCTTTTTCTTCGTTCTTCATCTTGCATGTACCACGTATCCGTCTTGTTGAAACCACGCGGCTGCGTCTCTAATTTTTTGTGTTAAAACATACCTGCATTGTATATTACCAGTTGAGATCAGCACGCGCTTTCTGGGAGGCCTTTTATTTTATTCTTGGATCTTTGAAGTGTGCCCAGTTAAGTAGTACTCCACTCGATTCTGTGGCTTCCATTACCGACGGAAGCCGTATGGATGGAGATGGAGTATGTCGTATGTCGTATGCACGACGTATTGCATCGCTGTTCCGATGAGGCGTTCAGGGACGGAATCTTGGGCGACTAAAAGTGGGCACTTTGCACTACTGCACGAAGGGTCGGCCGAGTCGGCTCTAGCCCGCCAGGTCACATCGAGGAAAAATCGCCCGCAACGGTGACACACGGGACCTGAGCCAGATCCTGAAGCTCTCAACATCAAACGTCTCTGCAGGTTCGGCACCCATCAACACGAGTCAACATGCGATCTGTGGCACGAATCCGCCTTTCAGGCGCGGCTGCGTCCCCAGTGCGCAGCTCACCGGTGGCCTCGACGCCTCTGCCATGCCGTTTCCAGCACGACACAGCATGGCCGGTGACGCCTCGGCCTTGGCCTCTGCACGCCCCTCTGCCTCCTACTCGCCCCCCTCTTCGATCTCCTGCGCCCGGCCGCTACACAGCTCCGCTGCCGTCGCGGCACCTACTCCGACGCCGCCGCGCGCAGCTGACGTTGTCCCATGTACGGCCAGGGCGCGCCGCAGGCACACGCGACTGCCCAGCGGCCAAGGACGCCAAGGAGGCGTCCAAGAAGGCGTCCAAGAAGGCCACGGATCTCGTGCGCGACGTCGAGGAGCGCGCCATCCGCATCTCCCGGCGCAAGGCCCTCGCAGAAAAGACGAGCGGGCCCAGCAGCAACCGGTTCTGGAAGACGTCGAGCATCATAGACGTCGACGGCCATCTCGAGGTGCGCCTCGACGCGCGGCCGCTGCGGCACCCAGCGACCAAGAAGGTCCTGCAGATCCCCGCGCACAAGAAGCTGCTGGCGCATGCGCTGGCGATGGAGTGGGACATGCTGGCGTCGGTGCGACAGGCGACGCAGGGCCACCGCGTGCCGCTGATGTCGCTGGTGTGCGCGGCGATGGACCTGGAGGAGGAGAAGGCGGCGGCGCGGCGGCGGCGACGGCGGCCACTGGCGACGGCGCCACGCCGCTGCGCACCGCCCTGATCGAGAACCTGCTGCGCTACCTGGAGACGGACAGTCTGCTGTGCTGGGCGCCGCCAGACGAGCTGGAGAGCCTGCACGCATTGGCGGCGCGGCGGTGCGCAACGTGGCGGGCCACGGCGAGTGACGCTGCGGCGGCTGCAGGAGCGCACGGCAGGGCCCATTCTGGCCTACATGGCGGCACACGTGTGGCCCGGCGTGGTGGTGAGCCCGTCTTGGGCGGGCGGACCAGGCCAGCCTCTTGTTTCCCGAAGCCGCACCCGCCCGAGACGCGCACGGCCGTGGCAGCGTGGCTGGAGAGCCTCAACGGCTGGGACTTGGCCGGGGTGGAGCGGCGACGCTGGTCGGCAAGAGCATGGTGGTGGCATCGCGCTTTGTCGCGGGCTGGTCGCCGACGGCGGTGAGCCCGGCGCCGGCCAAGGTGAGCGGCAGCGCGCTGTCCGTGGAGGAAGCCCATGCGGCCACGAACATGGAGACGGCCTTCCAGACGGCCCAGTGGGCGAGGTGGAGGACACACACGACGTTGAGCAGGCGGACATGCGGCGGCACTTTGGCAGCGTGGTGCTGCTCGTGAGCTAGAGAGATAGGGCTGTTACATACACTGTACAAATAAAAGGCATTGGCATTGCCATACGACGTGCATCGCTCGACCAGGCTGGACGGCCTCCATGCGGGATCTGGCGTCTCGCGTGCACCCTGCCGTCGACTGCGTGGTGCAGAGTCCATGCATTCTGCCTCGGGTTCAAGTCACTAGACCCCCGCCCGTGGACTTTCTTTTGCCTGACTCTGGCGAGACACGCCATCAGCCAGCGGTACCTGGCCTGGCTTCCCCAGAGTCCCAGCATGGAATGCAAGGGCAGAGCCGCGTTTCCATTGTACATGTCCGTCGCATCTGGAGCCGCAATTCGAGACCGAGTGGCCTGGCTCGAGTGCTGGCGAGTGCTGGCGAGTGCTGGCGAGTGCCTGGCCATGGCCCGTCTCCTCTCCCCGCGTCTCCACTTCTCGATTGCGCTAGGGCTGCGGCCAGGTGGACGTGCAGAGAAGCGCACGAAGAGTGCCGCGCGACGACATGGCGTGAAGAAGGCCTGCAGCGCTGGGAAGATCATGCTGGAACATGCTGGGGCCGTGGTCACACGCGCGGCCATGTTGATCAATGGCATGGCGTTGTGTCGTCACTACGAGTACTTGGGCTCTGTCAGGCGCGCCAAAGCCGAAAGCCGATAACGACAGATGCCGGGCTGGCGTGGCCCGCGTCAGGAAGAAAGGTCTACGGCCAGCAGAACCGCACCGGCCATCCGGCCATCCGTCCATACAAAGGGCGAGGTGCAATGAGGACCGTCTCCAAGTCCCCAAACGCCCCGACGCACATCTCGCGTGGCACCTGGGGTCTGTCGCGTTTTCACCGTGTCTGAAGCTAGGATCCTGCTGCGTGCCAAAGTGGCAGGGCACACTGGGCCATTATCCTCCGTGACGGAGCACTCGGGACGATTCCTCGGGACGAATCCTCGGGACGAATCTCTTGTAGACGAATCCTCGGAGACGCTCGGGACGAAACGCACTCGTTAAAGGGAGCAAAAGCGGCCGTCCCGCATCATCATTGGATAACTCGTGTGTCGTATCGACACTGGTGTCACCTTGTCAACCAGCTACCGCATCATCTACCCAATAGCCGCTGTGGTCAGGTACACGGTCTGGCAGAGCGCCTTTCTCGTCACCCTGACGGACACTGTGGAGTAAGTACTCGTACGGCGAACGTCGTATTTCACCATGTACCTTGTGGAGTGAGCCGGATGCTGGGTCGGCAGCTTACGACCAACGCACAAAGTTTGAGTCTCACCGTCGTCCGCAGGGAGCAAACACCTCCAAGCAAGCCAAACAAGCCAACAAGCGTGAGTCCCCGCCCGAATTGCCGAGGCGCTATCCCGCTCTGGTCACCTCCAGACTTCATTTTGCCCTCTTTGCCCCCTGGACGCAGTCTACAAGCAGTCGGACTTTGTATCCTCTGAGAATGCGGAGAAAAGGCAAACAAGACCAGGTCTTTGACAGGCCTTTGTGCCCAGGAATGCAAAGCTCCTCTGCGGCGCCCGTCCGCTCAGGAGGAGCTGCGGCCGCGGCCAACACTGCCCAAGTCCTCGTGCCTCTTCCATTGTGGTCATGGCGGCCATTGCGTCGTCTCTTTTCTTCCTCTTATTTTGGAACGCTTTAGTTTCTCGCTTGTTCTCTTCCTCCCATTCCTTTGCCGTTCCCTTGACTTTTCGCCATCGTATACCCCGTCTTCTTTTCTTGCGCATCTCCCTTTCCACCACTGTGCTCCCAGCGTGCTCAGGTCGCCTCCACCGTTTGCATCCAGCGCAGATCCGTCTCGAATTCCGCCAACACAGCCGTCATGGTGTTCCATCCTCCGGCGTGGGTGCCTCGGCTGCCCATTGGTAAGACAGACAAGAGAGAGACAAAAGACAGACAAGAGAGAGAGACAAGAGGAGCGTCAGGCCTGGGACGAGCATGGACTCTAACGCCCTTTGCCAGACCCGCCCGACTCGGTGACCATCGAGCAGTTCATGACCGACGAGTCGTTTGGTCGCCGCGCCCATGCCAAGAGCCGCCACCCCTTCACCTGCGGCCTGACCGGGAAGTCGTACAGCTGGCCCGAGATGACACAGCGGGTCGACTACCTCGCACGCGCCGTCGGCAAGCGGCTCGGCTGGCAGCTGGCCGAGGGCACGCCGTGGACAAGGTCATTGCCGTCTTCTCGCCTCAACGCCGTCGACTACTTCACCGCCATGTATGCGGCGCACCGCTTCTCGGGCATCAGCACGCCCGCCAACGCCGCTTACTCGGCCATTGAGCTGCAGCACCAGCTCACCACGTCGGGCGCCTCCGCCGTCTTCACCTGCGAGGCCCTGCTCGAGACCACACTAAGGCCACCGCGCCGTCAAGATCCCCGACGACAGGGTGTACCTGATTGACGTGCCAGGCGCTCCCGATGCCGCCAAGAAGGCTGCCGCCAAGCAGCTCACCCTGGATCAGCTCGTGGCGAGGGGTCCAAGCTCCCGGCGCTGGCGCCGCTCAACTGGGTGAAGGGCCAGGGCGCACGCCAGCCGGCATTCCTCTGCTACTCCAGCGGCACTTCTGGACTTCCGGTACGTGTCGACGCTGCCCCTTTTGTCGTTGTCTTTGTCTTGTCTTTGTCTTTGTCTTTGTCTTGTCTTTGTCTTTGTCTTGTCTTTGTCTTGTCTTTGTCTTTGTCTTCGTCTCTCGTTTTGCTTCTGTTGTTTCCACTTTGTTTCTGACAGTCCATCACAGAAAGCCGTCATGATCTCGCACCGCAACGTCATCTCCACATCCTCCAGATCTCAACGTACGAGTCGTCGCCCACGCGCGCCGGCATCGATACGCAGTCGAGATCGGCCTGCTACCTTTAGCCATATCTACGGCTTGGTGGTCATCGCCCACGCAGGTTCCTTCCGTGGTGATCAGATTATTGTGCTCCACCAGCGAGCTCGAAACCTTTTTGGCCGCCATCCAAAAGTACCGCATCCAGCAACTTCGCATTGTGAGTTGGACCATCGCGGGTCGAGCTCGCGTATCCGCCGGACATGTTGGCCCACCGTGTGCTGACATGGTGCTCTTCCTTTCTGTTTAGGTCCCCCCATTGTGATCCGCCTGTTGCGGACTCAGGCGGTTTGCTCCAAGTACGATCTGAGCTCCGTCCGCTTCATGTACACGGGCGCGGCGCGCCGACCGGCGAGGAGACCATCAACGATCTTCGGGCCATCTACCCCAAATGGATCATCGGCCAGGGGTACGGCATGACGGAGACATCAACCGTCGTGTGCTCCACCAGCGAGCTCGACACGTACGACGCGGTCGTCGGGTTCCCTCCTCCGAGTGTCAAGGCCAAGATTGTCGGCATGGACGGCAACGAGGTCACGCAGTACGACACGCCCGGCGAGCTTCTTGTGCAGTCGCCGTCCGTCGTTCTCGGCTACCTCAACAACGAAAAGGCCACCAACGAGACGTTTGTCTTTCACGAAGACGGCCGCTGGATCCGGACCGGCGACGAGGTCATTGTCACGCTGTCTCCCGGTGGCAATGAGCACTTTGTCATTGTCGACCGCATCAAGGAGCTGATCAAGGTCAAGGGCCACCAGGTGGCGCCTGCTGAGCTGGAGGCCCACCTGCTTACGCACCCGGCAGTGTCCGACACGGCCGTCATCCAGGTGCCCGACGACAATGCCGGCGAGGTGCCCAAGGCCTTTGTGGTCCGCTCTGCCGCATACGCGTCGAAACCCGCGGCAGAGGTCGCTCGCGACATTGCAAAACACGTCGAGGACCACAAGGCTTCGTACAAGTGGCTCAAGGGCGGTGTCGAGTTTATCGACATCATTCCAAGAGCCCAAGTGGAAAGATTCTGCGACGCCTGTTGCGCGACCAAGAGAAGGCCAAGGCACGGAAGGCCGGCCCAAGCTGTAAGGTGGCAACATGGCTATGGCAGGATGGACAGAAACGGTCTGCTGTTGATTTTCCAGGGGCGGCTGTAAACAAGTAGATCAACGAGAGGGTGTCCGTGTCTACCAGAGCATTTGAATTCAACCCTTTCTAGCCTGTCTGGACGTGTCGTGCATGCTGCCTGCATGGTGCGCAGCACCTCATGAGAGAGACGCGTCGTGAACGATGCCGCTGGAGAGATACGCCACACAGGTCTTGCGTTGCCTGTAGGCTAATGTCCCGCCTGTCACTCCTCAAGACGGTGACGACCCACAAACGATGCGTCCGCAGGGCTGGTAGCCCCACCCTCTGGGCCTCCCCATGCATCCACCAGGTCGACGGGGAGACGCGTGAAGCACACGTGAAGACTGCAGTAGTAGTCCAGTAGCGTCTTGTACCGGGGCTCCATGCACTGTGCCCGAGCCAGCTCGTCGCAGCAGAGCCGGAACACGTCAGGGCGGCCGACATGGCGGCCTTGCTGGAGAGCGCGAGGGCGAGTCGGTACGTGACGCTGTAGTCGATGACGTGCGGCCGCAAAGGCTCGTGTCCATCGTCGGCCGTGGCAGTCGTATTTGTGTTTGCCGTGTTTGCCGTGTTTGCCGTGTTTGCCGTGTTCGCCGTGTTCGCCGTGTTCGCCGTGTTTGCCCCTTCTTCGGGCCGTCGCGTAATGGTGCTGTTGAGCACAAAAACGAGCGGCTGCTCTGGCTCTGCCAATGTAGAGCCGCTTGCCGCCGGTCTCGTAGCGGCCAATGCCGCAATCGACGCATCAGCTGCCCGTACACTTCATACAGCCGTCCGCCGCTGCTCTGCAAGCGCATCCACTTGAAATGGTGGTCCATTTCGGTCAAGATGACAACGCTGGGAGGTCCCGTCGGTTCGGCCGTGTCTCGCGCCGGGGCTTGCCGCTCGGCCCCGTCCTGTTGGCGGCTGGCAGTTGACCAGAGCCGCTGGAAGGGCACGCCTGCCTCCAACTCGTCGAGCACAGCTTGGAGGTCATTGTGTCCGTAGAACGCGGGAGATGAAGATTCTGCCGAGAATCGACGCCTTGGAGGCGGGCGTCTCCTTTTGCGTCTCCTTTTGCGTCTCCTTTTGCGCCTCCTTTGGCTTCGCCGTTTCGATCCGCGCCGTCGTCGCCCGCCCGCTGCTTCTGCCTGCAGTCGCTTGCAGTGCGCCCTTTAACACCCCCTTGAGGACGCGAATCACATGGGCCACGGGGAGCGTGGTGATTAGCCGTGCCGTCGCAGACGCGTTGTGGTGCAGGTGCCGCACCGCTACCTGAAGAGACATCTGCGAGAGTGTTAAAAGGATGCCGCGTGCAAAGGACCACCTCCCAAAGCAAAGCGCAGGTGTCACGGCCGCCTACCACAATGCCAACATCGCCCTCGGCACTGAGGCCGACCAGGCCGCCAGCCAGCCCACCATGGGCTCCGCCTCTAAAGATGCGCGCATCAAGCTCGGGGCAGCCACTCGTGCCGGGCTCGGCTCTGGTGGCGGCCCCCGCACTTTGAGGCTCCTTTGCTGCCGGCTGCCACGGCTGGTCGAGGTCCTGTTTCGGCATGGCAGCAAGGCGCTCGCCGCTTCGCCGGCCGAGCCCGTTAGCCTGGGCCATTGTCGCGGCTGGGCCGGAGTGGGAGGAAGCGCGTTCAGCTCGTGTCGGCGCTGACCATGTAGGGTATCTCCTATACTGCTCCCTCTCTGCTCAGTCCCAGGTCATGGCCAAAGGGTCGGCTTCTCGCGCTGCTAGGGGACACAATCGGCTTCGTTGCTTTTTGATGGTGCCTTGCTGCCAGTTTGCGGGACGCGATCAGGTACAAAGGGGCATTGATCATTTGCTATGCGATAGAGCAAGGTCGCTGCTACGTCTGCGTTTAGTGGGCATCGCTATGCTAGCGCCTGACATCCAGAGTTAGTGGTCTGACCTCATGACCCAAAAGCCTCTCGACCTTTCGCCGCCTCACATGCACTCAGGCAAATCATCGGTGTACGGAGCGATTGCAACTACAATCACGGCAAAGGCACGAGTCACAGACGTACTTTGTTTTCCATACATTTCAGATTCATCACTATATGGATTATGAAAAAGACTGTTCAAAGGTCTGGAAGGAGTGTCGAGAGCGAAACCAAAACAAAGCAAAAAAGGAACTGAGAGAGAGCAAAAAGATAATCGAAAGGAGTGTGTTGAAGGAGACAGAACGCTAGGTTTCCGCCCAGATACTGCTTTTTTGCATCCACCAAGCAGAAGTTTGCCCTCAGATCCAACAAACAATGGCGAGATATGGCAGGCATAGGCAAGACCATCAAAGAGTAGAAACGAGTCCACGCATCGCCAATGTGTACTACGGTCTGATGTGTGTGCATTTTAAGCCTTTTCGCTCGGGTATGTTCTGGGGGGTTCCTTGTTCAAGTACACTCCCCCTCTTCTGGCCTCTTGTCCTCCTTGGGCGGAGACCCTCTGGGTAGGCCACCCAAACTGAGCCGCTTATCAGTCGTTTTCCTTGGTCGTCGGGTTGCCACTTGCTTCACTCCCGCTACACTCGGACGTCCGGCAACTGCTCCGCCTGGTAGCCCTCGCAATGAGCCGATCTCTCTAAGAGTCTTTGATAATCGGAGGCGGGGAGGTGGTGCCGGCCGACGGCCACCCTTCAAACTCTTTACCCGGGCAAGGAGGCTCGTGGGCTTCTGTTGGGACTCGTCACCGGCACTGGAGATCACCGTCGTAGTGCGGTTGACGCTGTCACCGCCCGGCGATCCTGTAGCAGTGGTGCCGTCCGTGGTCGACCGGCGCTCAAGACCCAGACCATGAGGCGGGCTGGACGGGCTGGTGGGCGCTGCAGAGTTCTTTCTGCGGACGGTGATGATATCCTCGCCCCGCTTAGGGTCGAATTCATCAAAAGGGTTGGTTTCACTGTTGTATCGGCCAGACGTCGCACCAGCCGAAGCCGGCCCGCTGTCGCTGCTAAAGGCACGGGTCGAGTGAGGCTCGCGTGGGCCTCGGTTGATGCTCCGGAAGCGCTGTGCCAGGGACTTCTTCCGCTGCAGCGGGTTATCCTGGTAGTCTTGTGCTCGCTCCGCCTCGCGGCGCTGAATCGCCGTGCGGGCCGCCGGCGTGCCCTCCAGGAAGGTAGAGGTTCCCAAGCCAAGGGACTGATCGCCGTGGAGAGCAGTGGCACGCTGCAGGGGATCAAAGACACCAACGGGGCAATCTTGCCGCTCGACGAGGGCTGGTTGTTGTTGTTGGAAAACTCTCGAAACGCCTCATCCTCACCCTGGCCCATAAAGGTCCGGTGATCAGGCCGCTTGTTCAGGGGCCGGAGCCGCCAATGCTGTTGTTGAGCGAGTCCTTGGGAAACGCTTGCATAGGGGCGCGCCGGCTGCCCTTCCGGTTGCGGTGGGGATTCAGTGCATCAAAAGGACCATCGTGGTGGAAAACTGCAATACTATTAGATCCTTGTCCAGGACACCCATCATCCTCCACACGGCCGTCTGTGGTGGGTGTCGCAATGCGAAAACGTACCGTTGCCAAAGATGCTCGAGGCATCCAGCTGGTCGATGATGTTCGTTGCGCCGGTGAGGCCGACTTGTGCCGCGCTCGCGCTGCTCCTGCTCCGTTTGCGAAGGTCGCGAAGCACCTTCTCGCCCTGGAGAGCGTCTTGTCATCGGGGGCCACAGAAGACTCGGAGTTGCGGCGTGCCCGAGTTGGCTGGGAAGGGCGCCGGCTGGTGGAACTGCCGCGGGGTTCGCCCTGGGCAATGCCAATGGTGCCAGACTTTGCCTTTGTTGCCTCCTCTTGTGAGTGCGAGAGGCGGTGGTTGGCCGAAGGGGGCTGCTGCGGCGGCGCATTCTTAGTGCGCGGCGGCGGAGGCCCTCTCTGACCACCACGACCGAGCGGCTGCCTGACGGACCTGGCAGGCCACCAGACGGGCGCGGTGAACGGCTATCCGAGGGCTTCTGAGGCGGCTCACCGCTGCTCGTAGGAACAGAGACGTTGGAAGTCTTGCTTGCGGACATTGCTTGGTCTTCGACCGTGAGAGACATCTGCGATGCGGATCAGTCGCCGTTTTTGGCAAGTCAACGCACACGACGCTGGATGAGAAAGGAAGAAGGAGGAGGAGGGACGATATGCTGAAGCAGAGAGGTTTTTGACAAAAGGCGGTAAACAAAATAAAAACAACATGGCAGAGCGGGAAACGACTGCAACGGAAGGAGCTTTTGTGGCACCCGAAGAGGGAGGAACGAGGGGTCACAGTCCCGTGTATGACGCAAACGACAACCGCAAGGCAGCAACGGCCTGCACAGGCCATAGAACGATACGTAGGGGGAAAGGGAGAGTGAAAAAGACAAAAGACAAAAGACAAAAGGAAGACATTGCGACAAAAGGCCCCATCACTACTCACGAAAATATCGTCAATGGATGACGGCGCAGCTGCCGGTCTGGTCGCCATATCGTCGAGGCTGATTAACAAATCACTGTTGGTAGTGAAGCCGGCTTGTCGTTTGCGGGTCCAGAAACGGATTGCGCGAGACGGGTCTGCCGTTGGACGTTGTCGATGTGCCGGGTCGAGGAACGGCGACGTCGGACTGGGAATCGATGGCGAGACGGCGCGCCGGAAAGGATTGTTCGAGGCGAGGTGCGACGTGCGGACGTCCTCTGTGGAGAAAGTGTGAGTATGGTATCTTTTGACGAGTGCCTTGAAACATGAAAAGTAAGCGTGCGAGGCAGCAGTGTCGACCTGGCAGTCCTGAGAACGAAGAGAAACAGTCGAGAACAGATCGAGAGGTTGTTGCGCTCCAGACGACAGTTGACCGCGGAGATACAGTCGAGAAAGCAGAAAGCAGAAAGCAGAGAGCAGTGTTGGAGAGTCGAAAGAACAAGACGAGACGGTCGTTCCAGAGAGCGAAAGCGCCGGGTCAAAAGTGTCTGGTCAACAAGGGCCACAAAGGAGCGCAGGGTGAGCTGCGCGTCTCCAGTGGATGTCAACTCCTTGGCAGGTCGGTTTCAGACAAAGTGGGATCCTGGGCCAGCCTGGAATTCGATTGGCAAAACAGGAGCGGGCGGAAGCGGTGTTGCAACGGCAGTGCGCAAAGTCGGTGACGAATGACAGGGCAAAGGGTTGCCTCAAATCCGAGCGAAACTTCGTCCCGAGTTCAGTGCTGCCACGGACTGGACTGGGTTGAGGGGTGGATTGGCGATGGCGCTCCTGGCGATGGTGGCGGCGATACAAAGGTACGACAGCCCGGCGCCCCCTGGTAGTATTGGATGCACGACCTGACGATGTCGAATGGTGCCGATCGAATATGCGGTGTCGTGCTCGGCGTGATGTGGAAGGCTTGTTTCTTGCACGCGCCCTGTTCTCGATGATCTCGTCCGTGCCTGTGTTCCGTTCTGTTCTCAGGATGGTGCTTTCTGCGCGTTCTCAGGACACAGCAGCGCGGGCCGGGCAGCACATATACAGATCGAAAGGCATGGACCAGCAATGCGGCCAAGATATGCCGGCCACGCGTCACGCATACACTTTATACACACACCTGTCCAAGCAAGATACGTACCTGACTGGTCTGATAAGAAGTCGGACATGGTGAAAGGGATGTGCGAGGGGGGCCCGCGCGAAGGAGTGCGAAGGTATAAGAGTAAAGTCGAGGCGTTCTATCGTGTGTCGGTTTCCACGTACAGAAATGCGCGTACACGCACACTATCACGCTGGCGCTCTCGCTCCGAACAAAGGAGGGGGACGGGAGGGCAGGGTGGAGGGATACGGAGCAGAGGGCGAGGTGTATGTAGAATCTTGCTTAGGCAGGGTCAGATGCGCCCTGTTGCGAAGAGACGGCAAGGCGGGAAAACCTGGTTTTGGATAGGAGAGGCAAGTCGTGCACGCAGGGCGAACGTCTGCAGACAAAGGAGGGGATCGACAGCTGGTAGGTATATTGGGACCCCAAACGTCTTAACCGGGGTCCATTGCGGTCGCAACAGAGAGGGAGGGCTGTGAAGGAGCTGGGAGATGGAAGCTGGGCGGCGCGATGCAATCGTTGGGCGGTCGCGCGGACGAGGTTCGAAGGCCGGGCGCGGGTGAAAAGGTGGGCTGGATGGTTGGCGAGTCTAGGTTTGCTGAGGCTGTTTGTCGAACGATCAGGGCGAGTACGAGCAGGGAGAAGAGAAGGCAGCAAACGGTCGTGGAGCGACACGAAAAAGGGGTGCAGGCGAGAAAAAAGTGGGGTGGATTGCCGGAGGAAGGGGGGTTGTTTTTTTTGGAACGACGAGGGTGAGCGTTGCGTTCTGGCGGCAGCAGTTGGCACAAGGGATGGAAGAGGCACGGCGTTCTCGTCGCCGTATCTTTTCTTGTGCAGAAAAGTAGGGGCCTCCGTGTGAGGACGGGAGCACCAGGGCCGTGTTGGAAGGGGGCGGATTTCTGAGTTTCTGGTTTCTGGTTTCTGGTTTCTGGTCTCTGGTTTCTGCTTATCGGTTTCTGAATTCTTTTGCCGCCTTCCAATTCCTTAGCAGGTTTCGAGTGATCGAGTGGTGCCGAGTCTGCGTCCTTTTAGTTTGCTGGCAGGAGCGGGCGAAGACAACGGATAGGGGCAGGCGATGGAGTGGCACAGCAGGACGGAGAGACAAGGTGAAGAGGGAGACGCACAAGGAAACGGTAGATTGATGTGCAGCACGAATCCGCGCGAGAGGTACTAGGGAATCGGGGATGCTATGCAATATGAGATGAAGATGCAATTGCAAAGAACGGCCGGTATTGCTGCTGTTTAAGGCTGCTCGATAGGGATAGTCGCGGACAACAGCGAGCGTGTGCCGACAGAAAAGGGGATAGGAGAAAGAAACGAGACGGATGCGAAAAAGGGAGTGGATTTAAATTGACTGGGAAAGGGACGAAAAGGAGAGCCTGCCATAGGAGGGAATAGAGGCAGGCGGCAGGTGAAAAAGACGGGAAGTCTTTACTTCGTAAAAGGCGAGAAAAGAAAGGCGGGCCCAAAAAGAAATCAGGAAGGACAGGGATGGGGGACGGAGGGCCGTTGTGAGGGTGTGGATGGGATGTCCTGTCGATGGCGCGGAGCGATGCACGACAAGCTGGAGAGACGACGGAGTGAGAGGAGGAGGAGAAGATGGCGGACCGACGCAGCATCTTAAGGGGCACAGGACAGATACCTCGTCCAAGAGCGGCATGCGAGCAGAGCCCCAAGAAGCCGCCGGGAAGCAAACGGTTCGCAATCAGCGCGAGGACAGGATCGACGTCAAGTCCGTCGGGGCCAAAGAGGGGTCGGAAGGGCAGCACAATGCACCTACAGTACTTTGTACGGCGACGGCGTCGACAGACACAACTCCGTGGCGCCACCCGCCATGTTGTCTTCTGATGGGGCGTGCCACGGGTGCTGATGGCGACCTGCTGGCCATTGCTCGTAGTCATGAAGAACCGTCCATAACAAGAGGCTATTAGTGGAGCCTTTGTATTAGTCCAGAATGCCTTGTTCATTATGCCAGAGCAGAGATTCAACACAAAGGAAGAGCGACAGGACAAGGAGACACCTGCACTCGGCCGCCATATGCAAGACATGCGGCGCAATTTTACGCTCCCGTCCGACGCCGGACAGAGCGAGAGGGAGGCGTGCTTCATCTCGGAGCATCGCCAACGTGACGGTGAGGAGCCGGCCATACTGGCAGCTGGGGACGGCTGGTGGGCCTCTCCTTTTCACCAGCACTGTGTGTTACACTGGCGTCCAGAGGCTCTCCACCTTGAGGCTGGCCAAGTCCCGACGCCAAATGCTTTGTGCAACGCCTTCTTCACCGCCAGACTCGGCCATCTGCCGGACCTCGTGAGGGTCGCCTGGGGCATTTGATTGCTATTTTTCTTCTAGCTCCCCTGTCCCGTCTCGTTTAGCCATGTTCGTGGGTTTCGGCCCATTCCTTTGCTGGCCGATTGCCGTTTGTCGTATCGCCCTCGCCCCATCTCGCCTTTAGCTCTGTCATCTTTCCACCCGATCCTAGGCCGTGCGGGCGTCTCGTATCCAGGGCCTGTCCTGATAGGCCCTTCTGTTGTGTGGTAGCCACGTTTCCGGGACCACGAGCGCGTCTTCCGGCCGAGGACCGATACATACGAGTAGCTGTCGAGCCTCGTGCTGGCTATGAGTGAGAAACGTCCCGTAATCAACAATTACAAGAGAGCAAGCATCCTGAGCCGTTCTTTGTAGGCTCCATAATCGCATGTATCTGGTCCAATCCTTTGTGTGTAATCATTGCTCGTCCATCACGGGCCGCCTCCCAAGTTCAGCACTGGCACTCATTTCTCAAGGCTCTTTGAAGTTGAGATGCACAAGGATGTCCCGGGTCGATTGCATGAAAATCAGCAAGTGGAGGGCTCATGATCGTCATGTCTCCCGACCCGAGAAGGTAACAACGGCATACCGAGCTAGCCAACCGCTGCACCAGGAGCCGCCGTCGGGGCCGCGACCTGGTCGGCATCCTCGGCCGAGCTCCGTACAGCTGAGCAGCTCCAGCTCCAGCTACAATCCCGGGGGAGAGACGAACGTATGTCGACACAGCAGGCCTGCTCTCCACGACTGCCTTGTCTCTGATAGGGTCATTGTCGCTATATCGAGCTTACAGTTGGCTTCACATCTTTCTGTCTGTCGTCGGCATCGCTCGTGCTGGGCGCCTGCATTGTTTCCATCAAGTCACGTACTTTGGTCTCGGGCCGTGTGCGATGCGGCCAGGCGTCCATCCTCGAGCCTCTGCAAGCGGCCGCGATGAGAAGCGAGTCGATCGGCGATCGCCCTATCTGGAGATGGAAAGTTAGCATGGGCAAATCTGGTTACGGCCAATTTGAAATTTGACGGGAACTCTAGCAAAATGGTAGCGTTCCCGGCTGAAACCTGCCTTTGGAGCATTCTCCATTCCACATTTCAGTTTCACAAAAGAAGTACTTCGTACCGTGCTTTCTCATTCCTAGACAATACAGGTACATATGCATTGAGTATGTAGTAGATATTTTAAAACGTCCGTGTTGTAAGGCATTGCGTTGGTCGGTTGAGCGCACCATCGCATATTGCTTTGAACGGTACAAGGCTCAACGCATAAACAATAGCAATGCCTGAACTCGAGAGGAATCATCTGGTCTACCGAAAATTATCATCTCGGATTCTCCCAGTTCACCCGACATAGCTCCAGGAGCACAGGAGCTTAGTTTCCTGCTAGCATTAAACGCAGCCCAGGTCCGCAATCGTAAACGCCTGGATTAGGGCTCGACATCCATGCCATGACCATCCATCTCCGGTAGCAACACAGACCCTTTGGAACGACGCAGGAGTACTCGATGTACCTCCAGAAGAGACGGCTCTGCGCGGAATGCTCCAGCAGAAATGCATACGCAATCAGATTGCGATGGCATCTGCCGTCTTGCCTTCGTCCTGCTCGTTGTTGCTGTCTCTCCATTCACATCCAAAAGAAATCACCATGAGCCTGGAGGAATGCTGCCTTCCGGTCGACGGCCGCCTCTATGGCAGACCAGCGTGTAATACATGCATCGTATATGCATGCCAGCGAGCTCCCATATCTGGGTCTTACGTTACTGCCCTGTTTGCATCCTTTCGAGCCGAGCCAGCATTATACGACACACAAGGCAAGGTTACTTGGCTCTTAAGTCTCTGACAACCGACAGCCTGATAGCCTCATCGTGACGCATGCGCGTCTGACATGCCACTGTGTCCCATTGGTCACATGGCTCAAGCCGCGCTGGGCTTGTCTGGCTCAACACACCGTTGCAGCTTGGCTGCATGGGGCTTTCCATTTTGGGCTTCGAGACTACCCTGGACGACCATCCCCAGTCGCCGGGCGTTATCCTACGCGCTTCTTTGTAAGATACTCGTAGTTTGCAGCATAACGGCCACACCACGAGCGAGCGAGCAGCGACGGCCCTTTGGATGCTTGCCGTCCGTTTCCGCCGACCTGCCGTTTGTCACATTCGTCGTGTTCTTCTCGCACACCTGCGTCCGAGCACGAGGAACCCCTCGTCGTGACATGTTGGGGGTCTCTCCCGGGCACTGACGCAGATTTATGTTGCAATTCTGGCTGCGTGTCCCGCGTCCTGCTTCCTGCTTCTGCTTCTGCTTCCTGCTTCTGCTTCTGCTTCCCTGCTTCGTCTGCAAGCTAGTATCAGCCAACCAGACTTTTACCTTGATGAGCCAAGGCGCAGTACTTTGTACTTTGTAGTTCCCAGGGCGCGCATCCATTGTTGGGTGCTCGTAAGGGCCGGAGCCGACGATATCATCAACCTGTGCGTCGTATGTAGGACTCACATGCTTCTGCCCACCCCAGCTTCTGCTCACCCCAGCTTGCCATTTTCGCAACTAGACACAGCCCTCGTTGGTGGTGCCAGAGGCCCCGTGCCACAGTTGCTACGCTGTCCTGGCTTTGTCTACTTCCGAACTTTGTATGACGGACATCTGGATCGCTTCCGGTTCTCTCCACTATTGCACATACTCGTAAGATCTCGTGCGTTTTCTTCGCACTCGCTAGGGTACGTCCCCTGTCGTTGCATGCTCCTGAATCATCCCCACAGCCCACTGCTGTTATGCAATTGCCGCGAAAGATGCACCGTGTGGGCCAGCTCAGCCGCGCGCCTTTTCGCTCTACTCGTACCTCGTACTGCGCCCTGGCCCCCCTATCGATATTGAAAACGGCCACCCTCCATGATGTCTGCGTAACACAGCGTTCGCTGGCAGGAAGCCTTGCATCTTTTCGAGCTGCTCCGTGCCCAGCTTCGTGTCTCTCATACAGCTCTTCTTGCTCTATGAGAAACTGCTGTTGCCGACTGTCTTGGCGCTCGGTTGTCGCTCCGGCCTCAGATTAACGAAGTACGAAGTACTCCCAGCGCTCTGTCCTCCTCCCATCTGTCCAACCACGTGCCTCGTTTCTCACGTTCGTGGGGTCACCCAGCACAGCGTGCAGGTAGCAGATTAGGCCTCCATCTGCGCCTGTCATCGTGATGCCTCACCCCGCCTCAACATTGTCGCTTTTGCCATCCAACTTCCGCGTCCTGATGTCTACAAAGCACAAATATGTACGAAGTTCGACGTTCTCCGTTAGGTCATCTCAGTCGTCGTCCCCTTGCACCTGCTCTTTGCCTCGCTCCACACCTTCCAGATGTCCTGCTCCTTCCTCCCAGCTAGCGCTAGCCTCCCCGGCCGATTTCCACTAGCCGCCGTACCCTCCTCAGCTCCTGCCACAAAGCCACCGAGGCGGCCTCGCCTTTGGGCGTTTCTTGGGCGCTTCCCAGCTCGTTTCTTCCTTCCCGCCTTACCCCCTATCTCTGGCTCTAGCGGCCCCCTATCTGCCCGAGCCTTGCTTTGACTGGCTGCCCGACGACGGGCGCCTCGTTCGCTCCTGCTCATCATGACGCCCCTTTTCTCGTTTGGCAGCAGGTTGTGTCAGGTCTCTCCTTCCAGATCAGCGTCTCATCTGTCTCCTTTGCAGGACTTCCACTAAAGCTCGCCTTGTTCCTTGCTTCTTGGGCTTGTCAGGCAGGCACGAATGTGCTGTGCTACTACAAAGTAGGGAAGCTTCCGGCTTCTCAGAGAGCCGCCTCATTGATGGAATCGCCAATAAGTGCGTCAAACGACGCGTTCGGACACAATGGCAAAAGAGTAAGATACGAAGTACGTCGGGGCATGCGGACGGTCGTAGTACTATGTAGATTTGCCTAGGCTTGGGCCGTAGGCCAAAGGTCTGGGCTTCTGGCTTCTGCTTCTCGTTTTGTCCACTGTCGGACGCTCCTCCTCTACCAGCGGCTCACTTTCTCGACTTCCTGCCGTTTTTCGCCTTCTTTGCCTTCTTTGCCTTCTTGCCTTGCCACTGCTGCTTTCTTGGGTGGCTCTTTCCGTCGACCGCCACTCTGCTCAGGCTCCTTCCTCCTTACGGAACACGCCCCTCCTGCCCCATTAGCCGTCCTTCCGGAACAATCCTTTCGCAGCCTCTCAGTCACCCCTCTTCCCTGTCACCATTGCATTTCCCGCGCAATCGCCCGCTGTAGCCCAAAACACGTCCCGCACGGCCACTAAACGCCAGCACTAAACAAGTTGGATCCCAGCGTACAGCACGCTAATGAAGCCTATGTCAGGTCGCGAAGCCCAGAGTTAGCACCTGAATTTTTGACCCCCCAAAATACATCCCGCCGACAAACTCTCCTTTCCCACGTCCTCGCCCTTTTCCCGTCTCTCTCCTTTTTCTTCCTTCCGCCCATCTTCCCAACTTTACCACCCACAAACACCCACCGCCGCACTGCATCGCCGCACAGATTACGATCCAAATATCACGATTGCATCCTCATGCCCGACTGTTCAAATGTAGGTGTCCTTTTCCATCGCCCGCTCACGGGCTCGTCTGCAGTCTTCCGCTGTTGTTGGGCTCTTTTGGAGAGTCTGGAGACCCGGTCCTGTGTCCTTTTGTTCTGCCCTTGTTTCGACATCCATCGCCACCCTCGCTTCACCGCCGCTTCCGCTCTCGAGGAGTATCGGCTCCTACACCAGAAGATGGCTCTTGTCAGGGTAGTAAAGTGCCGCGCGGGCCGTCTGCTCGATCTTGACATTGTCCGCTCTTCTTTTCACGCCTTTTGTCAACCGTCGAGTCACCAAACACTTGTCCGCCTCTTGACACCCTGATCCCACCAGTCCCGCTCTTGCATGCCCTTCGTTTGTCTTGTGCTGCTGTGTCACCGCTCACGCACATCCTCTACCTACAACATCAAACGACCATTCATTCTCATGTCATTCTATCGTCGCCTTTTTGTCCACATTTCTTTTCTGGTCCTCCCGTCTTATTGTCCTTGATGTCTCTCTATTTTTGTGTCTCGCTGTCGACTCCCCAATATTGATCAGCGGAGCCTGCCCGTTGCCTCGTGGATCTGGCCGCAGAACCAAACGCAAATCAACCCAGCTCCGAAAGACGTGTCTCAACTAACATACCTCTTTTCTCCCGTAACAGAAGCACCTATTTTGATCACAACAAACAACCTCATCACAACGACCTCGCGTGCTCGAGGATCACTTTGCAAAAATGACGACCATGGTAAGCATTGCCTTCTGCCGCTGGCCTCAGCCTCGTGTCCACGAAACTAACCATATCGGCTTGACAGGATCTTCGTGTCGGTAACAAGTACCGGATCGGCCGCAAGATCGGCTCCGGCTCGTTTGGTGACATCTACCTGGCACAAACATCATCTCCGGCGAGGAGATTGCCATCAAGCTGGAGAGCGTCAAGGCCAAGCATCCCAGTTGGAGTACGAGGCTCGCGTCTACAAGTCCCTGCGGCGGTGTCGGTATTCCCTTTGTCCGCTGGTTCGGCACTGAGTGCGACTACAATGCCATGGTTCTCGACCTCCTCGGCCCGAGTCTGGAGGACCTTTTCAACTTTGCAACCGCAAGTTCTCGCTCAAGACGGTCCTGCTTCTGGCTGATCAGCTCATCTCCCGCATCGAATACATCCACGCCAAGTCGTTTATTCACCGCGACATCAAGCCCGACAACTTCCTTATGGTATCGGCAAGCGTGGCAACCAGGTCAATGTCATTGATTTCGGTCTGGCCAAGAAGTACCGCGACCCCAAGACGCACTTCCACATCCCCTACCGCGAGAACAAGAACTTGACGGGCACGGCTCGTTATGCCTCGATCAACACGCATTTGGGTGTCGAGCAGTCCCGTCGTGATGACATGAAATCCCTGGGCTACGTCATGCTCTACTTTTGCCGTGGCTCCCTGCCCTGGCAGGTCTGAAGGCTGCTACCAAGAAGCAAAAGTACGATAGAATCATGGAGAAGAAGATGACCACCCCTACCGAGGTTCTTTGCCGTGGCTTCCCCAACGAGTTCGCCATCTACCTCAACTACACCCGCTCGCTCCGCTTCGACGACAAGCCCGACTACAGCTACCTGCGGAAGATTTTCCGCGACCTGTTTGTCCGCGAGGGCTTCCAGTACGACTACGTCTTTGACTGGACCGTGTACAAGTACCAGAAGAACGCCCAGCCATTGCCCAGGCTGCCGGTGCAAACGAAGACAAGATGCGCATCGATCCCACCGCTGCCAGGCCGCGGTCGGTAACATCAAGCCGGGCAACAGTGCCCGCAACGCCAAATTGATGGGTGGTGCTGGCGTCGACGCTCATGATGCCAGCCGCGGTGCCGGCCTGGTGACCGGATGTGAGTTGCGCCCACCAAGCCCAACCCAACCAACACTCCTTGTAAGGGACACTACTTTCTTTCCCTTTTTTCTGCCTTGTCAAGATCTTGGGAGGTAGCGGGGCTAGGGCAGATGCCTTGCTGTTACAGCGTTTTACGGCCACGGACATGGTTTCAAAAGGGTTCTGGTGACTCTCTCCGTCGGCTTCCTGGGAGTCGTTTGCTAACCACGCCTTGCTCCACTAGGCTACGCTCATCTTCCGAGGCCAGCAAGGCGGCGGCCAGGGTGGTTTCTACGGCCAGGGCTACGGGGCTCAGTGATTCGTGAACGTGTCGTCGGCTTGGCCTTGAGCGACCGTCCAATGGGACGGAGCAGGGTTTTGCTTGAAGTCTTACCTCACTACAATTACTTCGGCATTGGACATTGGGTCCATTCAACCAAACCGTTGGTTGCCGCAACCCCCCTCCCTCACCCCCTCAACTGCCTGTCTATTGTTTCCCCCTTGTTCTTGTTATTTTGCGCCTGGTTTCCCAGCATCTACGCTGCCTGGAGCGATTCTTGTTTGTCCGAGGTGGTGATTGTGGTGTGAGCAGGTTTGGTCAAATCCCCAAATCGCACCTTTCACCACCACGGAAAGAAGGTGGAAGTGCCCAGCCTGTTAGCACTCCGCTGGAGTCGAACTTCTAGCAAATGTCTAGCATGCCACCTCCATCCCCGTGCTTCGTACGGCAAACGACAAAACAAACATCTCGTCCGATTGATGTTTGACAAGTATTCCACCTCCTGTCAACACTCGGGTACGCACACTCTCGATTTTATGCAGATAGCTGCCGATTCGTCGCTTTCTCCCGTGCCACGCTCCTTCTCATCACTCTGTCGAACCCCTTCAGCTTTCAAAAGTTCGATGCAATGAGAGCGTGGCGTCTGGCAGGATGCTTGACAACCGGTTCAGCTCACGATCGAAAGACAACGACCAGGACCAAGAGGAGAGAGAGAGTTGTGCCTCAGCATCGGTGCTTGTTGTTCCGAGGCCACTTTCGTCAAAACACTCCTATCCTGTTCATTGTTGCGTTTCAAGAACAACCAGCCAAAGGTCCCTCTCCGTCTACACCCTTCCCATTCAACATTTTCCCTGCGCTTGTTATATTTGTACCCTTGACACTTTGCACGCCTAATCTCCTTGTCTCTTTGCTTTTGTGTGCTGCTTTTATCTTGCTACTGTTTGTTCTCTCTTGTTGTTTCGTGGCCATCATAGTCTATTGTCGTGTTTTCTATCTGTTTTCTCCTCCCCTTTCCTTACACATTCTGCTTCTTTGCTTGGCATGTCGCTTTTCAGTTCGCTTGTGGGGAGGTAATAGCTTTGTTTATGGGACGAGGGGCTTTTTTACAAGACTGCGGCGTGTGGAGGTTTCAGATTGCAAGAAAATAGTATCTAGACGAACCCCTTTGACGACGGCGGCCCGCCTGGGAGGTCGGGGCAGTTGGGACAGGAGTTGACGACAGGCGAGGCTCAAGGCTCTTGATCTTGTGTAATCAGACGGGCGCATTGAGCAATCGACGACAGTCGGTTTGTGGCCTGACGGGGCCGGTCGCTCGTCGGCGTTCAGAAAATGAGAAGGGGTCTACTAGAGTGAGAGGAGGGCTTGCCCACACGAGAGGATCTAGCGATCGTGCTGCATCTCTGGCCGCGGCATTCAGCACAGGTTTTAAACTGCCAGGCAACGCATCTATCGCTGCCCAAAGCCTGCGTTGCCTCTTGGGCAATCCATCCGACCACGGATTATGGATTATTTCACTACCAAGCAACAATTCAACTCTTTTCTTACAAGCTCTTGACCCTGTCGACAGTGTGCAGCTCGTTGTGTGGATCTGATGTTCTCTCAATGGGGTCATGTGACTCGGTTCCTTCCTGTGCTTTCCGTGACGGTGATGGTGAGCTCAAATGAGCACGAGTTTGACAGTCGTGCCTTCCACCGTGCGCCAAGACGTGATGGGTGCCAGGCAACGCTAACAGCAGGAATGGGAATGAGCAGCTGCCAAAAACGGCGGCACGTGGTGAGACATGGCAGGTGCAATTTTACAGGAAGAGGCGACTACACATCGTGTCTTGTGCCAAAATGCTGCACATTCTTCCTCCTCCCAGGTCCTCTTTTGCCTCGGCAGGCGAATCGCACACCACCATCTCGGTGTACTTCGTGCTCGCACTCGCAAACAAAGCCTCCAGCCTCGTCACCCGTCGTCGCCTTTTAGCTTCGGCGCCCCACCATACCCGCCCACCGGCCCAGACCCCATAGACCTGGCCCTTGCAAAGCTAGTGGAGGCGAACCTGGCGGGGGCAGGGAGCTACAAAGTACGAACCTCAAAAGCAGCAACAGAGCCATTGGAAAGACAGCCAGATTCTGGCCATCAATCGCTCACGAGCCAAAGGACAGACGAGGAAGCCGCACAGACAGAACAGAGCGCAGAGCCAGGACCACGTCACCGAGCTTAGGAAGGCCAGAGGCCAACAACCACAAGACGTGTTGGATCAGCCTTCTGCACGGCACGCCGCAGCCTCCCTTTCGAGGGCCCCTTCACCCAGGCCACTCCTTCTTCCACTGCATCTCCCTCCTCAGCTGTCCTCCACCACCAACCATGGCCCAAGCCTCGCGCGACACTGACAGCATGGTCTCTTCCCAACACTGGATCTGCTGCTGCTCACGTTCAACTGTGCAAAGGCACCCATCAACGTTCCCGACTTCGCAGGGCACCTGCAGCATGCGCTGTCCGACCATGGCGCGGCGTCAAACACCTCGGGGCTGCCAGACCTTGTCGTTTTGTGAGTCCATGTCAAGACTCGCGTGCCTCGGCAGCCGCGCCCGCGTCCCACATGCGGCTAACCGTCTGTTCACCTTGCAGCTCCTTGCAGGAAGTGGCCCCTCTTGCCATGCCTTTGCCGGCTCCTACTTCTCAACCCCTTTCTCCTGCGGTTCGGAGACGCTCTGACCTTGGCCGCCACACAACTAGAGGGCTATGAACTTGGCACCGACGGCGAGGACGACGGCGAAGACGAAGACGAGGACGAGGACGAAGACGAAAGCGGCGGGGCGAGGCGGCGGGGCAGCGCAGACGCCGCAGGGCCAGGTACGGGCATCAAATGGCCCGCGCCAGCCTTACCACTTCGTCCACCAGGCACACATTGGCATGACTGCCATTTTGATGTACGCCCGTGACCCGCTCGCCATTCAAAACGTCCAGGTCGCACACTGCGGCTTTGGCGTGGCCGACATGGGCAACAAAGGCGCGGTCGGCCTGAGGATAGCCTACCAGACAAAGGGCCTTGACGGTGCGGGCGACTCGTCGCCCAGCGAGCCCAGCGAGCCCAGCGAGCTCACGTTTGTTGCTACACATCTAGCCGCCATGGAGTGGCATGTCCGGCGCCGCAATGCCAATTGGCGCAGCATTGTGGCAGGCCTGACCTTTGGCAACCCAACGACGTGCTTGCCAATGCCCCGTCACGCGAGGCCGCTGCTGCTCTAGGCCGCGCCGCAGGGGTCGGACAGACGACGAGGCAGCCAGCATACCCCGTTCCGCCGAGGAAGAAGCCGAGGCCGCCGCGGCAGACGCTGCGGGCGACGACGCCTGGCTCCTTCTCGACCAGCACCAACACGAGATGGACGTCCGGCGCCAGCTGCACGACCTCACCATCTTCCGCCCGGACAGTCTGCTTTTTGTCGCTGGCGACCTCAACTACCGCATCGGCAACGAGCGGCCGCCCGCTGACGCTGAGCTCCCGACCGCCACCTCATGGCCCAAGTTCCTTGAGCGAGACCAGCTCACCCAGGAGCGGCTCGCTGGGCGCACGCTCCACGGACTGAGCGAGGCGCCCATCCGCTTCCACCCACGTACAAGTACGTTGTCCTCAGCGACGAGGACATTGCCTCTGGCGCCGTGCCCGACAACAGCGCCGACATCCGCGCGTACGATGAATCCGCATCGCCCGAAGCCGGTCGGCCGATCCCCAGCAAGTACGCCACCCACCGCTGGCCCAGCTGGTGCGACCGCGTCCTGTTCCTGGACGTCCCTGCATGGCTAAAGAAAAAGGCCGGCCCCATGGCGCCACCACGGCGGGCATCCACGTTACCTCGTACAACGCGCTGCCGCTCATGCGCACGAGCGACCATCAACCAGTGTACTTCCGCGCGCAGGTTCCCCTACTGGGCAAGCCGCAGGGACGCCCGAGCAGGAAGCGGTCGTCACCGATGGCAATGGCGGGTCCGAGGGCGAACCAGCCGACCCGCGCATCCGCCTACCCGTGGCCGTCGACACCGACGCATGGGCCCGCCGTGCCCGTGCCCGTAACCGAGAGCGCGTGGCCGGTGCTGGCATGTTGCTGTTCAACACCCGGGCCGGCGCTGTCGTCATGGTCACGACGGTCCTCATCGCCGTGGGCCTCTACTGGGCGTGGGTGGGGTTGCTGTGAGACGGGCTCGTTAGAGGGATTGGCAGAGCAAGGGTTTGTTTTTGGAGCATGCGCGCATGCCAGGTCTTGGGCTTTTTGTCTTTGTCTTTTGGCTTTGTCTTTGTCTTTTGGCTATTTGGCTTCTGTCTTTGTCTTTTGTTTTTGTCTTTTGCCTTTTTGCCTTTTTGCAGTCTGCGGTTTTGCTTGCGACCGCTTTGTTGCTTGTCTATATCATTTACAGCTCCCGTGTCGGGCCGGTTTGTTTTACGGTTTGGAGTTGTGCGCCGGGCGGGCTTCCGGGCCCTTTGTATTAGGATCAAACGCATCTCGCTGCTACCCACTCTCAGAGGAGTCTTGTTTGTCTTGTTTGACAGCTGCTCTGCTCTTCACTTGCTGCAATTGCCGACAATTGCATCGTGGCAGACATGCCCGAATATACAGTATCATGAAGCAAAATCTTCAAGTGGCTGCAGTGCACTCTCCTTCAAGAGCTGTTGTCCGATTTGGCATGAGATGGAAAAGGCAGAAATCAACGCGGAGACTCTGCATGCCTTTGGACAGCTTGTCTGAATAGCACAAAAGTAACAAATGGCTTTGCAGACTATGCCTCGTATAACTCTGCCTCGATTCTGCAACGATGCAAACGCTCCTGACAGGTAGCCAGTTCCCAGTTCATAGCATGCTACAATGGTGCGACTCGGCTAGGCAGCCGAGTTGACTATGAACAAAAGACCTTGCGCAAACCGTGCCTCGTCACTCCAATCACGGTGTTGTAACGGTATTGTAATGGTTGCCATCGCGGGCGCTGATACTGCGTAGCTAGGACAAAAGGCATACCTCAAGGCAGAAGCCGGTCGTATCCAACGACCACCGTGTAGACACAGGAAGCTACAACGTAAAACAGCCGTGCCGTGCCGTGCCCGGCCAAACAGGGCCTCTTCCTATCCGGTTCTCTCCAATGGCATCGTGAGCCTCAAGAGCAAAAAACGGCGCAGCAGCAAAAGAGACAGGCGGGCAGTATGCAAAGCGAATCAAGCAGCCCTCCAAACGAGTAGAGCAAGGTGTCGTGCGTAGGGAGGGGTAAGAGTCATTAAAAAGACGATAATGCGTAAGAATAGCAAAGAAAGATCATGTCACTCGTGAGAATAGTTGCAAGACGCTCATAAACGGTTCATAGACGCAAGGCAGAGTCGCAGGACAGAGGCAAAAGGGCCGCCGCCGGCCGAGGAGCCCAAGATGGGGAAACAAAAGGCCGCGGGCTGCTTCAAAAGTTGGAAAAAAAGCAGTCGTACTGCTCGGCCAGCTCCGGTGTGTACTGCTCAAAGTCGACGTCGTTCTCTGGGTAGATGTCGAAGCACTGCGCATCGCCTTCAAAGCGGACAGGCGGCACAATGGGGCCCTGATCGCGGCGCTCGTACAGGGCATCCCAGTCGATGCCGGTAAAGAAGGGGTGGGCCTTGACCTTGGCGCGCCGCCGCTGATGTTGCCTAGCCGGCGCGAGCGGTCGACTGTGCACAGCTGGTGGACAAGGTCTTGTGCGGCTGATGAGATGGACGGATCTTGAGGGAAAACGACGGGCTTCTCCAGGATTCTAGACAGAGACGTTAGTAGGGCAAGACCAGATTGCAGCAGATAGGAACAAGGGCACAAGGATGGCGGAACGTACTGCCGGTAGATCTCGAGCGGGTTCTGGTGCCAGAATGGCGGGTAGCCCGTCAAGAACTCGTAGATAAGAACACCAAGGGCCCACCAGTCCACGGCCGTCGTATGGCCCATATTCTGAATCACCTCGGGCGCAATATACTCGGGCGTGCCGCACAGCGTATACGTCTCGACTGCGCCGCCGGCCCCGTCGCGGCCCAGCCGCTTGGCAAACCCAAAGTCAACCAGCTTGACGTGGCCCGGGCGTCGAGCAGCAGGTTCTCGGCTTGAGGTCCCGGTAGGCGACACCGTCTTGCTGTTCGTGTAGGTACTCGAGCACGAGCACGATCTCGGCCGCATAGAATTGGGCTGTGGGCTCGTCGAAGCGCCGGAACTTGCGGAGGTAACTAAACAGCTCGCCGCCGGGGACGTAGTCGAGGAGGAGGTACAAGAAGTCGCGGTCGGCAAAGGACGCCAGCATGTTGGTGATGAAGGGATGGCCGGAGACATCCTGGAGAATCTGGCGCTCGTGCGCACATGGTCAATCTGCTTCAGCTTGATGACGGCGGTCTTGCGCAGGACCTTGAGAGCAAAGACCTGGCAGGCCTCTTCTTCGTTGCGTGGCTGTCGTCGCCGGACCAGCACGACGCGTGCAAATGTACCTGCCGCGGCCCGGTTATTAGTCTCCGCTTCTTTGCCTTGCCTAACCCTGTAGTGGAACACCAAAACATACCTGTACCCAATGTGCGGACACGCACAAAGTCGTCAAGCTGCAGGTTCTTGGAAACATCTCGCCAGACTGCCTTATGGTGTCGTCGCTTGCGGAGCCCTGGTCTTGCCCCGGCCGTAGCCCCATCCTGACAGTGGCGGCGGTATTGATGTCGAGGATGTTGATCCGGGCGCAGCCGGGGACGATGCTGTGCCACCCGAGAAGCTTTTGTTGCTGCCAGAGCAGCCTGTGCAGCGACTGTGACGTCATGCAGGGCATGGAGTCCTGAGCCGTGGCCGGTGAAGCCGTTTGCAGAGGAGGAGGTGGCGCCGTTGTCTTGCGACGTTGGTGCTTGCGTGTGGACCAGCTGGCTGGGGTGGAGCGTGGCCATCGCCATTGTGGCCGTCGGCGGTCGGCCGGCAGAGGACGCGCGCGGGAGCGACACAGAGCGACACAAGGACGTTTCTGCCTTGGGACGGCCTTGTTCAACAACGGCTCTGCAGGGGAGGGTGTGCACGCGTGCTCTTGCCGCAGCACTGGGAGTACTGGAGTCGGAGTCTGAGATGGAGTCGGAGATGGGAGTCGGAGATGGAGTCGGAGATGGAGTTGGGTTTAGAGTTGTGACTGAGACGAGAAAGCGGGGGCCCGTCCAGCGAGGGCGTGCGTGGGCCGCGGATTGGGAAGCACCGGGTGGGTGAGGAACGAGGCGTCGAGACGGATGCTGGCCAGAAGAGGTGCAACGTATAATGTCTAGGTCTATTGTCGATAGTGTGTGGGAGAAGGAGGCGAAGGAGGCGGTTCAATGAGATGGGAGCTGCGATGGCGGGAAGTGAGCACAGGGGCTGGCGGCGGTTTCGCCCGTTTCACGTCCACAGTACTTGAGGGCAGCTGGTGTACGAGTACGGGCGATGCGCGGTCTCCGTCAATGGCCGGCGGGCTGTGGACTGGACATGTGTCTGAGTGTGATGAGGATGCAGTAGGAGAGCGGAGGTTTGGATTACGGAGTAGAGCAAAGAGGTTTGAGCAGACGAGAATGAGAGTCTGGAGTAAGTGAGATACGAAGAGACGGCGCCCGTGGGGATGGGAAGGAAGGAGCGCCTGGTGCTGAATTGGACGCGGTCTAGTTGGGCAGGTGGGCGTTGAAACAGGGCAAGTACGCGAAAAAGCGGCAACAGCAGCCCGCAACGACGTCAACACCTGGAGAAGCACAGTTCGGCAGGAGCAACGGGGGAAATGTGGGGTGGCCGCCGAAGAGACGCCCCAGCAAAGCTTTGCGTGTCGTGACGTGATCACAGTGATTGTTACGCATGCTCTGCCTCATGTTGCCTCTGGACACGAGGAAGCCGGCTTGCTTTGCAACTGACATTGCGCGATGCCCCCCGTCTTGCCAGCTTTGTAGTAGGCAGGCATGGACGGAGAAAGACAACGAGCGGACGAGGCAGATACAGGAGCGTGTGGAGGGCCACAGCGCCAGATCGACGCAAGAGATGCACAATCTTTGTATCGTACAGCGGCCTTGGTCAGTCGTCAGGGAAAAGCTACTTTGAGGAGATAGGCCTCGGGTAATTACATGCGCCTCCATTCGACTACGAGTACTCGTACGTGCGGCTGTCGTGTCAAACTGTCAGATGTTACGGCGGGCCTGAAATGGTTCCCGAGTTCTTGACACGTGATGTACGTCATAGCCTCGCTTGTCATATCTACAAAGTACTCGTAGACACACGAGCACACGAGCACGAGGGCATGCGCCGCAACGACACACCTTGCGCTCTTGTACGCCAGCGTCTTTCCGTCCTGCTCTCTCTCTCCTCTCTCTGACACTGCAATGTGAGCCCAACCTCGGCGGCGAGAAGTGTATTCAAAACACAAACACAATGCTCGTACTCACAAACACCCGGCACGTTCCCATTGCAGTTTCGAGCGGAACCGACTGGCGGTCCGGCAATTCGCTAGCGGGGAGCCAGGCAAAGGCCAAAGAAAACAGTGCAGCGGCATCGGGTCTTTGAGGGGCAATCCACAGTACGTACTCGTACTCTTGCAGGGACAGACCGGGCTAGAAGATGGAGCGGGCGCTTTCCGGAGCAGGCCAAAGACGTCAAGAAGCCTCCAGTCTGGGACGGAGAACGGTTTGCAGGACAGTTGCACCAGTAACAGAACAGGCACGAGTGTGTTGTGTGCAGGTATTCAAAGCGGCGTGCTCCGTATTGCAGACAGAACCAGGCGAAGACTGCCAGCATCAGCGGCTTGTCCATTGGGCCGACGAATACGGAGCGACAATGTCTGCCTTTCAACATCTTCCCCTTGCTTTCATATGCGCTGTCGAATGACGAGAAGCAGACCCAAGACAATCTCTCGGGCCTCGGACCGGGGCAAGGCAGAAAGCAGCTGTGCTGAAGGGTTGTTGGCAGGCTGTGAATGGGTGGGCAGTTGCAGGGTCAGACCCAAACGGCAGAATGCGACTGGTAGCGATCGACCTTGATGTGCTGACGCAGCTTGCTTTCCTTGGCCCCATGCTCTGTGGACCGCCCTTTCATGGCTATTCTCCTATTGCTTTTGTGCTTGATTCGCGTTGTTTATTTTAGTTAATCAACTTTCCATCATGTTTGCGTGCCCTCTTGTTTCCGTCATGAAAGGGCTGGGCGTTGTGGGCATGACCGCGCGAGTACGTAAGAGAAAAGGGTCCTTCAAAGGATGCGAGGAACGGTGTTTGAGACTACGAGTAGAGCCTGCCCTGACTGGGACGCAGGCGAGTCTGGGGGACACGGGGATCAACCTGTTTGCCGGGAGAGGTCCAAATGTACGTGTCCTGTCCGGTCACCCAGTGTGGCATGTGCCGGACTTGGAGATACCTACATACAAGTATAGACCCGTACGTGTAAGAGAAGGAGACTGCAGGCCAACTGACGACGAGGATCTCGACCTTCTCTGGGGACGGTTTTCGGTGACAGCGGAGGCGAAACACCGAACCAACGAGACGAAGGAGTGTTCGGAGGGGCATAAAGAAACAATAAAGATAAAAGTCAACAAGCCCGACTCGGAAGGGGAAAGGAGCCAAAACGCGCCGAAGGAGCAGAAACAACGCCGGGCGTCTTCGGAGTTCAGCCTTTGTCGTCACTGTACTCGTACAGCACGTCGTACTTTGTAGTGATCTGGCGACCGAGAACAAGCCTGTTGCAGTTTCTGTTAATACGGCCCTTGCCGCGCATCTCGTGTGACGGCGGCCAGACCGTACTCGTACTCAGCCTTCCTCCCTTGCGGCTTGCGGAGAGCCCTTTTGTGGCGTCCGTTACGTTTTCCCATTTCTCAAATGTGAGGCGGCGTTTCCGACCAATGTGCCCGTCCGTGGCGAATCACTGGGCGCCTTGCCCGGGTCACGGTCATGGCCTGGTCCAAGTCTCAAAGATGAGCAAGGCGAAAAGCGTGGCCTGTGACTGGCTGGCTGCGGACATGGCAGCAGCCGTTAGTCTCAGTACCGGCACTGTGCTGCAGATTCATACGGAGCGTGCCCATGTCGTACTCGTAGAGCGTCCCGGACAGCACACGATCGTTCCAAGGCCGGCCGCTTGTTGTTCCCCAGTGCGCCACCCAGCGCCCCCCCCCCCCCCCCCAGCGCTCCTGTCCTGACGGGCACAGCGAGAGCCAAGCCTCTGGGCAGCGGCGACAGCGGGCGATGGGCGCGCCGCTTGTATTTTTACCGAGTCGGGCGCTGGCAAGCTCAGCATGCAACTTGCTTCTTTTGTGTTTGCATCGTGGTCGGTCGCTGCGTTTCTTTGTGCGGCCGCTGTGCCTCTTGCCCTGGTCCGCCCGACTTGGCTGCGCCCCGCCTCCAGATTTCGGCGTCTTTAGGTAACAGGTCGCGCGGCAATGAGTAACAAGCCAATCAGAGACTGCCGATAAGATTTCGTGAAACGACCTGATTGGCTGGGGCCGGAAGGCCGTATGCGGCACCAACACGCTACGAAGCGCCGATGTATCTCAGTCAAACCGCCAGACGTCGTAAGATACAGTGTCATCTCGGTCGACTCTGGACAGCCGTCACTCGCAACAGGCGCCGGCTGGAGCTAGGCTACGAGGGTGCGTTCCGAGAGCCCTCTTTCGCACATCAAGACCGTCTTTTCAAACTACCCTGGCCTCTGTGGCTGGCAAAGGGACACCGAGGCATTGCATTGGCTCAGGGGCTGGGCTGGGCTGGCCGCTTCTTGCTGGCCTCGTGCTAGTTCCAGATCGACAGGCGAGTGCCAGACTGAGCAATAAGGTAATGGCGTTTTGAAATGGTTACCTGACAAGAAAGCAGATCTGGAGCTCCTGTTTGGCTTCGGGGCAAAGGGAAATTCCCCCAGGCAAACCCATACGAAGTACAGGACAGACGGATGTCGATGCGCTTCGTTGTAAGGGATGGATCGGAGAAGGAAGAGAACCCAGGAACCAACAGGTTTAAGTGATAAACAGCACCACAAATTTAGTACGACCACGGTGAATAAAGCACATACTGAGATTCGTACAAATTATTGCCGAACTTCAAGGGTTGCAGCAACATGTGTGCCCAACGGCAATTGGCAGCAAAGCCCGCTCAAGGGGTATGGATAGGTGATACTAGAAGAAGAGAGAACAGAAAGAAGAAAAGAGATGGAAAAGAAAGATGGTGGAGGGCGTGTGAAGGCTGAACACTCAAAGATACCTCTGACCGAGCGGCGCTGTGATTCGTTTGCTGGCCCCAGTTCTATTTACTCGATTGCTTTACCTTTTTGTGGAATCTCGACTTTGCTGTCCGCTACTTTGTACCTTTTTGGGGCTCCGTCTTGGTCTCTGATATGTTTCTTTGAGGTTATTCTCGCGGCCATTACCGACGGCCCCCCCTCTCAAAAGGATACACGTATGCTGGTGATCCTATGTACATGTATGCTTTCTTTTCTCTGCATCGTTGTCCCTGAAATCCTTCCTCATGCACTTGATGCGTTTTTGTCGTTATTGCCTCAAGGCCGCAGGGGGGCTCGCAGATATGGCCAGCGAGCACCCTGAGATGCAGGCCAGATGAATGGGTGGGTGGACCGGAGCAGCATGGAGCAACATACGACGTACATGTATCTTGCCATGAATGCAAAGACAAGCAGATTTTGCAATTACTCGTACGGACGTATCGACGGGATAGGCTGTTCTTGTTCCTGTTGGCCAAGCTCCGTTCCAATATCTCTTCATATCTCCTATCCCTCAAGAGTTCCTTCTTGCGTCTTGCTTCTCCCTCGCAGGCGCGAGGGAATTACTCTCCTTGCAGTCTCGTTCCTTGGTCCCTGGGTCGCTCGAGTTCGTCTTCTTCCATGTCAGCGTCCCCGTGCGGGAAATAGACTGTCTGGGATAGGTTGGCCGTGCTGCTGTGGAGATCCGCGAAAGGACGGCCGACTTGCTAGCCCGCGTGTCGTTGTCTCTTCGGATGGAGCAAGATGGAGCAAGATGGAGCACGATGGAGCTGTCTTGTCTGTAATGGAGCACTTATCAATGGATGGGCTCGTAAGAGATGCAGGACTGGCCCGAGCTGGTGCCAATGGTCGTAAATGGTCGCACCAGGGCAAGGAGAGGCGCGCGACCAGACGCAGGCAAATGCAAATGCAAATGCAAGGCGAACCCCACGCCGCAAGCAATATCGTCGGCGCGGGACGCTTGTGCGGCGGCATAGCTGCCCCTCCCGTGATAACAGACGACCGAAGGCGAGGCTCGTCGGGCCAACTCCGACCTGCGTTGCTGCAATTGGCATTGCCGCTGCTGCTTCTCATGCCCCTCGCTTCTGCCTTTCCCCTCCTGCTCTCATCCTACAAAGGACACTGGCCTTCCCCCCGCCTTTCCTATTATTTTCTTGCTCTCTGCTCATCTTGCTATGTCCCTCATAGAGGTACACTTGGTAGTATCCATCGTCTGTTGTGTGCGAAGTACAGACTCCAAAATGCCGCAGCTGAGCCTCGTCACCATGACACGCGAACAAACGCACACGCACAAACGCACAAACGCACAAACACCTAAAACAACCGCAGCAAACCCCGTCGCCAGGTCTCTGTAGAGTACTTTGATGGGCATCATAAGTTCGCTGTGATCCGATAGTGCGCCGGCCTGTGTCGTGAGTCGCCGCTTCCCCAACCTTTCGGCCTGCTCTTTCCATTTTTTCGCGCTTTGATATCGACCGGCCCTGTCATTGGCTCTAGCATTCTTTCGTTGGTACGCTAGCGGGTCCGTAGCGCGTGACACCGCCCGAATGGGTACCTCCAAACGTGGTATTCCTTGTTCCTCGTCGTCCTCTGCGCCGCCGACAAGCCGCTCAGCCTGCAAACCGCCCCGACGTGCGCCTGCGGGCGAGATAGCATGTCGTATGGTATGGCTCGGCAAGGTGCCGCCATGTCAGGTAATACCTCGCCCAGACTCTTCACGTCGCTGGCTCCTAGCATCGTTTGTCGTCACGGCCCATTCCTACGGGTACTCGTACTCCTGTCCGGGCCCTGTCTTTCAGGCCTTATTCCCACCGGCGTCACCCCCACCGAAAACCGCCACCCCAAGGTACCTGCGCTCGGAGTATTCAATGTATCTATTCGCGGTGACTCGTATTCCCTTGCACCCCGTCTGTGGCGGGAAGCCGTGACACATGGTCGTGACGGTGTGCACAAAGGTGTAATCACAAACGAAGCAACAGTTGGGAGAAAAGAGCCATTGTGGCGTCAGCCATCGTGAGGCACACGACTACAGAGTATGCTCGTACCATTGAAGCTTGTACAAGTCCCCGCGTGCATGCCGCGCTGCGAGACGTGGCGACCCTGGTCGCTGTTCGCATCTATCAAGATCAGAGGCACGAGTCCAGCAAAAACCCACACACCCCTTCGGGAAGAGGCCCCTGCAGTCGCCCGTTTGACCTTGCAAGACACTACTTTGTACGTGGTTACTCACCGTAAAGCACTGGCCTTGACGCTTCGTTTCGTCACGTTCGTTTCTGTTACCTTTTTCTCAGTAATACTTCGTAGAAATCACTTATGATGCCTCGTTCCTTATCTGCTCCATCTTACCCCAGGAAGGTATCGCTGCCGCCTTCGCTACACCCCCAGATCAGGCCTGGGGGCCGTTTGCTCTCTTGACGCATTAACAAAGTACGAGTAGTCGCACGAACCAGCGGCTTGAGGCACTGCCCCTACACCCACTAGAGTACAAAGCACAGAGGCAACACGACGACACATCACAGCTACTTTGTAAAGTACTCGCAAGTATCTTTTATCCGCTCCCTGGCCCCTAGCAGGATGCCCACACCCCCGTGAAGACACCCCCGTGAAGAGGCAGGTCCCCAATCTCTGACTGATTTCCCACGCTGCCAGAATAGTGACCCAGGCGGACCCATTTTTTTGGCGATTCCACTTGTTCGTTTACAGGCCGATACAGCGCCGTCGCCAGGAAAGAGCGCTACAGATAAAAGAACCCTGCTCCCCAGAACCCCGCCAGTGGCAGTTTTCCTCTGGCTCTTTCCTTTCTTTCCCAACTTGTTTTCCACCCTTCCCACACATAAAGAAGCCGTTGTGCTATTTTCTTTTTGTTTGAATTCCTTCTCTTCGCCGTCTTCTCTTTTCTTCCTTTCTCGTTTCTCCCCCTCCTCCCATCCACAACCACACACAACCGCAAAAATGGTAAGGCTGTCTCCAATATGCCTGCCCCTCGCTATCGGCTGCTGTTACAGGAACCGCCAGCTCTCGTCGTTCGTCATGCGCTGGCCACTGTTTTGTTTTGGACGAGTGGTCCGCAGGATCGACGGGACCTGGCGGAAACCAGCGCTTTGAGGGGACGGTGTCGAATCTGGTCAAAGGACGATAACTGGGATATGCTAACACATTGTCTTCGCATGTAGTCGCCAGAACAAACCTCCAACGTTGCAGTTGTAAGAGCTTCCTCGATTCGAATTCGGGTCACGACCGACCAAGACAACTTGTGCTAACTCCCGCCACAGCTGCAAAAATACCTGAAGCTCGACCAGAAGGGCAGCATCATTGCTGAGTACATCTGGATCGATGCCGATGGCAACACCCGCTCCAAGGCCCGGGTACGTTGCTTCCATCCCCGACCCGCTGACATGACTCCTTTTTGCCCCGTTTGGTTGGGCCGCTGGCTCCCATGCCATCAGTCCATCTGTCACATCCATCTCCGTCTGGACCGCCTTTGCTAACCGCACTTTGTGCCCGGATCAATAGACGCTGAAGGAGAAGGAGTACACCGTCGACGAGCTCCCGATATGGAACTTTGACGGCTCTTCCACCGGCCAGGCCCCCGGTGACAACTCCGACGTCTACCTGAAGCCCGTCGCCATCTTCCCCTCGCCCTTCCTCCTGTCCCCCAACATCCTTGTCCTGGCCGAGTGCTGGAACGCCGACGGCACGCCCAACAAGTTCAACTACCGTCACGACTGCGCCAAGCTCATGGAGGCCCACGCCGCCCTCGAGCCCTGGTTCGGCCTCGAGCAGGAGTACACCCTGCTCGACAGCTCCGACCGTCCGTTTGGCTGGCCCGCAAACGGTTTCCCTGCTCCCCAGGGTCCGTACTACTGCGGTGTCGGCTCGGGCAAGGTTGTCCAGCGTGATATCGTCGAGGCTCACTACAAGGGTAAGCACTCTAGCATTTCGATTGGCCACACGTCCCTGTTGTCGCAAAAGGCGCAAGGCTCCGACTCCTTTGGGTTCCGTCGGGCTGCCCTTGCGGTGTCTTGTCGTCAACGTCCGTGTGATGTACTTGTGAAGCCATCATTTGCTAACAAACTTGCACAGCTTGCCTGTACGCTGGTGTCAAGATTAGCGGCACCAACGCCGAGGTTATGCGTAAGTTGACATTCCTGCTTTCCGCCTCCCATTCTACCTTTTGTTTTTGTACAATGTTGTTTCCGTCTTCACGCCGTCACTTTTATCTAACATCATCACAGCCGCCCAGTGGGAGTACCAGGTCGGTCCCTGCACCGGCATCGAGATGGGCGACCACCTCTGGGTCTCGCGTTTCCTGCTCAACCGCATCGCCGAGGAGCTGGGTGCCAAGGTCTCGGTTCACCCCAAGCCCATCCCCGGCGACTGGAACGGTGCTGGCCTGCACTCGAACTTCTCCACCAAGGACATGCGTGTCGAGGGTGGCATGAAGTTCATTGAGGAGGCCATCAAGAAGCTCGAGGGCCGCCACAAGGAGCACATTGCCGTCTACGGCGAGGACAACGACAAGCGCCTGACCGGTCGCCACGAGACTGGCGCCATCGACCAGTTCAGCTGGGGTGTCGCCAACCGCGGCGCTTCCATCCGCATTCCCCGTGAGGTCGGCGCCAAGGGCTACGGCTACTTTGAGGATCGCCGCCCGCCTCCAACGCCGACCCTTACCGCATCACCGGCATTATCATGGAGACGTGCTTCGGCGCCGTCGACAAGTAGATTGCCGATGTCGTTTGTAGCCGTCACACGTGATAGAGAGACCAAAGGGACGACCGGCGGAGCCTGCTCGAGAGTGGCTTGAGCAGGTTGGTGTTTCTGTTGCTTGTTCTTTTGCCAGCTCTTTTTTATTGAACGTAGATCTCCTCGGCTGTTTTTTGTACACGCTGCTTTCTGCGCCCCGTCTACTACCCAGGCCAAATACCAACATTTGCATTGTATGCCTGCCAATCAATGGGGCTCAATGACAGTTGATCTACACTGCCATCTTTTCAATGATGGTTTTTACGTCTTATGATTTTTGGTTGACATTGTTGAATGTTGTATTTAGCCAAAACCCAATTACTTTGACCCATGGATCCGATGCAACAGACTGCTGGCACAGCACACTTACTCAGTACGTACCAGAACGGCAGCCAATGGCCACCACGTACCACGTTCCCTACCCAAAAGCATCGCCCCGTGAACAGAGCCTCGTCGGCCGTTGTCGAATAAGCACTGCAGTCTCGATTGAACCCTGAGAGGTTCGTCGTGGGGTCAACGCGCGACGATATGAAATGGCTGCATCTTTCAGGGGCACTTCCAGCACAACCTGCGACCTGTACAGTGCTGAACACGGGTCGGTGATACGGCGGTGTTGGTGGGGAGCCACAGTGGTCTCGTGACTCGTAAGACCGCTAGTTCCTCGGTTTACAAGACGTTAGGGGCTGTTTCGGGGCTCTTGGAAACGCGCTGTAGCGGTTTTGTTGAGAGTGGGAGGGCACTTTGCCTTGGCGCCCCGCCGAAAACGCAAGATACCAGGAAAGAGCAGCCTACACTCAGCAACAGTGAGACTTTGTTCTGCATTTGTCCTGCATTTGTCCTGTTTGTCCTGACAAATGGCCTTGGCTCCTTCCCCGAAAGTGTCAGATATATGCCATGTCCAGTGCTGCTTCTTTGTGTCCCAATCCGCGCCGTCCGTGCCTTCCTCTGGTAAGCAATCCTGTAGTCACCACGTGAACGCGCTCGCGAGTGTCGTTCCTGCCTTTCTCGCGTTCTTCCCGTTTCGCATCCAAGCGGCCGTCCATCGTTTACGTCTCACTCTCATCGCCTCTCGCTGTCCTCCTCTTCTCTTTTTTCCTTTCTCCATCGTTTTCCGGACGCGTCTTCCTAGTTGTGCCGCACAGCTCACCTCCTTGCCCACCGCCTCCCACGCTGTACAAAGTTTAGCTGCTGAACAAGACGCCGTAGCGAGCTTTTGCCCTCCGTTTTTTTTGGCTTTTGCTTTGGTTTGGTTTGTTATCTCTCTATCGGCATCGTCTTTCGTCTTCGTCCCTTTCGTACAGCGACAACAAGAGAGCTGTGCTGGAGACCAGAACATCGAGAAAGCCCGTGCCACACTCTCCAGATTCTGCGGCCCACTCAGCCTGCCCGGCTTCTTCTGGCCCTCCCCTCCTCCACACCTCAGCACCTATTCTGCCGCCAATCACCCAGCTCGAAACGTTCCCGCCGCTACCACTTTATCACCTACGAGTACTCCCACCAACCCTCACCTCCACCACACCGCCCACGACGAGTTGCCTACCTTGTACCATCGAGCTACCTTCCTCCCTTAGCATGACCACGACACGAGCGCACTGAGGAGGTCGAGCTTACCGATTGAGAGTGACAACTTGGATGAAGCCGAAAGATTCAGCATTCAGCCCTCACTCACCCCGTCACCCCTTCCCCTGGGGCGACCTCTCCCGTCATCTCCCCAGCTTCCACGGCTCGCAGCGCGCTCGGCACGCTTTGGATCGAAGCAGCAGAGCATCGCCGCCGGCCTTTCTTGGGACGCTCAGCACTTTTGGAAGCTTCGACCTCCATTGAGACTACCCAGGCTATCCCCCTCTTCGTCCTGTAAACGCTTGGCCCTGTCCGCCAGCCATAGTGCGACGAATCCAGTCTGAACCGACCCTCACCAGTCGCCAGAATGCTAAACATATCGGGCTTCGTCCAGCGGGCGCAGCAGCTGCTCGATCCCAGCACCTCTCCTGCTTCAGGCAATGGTTCCGGCTCACCCGGTGCACCGGCTGGTTTTCTCGCCGGCCTTACGGGAGATACCACTAAGAAGAACCCATCGAAAGCCGCTCTGTTCCAGGCCCAATTCCGCCTTCCTGCGTCTCAGCACCCGCTTCACGAAATCGCCGCCGAGCTGACTCTCCCGCCCGCCGAAAAGGAGACCGTTGGCCTTGTCGCTGCCCCGACCTCCAATCATGCCGCTTACCGCTACGCTGGCCGCCTGCACCTCTCCGAATCCTTCCTCTGCTTTTCGACCGCCCGTCGAGCTTTGTCTCTTCTGCCAGCCAGGCTACCGCCTCTGCCTTTACCGGGCAGACCCATGGCGAGGGTCCCAGCGGAAAGGGTTTCACATTTCCACTATGCGCCATTCGCCGCGTCGAGCGCCTCCACACCCAGAACTTCCAGTTTTGCCTGTCGATAACATCATGGAACGGTATGCTATACGAAGGCTCCACGGCGCCCAAAGGCGACGACGCCAAGGGTACAGCCAGCTTCACGCCCTTGCGGGAACAACGCATCACGATTGAGCTCGCCGGCTCGCGCCAGGCCTGCGAACGCCTTTGCGACGGCCTCAAGAAGAATCTCCGTACGGCCATCGGACAGATTGGGAAGTTGCGGGGCGTGGCCGGCGAGTGCTACTCCGAATACCTACTGCGCCCCGAGGAGCGCAAACGACAATGAACCCACCAGACGCAGGTCTGGCATGGTCTTCCGCTACCCAGGCGACGCAAAGAAGCTGCGTGACCGGGCCAAGATGCGGCTCTGGGCCGAGTACCTGCGGGACAACGGCCGGAACTTGACGCTCGTCCGCCAGCCCACCTTTTACAAGCTGATCCGCGTCGGCCTGCCAAATCGCCTGCGGGGCGAAATGTGGGAGCTGACGTCAGGCTCCATCTACCTTCGCTTCGACAACCCCAACCTCTATGCCGACACGCTTGAGACCTTCAAGGGCCAAGAGTCGCTGGCTATCGATGAGATCGAAAAGGACCTGAACCGCTCGCTGCCAGAGTATGCCGGCTTCCAGAGCGAAGAAGGCATTGGCCGGCTGCGGCGCGTCTTGACGGCCTACAGCTGGGTCAATGCCGACGTTGGCTACTGCCAGGCCATGAACATTGTCGTGGCCGCCCTGCTCATCTACATGTCCGAGACCCAGGCGTTCTTTCTGCTGTCCACCCTGTGCGACCGCCTCGTGCCGGGCTACTACTCAACCACCATGTACGGCACCTTACTCGACCAAAAGGTGTTTGAGTCCGTTGTCGAAAAGACCATGCCCATCATTTGGGACCACCTGGTCAAGAGCGACGTCCAGCTCTCGGTCGTATCCCTGCCTTGGTTCCTGTCACTGTACATCAACTCCATGCCTCTCGTGTTCGCCTTCCGCGTGCTCGATGTGTTCTTCGTCGAAGGCCCCAAGGTGCTGTTCCAGGTTGGCCTAGCCATTCTGCGCATCAACGGAGAGGAACTGCTCGATGCCGGCGACGACGGAGCCTTTATCTCGGTGCTCAAGTCCTACTTCTCGCGACTGGACGAGTCGGCGCACCCGCGGTCTGATAATCCCAAGCTGCGTGCAGTCACTCGCTTTCAGGAACTCATGGTCGTTGCCTTCAAGGAGTTTTCAGGAATCACCAACGCCACCATCGCCGACCTGCGCCAGAAGAACAAGGACGCGGTGCTCAACAATATTGAAAAACTTTACAAAGCGCACTGCGCTCCGCAACCTGGGTCCCGACAGCAAGGTTCTCAGCACACAGGAGCTGGGCGGCCTGTACGACCGCTTCTACGGCGTGCTGTACGAACGCCAGCAGAGACACCTAATCATCCACCAACAAAAGGAGCAGATTATCCAGCAGCAGCAGCAGCTTGTACAGCGGCAACACCGCCAGCAACGACGGGCCAAGCTGGACATGGGCGGCGCCGATGCGTCCTCGTCCACACCGCCTCCCCTCACACGCAATGCATCGTCCGCCTCCGAGGCCGAACAGGGGCGCGTTGGGCTTGGTGCCAGTACCAGCCAGATGGACTACGACGCCTTCCGCGAGTTCCTCGCGGGCATGTCCAAGTGGGCCATCTCGGACTCGCCGCCCACGCCAGTCCGTGACTCCTTCAGCGACCGTGACAAGAGCCCTTCGTTCTCCGCCTCGTCCGCCGCCGCATACTTCTCGTCCCTACGCAGCCCTACGAACAACGCCGGCGCCATATTGTCTCCGTGGGGTGCTGGGCCAGAACCGGCCGATCACGAGTTTTTGCAACGGCTTTTTGCGCACTGGGACCAGGACAAGGCTGGTTGGCTGACTCTGCCAAACGTTGTCAGCGGCATTGCACGGATCAAAGGCAAACGCGACATCATGGGTGCCATTAACTACTTTTTTGAGCTGTACGATGACAATGGTGATGGTCGCGTGGATCGCGAGGGTATTCTACGCATGTCGGAGGCCCTCCTGTTCTTGTCACGCCGTGGCCTTGAGGGTACGCTGAGCCCCGAGAACCAGGCCGCTCTGGATGCTGCAAACAGCATGAACGAGAGCCTTCAGCTTCAGAGCGGCTCCTCCAGCTCTCTGCCGTCTGAAATGACCATCAACGAGCGGTTCCTGGGCAGCGTAAGCGCCTTTATCCGGCGATGCTTTGAATACGCCGACCCGGACCGCCCGCAGAACGAAACGAAGATGGGCAAGAAGGCAACGGCCAAGAGGGCCAAGAAGGAGAAGAAGGAGAAGAAGGAGAAGAGCCCCAGGCCGGCGGTTGAGGGTGATGCCGACGGCCTCGCCCAGCCCGACTCATTTGCCATTGGCGACAGCGACGATGAGGACGAGGACAGCGAAGACGGCTACGAAGATGGTGACGAGGATGAGGACGACGAGGAGGATCTCTTGACCCTTTCACCCCAGGGGAGCCCCACGCCAGAAAAGGCGAGGCACTTGACTGTCGACAGAGGCGACGCGAAGCGTCGCGTGGTGTCCAAGGCCCAGTCTGAGCGTGCCAATGTTGCTCTCGACCCGTCCAACCCTCTGCACATCACTCTGCCCACGTTCCGCATGGTCGTCCTCGCCGACGAGCTGCTCGAGCAGTTTTTCGAGTCGTCCTTCCCGACCTCCTTCCACGTCATTGAGGGTGTCTCCTTGGCAAGCTCGGCATCGAATGCGTCCGCCCTCACCACGTTTGCCAACCTCGGCATCGGTGCCGGTCGGGCCGCAGCGGCGGCCTTTGGTGGCGCCGGCAACGGCAATGGCAATGGCAATGGCAACGGCAGCGCTGGCGCTGCAGGTCTTACGTCTGGTCTTACGGCTGGTGCTGGTGCTGGTGCTGGCGGTGCGCCTCGTCCCGGTGCGCTCCATGCCGGCCAGGCCTTTAGTGGCGCCTCGCGCGGTCTCCGTGGTGTACTCGATAACATTGTAACTGATGGGATGCGCGTGGCGGCTGAAGTGCGCAAGCGCATGGAGGACGCCCAGCGTGAGCTGGAGAAGAATGCCGGGCCCGGCCAGGCTCGACCAACTGCCGACACCGACGCCGACGACGACGACGACGACGACGACGATGATCTGGTGGTCTCGTCGGGTAGCGGCGGTCGGCCGGCCGACCTCGATCTCTTGGAGGGAGCCGACGCCGAGGCCGACGGCGGCGGTGCCGCGAACAACGGCAATGGTGCTGGAAAGAGCAGTGATGCAAGACACGGCAAGGGAGGTGTGGATCCGGCAGCGTCTGCTACGACGGAGCGGATCATTGAGTTTGACGCATGAGAAGCCGTCTGTGCTAGTCATCAAAGACGATACTCTTGGCGTGTCCTACGAGACGAGTGCAGAACAGAGGGTAGCTGTTTTTGTTTTTGATTTGTGGCCCGTATTTGGTGTTTTCACTGGCGCATGTGTTTTGTAATTGATTCCTTCATGTTGTTTGGCTTATGATTCCCGCCGTTGCCATTGCCCATTGTTTAGTAAACCCCTCTTGTCCCGTTTTGATGTCAATGCAACTCGCAGTTTGCAACTCGCAGTTTACAGTGTCCTCGCCATATCGCCAGGGTACGCCCGTGCCCACAACATACGATGCAAATATCAGTGTGGAAAAGAGTACATCCCAGGCATACACATTCCCGAAAGCTCCCGTGTTACGCCTTTGTCGCGGCCCCATTATATGCGCTCTCAACGACGACTTGGATACATCAAGTCAGAACAAGATGTAGCTGGAAGAAAAGGAAAAAAAGAAAAGAAAAGAAGAAAATTAAAAGAGACCAGGGAATTATAGAAACGAAAAGAGGAAAAGTGGGGAAAAGTGGAGGGAAAGCGAATAAAACGAAATGGCGAAATGAAAAGACTAGATAGTCGCAAGACGTAAGCATGGCGCCGAAATAGCAAAGCGAAACTCAAGCCGCTCCAAGCAGCTCGATCCCGGACAGATTGCTGCCTCGGAAAAAGGGTTGTCTGGCAGCCCCAGGGCTGGAGAAGATCTGGCCGGCCATGAGCTCAGCCACATCGTCGCTGTTGTTGTCCTCGCTGATTTCTTGGATGCTTCTTTTTCTCCTGCCCTGGGTTTTGGCATTGGCCTTGCCTTTGCCCTTGCCTTTGCCGCTGTGACCGTCACGCTTCTTGGGCTTCACGCCGATGAAGATGTCGCGGTCAATGACGTCTCCCTCGACATCGTCTTGGTGAACGCGCATCTTGTTTGCCGTAGTCAGCGACAGCAAGCTCATAAAGGCACCCACGACGGCGGCGCGGTTCGTCTTGAACGGTGCAACAACATCGCCAAACTCGACCCAGCGGTGTGTCGGCGAAGCCCCCGGTCGAGCAAGTCCCTGGTTGGTGGCCATCTCACGGACCAGCTCGAAGAACACCGTGGCATTGCGCACTTCTTCACCGACCTTGCCGTCATTGCTTGCCTGGCCCTTCCTGGCCCTGTCTGCAGCGGCCCCGGCCGTGACACCGGCAGGAAGAGCCGACTTGACGGAGGGAAGGAAAGGATGGCCCCCATTGCTGGCCGGGTGCTGCGCAAAGTCGATGCCCTCGTCGCTGTAGCGCTCAAAAAAGCTCGGGCTGTCGGGCAGACCTGCGCTGGAGAGCCTGCCATCGGGAAGGTGGCGAATAGCCGACGCGGCGCTGTGGTGCACGCTTCCATGAGCAGACGATCCAGGCAAGACGGACGATTGGCGAAGGGCAAGAGACGGGTTGTCGGAGAGCGCCGAGCCTGGCTGACGGCCGAGCTCAATCTCCTGCTCGTTGCCGAGACCATCCAGATTCACACCCAGGACACCGCGAGGAACGGGTGTGCTCGGCTCAAGGGCCTCTAGGCGACGCCGCTTTGTTCGAGTTAGGCCTTCACCAAATAGTGCCTCCCCGAGGGCATCACCGGCAAACAGTTGCACCAGTGGGTGATCTGGGTACTGTGGCCCGACTGCATCGGCCACGCCAAACACGCCACGTCCAAAGGTGAGGCCGTGGGCAATCTGCCGGTGCAGGTTGGTGTCGTGGGCACGACGAAGGCGCCGGGAATGTTGTTTCTTCTGAGCGACGCGCTCCATGTTCTCGGAATAGTCGGTCACAAAGCTAAAGTAGTCGCTTAGAGGGATTTGCGTGACACCGTCGACAAGGTTGAGCTTGAGCCGGGACGCTTTCTGGTGTGCTGCGCGGGATACCACGGTCGATGGAGACGATGCATTCTTGCTGGGAGAAGATGGTGTCTGGGAAAGCAGGCTGGGCTTGAGGCCGTCGCTTGTCTGACTTTTCAGAGCATTTCCCTGGAGGACCGACCTGGGATTGAAGACGTCGTCATCATCATCTAGAACCACAGGCCCCGCTTTGTTGACAGGAACGTTTGTGGACTTTGACGGAAAGGCGGGCAGCTGGGGCTCTGTCCGTGGCTCCTCCTCGATGATGTTTCCATTTTCGTCGATGAAAAGGCCAACATCGAGCAGCAGGTTTTCTTCGTCCTGGAAATCGAGGCGTGCGAGTGGGGTGGGCGACTCGGGCATCTGGGAAGCTCCAGACGCCGAGTAGTGGAAGCCGCCAGCATACGACCCTCCAGCCGACAAGTCGGCATCAAGCATAAGCTGAGGAAGCTGGGTGTTGTTGGAGGAGCGTGATTGGAGAGACATGTTTGTCCACGATGCCTGCCGTTCCTGGGAGAGGAATGAGCCATCTATGGGGGCATCAAAATCAAAAGGCGGCAGCTGGAACAGATCGAGATCGAAGCAGGGGTCGTTTGGGAGGACAATCTGGACGGATCTATCAGATGTCAGTGGCAGACCCAGAGCGTGAAGGTGCAACAAGGACAGGACGTAACAAAAGCGTACTTGGCCTTTCCGGCATTCTTGTCGAGCTTGTCGTCCATGAAGCCATTGGACAGCTTGGCCATGGCACGTTGGGTGCGCTCGCTGTCGTTGAGAATGTAGCGACACTGCTCCTGGTAGATGCGGGCAGTGCCGTAGAGCAGAGTGCCCTGAAGACGAAGAGCGATGGGTGCTCCAGGAGGATCTTTGATCGTTCTGCAAGTCTGCTCGACGCTGACCTCGAGGACGGCCTTGCGGCGAATGCCAGTAGTGCGTGCCCCAGCAGCCGTGTTGCCGGCGCGCCTGGAGACGTGTCAGACAGCCGCGGACTGGCTCCGGGATATAGGAGAACCACATACCAAACAGTCGACAAAGCATATCGCTTGTCACAAAGGACTAAAGATGTCGTGTTAGTGATGCCGCCGAGCGAAAATCTGTAGCAGCAGCGGCTTACTCTCTGTGCTGTAGAACATGATGAGGAGAGCAAAGGCTCCGAGAGAAAGTGAAAGATGTAGGTGGTGATATGTGACTCCGTGATGACTGGGTGAGAGCAGGAAGAATGCTTAACAAAGGCGAGTTGTGATCTATGCGGCCATAGTACGGAGAGAAGAAAGACGAGGGCCCTTTGTTTGTTGTGGCAGCGTGCCAAGAGACCAAGAGCAGAAGAGGGGGGTAGAGAGCGAGGTGGTGATGCTGTACAAGTGTAGATGAAGCAGAGCATCCAGACAAGAATCTGTCGGAGTGGAAGAGGGAGAAAAGGAGAGGCCACAGCTCGTCATCTTGTGATAAGGGCTTTGGCGCGTGTCGAATGGAAAGAGACGCGGCCCTGTGAGGCAGCGTTCCAGGAAAGGAAGTCACGATGGACTAACACCGTTGATATGGTGTCGTCCCTTCCCCAACCAGCAAACAGACCCAAGGAAAGCGCGAAACCACTCGCAAGGAAGTCGCGCCTGGTAGTCACTTCTCGCGTGTCGCTGGTTGGAAAGCACGACTTTATATTTTGGCAGTTGCGGCCGGATGATCTCTTCTGCATCCAGCTCAGTCATCACCACGAGAAGTCGCAGCGATGCGACCAGACGGACCACGGTTGAGCAATGGACCGCAACAGTCCTGAACTGACCAAAGGGCCCGTTCCATTACAGGAAAGGCTCATTTCCGTTGGCCAGATATACGAGGAACAGGGCACATGGTGCGAGTGAGTCTACGACATACGAGTACATACTGAGTGATCCGACGGGAACAACGGGAAAGGCAATAATTCGGTTCTGCAGGCCGAGTCGAGCAAAGGCTATTACGAAAGATGACAAGATCTCACACGCGTCACTTGGACTGTGTCTACGGTTCTGATAGTCCTACGTGCAAATCAAGGTGTGTTGTCAAGACAGAGACTTGCGGGCAGTTGGTCGACACGAGTGATAAAGACTCGACTGCACAGAGTATGGCGTGTTCGACAGTCGTCGTTTGCGACGAGAAGACGGGTGGTGTTGGGTGGAAAGGCTTGGAGGGAAAACGGCATTGAGAACCTGAGATGCCAGTTAGCATGTTGTTTGTTTCAAGGCAGAGACAGTCTTTGGACAACAGCAGTCTTCCCAGAACGACAACATTCAGAATATGTAAGAATGAACTTTCACGTATCCAGGAGATATAGCTCACAGGCGATGTGGCCATCAACAAGGAATCAATCGCAAATTATTCTCATCAGGTTGTCGTACGGGAAGAGGAAGAAGAGTGACGGGCAAAGTTTCCTTACCATTTGAAAGGGTGCTCTCGAGGTGCCGCGAGCGAGGAGCTACGTCCTTGTCCGGGCAGCATCAAGAGCGAGCGCTATGCAGAGCGCAAAAAGAGTGTCCGTGTTGGCAGTCGGGGGAAAAGGCGAAGAGAAGAGAGGAAGAAAGCTGAAGAAAAATGAAGCACCAGAAAGAGCAGAAGCTTTTGAGGAGGTTAGCTGGGCCCACTGTAAATTTGGCCGCACAAATATTTCTCCGCTGAGCGATATGTAGGGTAGTATTGATAGAGTCACGTGTCGCGTCTCGTGAGAGCGAACCCGACATGCACCGGAGTGCGACCGCAAAGTATTTGTGTTCGTGAGCTGCTGCGTCCTACGAGTCTGTGACAGTGTCGTATTTCTGCTTACCGGACAGCCTCGAGATCGATGTCCTCGTACATAGACAAGTGCATCGTTTGTCTCATCAAAACAAGCTGTGTAGTATGGCGAAATGAGCCCATCGCGTCCCGATCCGAGCATCTACAGCCGCCACTTTACACCGTGCCGCACTGTCTGCAGGAGATAAACTCTCAGTCTATCAGCTGGGTCGGTGCCAAAAGAGTAACTGAGTAAACTAGTATTCGTACGAAGCTGTGATGGTTGATCAAAGGCTTCCATTGCAGAAGGCTTACGAAGATTTGTACTTGTGAGGTTCAGCTTGGGGCCCATTTTTCTCGTTGGCGAATACAACGGATACTGTCCCCTGTAAGTGGTCTGTCTCCTCTGTAAGACTGTACCATGTTGGACACTAGTGCAAAAGTCCGCTGCGCCTCGCTGGGCGGCCAATCGGCGGAACCCCATGTTTTAGGTCCGACAGCCTTGCTTTAGTGGGCGTTTTCGTGATCCAACCGCCATCTCGCTGTACGAAGTAGTGCAAAGACGGCATGACAAAAGAACCTGGCACCGTTTCCTTCTTTCCGGGCGGGGAAATGGCGCCCAGTATGGAACAAGATGCGCGGCTGCTGGCAACGTTCCATCTGTCTCGCTATGCTGGATCTCATCTATAGCTGCGGGCGGATCCCAAGCCGGCCAAAGCCCAGCCTTGTCTTTGATCTCCTCGACGTCAAAGACATCAAAACAGCAGAGGCATCGACATCGCAACATGCGTATCAACGTCTTGCACCGGAGGACGCGAGGGCGGCGGCAGCAGCCCGAGCATGCTTGGCCGGCCGTGCCAGCACTGCCAACGCCACCTGTTGTGCCAGAATCGGAAGTGTCTACGCTACACGCCGCGGCACCGGCAGTGCCAGACGACGGCCGTTCGCCCAAGCGACGGAACCGTGCTCTGAGCTCGCTAGAGCGACAGCTTGTGAACCTCAGCCTCCGCACACCCTTTAACATGTTGCGACGATCACGGTCGCCGCCGCCGCCGCCGCCGCCTTACACACCGCCAGACACCTCCGAGCCAGTGCATCCGACACCTGTCGTGACTGTCACCTCTGATGTGCAAAACGCAGCACCCGAGGGCGTTGACTCCATGCTGGTGGTGAGGGAAGCCGGCGGCCCGAGTCACGACTTGAAGACCGTGGCCACTGTCGACGTCGAGAGCAAGACCGCTTCCAAGGAGGATACTGCACAGGCCGAAACGGCCGCCGAGAGGCTTCTGCTGGACGTGGCAGCCGCACCCCTAGACGACCTGCCGCTGCCATCCTCGAGAGAGGCCGCTACGTGCAGTCGCCTGGCTCAGCCGGTCGCGGTCCCGCGCCTACATGGCGGCACGACTGTGCCCTTTGCTCGCGGCTACGCGCCCTGCCTTGGCGACACGCACGGCATTGACGCCGCCACGTTCCTGGCCTTTATCGACGGCCTCAACCTGGTGACGTCGCCGCACCCGGCCGCCATGGCCCTGTCGGTTGTTGCGTTCAGCATGCAGCTTGTGCCGCATGACATTGCCAACGCCTTGGCGTCGCCGCACAGGTGCTGGCTGACGTCGCCACTGCTGCGGCGTCCTATAAGCGCGGCAAGCTGTTTTGGCGCGGGCCAATGCCATGCTGTTTGCGCCCGCGGCCTGCACGTCTCCGTTGCCAATACAAGCGGATGCGCGCTGTGCTCGGCATCGCGCCCGAGGCGCCGCTGCTGGCGCCGATCAGCGAGGCCACGGTCGAGCTGGCCACGCTGGAGCGGTGCATGCACCACCTCAATGGCAACGGCTGGGCGGCGGCGCTCGAGCTGGAGACCCGCACGGGCGCTCTCATGCCCATGGCCCGGCCAACATACCGCGAGGCATCGGCCGACGTGGCGGCGCGCTGGCATCCCGACCATGTTCGAGACAAGGACAGGGCGGGACGACAAGAGCGGTAACAAGGCCGAGTCGGATGGCGACCGAGACGGACTACCGGCGCTGCGCAGGGCGTCTTCGACGTGGTCGACCGTGGGCCGCACCGTCAGCCACGGGCTGGCCGTTGTGGCCGACAAGCGTGTCCGTGTTGAGATGAAGCGGGCCGAGAAGGAGGCTGCACTGGCACGGCGGCGCGCCTTGAAGCGTCAGAGCAAGGCATGAAGCTCAAGGAGCCCGCTGGCGAAGAGCGCCGCGTGCGCCAGTTGTCGTGGATCCTGGTGCGGAACCTGGACGATGTGCAATGGGAAGAGGCCGAAAGGGCAGCAAAGAAGGCAGCAAAGAAGGCAGCAAAGAAACAACAAAGACGGCTGGTCGTGCTGGCAAGCAGTCCACAGTCGAGGTGGCGAGCTAGTCCCTTCTTTTCCGTCTCGCCTTCTTTTCTTTCCTGCGTTTTCTGTGCTTGTTTCCTCTCTTTGCTTTCTTCTTCTGATTCTCCTCTCTCTATTCTCCTGTCTTCTCTTTCTCTTCTTGCTTTTTGACTCCAACGTCACATTTGTTCTTTTTTTCTTTTTTTTTTCCACACCCCTATAGCTGAAGGCGCCGCTATTTACTTGCAACACCCGTCTAAAAAGCAATATGTACAGGAACATGGAGCACATATATGAAATTGTACTGCAGGATACGACGCAAACGGACTGCAAGAGACCGAGATGTCTAGGACTGAAATGAACACAAACCATTCTCATAATCTGAACACGGGCGCGTCTGCTCAGCGCAGCGACATGCTTGCCTCTGTCCTCTGTCTCGCAGGTCCCTGCAACCGCTTCCTACCCCAGGATGCTAATCTCAGTCGACGCCGGGGTGTCGTGCGCATCCGGGCGTGTCTCGGCAAAACCGCTGTTGCACCTGGCCCACGGCGTCTTAATCTAATGGCCTGGTCCTTGACCGGGTCTGACGAGCGGTAAAGTTCAGAGGAAGATGGATGGATACCGAAACGTCCGAGAATGGAATCAGAGCAAAGAAGGAAAAGAGGGAAGACATGGCCCTTGGAATAGTCCACCAGGGACTATGACTGTCTTTGCCATGTCGGCGCCGAGCCGTCATGATCCGCTGCGTCAGTTTGAACGTCCGTCGCAGGAGCCACATTGCTATTTTGCTTGCTGCATTCAGGTCTGGGGCTCCTTGTGTCCGTGTATACGCAAGCAGTGTTTCGTCTGATGGACAGCACTGGGGGTATGGTCCATGGCTGCGCGTCCACCATGTCGACGTCGACGGCATCATGTACCAGAGCAAATATGGCCGGGAAGCGATTTCATCCCTGGTTGCCCTTGGCCAAATCCACGCTCTCCGTCGCTTTCTCTCGTCCCTCTCAGCACAGCATCTGCATGTCTTGTCCACTTTTCGTTCCACGCGGTGTCCGGCTAAAACCGAACATCGCTTCAGGTTGTCTGCCAACATCTACGAGTACGAGCCAACACGCAAGACACGCAAGACATTTAGAGACCCTCAAGCTGAAACACGACACGACAAGGTAGAGAGAGGTGGGTTTCGAGAAAAGACAAGGAGAGTACAAAGACAAATGAGCTAATCAAATGAAAAGGACCAAGACATCCTTCCTGACGTGGACCTGTACCGGAGAAGAACCGAGCATCGAGACGCTGTGGACGTGAGTGCGAGATTGAAGGAAGAACAAAAAAAACACGAGGCCGTTGTCGCTCGTTTGTCGCTGTATTTCTCACCGCGCTCAGTACATGGACACACGACTCGCCTTGTCTGGTGTATCAGCTACCACTTCCGACCCGCCGCCGTGTATCCGCGCAAGCATAAAGGACCGCTCCGCCGAGCAGGCCGTCCATGTTTCTCTCTGAGACGACATGCCGCCCGTCTGGGACGTGCTCTTCTCTGCATGCAAAGTGAGATACTGAAGCTGCACCGACCTCCGTAAGGCAACCCGCCTGTCCAAAGAACCGCCTCGGGCCCAGTGCGTTACGTCGTATCCCACGCACATGTAGCGCTGTCCACGCCCCGTACTCCAAGCCGAGTGTTGGACAGTCCCGAGTTGACATGTCGCGGCCTCTCAGAGCCATCGGCCTGGTCGTCCTTCTCGTGTCGTCGTGTGTCCCTGGCCCGACCGTCTCGCTCCCCTTTTGCCCGGATGCCTGCCTGCGTCCACCATCCCCTGGCAAGTCATTCGTCGACCCCTTGCCTCCAGCCCTCGTCCGGCTTCTCGCTCAGCCACCGACTCGGTCGTCATCCGCGACTCTTTGCACCTGCTTCTCTTCCCTGGCCTCCTCTCGACCTTGTCGGGCGACCTTGTCGTGACTCTCGTGACTCTCGTTTGCAGCCCGCACGCTCTCAGCCACAGTGGCCGGCCGGGAAAGCCGCCAAGGCCTGCATATATACAAGTACTTTGCCTGTCCTCTGCAGGTAAAGCGCAGATACTAGCGTGCGCACACAATGCACGCGCGAGACAAAAAGGCCGTTATTGGCCTACCATGCCCCTGTCCCATCAGCGCGACCGCCGTTTCTGACTGGGCCGGTGGGAGACTCACGCTACGGTTTCAGAACCCCTGCGCCATGGCCAGTCTTCCCAAGCAACTCCGTACGAAGTACACGCCGTTACTCCTGGGCTGTGTGCGGCCAGTGGAGACGAACCGTCGATGGCGGCCCAGCGAGACACGGGAGCAGGCGGGCAAGGTGGAAAATCAACTTGGAGTCTCGCTGCAACATCAAGCTAAGCCTACCAAGGGCCGAGACTGCTACGAAGTAGAGTCGTGCGGTTGGTGGGCGCGAGCTGGCAACAGGGGGAGTGAAGAGAGACGAGTGGAACGAACAGACAGGTACCACTCAGTACAGAGTACAGAGTACGATGGAAGCACGGAGTTGAGATGACCGTGGAAGAGATGGAGGAGTCAAAGAACGGGTCGACGGGCACAAGTATGTACGAAGTATGGACCTTGAGATAAGATTACTTCGTGCGTTTGTCCAGTTCTATGGCCATCTGCCCCATCGCGCATCACTGCCTCTTCTCGTCCCGACCGAACCTGTAGCCGCTTCCGTTGCTCGGCTGCTTTTACGGTCAGTGTTTCTTTTCTCTTTTTCTTTTCTTTTCTTTTTCTCTTCCCTTTTTTCTTCTTCTCTTCTCCCTCTCTCGTCCTCACGCTGTGATAGTCTAGCCCCATCGCACCAGCAGCCCCATCTGCCAGACTACTTCCGGCCTCTGTGCGCCCAAAACGCATCTGAGCGCTTAAAGGTGCTGTGCTGGGCCTCCTCTTCATTTTGTTTTCCTCCGTGGGTGGAGAGACATCTGGCCGACACGCTGGCGTCTGTGTGCACACAGAGCTGTTCTCATCGTGTTGTGACAATCTCTGTAGACTCGACACGCTTAGCTGAGTCTTCTTCCGTCGTGCCGTTGTCGTATCTCGGCCTCCTTTCGCGCTCTTCTGCTCTGCTCTGCCCCTGAGCTTGGACGACGGGTCGAAGAGCAACCCCGGCCTCAAGGACGTTGAACGACCCTGTAGCTCAATTTCTACATATTCGTACTTTGTACTTCCTCTTCGTATGCGTCTTTCGTCAATCTGCTCCCCCGGTCCCTCCTCTATGTTGCCGTTCCTGACCCCCTGTTCCTGGACTCTCCCCTGTCCCGGTCGTTGCGTCTCCTCTCGTCTTCTTGGGTCGTCTCTCTTAGCGTCAGTCTTCTTTCTTGCCATACATTCTGCCCTCTCCATCTTTCTTCTTCCTGCTCTCCCTCATCCTCCCGTCGCATTGCTACCGCGATCTCGTCGCGTTGCATCTTCGCTTTGACCCTCTCTCTTCCTCCTCTCTCCTCTCTTCTCTCTTCATTCTGCTTCGCGACCGTTTCGACAAACATCGCGTTTGACGGGTACCTGCATCTCGGCCTGCATTTTGCTCACCCGACACTCTCTTGACCGTCCCTCACTTCGACCATCACCTTACTTTGCTCGCTCTGCATTCTGTTGTCACTCTTTTCTTCTCGACGTCACGAGCCGTTCTGCTGTGCTCACTCGTTTCTTTCGTTCTTTGTCCGACTTCACGACGCCGCCTCGATTGTGTTTCTTCTGCCTTGCGACAAAACAAACCGCCACCACTTGATGCGAATCGCCCAAACAGCACAACACTAGACTTTCTCCTTTGTTCTGCCTGCAGCCAGATTCGACGACAACAAGGAGAGCCGCCCGATCTCGTCCACAAAACAGCAAGACAAACAGCGACTGGTGCGCCTGTAACCATGTGCTCTTGATTGCTTGTGTTGATTGCCCGCCCTGATCTACACGGCTTGGAAACAACTCAAGACACTGAGAGGTTCGTGGCACCTTGCCCCAAGACATTGTTTTTGCTGCGCTACGTTCTTCCTTGCGTCGCCCCCTTTTCCACGTTGCCCGTCCGCGTCCCGCACTCCTGAAACACAGTCAAGTGGTCTGAATCGTTTTCCAGTCTGGTTGCGTTTGTGAAGCGACGCTATGTGAGCGCCTTTGCGACATGGTTTCTCGTCTTTGTCTTTGTCCACGAGCTCCCCCCATGATGCCCTCCGAGCGCCCATAATGCACAAGTCCGTATTACGGACTCCTTGCCGTCGTGCTGCACATGTCCGCTGCAGTGCGACTGGACACACCCAACCCCCTTTCACTGCTTTCCTGCCTGTTTGCTAGCCGTATTACTCTGGCGCTTTGTGTTGCAAGAATATCTTCCGGCCTGTTGGGCTTGCATATTGTAATCACTTCTTCCCTCCTCGTGTCGCGTTATTTCCATTCACATCCTATCCTTTCAAACACAGCCTTGTCTGTTGCCATGATCTCGATCTATCAAGCATCTCTCCTTCATTCACCGATGAGACTGACTGCTGACTGATAAGAACAGGCAACTCTCGAAACACATAGGGTACGTGATCTTCTGTTTTCACATCTTAGCCTGCAACTCGGCTGTTTTCATACCCCCTGGACCCCCTGCCACCTTCTCCTTGCCCCTTCACAATACAACATCGAGCATGCTCTCAAGCCTCCAGCCTCCAGCCTCAGCCTCCAGCCTCGGCCTCCAGCCGTGGGCAATCTTGAGAGAAACCACAGCACACAAGCACACTTCAAGGCACCCGTTTAGCAGGCCCCTTCGGATCAAGCGGGCAGCCTCACATTGATCCAAACTACCGTCTACCGTCACGCCGATTTCTCGCCACGCGAGGATGAACGGCCACACGGATGGCCTCAGGACATCTGGGAGACATGTTGGGTAGATGGATGTACATGTACAAGAACAGCGGCAATAGTGTCTCCGTGTGTGTGTTGCGTTGCACACCCTGAACGCCCACTCCCCTGTGGCACACCCTGGTCTACCAGCATCCAACGCACTCGCATTCGCGCCAGACTTGGAATACTCCTTCTTTTGTCCACCCACGCGGAGAGCTCTCCTGTCAGCCGTCTTCAGGGTCTGAATAGCTGCCACGGCTGTGTTGCCAGATACCAAGAGGCCCAGTACCGAACCCAGACGGACTGGCCCGGTCTAGCCAAGTGGTGTTGGCCTGCTCCTTGACTATACCCGCTTCTTGTCACGTCTTTCGGTTTTCTGCCGATTACTATACACTCTATATTGCTACTTTTCTCTTCTGTTTGCTAACCGGTCGTTGAGCTGTTACAGAGCCTTATTGTGGCCCGCATTTGCCTTTCGCCCCTGTCCGAACTCTGGAACGCCTCGGATTGAACGCTCTTCTTGTCTTCTTGTCCTTCTTTTGTCCTTCCCTTTGTGCTTTTGCCACGTCTTTTTACTCATTCACCCAAAGCAACTTGTCTTATGCAAGCCACGACTTTTGACATCCCACCAGCTTTGCTCACATTCATTCGTTCATTTTTTCTTCTTCTTGATCTTTAATTCCTGTCGAGTATCTTGGTCATCTCGACTCGCCTCACCACCAGAGCCTTACGACGACACGCTTAATATTCCCAGCCAACAACTCTAATCGATACCCGGCTACCTTTGCGACTTTGCTATGCTTTGACACCGTTAGATCGAACGCGAAATACAGTGGCCATCTCGGAGGATCCAAGACAACGGTGACAACGGTCTACTCAGGACATCGACACTCATTGCTCAGTCATATACGAGTCATCTACAAAAAAAAGCAAGCCAACTGCACCAGGCGGAGGATCGAGCGGAGAGAGCCGTGTCGGAGGAACTTGGTTTCCACACCCATCTATGCTCCTGGGGCAGTAATCTCTACAAATGAGCTACCCACAGGGTGCAGGAGGCGTGGACCGGCCATCGACGGCAGGTTCAATTCGCCGTGCCAGAGAACGAGCCCAGGCTGCTGGCGCAGCCCGTGAGGACTTTGCATCGTTTGCAAGAAGGATGGCTCAGAATGCACAGCCGCAAAGCTCGCAGCAGCAATCACCGCAGCCATCTGGTCAGACCACGCGGTTACCAATCTCAAGACCAGTGCCGGCACCACAATGGCCACTTGCCGGCCCGCTCGCCGCGCCGTCGAACCTGAACGGACATGGGGACCGGAACGGCACCGCAAACGAGACCGAGCCATATCGGCCACCGCCAGGACGCTCCCAGGCACCACAACGACCGCCGCGCCCAAGCCGTGTTCCTTCAATACTGGACAGCTCGAAAGTCCAGGGCCCCACGCCAAACGTCTTTGCCTACAGCGCAAACAACCTGTCGACGGCGAATTCGAGGGCGCATCTGCAGGTCCCAGACAGCCGTCCAAGGACCAACCGCGCGTCGGACCTGTCCATGGCCCAGCAGTCGAGCGCCTCTTCGATGTCGTTAAACTCGACCAACTCATCCGTCGCTTCGATTCCGGATTTCCCTGTGCCTGTGGCCGTCCCAGTTGCCATGCCTGCTCCAGCTCCGGTGCCCGCGATGCCGCCGCCTCGGAGAAGTGTCAATCTTGGGCCTCCGCCATCTGCTCGCCGTGGCGCTTCGTCCTTTTACTCAAACGCTTCCTATGTCTCTCCCATCCCTGAGGAGAGCCCTCGACCGCGGTCGCAGGCATCGCTCGCCTCGAGTGCAGCCATGCCCGATAGCTGGGGATCTTCGTCGTCTTTGGCCCTGAGCCCTACTTACGCCGACGCCACATCCTTGTATGGGGACATTCCAGAGGAGAGCCGCGAACCGTCCAATGTGAGCGGCTACGGCGATGAGGACGGCAGCCGGAGTGGTGCTGGCAGCGCAGACGGCGACCGCGACGTCGGTGAGAAGCATCTCGTCCGCAGTGCTAGCATTGGCAAGCGCGGCAAAGCTGCTCTTGTTACGACTGGGGCTGGAGATGGCAGCTCAGTATACGGCCCGTTCCACGATGACGTGGGCTCGGCGGACGACGAGGAAGAAGCACCGGCCATTGCAGCGCGGACCAACCGGGCTACTGTTGGCTCATCACTCACGGCCGACCACATTCTTGATGCCTATGATGCTGCCACGGCGACGGACCCTTTTAACCCGAGCCGCCGGCTGTCTGTCTCCCCGCAGCCGCAGCCTGGCTTGGACTTTGGTGACCTGTCGCGTCCGTACAGTCGCCTGTCTGCCATTCGTCGTCCGCCACGCCTTGATATGGATGCCGTTCGCCAGGCGGAGGCACGGGGCAGCTTGACCAGCCTTCCGGATCTGATCCGCCGTGCGACCCGACTTGCTGCGAGCCTCGACAAGGGCCGTCGCCCAGCGAGCCGTCTTGATGAGCTGAATCTGTCACCTGGCATGGACGGCCGCGGTCTCGGGGCATCGGGGATGGATGCGGAAAAGTACCAGTCTGGTTTCTCGGATATGCTGGCGGCGTTCCCACCGCCTGCGCAGGCCAACCGCCGCAGTTTCCGGCAGAGCCTGCGCGAACAGGTCGGGTCGTGGCCGCTGCCTCTTCATAACAGGGGCAACGGCCGCCTCAGTGGCCGTCCCGTGGATGCCGAGAGCATCTCGGACCTTGCCGACCTCAAGAACCAGCGCAACAGAAAGGGCCGGCGCCGGTGCTGCGGCCTGCCGCTGTGGGGCTTTGTCTTGGTCGTCATTGTCGTTCTCATCACTGTCGCAGCCGCCATTGTGCTTCCTCTGGAGTTTCTTGTCATCCGCAAACAAGATTCGGGCAGCACATCGGCCCTGGCAACGTGCCGGAGCCAAATCACTTGCGCCAACGGCGGCACAAACGTTGTGTCGAACCAGGGCGTCTGCTCCTGCATCTGCACAAACGACTTTACTGGCTTTGACTGCAGTGTCGCCGGCGACAACGGCTGTACGACGACGACGCTGGCGTCTACGGCCACGACAAACAGCCTCGCGGATGTCACCCTTGGCAACGCGCTGCCGCGACTCATCGAGCAAGCCCAGCAGAACTTTTCCGTTCCGCTCTCCGGGACGCAGATTCTTGCCGTCTTTAACTCTGGCAACTTGAGCTGTGTGGCGGAAAACGCCCTGGTGACGTTCAACGGCGAGACGGTGCGGCAGTCCTCGAGCGGCTCGACCGTCGTAGAGGCCCTTTTGGCGGACGGCGGCGACCGCCTCGGGGACAACGGCTCCGTCGTCGACCAAGTGGCCGTTATCACAGTCACGGTGGAGGCCACAGGTGCCCAAGCCAAGAGAGACAACACCATCCTGACGGCTTCTGGGGCTGCTTCGGCGGACCCAAACCAGGTGCTCCCCACGCAGTCGGACTTGACCCTGACCATCAGCACAGCGACCACGCCCTGGACGGTGTCGCCCACCTCGACTACGACGGTGACTACGACGATTACACCGTCTCCGACGAGCGGCGGCGGGGCGGGAACGGCTACCAGCAGCAGCTCCTCGGCGTCGGCGTCGGCCACCTTTCTGGTGACCGAGGACGTCTTGGACTTTGCGCGTGTGGCCGTGCTTTTTATCCTGCAGGAGGACTCGCTGGCGAACGCCGAGCTGGCCCAAAGCCGGCTGCAGAGATTCTTTACCCAGGCCAGTGCAAGCTCCCTGACGAACGGCAAGGGCGTGAGCGTGGACAAGGCGACCAACGTGACGCTGGGGAGCAACTCGGTCAACCTGGTGCAGCTCCAGGTCAAGGCCGCCAACACGCTGCGCGGAGTTGGCATATCGGCCTGAGAGATGGGCCATGTTGCGTCAAAGTGGTCCTTTTGTTTCGTATATCAATCACGATACGAGGTTCGGACGGAGATGAGGCGAATGGGCGGCGAATGGGTTTCTTTTGGCAGTACTGCATCTTGGCGTCTTTCCTTGCCATTCACATTGTATTTTATCCGAGACATAATCTTTGCATAAGCCGGCCTCTCTATACCGATATCATTTTGTTCATCAGATTCAGGACGCGCACCGCTGCGAGACGGGCTTTACGAGTATGTAATATGTAATGTGGTGAGCAAAGTCACCATCGCGGATGCACCTGTGCGGTTGACTCGCGACAAAGGCTCCGATGCAGCTCTTTGGGACAGCAGGAAATGCCAAGAAACGGACGCAAACGTTCGTTTCAAGACAGCTACACACACGCACAGAAAGGGGCCTCTGGGTCGCAGGGCCAACGAAAGAAACGCCGGGCTGAAACACACGCCAGGGGGCTGGCCGATCGTGAAGGCCGCGCTGGACCAGCGAGCAGCACCGTCGTGGGTTGGGTTGGTAGAGACATGGTACGGGGCGAATGGGAACGTGAAGAAACAAGTCGAGGAGACGGGGAAGCCCTGGGGCTGCAGCCACGACACCGGAACCCGGTTTCGTCTCTTCTTTCTTTTTCACGAGCATGCATGTATTTTTATCTCGCAGCACTAGGGTTACAGTAGTATGGGAGCATGGGTCGGCTTGCAGGTCAAGGCAAGAAAGCCGTACAAAGTACATGCCTCGTGCATACGAGTACGGTCGTACTTTGAACATTGTGGAAGAAGAGAATGAGTGATTGTTTCCAAGTCGTCATACCTGTATGCCTTCAGCTTCATGGGCTACCATGCATTGGTCTTGACTTTGGGGCGAGTGGCCGAGCCAGCATGAGCACAGACAAAAAAGGGAGCAAAGGAGCGAAGCCTGAATCTCAAAAGCGCCACTTCTCACACTCCGTAATGCTCCGTACATATGGTCTGTATGGCATCGTTGATAGGCTTCCTCCGCTTCTCCCACAACATGGTGCATGGCAGACGCAGACATCTAAAAATACTGGATGCTCCGACACTGCTGAAGCGTCGCTGCAGGTCGTCGTTTGTGCTGGCCCATATCCGGGAGATGCCGCCGATGGTCATGGGCAGGGGTGCCTCGACACACGTTGCTGCATTGGCAGAGGCATGGAGTCAGACAACTTTGTACAAAGTAGCAACCGTGGGCCCGGCTGTCGTTGTTCTGCTGCCCACCCACTGCGTCTCCGGGAGAGGGCCTCTTTGGGAGACTGTGCAACAGCGGCATCCGCCAGTCGTCGTCGTCTTGTCCCAGCAGTTGCCTGGTTGTTGGCCGTCGGGGCAGATCGAGGCACGACTGCGCAACACGACCAGAGATTATCTAAACAGAGCCGTGACGACTTGCTCTCCGTTGGCACTGAGCTGCTCCGGCCAAGCGAGACGAGCCCCCACTGCCCGTCGGTACGAGACGGGCCCGCTGGTTATGGAATCGTGGGACATCTCGCTGCGGAACGGGTCGACGATGCCACGGTGGATCGAGAGAGCTGGAGCGCCTTGTGATGATTGGGGCTGCTTGTCGACCTGGCGTCATCGCTTGGCCTTTTACGAGTTGGGCGACTCTTTCTCCACCAGTCCGGTTTGTGCAATACGAGCACGCCGCATCTCTCCTTCTCTCCTCTCTATCCCAAGCTTTCGGGAGCCGAGGGGCAAAGGGAGGGATCCAAACGTAGCGCTGTGCCCCCTTTGTTGGCGAGATTTGCACGGGTCCATGAGGATCAGAGTAGCAGTGGTAATTTCGACACTCTTCCACGCCGATGAGTATGCTGTTCCTCTACAGAGTACATGTACACCGAAGATGGAGGCGAGGCAGGGCCCGGCCAGGCTGCTGCACAGCTGCAACAATACCCATCAGAGGAGCGCAACGGTCCCTGTGCCGGACACGGTTTGAGGCGCTAATGTCAGAGTCCGCACCCGCTTCGTGCCATCCGATGCCACAGATGCTCCAGTTATTACTTCGTAGTCTGTCGCTAAGCATCGTCGTCGGGACTAGAAGGCTCGGCATGAGATGGCCATTGTGGCCGTTATGACGCGCTTGGACGCTAGGCGTCATTGTCCTGCCTTGATCTGCTTCGTATCCGTCTTGCGACTTGCGAGGCACTGTCAACACGAGCTGGAGGCCTGCCTGCGAGTGGCGGCGGGTGTCTAAGCTGGCACAAAGACGGGGTCTTTTGTGGACTCGATGCTAAAACAAGGTTAAGGTGACCAGCGGCGTCCTTTGAACTTTGTATTCTCCGGTGGCAGGACGACGCCAGTCTCATTGTTCGTGCCCTCTTATGAAGACGAAGACGAAAGACTGAAGAGCACTCGCCTCGCGATCCTCAGACCTAGCATGCATGCCAGAGCGATGCACCTCAGGAAGACAGGGTCCATGTTGTCGTGTCCCTGAAATTTATGCACTGCGTTCCTGGCTAAGACCCATTTGTCTGCACGCGCCTTGTCACGGGATCCACTCCGCGCGGCGCTAGTCTGTTCTGGAGGCCCTCCCTCGCGCCTTCCTTCACTATCGACTTTCCACTTGTTCCCCTCTCTCCCAGCACCCTTTCTGGACATTCCTGGGTGACGTCCCGTCGTGCCTTCCTCTCCTGGTGAACTCTCTCTTCTTCCTGCGCTCTTTCCTCTTTCTCGGCTGTTGTCTCGTGCCTGTGCCTCCTTCCCTTTGACCTTCCCTTTGTCCTTCCCTTTGACCTCCCTTTGGACCTTCCCTTTGGAGTTGCTTTGTTCCCATTAACACGGGGCAATTACGCCAAACGTGCTTCTCCACCTACCGCTCGTGCCTTCCCATCTCGACGTCTCGACGGAGACGTTCACTCCTCATCTCTGCATCTCTCCTCTTTGTTTTTTTCTCTTTTTCCCTCACTTTTGCTGTCCACCTTTGCATCTCACAACATCCAAATATCGCGCCGCACCTGAATTCGTACTACCCCTCGACAACATACCCTGCGCGGCCGCCCTGTGTTCACCATTCCCCCCGCTCCATCCTTGCGCGCAAAGTGCCCACCGGAACTGCTGATCGGCGCTGACCCGAAACGCTTCTGATCGCTCGTTTTCGCTGCCGACTGCTTGTGCAACCAACAAACGCAACATAGAGCGACATAGACAGACGCGGCATTGCTGTGCTCTTCGCCAGCTGTCTCTCTATTCACTGCACCCTTACACTTGCATCCGCCATCGTCCACACAATCCTATAGCCGCCGACGACCGGTCGTCATGCAACGCTAGGCTCTTGACCTCGACAGCTATTCTCAACGATTTTATCTCTTTTATCTCTTCCTCGGCTTCTTCTTCTTTGTATTTCTAGGCCGCTTTCTTTTGTCTCTGCTTTCGTGCTCTGACATGGGAGCTTAAGCCTTGTTGGCAGTGACTTTTCTTTCTTCCTCTCGGCCTTTGCACCTGACCTGGCTCCGTGGGCCTCACGGCACCACAATCGTCTCTTAATTCCCGCTTCTCGCAACGAACAAACGATACAACGACACTCGCCTTCAGACCCAGGCCACCATGGCGTACGACGGTGGATATGCGCCGCAGCAGCAGCAGCGCCCCTACAATGGACCGGTAGCGCCACGGCCCCCGCCACAAAGGCAGTACCCCGGAGGTCCTGCACCGAATGGACCAGGCGGGCCCGGCGGTCCTGGCGGCCCCGGTGGCAGCCTTTACGGCGGCTACGGCGGTGACGGTGGCTATGGCGGCGGCCCGGATTACGGCGGCGGCTACGACGACCAGGGCTACGGCTACGATGCGCCACAAGATTATGGCAGACCAAGCCGTGGCGGTCGTCCCCCCATGGGAGGTCGCGGCGGTCCTCCACCGAGACAAATGACAATGGACAACAGCGGCGGCCGGGGCCAGTATCCAGCACGTGGTGGTGGGCCCGGCCCCATGAGAGCTGGCTTCCAAAACGGGCCACCGGGGCGCCTACCCGGCCCGCCAGACCGGGCAAACCCGTCAGACCCGTTCAGTACGTGTTTTCCCTTTATCGTCCTTGTAGACAGGCCTCTCGACTGACAGATACCAAAGTGAATCGTGGTCGCAACGGCCCGCCATTGAGCCCTATGGAGGCTGGCTTTGGTGGCAACGCTTTCCCGCCTTTCCCTGGCCAGCAAGGAAAACCAAGTCGGTACGACGAGGAGCAAATAATGGACGGTGTTGCAGGCATATCTATCTCCGGCAACCGCCAAGGCCCGCCACCAGGAGGTCCCAATGGCCGTGGGCCACCGCCCATGCGTGGTGGTCCAATGGGTGACCCGCGAGGGGGTGCACCTGGCTACGGCCCTCCTCGGGACCGCCGCAGCGAGCGTACACGCAGCAGGGCGGAGGCTTTGGCGACCAGGGGTACGGCCAGCCACCACCGAGAGACTTTGGCCGCGACGACAACTTTGGGCCGCCAAGTCGTACGATGACAATGCCTACATCCATGGACCCGATGGGTGGGCGCGCCGGCCCGCCACCTCCAAACGGCGGCGGTCCTTACCTTCCATTCAACGGCCCTGGCCCTGGGCCTGGTCCGAGCAGTGGCGGTCGTGGCATGATGCCGCCACAGCGGCCTTCGACAGCACAAGGCTCTCGTCCGCCACCACAAGGAATGTACCTAGACGGCGGTGGCAGCTCGGGCTTCGGAAAGGGCCCGCCAGATCCCAGTTCGGGTTACAGCCAGCCGCCACCCCCTCAGCAGGAGGAGCGCGAACGACCGTCTTCCTTTGACGACTTTTACGACACATACTACGAATCCCGGGACAGCGGAGACTACTCGGGTGGCGCTCCCGGCCAGAATGGGCCCTACGAGCTACGGCACCGGCAACAGGGCTCTTTTGACCAGGGCGCGTACCCGAATGACGGACCTGGCCCCCAGCGAGGGGCGCATCGCGTCCCCGAGATTAGCAGAACAAAGTCGCAGCCGGACCTTCGCCAGTCTCAAGAGGCCGTTTTTGAAATGGTGGGCGACATTCCGCCCATGCCGACAATGAGAGCTGGCGGCTTCCCACAGCAAGGCGGCCTGCCATCTGGACCTAGCCCAGTGAGGCAAGGAAGCGGCGCGTCTGCGCAGTCGGGCTCCAACAGTGACTCTCTTCCTGCTCACCCGACACCGGTGCGTCCTGGTCTCATACCCAACTCGATCGCCAGCCAGCAGCTCAGCAACCGGCCACTGCCCGTGCGCAATTACAACGGCGGAGGTGGCGGTGGGCCCATGGGAGCGATGTCGTCGACTCCCGCGCAGAACCAGCCCGTGTCACAAACCCCGCCGCCCATGCAAGCCATGCCGCCATTGTCAAACGGGCCGCTGGCGAGTGAGCCACCACCGCCAGAGCCACCCATTACACCCGAGCTGCTGGAGCGGCTACGCAACACGGTCAAGGCCGATCCGAACAACCAGGAGGCTTCCTTGAAGCTGGCCAAGAAGCTTGTGGAAGCGGTCGACGTGCTTGTGCCAACTCTGCCCGACCCGCGAACTCGGACAAAGGCACGCGAGCGTTACGCCTATGATGCGCACAAGCTGCTGAAAAAGCTGGCCGGCCAGCAAAACCCAGGAGCCATGTTCTTCATGGCCGACTGCCTCGGCCGCGGCACGTTTGGTCAGGAGCCAGACAACAAGGAGGCCTTTACGCTGTACCAGTCGGCAGCTAAGCTGGGACATGCAGCAGCGGCCTACCGCACGGCCGTGTGCTGCGAGATTGGCAACGAAGAGGGAGGCGGGACTCGCAAGGACCCGCTCAAGGCCATTCAGTGGTACAAGCGCGCAGCCACGCTCGGCGACACGCCTGCTATGTACAAGGTGGGCATGATCCTGCTCAAGGGACTGCTGGGCCAGCAGCGGAACCCGCGCGAAGCTGTTGGCTGGCTCAAGAGGGCAGCCGAGCGCGCGGACCCCGAGAACCCGCACGCCCTGCACGAGCTGGGCCTGCTCTATGAGAGCGCGCAGCCCAACGACGTGATTTTGCGGGACGAGGCCTACGCCTTCCAGCTGTTCAAGCAGGCGGCCGATCTGGGCTACAAGTTCAGCCAGTTTCGCTTGGGCTGCGCGTACGAGTACGGTCTGCTGGGTGCCCCGTAGACGGGCGCCTGTCGATTATGTGGTACTCCAAGTCGGCGATGCAGGAGGAGCACCAGTCGGAGCTGGCACTGAGCGGCTGGTACCTGACGGGCTCAGAGGGCGTGCTGCAGCAGAGCGACACGGAGGCGTACCTGTGGGCGCGCAAGGCGGCGACGGCGGGCCTGGCCAAGGCCGAGTATGCTATGGGTACTTTACCGAGGTGGGCATTGGTATTCAGGCCAACCTGGAAGATGCCAAGCGGTGGTACTGGCGGGCAGCTGGTAGGTCTCAACCACCCTCCTCTTTCTTTGCGTTTCTTTCACTCCGTACTGCGATCTCGTACTGACAATACCAGCCCAGGATTTCCCCAAGGCGCGCGAGCGGCTCGAAGACCTCAAGCGGTCCGGCAAAACGGGCCCCGGCAGCGGAGCGCATATCACGCAGCAAGATCGGCCGGCAGCAGGAGGGCGAGTGTCTGGTAATGTAGATGGGCCGGGGAAGAATCAAGCAGATGGAACGGGCGACCTTGTCCTTTTTATAGTCCATACAACACACCAGTGACATCCACGGGCAATAAGCGCTCTCGTAGCATCACGTCGAGCTGGTTACGACATCCTTGGCTGTAATTACATGTGATATCACCTTGATCCGCGCATTCTCGCAAGCCAAACGTGCCGTTGTTGATGCGATGATTTTGATATAAAAGAGATATCGAACTGAAAACGCACTGTATGCACATAGGCACATATGCACGAGAAGAGAATGTGGAGAAAAGTGACACAAGATAGCGAGCATTTGCCACTGTGGAAGAAGATTCGCTCGACTGCTGTTTCAATGAGAGCCCTCCGTCTGCCAATTTCTACAGACGCCGCTCTCATCATCCCATCCACCTCGCACACAGTCCCTCAGTTCTACTGCTTGACCTACTGCTTGACCAACTGCTTGGCCTACTGCTTGACCTCCTTGACAGTCTCCTTGACGGCCTCGACGGCATCGGCCAAGGGCTCGGCCGTCTTGCCCGATGTCCGGGCCAGGTAGATGCGAACACACTGGACCATACCGGCGACGCCCAGGAAAAAGTTGGCGGCAGCCAGCATGATGTTGCGGGGCTTGATGATCAAGCACCAGCGGGTCCAGATGAGGCCGGTGGCGGTCAGGGCGACGTTCTGGGTGACGGACAGCTTCTCGGCGGGACGGGCCAGATCAGAGATGCCGGCAATGACCAGCGCCCACTTCATGACGGGGGCCCTGCATGGTTGTTAGCACGCAATGCCAGACAAAGAGACAAGAGACAGACGGGTCGAACAGAGGGTCGAACAGAGGGTCGAACAGAGGGTCGAACAGAGGGTCGAACAGAGGTTCGAACAGACGGGTCGAGGCGCGTCCGACGTCTCGGTCTTGGGTCTCAGGTCTCAGGTCTCATGTCTCAGGTCTGAGGCGGTACAGCTGCGCGCAGCCGCCATGCAAACGTGACCAAGGCGAGGAGGACCAGCTGACTTACCAAAAGTGCACCGTCTTCATGCCAATGGGGCTGTCCCACATGCGCTTGAACCAGCTGCCCTCGGCCTCGGCGGCGCCGGCACCGGCGGCACCGCTCTGGAAGCGGCGGCCGTAGAAATTGCTGCTCTTGGTGTTGTTGGTGGCGCGGCGGAAGGCGGCAGCGAAGAAGGAGGCCGAGGAGAAGCGGGGGACGGCTGTTGACGCTGCCCGGCTGCCAGAGGCCATGCGGCGGACAAGCATCGACGAGGCAGTCTGGGTGTTGGCGGAGAAGAAGGTGGCCGGGGCAAAGGGCCGCGCGGCGGCGCGAACAAACGTAGCAGAGGGCGACATGGCCGTGTGTGTGTGTGTGTGCGTAAGAGGGATGGGGAAAGTCAAGGGTAGAAGGCGATATCAGCCAAGAGCGGACGGCTCGATCGAGGGCTCCGGACGTTCGGGGGCTCGGGTTGATTACGGACGAGATGTCGAGTAAATGGGCTCAAGGAGCACAGACGCAAGCGGAGGGAGAGTGGTCGAGAAGAATGGCCGTCGGAGAGCTCAAGGGCGGTATCGAAGAGCGTTTGTGGTTCGGGTGACAAGAGGTCGAGATCCAAGATCGTGCAGAGGTGAAAGAGTCGTGGTCCGAAAAAGATGGCATAGATAGGAAGGGGGGGGGGGGCGTCAAAAAGGAGCAAAAATCTGGTGGGACCTCCCAGCTGGGAGCACCGCATTGGCGAACTCCGCACTCACTGACTCAATTGCGCTATCGGGGGCGAGCAGCCGCTGGGCGACACGCCGACAGCAAAGCGCCAGGGACACAGGCAGAGTTCGTAGGGCGTTGGGGGCTCGATTGGGGTCCGGAGATAAGGCGTGGTGCGGGTGGTTGCACGTGACCAGGAGGCGCTGTCACGAGAACGACGGCCGACGACTTTGAGGGCTGAAGCGCAGCGCAGAATGGTACGGAGCTCGCGTCTAACATGACAAGTCTCTTGCATCTGACAACATGGCACATCGTGCTGGACTGCAAGACTACGAGTAAACGTACCGTTTGATTTCGCAGTCTGCTCTTCCGCTATGCTATGCGCTGTCGTCGTTGTACTCGTAGATAGGGCCCTCGGTGAGCGCTAGCGTGTCCATCAGCCAATCAGAATCCACCCTTTTGCAGTCGGAGCCCCAATTGGCTCGGCTCACGCTTCTTGATCCAAAAGCTGCAACATCAAACAGAGAGGCATTCGACGACGTCTTCCTTTGCTCCTCGCTCCACCTCCCGTCCTCCCACCACACACCAACCGCCACGATGTCGAGCAAGTACGCCTTCACAAAGGGCCTCAAGGAGGTCCGCTTCCTGTTCTGCCAGACGGGCGAGCAGAGTGCGGCCACACGGTAGGCCCATTTCCCTGCGATGAGGACGATCAAGGTGACCCTGCACGGCCTCCCATGCTAACCCGCGCGCCTTCCAGGACCTTTCTTACCCGCGCATACCCCACGATGAAGAAGAACAACCCGAACACGCCGATCCTGCTGCGCGAGGCCCAGGGCACGTTGCCCAAGATCTATGCGCGCTACGACCTCGGTCGCGAGACGAGCAAGCCGTTGCAAGGTATGTCGTCGCTGGAGCTGTGCCGAGCGTGATGGCGTGATGATGGGACCGTGCGATGTTGATGGTTGATGTTGCGCTGTTCTTTGCTAACGTGCTGTTAGGCCTGTCGGACAAGCAGATCGAAGACGTTGTTGCTGGCATGGTCAAGGCCGAGGCCTAAGGAAAGCGGTGCATAGGCGAGGATGATTTGGCCAACAACCACCGTAATGTCAAAGGATCCGCAGAACGTGGGCTTCAGTCGCTTGGTGGATACGGGATGGCAGAGGGCAAGAGACCGGCTCGTGCCGTCTCTTCGCCGTGTATATGATGACAAAAAAGCAACACTCGCTAAGACAGGCACACAAAAAAATCTAAAATGTTAAATCACGCTGGGACTGCAGATGAACCGCGTTGGGCCACTGAGGCTGCCCGCATGAACTTGCTTGGTCTCGCTTGGTCTCTGTCGCCTCGATAGACAGACCGTCGGCCCACTTCGACGCTTCGACGGTGTGCGCGCCTTCGAGGCTGCAGCCGCCGGACCCAGGCCCGGGTGCGAGCATTGGACGTCCGGCCTTGGCGGATTTGTTGCTCCTCTTGAGTCTCGCCGTGTTCGGTACAGTACATAATCACACCATGGTTGCGTGGCCATTCCAGCACGGAGCTCGTTCTAGACATAGTGCCTGCGTGGGGAGCCATCTGGGCCGGGCACGCTGGCAGTCCACGTCCGGCTGGGGTCATGATGCCTTTCAGCGGCGTCAGTGGCATCTTGGTCGTCCAGCACCTCATGGCCAGGCTGAATGGTGCCATGGCGGGCTCTGCCGTCTCTGCTGTGGCCGACAATGGTGGCACGTATGGACTCATAGAACCGATTGTAGATTGTGCTGCCGTGGCTGCTCAGACTACGGGCTTATCGGTAAAGACTGCCGAGGGGACATCCGGCTTGAGTTGTGCGCCTGCGGCTGCTCTTCCGTCTTGGGTCGTGCGTCCACACAGGCCACTCTCGTATCCCTCACCAACGCCGCTTTTTGTCGTCCACCAAAGTCGCCTTCTGGAGTCTGTGATGGCGTTTGCACAGGTTAGACCTGGACACTCGCTTTTTTGCCCAGTCGCTCGAGAATCTGCGTTTATCCATTGCTGGCGATTGCGTGCAGATTCAAGTGGGAGTGGGAGCTCAACTGATCGTAGAGAATGCTTGGGTCCTTGTGATAGTATATGCTGGCAGATGGCAAAGATGGGTGTATGTTGGTTGATGTAAGAGGCAAACAGCGGACGCCCGGAGAAGGCAAGACGATGTAAACGTGACCAAAACATTCTCTGGGATACGTAGAAACTGCTGTTGCTGTCGTCGTATGTTATTCACAGTGGGAAAGTAGTATGATGCGCTCTTGTCCCTCTTGATCAGGCTTCACTGCCCAACAACTACGTGTCGGTGGCACAACAAGTGGACATTGCCATGTCAACAGCACAGATGGAGGTCACCGCGCTCCGCTTTCATGTCAGAGACAGTATGCGCTCGGCATAATTATGCGCTCGGCATAATAGGCTGCTTTGGACGGTGGGACAAGTGACATGAACACTGAGATCACTAAGAAGAGATGTGCATTGTGTGCTGTGTATCATCAATCCAAAGGGCATGCACCCCATAGTCAAGCTGGCTAATTAGCGAGAAAGAGTACACTTAGGTCTCAGTACCGATGGTCCCGGCCCCCTTTCCATGCACTGTCCCTCCCCTTGATCGCGTGGCCTTTTGCCTCCTCCGCCGGTCCCCCTTCGTTTTCCGTTTTACTCCTCCTGCTTGCTTGCTTTGAGCAGCTTCAGGATCTCCGACTCCTTGTCGCCCGCAACGGCCGTGCCATTGTTCCAGTCGACAACAACGGGCCGCTGGAAATTGTCGTGGCTCTCGCGGAACTTGCGCAGGGCCTCGTTCTGCGTAGTGGCGCCCTTGACGATGGAGGGGATGCCGGCGGTGCCGACGTACTCGAGAATGGTCTGCAGCTGGTCGCTGGTCGGCGGGTCCTCGGTGATGTTGAGGTCAAACGGCTCGCGGCGCGCGGCCGGGGCCGCCTCGGTCTGCACGCGGTGGTCGCTGGCCTGGTCCTCGGTGGCCGTCTCGGAGGCGTGTGCCGACGCCTGCTTGAGCATGGTGACGACACGCATCGACGCGGGCGAGCTGGCCTTGTGGAACAGCGTCACAATGTCGAGTGTTTTGCGCTGGCTTGTTAGTGGGCGGTTCGCGGAGCTTCCATCCGGTAGATGTGCTGTTTTTTCAACCTACAAAACCGAACATGATGGCGGAGGTTGCGGACGATGGACGGTATCAATGGATGTTGCGGTAGTGTCTTTGTATCGAGCGAGAGATTGTCGTTTCAGTACGTCTGGCCGAAGTTGCAGAGTTTGTCGAGGTAGAGCGAAGATGTGTGGTCGAGGACAAGGTCAAAAGTGCAACGTGGTGACCGCCAGAGCTCAGCTGCTTCTTGGCCGATGACGTCTAGCCAGCCAGCTATTACGTTGGTTCCTTGCTACGGCAGGAGCTCAGGTCCCGCGCTACAGCACCTTCCTCAGCGCCAGCAGCCCACGGTCGCTACTGCCGGTTCGACCCGCCAAAAACTCAGCCTGGGCTTATCACCTTATCGCCGGCGTATCGGAGCCGCTATCGGATTTACCCTCAGTACGAAGCAGAAAAGGGTAAAAAGGGGTGGGTTGGCTCTCATGCACAAAGTCGTGACAATGGCCTCATTCGCCTCCATGCGCAATCCAGCCGGCTGATGGATCTTTCTTCCTGCAAGACGGGTCGAGATTCCTACCTTTCTTGTTCGTGTTCGCGCCGTCGCCGCAATGTCTTGCTGCCTGGGCTAGCCACCTGAACGATTCTTGTCTCTGTCTCTTATCTTGATCCCCTCCACCCTGCTCACTGCCCCCGCCAAACATGGCAGCCAACTTCGCCCCGGCCGACTACGACGGCGTGGATCTCGCCGTGGCCGGCGCCAAGCAGCCGTTCCTGGCACGTCGTGGCTACGTGCACGCCACGTGGCACGCACCTTTGCGTCGCGGCCCGAGCTGTTCATCCAGCCATCGACCGTGGAGGAGGTTGAGCAGGTGATTAAGCTCGCGCGCCACCGCCGCCGGCGCATCGCCACCACGGGCTGCGGCCACTCGCCGTCGGATATGACTTGCACTAGCAGCTGGCTGGTCAACCTGGACCGCCTCAACCGCGTGATTGCCGTCGACCGCGAGTCGCGCATGGTCACTGTCGAAGCAGGCATTCGGCTCTACGATCTGAGCGCAGAGCTCGCCAAGCACGACCTGGCCCTCCCCAACCTCGGCAGCATCAACGAACAGTCGCTCGCGGGCGCATGCGCAACGGGCACGCACGGCAGCAGTCGTGCGGCACGGCCTGCTGTCGGACGACATTGTGGCGCTCAAGATTACCCTGGGCAACGGCACGACCAAGACGTGCACACGAGACACGACCGACGCCGACGAGAGCGACCTGTTCCGCGCAGCCCTGCTGTCCCTGGGCACACTGGGCATCGTCGTGGAGATTACGCTGCGCGCAGTGCCGTCGTTCCGGCTCCGTTGGTCGCAGACGGTCGACAAGGATGCGGTGGCCTTTGATGCCTGGAAGCGCGGCGACACGGACGGCACTGGCCGCCACAGTGCGCTCTGGACACAGTCGCACTTTGTGCGCGTCTGGTGGTTCCCGTACACGCGACGGGCAGTCGTGTGGGCGGCTGAGGACTGTGCCGAGACGCCGGAGGAGCGGCCTGACTTTACGCCTCCAGTTTCCTACTACGACAGTGCCCTTGGCTTTTTTGTGTACCACAACCTGCTGTACCTGTCGCGGTTTGTGCCGCGCATCCTGCCGTGGGTCGAGTGGTTCGTGTTCGGCATGCAGTACGGCTTCCGCAACGGCTCGACGACGTCTGGCCTGCAGCCCAGCGACAAGGCCCTCCTGATGAACTGCCTGTACTCACAGTTTGTCAACGAGTGGGCCATTCCGCTTGCGCGCGGACCCGAGGCGCTGACACGGCTGGGTGCTTGGATCAACCGCCTCCAGCCCGGCGACGAGGGCTACGTCGACCACCGCATCCCCTTCTCTGCCGACGGCCTGTACGTGCACGCGCCCGTCGAGGTGCGCGTGGCCGACACGGCGGCCAAGCAGGAGCTCCGGAGAAAGGAAACGCCAGACTCGCTGTCCACGCGGCCGTTCCTCGACCCGACATCCACCGACACTCCCACGCTGTACCTTCAACGCCACCATGTACCGGCCTTACTTCAAGGACCCGCCCGGTCTGGAACGCTACTACGAGGCCTTTGAATGGCTGATGCGCGACTTGGGCGGCAGGCCGCACTGGGCCAAGAACTTTGGCTCGGACCACGCCGAGCTGGCATCGGCCTACGGTGACGACCTGGCCAAGTTCAACGAGGTGCGCAACGCGGCCGATCCCGACGGCGTCTTCGTCGGTCCTTGGCATCGCCGCTACTTGTTGGGCGACGGTGCTGATGCGCAGCCCAATCTACGGCTCGAGGAGCACGAGAAGCGGCGGGCCTTGGCGACAGACTACACAGTGTTTGTCTCGGGCGCTGTCGGTGAGGCGGGCTTGCGGTGACCTGCCTTGTCTCGCATTGCATGAGCGGCTGTTCAAGCTTCTTGGTATGCTGCTGTAGTCTTGTGTATTTCTGAAGGCTTTTCTGGCCCCGTGTGCATTGGTGAAGCAGCATCGCCATTTGGCGTTGCTAATGCCAACAGGCTGAAAAGCCATGTATCGTACCATAACATGTGTCGTCATATCGTGTCGCCAAAGTGCGATAACGATTGTGCATCTAATTTCAATCCTCTTCTCTTCTCACTCGTTTGTCCTCATACAGCCCGTGCATTGCTGGACGCCCACAAGGCGCCTTTTCGAATTATGGTGGCGCGTGGGCCAGCGCCGTTGTCTCCGACCGACGAAAAGTGCGCCGGATGGCCCAAGCTGTCAGTAGTACCAGCGTCTTCAGTAGCAGGTCTGTTGCTACTGCTGCCGCTGCTTTCACTGCCACTGCTCCGGTCCCACTAGAGAGTACAGAGGGTCCTCGCCGAACACAGTGGCATCTGGTGTCGAGAAGCCGAGCATGGCCAGCATGCGTGGACGGCGAAAGACTCGCTCCGAGAACTCACGCTCACCGCCGCTGCGGGAGAAAGCCGTATCCAGGTCGAGCTTGACGGCCAGGCCGCAGAATGAAACGAGGCTGCCGACGACCCAGACGAGCGTTTGTAGATCCATTTCGACGGAGCCTACGCCCTCAAAGATTGCCACTGGTACGGAACAGGCCGACGCCAGTGGCCCTGCCGATGATGATGATGCCGGCCGGGACGAACGCCGACGCCGGCTTTGTGTCGCCATCGTGAGTGTGGGAGAAGCGACGCAAGGGCGCAACATTGACGGTCGGCGGTGATCTTGGCAGACATTACGACCGGTCGTTGTATTGTTGAGATCAATCTCTTACCCAATGGCGACAATATACTCATTGCTCCTGCGCCTAGAGGCCTAGAGGCCTAGATGGCGACGACGCGGACGACGGCCGAGCCACATCGGGCCCGGCGTGCTTCCTCGCCGCGGGAGGGATGCGGCTGTTCCCGTCCCTCCCGACGCAATAGAGCCGGCGCCAACGCCGACGTCATGTTCTGTTCGGATGGGTGAGCGGCAACTCAGTCTAACGTTGGCCTGCAGCGGCGAGGCGGCAGGGAGTTGGCGCCATCCATCAGACCAAAGGGCCGGGGTGACGATGTGTGATACTGCCGGCGGTGCCATTGGATAGCAGTATAGTGTTGACCACTCCCTGTACCTGTACGCCGAGCGACAATCAAGGGCACGATGAGAAAGGGACAGACACTCAACAAACGGAGGAACGGACAGCGACGTGCGAAGTCCGGGGGAACGAACCGAGAAAGTCACGCCACATCTGTCCCTAGCGATCAATGATGCCGTCTCTTGTCCCATTTTGTTGGTCGAGGTACCGCTTGCTCAGACGGCTATTCTCGGGCTTTGCTTCATGGTGTTGCTAGCCTCGACGGGCCATGGTTTTCTATTCTCTCACTCTGCTATTCTTCCTTCTTAGCCTCCCAGCCTTCTCTTTTCCCCAGATGTCTGTCGGACTAATGTCTGCAGCCGAGGATGTTGAGCAGAGAGTGTGTGGTTCGTAGACAATGTCTTAGCTCTATTCCATAGTAACTGTACGAAGTATCTCTGCGTAGGCCACTTACACGCAGGGATCAACAAGTGATGTCGTCTTGGCACAGTGTCTCGGGCGATGGACTGCTGCGGCCGGGAATATTGAGTAGGGTGCCCATGTGCAACAAGGATCAGGCAGCGCCAAGTCCGTGCAGGGAAATTCAAGAGTGGAAAAAGCAAACTTCAAGATTGATGGGGCTGTTGGCGCCAGGAGCCCGAAGTGAGCAACTGATAGATTCGGTCCTGGTGCACATATGCTGCACCAAAGGCAGAGCAATATCAAACGGGGTTTGCCAAGGTAACAGTATCACTCTGTCGTTCACAGCTGAATTGTAATGAGAATGCCCATACATTGCTGGTATGTGCAAAAAGGTGCCGCAATTTGAGCTATCAGATCAGCCGACGAGCGCTCCACGACATTCTGGCTCCAGAGAATACTCTGTAAGCTTCCATGGCACGATCGCCGCCAAGGATCATCAGGCCCCGGCTCAGGGTGCCAAGATAGATCACAAAAGAGTCATCTTCTGTTCGGTGCCAGAGCCAAGCCGTGTGCCGGCGAGCACTGTTTTCGCGAGGCCACGAAGGACGGATGCTGGATCTCAACGAGTCTCATATGTTTCTCGCATTCAAGGTTTTCATTCTCACAGGTTTACTAGCTTGTAAATCACTGGCTCATCGCATCATCTCGCCATCATGAGGTTTCAATCATTACAATTTGTGGGAGCAACCGAATGAGTGGGCGAATCAGATTACTGAGTAAGTAAAACAATATATACATTCACGAATGGAAGCCTTGTGGACACGAGTGTGAGAGGAAGTACGAAAACGAATGGACAGAAAGCAGAGAGAGCGGGTGAGATCTGATATGTCTCTTTACACAGCCCACACCATAGACACCGTCTTACACGCAGCACTCAGTCACCGCATCAGCTCACACAGCACCATCCAGACATGCATTGTCTCTCACCAGGAGAGGTTCATCCAGCCGGTCCCACGGCAGGACGTCTCAGCCAAGAAGAACCACGTGATATGTCTCTTTACACAGGCAGTGCAACCGGAACAAGAACTAAACTAAATGCGCCAGAGTTACTGACAGCTGTCGGCGTGGGTTTTGTTGTTTAGCTTTGATTGCCTGGCCACCCAGTCGATAGCAAAGGCCGGCCAGACCTGGCCGGGACTTGTTGGGTGCGCAGTGGGTGGAATGGGCCGGCTTGTGAGAGACTCGAAAGAGAGCGCACCTGTGCAGCAATACTCGCAAGTAGAGATACATGTACCACAATCGCACAGGGTCAAGATTGTGCCAGGCCCTGCAGGCAGCCTGACAATAGCGGCTTACAAAACAAAGTTGACCTCTGGCTGTAGTTTGTATCTCCTGTCCATCACAAGACCAAGGAAGGGAAAAAATGCGGATGAAATGCGCCAATCTGTTTGTCCGGCAGAATAAATACTGCCAGACTCTTTCTTTTGTGCTCTTGTTTCTTTCTCTTTGCCTTTTTTTTTTTTTTTTTTTTTTTAAAAACTGGCTGCAAAAGTCACAGGCGTGTAGAAACCACAGAGCAACACAAGCACTATCAAATCCACTGTTCCTGTACAAATTTCAAAGTAGAAAATGTCCGGAGAGGAGAGAGAAAGTCGTGCCACTTTTGGCATTTAATTTTGTGCTCCTGCTATCTGTCGGCGCATTTAGATCTCCCTTGTGCTTGGCAAGGGAACATGTCGACTGCATGTCCGAGGAGGAAAGCGAGGGATGCATTCGTTGTCAAAGAATGACAGAGAACAGGATACTACGCACTGTATTTTATTGATTTGCCTGAAAGCGGAATTCGTTTGATGAATGTCACGAGAATGAACCCGGATAGCGACTCTAGAGAGAGGAGTCTGGATGGTCCGGGACGGAGTGGCGAGGCGAACGAAAGGCTGCAATGCAGCCGGGACGAGTGTCAGCCTGATTCAACCTCAGCGGACCATGGCGTGGAATCCAGCCGGCCGTCATCGGAGCGGACAGTGCAACGCTGGTGAAAAGAACGAGGCGGCAAGGAGGGAAAGGACACGAATAGGAAAAGCAACTCCCATGATGAATGCCAAGCGTAAAACAGCCGGCGGTAGGACGTACTTCGTACACAGAGGCGGCCTCTGGCGGCCGCATATGGTCAAAGAGCAAGAAAAGCGACGAATGCGAATAAATAAGGCACCGAGATAGCGAGGAAGCGAGGAAATGGGAAAGCCAATGAATCGATAAAGTCTTCGTCCAAGTAAAGTTTGCAGCCTCCCTCAGAAGCACCACATATGACATCTATTCCGAGCATCGTCTTCCACCCTGTCTCCCCATGCCAGATACAGCATACACTCGCAACTCCAGTGGGCACAACAGCAGCTCCGGCGACCTTGTCGGATATACACAAACACGCTGCTGGGTCCGAACCAAGGGGGCAAGAGACAGGCATCCACTCAGGAGAGATACAAATGAAGCACAATAATGGCCGGAACAGGCTTGGCCCTTCAATATGCCCACCGGCAACCGTCTGTGTACATGCGATGCCCGTGGCCGACCTATGCTGCGTTGGAGTAGCACTCTACTTTGTCGTTTGTTGTTGTGTCATATTGTGTCGTTTCGGTCCGTACTGTTCGTGAGCTGGACAGAGCAGTGCCATGGGGATCAGCCAAAAGGTCCGTGGGGGGATTGTACGTACCACGGGGAGAGAGAGTGCGTGTGAGAGCCAAAGGAATAAAAGAAGGAGGATACACAAAAGGCTGCCTCGGGACGGTTTGTGTATGGAACCACGCAGGGCATAGATGTGCCGGCCATAGCCGTTGCTAGCGTAGTACGAACGAGTGGAGAGTAGAGGGGGACCAAAAGGCACAACAGAAGAGCAAGAATGAAAAGCAAAAAAAAAAAAAAAAAAAAAAAAAAAAGGGGGGGGGAGACATCAAATCAATAGAGCCTCCTTGGGCGGCATCAGACCTCTTCGCCTTGGTCCTTTATCTGCCATCGCCTGTCTTTCCTTATGAGTGCTGCCGCCTCCTGTCACCGTCTTCGTCGCGCCCTTTAGTTCACACGTTTCGCTCTTTGCCACCCGGCGGCAGCCGTCCGTCCGCTTGATTGCTAGAGTCAGAACCTTTATAGTCGTACAAGAGAAAGAACACAAAGGACGAGCAGCTGCATGCGGCCACGGTCAGGCTGCTCTCATATGATACATATGTCCTGTAACAGTACCGCCGAGGCTGGGCTGCAAGGCATAAGAAGACACGGACTCGCCAAGTGTTGCGCTGGGGGCAGATGAGGACCGTCTTGACATGCTGAGTGGACCGTGCTCTGGTGTGCCTGTGCCTGTGCCTGTGCTTCTGTGCTTGATGCATCTTGGTTCGATGTTTGGCTGCGTGGTTGAGTTGTGGTCCGGCTTGCCCTCTCTGAATCCAACTGACATGTGTGTGTGCTCGTGTATGGTCGGTCAATTAATATGATGCAGCATGGGGGCCAAACCAGGTAATTGCGGAAAGCAAAATCAAATACAACAAGCACAAAGCAGACGGCGTACCACATTGGGCCTCGAGATTGATAGATTGGACAGTGGCGAAAGGCTACGGTCTCGACGACATGACTCGCTTGGGGCGTCATGACTTTGTGAATTCAGACGCAAACAAACTCGGATGTTCTAATACAATTGTCCTGTTTTGACACTCCTAGTAACCTTTGTCGCAGCAAGCTGGTGAACATAAAGAGGGTACATCTAGGGTGAAGAGACAATGGGGAAAAAGAACGAATTTCAACGGCCAATGTTGAGCGCGGCAAATCAAATAAGAGCAATATAAGATTGAGACTTGTTCCCGCATCCGCTGCGCCAGCCGTCCCTTTTGACGTGTTGTGCAACATAACAAGTAAAGGAACAGAAGACAAAAAGACAAAACTCAACCACGGGCTGCTCCAGGTGTTCCCACTCTCCTCCGTTTTCGCACGCGCGTAGCTGTCGTTCTGTTTTTCGTCGTCGCCGTCGTTCGCCTCTCACTCTTCAGCTCATCAGCAACGAACAGATGGAGACCACAGAAACAACAATGTGGCCCGCCCGTTCCAGAGACGTGCGTCCTGTCCTAACAGACTGCACGGCCAATCCATCGATGGGCATGGAGGAAATGGAATGAAGTGAATGACGAAACCGTACCCAAACAAGAAGAGAGATTGGTAAAGACAAAGATGGAAACAAGAAATGAGAGGTAGGAAATCAATGTTCCAATGGTACGAAAAGAGGCGGCGGCAGTCAAGCGTCTTAATAACACGGCGTGCCGCAGTAGCCACAGGCCCGGCCAGGAATCACCCAGACCTCGTTTCCGCCCTTGGCGCACGTGGGACAACGAAACACCGGTAGCTGCATCGTTAGATTGGGGCCAAAGAACGTACGACCGGTGTTGACCAGAGACTTACCGGAGCGTTGCGAAACCCTCCGCTGCCGCCGCACGGGATAGCGAAGCGTGGGTGAGGCGCCATTGGCGATGCGGGATTGCCGGGAAGGTCGAAGGTGTCGTCGTGCGTAGGCATGGGGGCAAATGCCGTCACACGCCACAAGCGACGGCGACGAAGGAGGGGACGCCATGGCCGTCTCGTCGTCTCCAATGAACCGGGGGAGGCTGTGTGCGTGGGCCATCTTGAGTGCTGACTGTGTAGCTACGTCTGCCTGTATTGATACAGATGTTGACGGCGGCAGGGACGTGGGCTGCTTGATAAGGGGCAAGCTGTAGCAGAACTGGATGGCTGGAAGACTCTGCAGTGCGATTGATGTGTGCAGTGTGCAAGTTGTGAGCAGGCGGTATGAGGATATAGAGAGAGCTGGTCTTGAGAGTGTTGATGAGGTGTGTGATGACACGAGCTGGAAGGAAGAGTAAGGGCGACTGCGCGTGTCTTTATACTCCAAGGTTGGAAGTCCATGGCCACACGAACGGCTGGTGAAGAGCACAAGGGAATAGGAGAGCACGGATAAAAAACAATGAAGGAGACTGACGGCAGCGAACAGAGACACGGAAGAGCGGTTGTGCAGGTCAGCGAAGCTTGCCAGTTGTTTGCGAATGAGCTCGTCGTGCCGAGTCTGTTCGTTCCCGTCCTGTGCTCGCGTGGTAGGACAGCCGGTGGAAGGGAAGACGATCGCAATGTATGAGCAGACGACAAATCTGATCAAGAAGAGACGAGAAGCAAAACGTGAGAGACCGAGCGACGGAGCACGGAAACACAGCGGACTGAGTGTGTCGGCAGTGTAAGTCTACACCTCTTCTATTTTTGTGGGTGAACGGGCCGGCACGGAAAGAAGATGAGCCAAACAAACGATGGCACAGACTCAAACGGACCCGGGCGGAGAACAAATGAAAAGGGTCAAGAGGGAAGATTTACGACAGCGAGTAAAAACGCGCGCCAGGGGTAGATGATAGAAATAAGACCAAGGCTCGACGGGAACAGAGATGGAGCTTTCAACCAAATGGGCCAGGCCGAAGAGCTGTCAGATTGTCAAGGCGGAAAGGGACCAAGGCCAGAGTCAGACCAAGACAATACGACAACCGCAACCAGATGATACGGACGGGGGTTGAAGCGAGACAGAAGACGAGAGGGCCAGGCCGAGCGGACACGCAAAATGGTAAGAGAAGGAGAGTCAAGGAGAGGCGAAAAGCCGGTTCAGGGCCGCCGCATAGAGGAGGCCGGGAGAGGTGACGAAAAGAGGCGAGAGAAGTGGAATTTGCCCCCGCTGTGCTTGAATACGACAAAGAGTGAAGGCGTGGCAACAGAGAGGCCAAGAAAGAAGAGGAAGCAGAAAAGACTACTTCGTAGACGGTGAGGCAGGAATCCGTCGGCAAGTCGTTTGCCGTAGGCGCTGTTTATCAAAAGTAAGCACGGGTGCGGAGGGCGCGTTGCGTTCGATTGGACCAGGGCCAAGCAAAGACGGTTGAGATGGTATCTGGAGATGAAGGTGGCAGCGGATGACACGGGACGCCTTGGTCTGATGTGTTGGTTTGTGCGTTTGTAGCCGCTTGTCGTTCCGTCGTTTGTTTCTTTTTTGATTTGCAGTGTGTTACACCGGTCTGTGTGGATGCCTGGATATGGGTGCGTGTGCGGGTGGGCTGGTGGTTTGTACGAGAATGGTAATACAAAGGCAAGCCAGGATATAAAAGAAATCAAACAGCAGTGGAGTTCAAGCGGCAAAGAGGAGGGGAGGAAAGAAAGGCAGCAAGGGATGGGGAGAGGAGTAGTAGAAATAGAGTAGGAAAAGAAGGGAGAGAATGAGGAGGAAAGGCTAGAGGAGAATAAGAAGGAGAGAAAAGAGATGCCAGTATTGTAAAGAGAAGAGGCTGAACGATAGTTGAAAAAGTGGGCGTGGAGGACGACGACAGACAACAAGGCCAGACACTCCAAGTACATGTACAGGTTCCGCGCCCTTCTTTTCTCTCGTTTCTTTTCCCTTTGCTCTAGGATTTGGGAACCCTCAATATCGGTTCGGCTGTCTTGTTCTTCTTCTAGAGACCCGGTAAGACGGCGCAATGGTCCTTGTTTCTCGCCTGTTTTACTTTCTGTTTCTTGCTTCTTCACTGTCCGCTTTCTTTCTCGCCGAGTCTCCTACAACCCAGTGAAAGTGCGAAACGGAGGCACTTGGGAGCTGAAAGAGTATCCCAGACGAGGTGACCAGAAAAAGCAACGCAAATGGGGGTCGTGAAGTGATGAGGCTGCTGAAGGGAAAAGAGGGGGCATTTTCAACCTGAAGGGTGGTGATTGGGAGAGGTACGGACAAGTGAAAAAAGAAACAAAAGAGACAGGAGGAAAAAAGAAATAAAAAATGACGAAACGTCTCAATACCACCATGTTTTCGATCCCGTCGTCGTTGAGCCATTAGTCTCCTCAGTTCTCTCTCCTCTCCCTCTCTTCCCCTCTCCCTCTCTTCCCCTCTCTCTCCCTCCCTCCCGCTCACTAATTCACCCTCTCTCCAGTGTTTTGCCCGCCTTCTTTTGATTTTGCTCCTGCTGTCTTGCCTTCCATCTGCCTCCTTTGGCACCTTGTCTCTCCCCCCATCCTCATTTCAGCCGCTCCGTCTAGCTCGACTCCAACAGCACTAGCAAGGGGCCGTCGTGGGAGCAAACAGAATAGCCTACTGCGTCCGTCTGCAGCCAGGTCCAAACGGTCCGGTCTCTGCTTGTCGATTTATGGAGTGCTCTGCCTCTCAGGTGCATTTTCAGTAAGATCAGTAAGATAAAAATACCAGGCGTGTGGTGCCAGAGATGCGGAGACCGTACCACACCCCCTTCCTGGCCTGGCAAGGGTTCACTGTAAGTCAACTCGCCGCCGGACTGGTCATCAGAGAGAGAGAGATCGACAGGTCCGCGACAAGATTGGTGTACATAAAGGTGCATGGTGGTGAGAAGGCCGGAACTGTACTCCATGGACAAATAGGAGTACATACGGAAGAGAACAGAGTTGATGGTTGGGAAAACGCAGTAACGCAAGTACAAAGTACGAGTAGGAGGCAGAGAAGGGGGATCAATGGCAAAATTGGAGAAAGGGGCATCTTGAACATCGACAAAGGCAAACAAGTGCATAATCGGAACGGAGTAGCGTAGCCCTCATTGCCCTGTTTGACGTGCGGACTCGCCTCGTCCATGGCGTCGGGGAACGGGATCGACAAAGCGGGCCTGGCCACGGCGGTCGAGGCGATTGTTAATGGCAGACCCGCGACAAACAGCTCGAAATGATACACGACCGTTGAAAGAAGCACATGCTTGATTTAGATGAGGAGCATGCTTTTGTATATTTTTTGTCTTTTATTTTCTTTCGCCACGGTGTCATTTTGTCTCTGTTGCTGTCCGTTTGCCTTTGGTCGGTCTCGGGTATGCTCGTGCATGATGGCCGTTGTCAAATTTTTGCCACGAGGATGCTGGGGCGTTTGCGAGACAGACAGACTGGCAGGCCACGATAAAATGATAAAATGATAAAATGATAGACATTGACAAATGACAACCGCAAACGCCAAACGCCAAACGCCAAACTGACCGAACAACAGATCATCCGGAGAAGCTCAAGGTCAAACAGGACAGGCCGACGCGGATCTACGCTCCGTGGCCACAATTCCAGACAAACCGCGCGGAAAGGGATGACGATGGGCGGTCTCTGCAGTTTTGTTTCCAATTTCTTTTGATTTGTTTCTCGTACTGCTTCTGTTTGTTTCTCTGTCTTGCGGTGGGTACGCAGAGGATAGTGGAGGCCGTTAGCGGAGGCGCCCAAGTGAGAAAGTCGGCGCGCCATCTGGTCTTGGGTTGTCTCACTTGGCTGGTGCTGTTCCCTCTTAATTCAAAATCTGTCTGCGAACTGCGTCCCAACAACCTCCTGTAAGATGAGGCCGTCCTTGCCTACAAAGTACTCGTACAAAGTATTTCTCTCTCCCAGTTTCTCTATTTTGTTACTCTCCACCCTCCCTGCCACCCATTCTGCCCAGCTGGTCGTGGCGAGCTCCACACCGTGCCTGTCGATTAACCCGACCGGGCGGTTGCTGGATCAGTCTGTGGGCGAAGGGTGAGTTGACGGCTTGATAACATGGAAATGTAATGTATCTGTACGGGTAGGACTCTTGTTCCTCGAGTGGACTTTCTCTGTATGCTCTTGGGTCAGTTACTAACCCAACTTCAATGACTTCTAGATATGAGCCTTTGATGGCCTGGTGCTTGGGGTCGGGTGTGAGCTGGAGCAGATAAGGAATGGGCACTCGGTGAACTGTACAGAGGTCGAGCGGAGGCGGCTGGTCAGGGACGAGCCGTTGACCAGATGGGGGATTCAAAGTCAATAAGGGGGTGCGCGTGAGAGCTGACACCTGCTTTCTTTTTCTTTTCTTGCTCTGTTTCTTGCTCTGTTTCTTGCTCTGTTTCTTTTTTTGTCTCTTCTCCTTCTTTCAAACTTCCTTCTTCTCCTCGTTATCCAACATCCATGAATCCAAACCCTGGCTCACTTGGGCTCCTTGTGTTCCATGGGTTCCTTGGCACGGCGATACTCGAGCATTGCGGCGTTCCATTGGACTGTCACATTCAAAGCACTCCAAAGCCATAGTGGTGGATTCGGGGCACTCCACTTTGCTTGCGCAGGCGAGTCCTGCGAGCCAGACCTTGTTGTTATGTGGTCCTTGTTTGCTATGCGGTGTTCTGACGACGGTCTGGTGACAGACATCCTGCTTACAAAGTACGGCTCTGTCACTTTTTGCAGAGTACATGTAATGTATCGCATATTCCGGGGGCGTCTTCCGTTCCTTCTTGACGTAGTCAGGGCTGGCCGAGAAAGGCTTTTTCTGAGAATAACCAGCATGCTCGATCAAGGCCACGGTGAGCAGGCGAGCAATACTGGTGCAGGAAAGACGAGAGCTCATAAGCAGGCTGCGGTGGTTGGCAAAAAACATATCCGAGTAATGCGAGATGGGCACACGATATCGTAGAGCGAAACAGCACACACGGTGAGGCAAGGAAAAAGAAAGCAAGACGGTACCCTCCCACGTCGGCCCCTGCTGCCCTCGCCTTGCTCGCTCTGCACGAGATCTGTCGCAACATTGGCTGCCATACTCGGAGAGGTGGTCTTCACAGCTCGAAAACTGGAGGACGAGGGCGATGAAAGGCACATGAACGATTGCTACGATTGCTCCGGGGGTTGTTGACATACGAGTAATGCAAGCCATTGCTCGTGTTGGGCTCTCCTTTCCTAGCCACATGGCGCAGGCCTCTCTCCCTTCTCTATCTTGTTCGCTGTGCCTGGGAGAGGTCGACAAGTCTCTTCGAGAACATAGACTCCTCTTCCCTGTCTTGGCTCGACATAGTGGACCGCCATAGTGCACCACCCACGCTACTTTAGCACCGGCATAGTGCCTTTCTCCGCAGCTGCATGTCGACCAGTGGTGCGGTGTCCGGGAGCCATTGGGGCAGAAGATGGCAGGGATGATGAATTGGCGAAGAAAGGACGCAAGCCCAGAGAGAGATGAAGGAAACGAGCAGGAGGATGAGGGCGGGAGCTACACCAAGACTCGAGATGTGACGATGCCGCAGCCCAAGGAGGCCCTGATATGCGGTCGACTCCAGACATATGCCGGGAGGCCATGCACGCTTCACACAGTGTCGTATGAGACTTTCTTTCCTTTCCAACGGCCTTGGCAACGTTTGTGGAATTTGCCTACAGCGGCCTCATCCTCGATTGGGAAGTTCTCGGTGTGGCCCTTTAAGCGAGAACGCCAGCTCTGGTCGGCCGTGTGCCTTTGTTGCGCCTATGCCTGCCTGCCTGCCATGAAGTTCTGCCATATCATGTCGTTTCTTTGCTAACGCGAGTCCCCCATGTTTCGATCTACAAAGTACGAACTCAGCAGCTGGACGCGGTGCCTTGCCATTCATGACTGTTTTCAGCTCGCGTATGGCGCCATCACCAGGTGCCACCACCAGCTGAAGTGTTCCTTTCAAGACGAAACCAAGAAAAAAAGACAAACGGCTGACCAAAGGTATGTAGTGCCTCCTGTTGCAATGTCGTAACTTCCAGCCGAGAACCATGCATGATACCACCTCGGTGATATACGAAGCAGGAATACGACGGACACAACACTCCATGCAAGATACCACACCATCCACCCTGTAGCTGAAAGCTGAGGAAACAGGCCGTTGGGCCGGACTGCTACGACTGGCCGTGCGGCAACCCTGGGCCCTGTCCGCCGCCCCCATTATGCCCAGCACCGGCGGTCTCCTTCACCTTGTGCCTCCGCCTCGATCGATCCTCATCGACTTCCGAGGGAAGCTGTAGATGCACGTTGGCTGTGCTCTTGAGGACCAGCCGGGTCGAGGTACTTGTACTTTGCCCCCAACGGCCCCTCGAGCCCCTCAAGGCCTCGTCCCCTGAGACTTGGTGCCTAGGCTAGGCCCAACTCTGACGGCCACTATCTCCAAACCCATATCACGGCTTGGGTGATCTCACTGTGCTTCAGACATGGGTCGTATCCCGCTGGCCTTCCCGGAAGCCAAATCAAGCGTCTGGATGCTGATACGGTAAAAGGACCAAAATATTCAGGACCCTCAGCCATCCGATATTGTGGCGGTGTGGCAGAGAAGGTACTTTAGTCCTCAAACACTCGCTTTTCTAGCAGCTTTGGTGTAAAGAACGTAGACTTTCCAAAAGGCGGTGACGAATGAATCTTTGATACTCGTAGACGTTTTATAGTTTCTGTATGGTACCTCCAAAATACATCTACAATACAATCAAATCACTTTCGACCAGAAGACGCTCTACTTTGTACGTTTGTTGTAGCAAGTCTCACAGTAGAGGACTCTGTGCCGACCAACCGTCCTCCAGGCGCACAGCCATGTGGAGACCATGCGCGGTCATTCTACCTTTTCCTGTCCAAGTATGTGTGTACTTGTAGCTTGCAGCTTGTTGGTCTGCCCTGTGCTTCGTGCACGGCTTGCCCATCCGCCCTGGTGCTGGGTTGTGGCTCCAAGTTCCGAGCGGAAGCTGTCATTATGTCACTTTTAGTGCGACTTACGGGAGCCCTTGTAGGAGCTGGTGAGAACTTACTTGTAGTCCAGCAGGCCAGAGAAAAGCCTCAATTAAATAAGAGGCATGTCTCGCTGGCGATGGTCGTTTTGGGATGGTGAAATTGAGAATGTCATGTGGAGCTGTTACGGGTTGGGGGCCAAACTACTCTGTAAAGACGTGCAGAAAGCGGGATGCCAATGCAAGTATCATTGTCTTGGGTGGCTAAACGCTCGAGGGGGCTATCGTGCCCCTTCTTTCTTTTTTGTGTTCGGGGTCCTTTGCCCGTCTGTTCCCTGCACAAAGTGAAACTCCAGGACGAGCTGCGCTCAGAGAGTGTACCTGAGATAGTCACCACCATTCCCGAATGCAGCAGCTCGTATTATGCATCTACATGTATGCATGTGTCCAGACTCGGTTTTCCTTTCAGCTATATATTCTTGTGATCTAATTATGTTTGCTTTGCAATGTCCGCTTCTTTCATTGCACGCTTCTTTCTTACATTTGTTCTATTTTTGCTTGCTCACTAACAAAGGCGGCGGCACCTTGGACAGCAAAAGGGTGCATCGGGCTATTCTATGGAAGAGAAACAGGAGGACGAGAACGAGGACGACGGCATGCAAAGGCAAAGTTGCTGACCACATGTGCACCCTCCCGCACGTTTCCCATCATCACTCGCCGTGTTCTTCCCTGGTTTCGCGTTTTCCCATTGTCCTTTTCATCGAGCTCAGCTGTCTCGTCGGGCCTGTCCCTGACGGCCCGCCCCTTACCTGGACAGCACACTACGGCGTACTTTGTACGGAGTTGAAGCGCCTCTGGACATCGGGCCTAGAGGAGAAAGGTGGCGCCGTTCTGCATAGGCGATCTCTACCACCTGTTTACGAGTACTTCGTTCTTCGTACTTTGCCTGCGCTTGCTTTTCAGCTGTCTCGATTCTTGGCCGGGGTAGTTGAGCATCGCAAGCCACGGAGCAAACAAGGTAAAGCCTAGCCTCGATGCCGGCAAGCAGAGCCGGACTTCGGGCTCCATCGAATGAGGATTCCCTTGATGGTGTAGTGGACCAGCCCACTACTTTCGTATGGATGCCATGGCGAGACAACATCATGTAAGTGCATACTTCGTACTCGTAGTGCACATCGAATAGTGCTCGCCGACATGATGCACATTGATTGACCTGGGTACTCGTCCCCGAGTGGCCATGGCATGCACTGCTGTGATTGGTGCCGACACGACTGAGCAGCAGGCTGAGCAGGGTTGATTTTGTCTGCAGCCACAAACACGCAAAGATGGAAACGGGCGCGCCCCAGCGATCGGCGAGCCGCCTTGTCAGTCTAGACGTTGTATCCACCGCCTGGGCGCTGGGCTGGGCCAGGATGAGATGTGCCGCCGGACTGGTCCCGGTTCTTGGTCTGCTCTCAAAGTACCTCGCAGGCGCTGGTCTGCCTGCTTGGTTCAGATGCAGTTACTCCTTTACGAAGTGATACGCACCAGTGCCCAGGCTCCGTTCGCCGTCCTGGTTTTGCGACGGCGCGGACGGCTGAGATGCGAGCCAGACGGTAAAGACCAAGGCAGCTTGTGCAGAAGAAAGAAGAAAAGAAGCGAAACGACGGCGCAGCAAGATACAAAGTACTTTGTAGAACCAACATATCCAGACAGTGCAGCGCTGAGCTTGCGCAGCCGGCTGAGTGCAGGCTCCGAGCCTCTCGTTCTCCCTTCTCTTTCGTGTCGCATTTGTGATACATCACTTTTGTCGCTCTTTTCCTTGTCCTCGGTTGCAACACCCCTCTCTCGCCCCTCTGATGCCCCTTCTCACTTGTCCTATTTGCACATTGTGCATCGTACGAGCCTTTTTGGCGCCGTTTTCGCTGTCTTATGCCAGCCGTCTCATGATACTGTCTGGCATTCACGATACCAGAATTACTCGTACCTAGGCCATGCTTGAACTGGAGCAGGCGTACGAAGTACGAAGAAGGTACCAAATGAGCCGAGGTTGCTGATGCGCCGCGCTGGAAAATTCGCCGATACAGACAGTAGAAAAGAACAGGAGAGAAAAACGGAGCGACAAGAGGTAGCTATCACAAAGGCCAAACATTCATCACTTCTCTGTTGTTCTCCTTGTAGTTCGGTTTATTTCTTCTCGTACGAGTACGGTCTTGTAAGACACACGCCGTAAAGTACACCATCTCCCTGTCGCACATGCCTGGAGGTGAGAATATGACCAACGGACGAGACATGCAGAAAAACGTACAAGACATGCATAACATATGGCCGCTCTTGCGGAGACGCTGAACATGTATGAAGTACTCGTATCAACAGGCTGATTCGCTCGCCCACGGAGCTGTTCTCGGTTCGTAACCGCATCGGGGCTTTTCTGGCCACCCTCCCTTCTATTCAGCTTTCTTTGCGCACACCGGTATCTGAAGGGTGGACGGTTTGCTGTCTCATGAGGTCGGGGAGGCTTGCACGGCATGCCTCTTTGGGCGGCATCATTGGGCGATCGCCGCCCTTTTCCGTCCTCTGCATTTCACTCTTCTCATTCTTCAATCTCCGACGTTTGGTTGTCGCCATGTGGTCCCACCACTTTGCTTTTGCTGTTTCCTGTCTTGTTTCTTTTGAGCTTCATTATGTCGAGCCCTCTCTCCCACGTTCATTTCCTCCGCACTCGCACTTTCACGTCCATCTTGTTCCTTTTCAATTCTCATCCGTCTTCTTTTGTACCACGGGAGACATCCAAGGCTGACTGTGTGCGATCCTTTGAGCCATCTCGGGCAATACTGCAGTGTTTGTGTCCTGACTGGCCTTGCCGATATTTACTTTGCGTTGCAGTAGGAGAAAAGCCGAGTCAATGCAGGAAGAGAGTTTCGGCAGGCCTCAGCCGGCACACAGCACCGCTGCCCCGGCATGGGTATGTATGCACAAAGTACTTTGTCCACTGCATATCTGGACGAGCATTTGTTTGCATGCATGCACGTCAGTTGGTCCATCTGCTCAGGTGTGCCTCGGATGTGTCCGGAAAACATCTAGATGTGCTCCGTTGTCCAATGGTGCCAGCTTTGAGGCTTATGTGAATTTCTCTCGGTCGCCTTGCCAGCTACAAAGTACAGTCTTTCTGTCCGAGTACGGGGAAGTGAAGACACCCATCGGAGCTGCAAAGTACAAAGTACTTTGTAAATTGCTCCTGACTACCGAATGTACGATACCGGAGCCATACGATAAAGGTCCGAGAAACGACATGTAATAACTCGTTTAACGATGCCAATATTCCATGCCCTAGGCCGTCTCTTAGAAACCCATGATCCCTGTCTCCCCGCCTGCCATTGTGGCTATTGACTCGAGGCAAAGCTTACGACGTACAAAGTACAGCCCCATACTAAGAGAGACACATACTCCACTGGTATGCATGACCTACCGCCAAAAGACTGCTTCACCTCCTCTGCTCCCTGCAACCCCCATCTCCTCTCCTGCGAGGTCTTTGTTGTAACTCGTGGTTGCGAAATTCTCACATTGATTCGATGTATGCATACGACTACGTCAAAATACCGAGACGAATGGTAGTGAATCACATTTTAGTAATATTCTGGTTTTCGGACTCGTACCAAGACCTCAAGCAGTCCCAGACTCATTTGATTTCCTGGACTGAACTCGCAGCCCTTGGTAGCTTGCCTTGATCTCACTATCCCCTTTTATAAGGAAGCCTGGAAGGGGTTGCAGCAGCCCCTGTTTACGAGTTAGTTTGGGCATCTTGCTCCAGTTTTTGGTTCCCAAGGCCACGGTATCTTTCCAGCCAGGTGGAAAAAGAAGAGGGGAAAGGAGAGGGGAGAAGGAGAAGGAGATTGGAGAATGGAATATGGAGAACGGGAGAGTAGAGGCTGGGGAGCATGGCGGCTGACCGAATCATTCGGTATCTTGAAAAGCATACGGAGGAGGATAAGGCACTCTCCCAGCTGAAAGCATAATAAAATGGCTGGGTGGCTTGAGAGTAAGACTTGCATGTAGTCGTAGAGACAGGAGCATCAGGGCAGCCACGCCTTTTCCTGGGGGCGAGTGCAGCGATACTGTCCAAGAACCCGAGACTATCAATGTGAGAGGGATCCAGAAGAGACCTGTTGGAGGAGGCTTCGTCTCGATAGCCGCTCTATGCGTTTGTGATGCTGACATGGGCACGCTTGTCAACGAATGGCTCGAGGACGCTGTGAGGCTGACAATGTGACAGGTAGTACTCTGTGCTCCGGAAAGCTCATGCACGAGTTCTTGTGAACATGTCAAGATAAGAGAATGTGAGACGTCCTGTCAGACTCGCTACCGTGATGACGGGGCTGTCACGTTTATGGCGGCTCATGATGCAGGGCCATGACTATGGGGCTGAAAGAACACTACGAGGACGTGGTTCAGCCAGCCGTCGCTGAGTATGACAGGTCATTTCTGACAGAAGAGAGAAGAAAAAGAAAAAAAAAATGACCATCAGAAGGCGGATGGAAGAGCTGATGTGCGTGGCCTGCTCCGCACTGAGAATCAAGACAGGTGTATTAAACTGCCTCTCAACAGTTGCAACGGGCCGTCGTGATTGAGCCCGATTGCCGACAGTGCACAAAAACGCTCATGGTACAATTGTATCAAAATCAAACTTGCCAGTGCAAACGACGCCTCGGAAAGTAGATGAACTCTCTGGCGGTCCATAGTTCCAAAACGCCCGGATATCGTCCTTGTCCAAGAAAAAGAGTGTCCAAAAGTCCAAAAGTCCAAAAGGAGACCAACAAATAGAAACAAGGGAAAGGAATGCAACCGATGAAGAGCCGACAAGCGCGCATAAATGCCAAAAAGTGCAACGGAGTAGCTCCCTACCGCACGAGCTTCTCAATCCGTACCAGCAGCTTGCCCTCCGTCGGGCTGCCGCGGGCGTCCATCAGGCTCACAAACCGGTAGCCGGTCTGAAGCCGGTCGAGCCGGATACAGGCCCAGCCGGCCAACGTGCCGTCTCGGCCGAGAGCCGCCAGCTTGGCGCGCTCCTGCGTGTTCTTAGACCCTTCGTCCTCAACACAGAAACTGGAGAAAGCTGTCAGCAGGTGGTGGCCTTGGCGTCACTCAGGCAACAGTGGGTGATGGGATACGTACGACACAAAACTCAGTGACTCGACGATCCCGGTGACATTGACAAAGCGCAACGTCTCGCCCCGCACGCCCCAGTCGGGTGGTCCGTCTTGGCGGCAGACGTCTTCTGCTTCAGGGCCGCTTCGGGCAGCTGCACCGGGAGGGAGCAGGCTTGGGAGCCGTGGCTGGGTCCGGCGCGCCCGCTGCCGCCGTGGCCGTTGCGTCGGACGAGGGCGCCGCGTGATGGGCTTGGGCTGCGGCAATGTGTGTGGCAGTGCGCGCGACGCAGCCGCTCCGACGCCGACGGCTTCTGGGCAGCGCTCCTCGTGGTGCTCCACGTTGAGCTCACACTTGACCAGCGGCTGAAAATGGGCATGCCCTCGCCCCGTCACCACACCGGCTGTAGAAGCAGATTTGTTGACCGCGCCTCCGAGCTTCTTCTTTTGCTTCTTTTGAAAGGCCGGCGGCAAGGGCAGATGCTGTCCGGCATAGACCGTAATGTACAGGTCCATGGTCTGGACCGGCTCGGCGGTGCCACGGGGCAGGCCTCGGAGCGCGAGCCCGCATGGGGGCTCGGACGCGAGATGGGTGTCTTTGCTGGCTGTGCAGCTGGGATCGCGCGCGCTGCAGCGGCGCCGTCGCCAGCAGCACAACTGGCCACCGTGGCCGTGGCTGTGGCCGTGGCTGTGGCCGTAGCTGTGGGCGCGCCGCGGTAGCCTTGCGGCTTGAGGACCCAGCCGCTGGACCCGTCAAACATGCCGTGGTTGAGCATCATCGCCCGATCGAGCGTCTGCCAGTTGAGAGCCACCATTTGCACTCCACGACGCCAACAGCAAGCCGGGTCCGGGTTGGAGCTTGTAACGTGCTTCGTTGCGTTGGGGTAGGCACGCATCATGTACTTTTTGTTGTGGAAAAAGAGGTCCTCGTGGTTCTTGAGGTGGAGAGCCTGGATCGCCGTCTCACTGAGGCTGAAGATGTGCGACGGCAGCTTCGCATCCCGGTCGGAGAAGGAGCTGTAATGGCGGCTCTCTGTATAGATGGCAAGGCTCCCCAGCTCTTTGGTGATGTGAGAATTTTTTGTTGCGGCCGCATTCGCATTCGCATTCGCATTCGCATTGGCGACCGTTCCGTCGTCCTCCGAGCCCGACGTGCCACCGCCGCTGTCCGCCGTTGACATGACTGTCAGCGATGCACCAAGGCCGAGGTTCTGCACACTGGCCGTCGTGTTGGCAGCAGCCGATGGCCAGAGCGGCGCGTAGGGCCGTTTGACCTTGACGAGAATCTTATTCTGAAGGTCGCCCAGCGTGGGCAGCCGTAGCCGCGGGTCGGTTCCGTCGACAGCCTGGTCGAGGAGGAGGCCGCCCCATTCCTCCTTCATGATTTTGACCATCCGTCTCTGCTGCACGGCATTCGTGTGAACCTCCAGGCTCACGATGACGGGCAGAGGGTTGGTCAGGAAGGCGGAGTTGCGAATGGCGCGGCACACGTCACGAAACGGAACGTGTGTCCCGAGCGTCCAGTCGTTTTGGAGGATGTTGTGCGCGTGCATTACAACCGGCTCGTCATTCCCACTCTCTTCGACACTGCCTGGCACGTCGGCTGGCAAGCCATTTTCAGGGTCGGGTGTGACGGACGTGGTGATGGTTGGCTCGGACGGGCCTTGTGACGTCTGCGGTGACTCTGAACCGTCTCCGGTCAAAGAGGCGTCGCGCGTCGCGCTGCCTTCGTCGTCAATGGCCACATCCGCGAATGCGCCGACTTGCTCTCTAAGCCTAGCCAGTGCGGCCCCTTCCAGGGTGCTAGAGGGCTGTGGCTCTGTATCAAGGCCGGTCTTTTCTGTCTTTTCAGTCTTTCAGTCTGCGTTGGCGCGTGGTTGCTACGCTGGCTAGTGAAGCTGGATGCACGGCTGCGGGAGATCCTGTGGGTGAGTAGGGTGGAGATGGCCTCGAAGCTTCCATGGATGGACGTTGCCACAGAGCTGGACGAGAGATGCCGGCGGTGGTTGGACGGCTTGGCGACGCTCTTACGGCTGTTGACCTGCCGACTGGCCTTTGTCGGCGGATTCCAGACATCGATCTCGATGCAGCGGCAGTTGTTTTCCAGGACCTGCAAGCGCAATTAGCAGCACGACCTCACTGCAGGGTAGGACGTGCGTGGCGGAGCAGATTCTCGGTTTGTACCTTTTGATACTCTCCGACGGACGCCTCCGACGAGAGCTGGTTGCCAACGAGGTACGTGTTGTGACTGCTGCTGATAAAGTAGTGCGAGATGGGGAGCGACAGATCCAGCACCTCGGCCGCGTGCGGGTGCCGGGCCGCGTTCCAGTTGTACTGGTAGCACCAGACCTCGAGAAAGTCCTCGAACTTGTATCGTTCCCTCTGCAGCGGCACGGCCAGCGTCTCCCCTTGTATGTCTTCCAAGAAGCGGACCAGCTGTCGTTGCGAGAGCGACGGAGAGGTCAATGCGGCCGGGAGGGCTTTGTAAAAGGTTGGCGAGCGGCCGCAGAGCTCGCGGAAGATGTGTTCGAGCCGTGCAAGGGTGGTGTCGCCGAGGGAAATCACAGGGCTATTGGGTAAGCCTCTGTCGCGTCGGCAAGGCCTTTGGTCGTCACAATGGGCCGCTGTCGGTGGTGGCCATTGTGGGTAGGGATATGAGGGTAGTGGTGTCGACGAGTAGGCGCAGGACATTGCGGCCGTCCGGCCGGTTGTCGGCTGCTGGCGATGATGCCGACGAGCGACGTTCATGCCGTCGAGACTGGAAAGAAGACGGCGTGTTAGGCATGGCTGCGGGATCGCGTCTGGGGCGGTAGCAACGAACAGAGAAGCACATGGGAGCCAGCGTGGGCCGGAGCCCCTAGGGCCGGCGCGGGAGCGGGAGCGCTGTCACTTTTGCGCCGTTTGCGGCCGCCGGTTTGCGGTGGCCGGTTTGCCGTAGTCTGAAAGGACGGCGGTTGTGGGTTGCGTTTCACAGCCAAGACGCCTATCACGAAGTAGTTTGGGCTATCTTTGTCTTTCGTCGGAGCTATGTGTAGCTGGCCACGGGGGTGGTGTAGACGGCAAACCGTCTTGAAGCCTGTTTGTTGACAACTAAGAGGAGAGGTGGAGAGGTGTCGAGAGATGAAGACTAGGATAAGGAGGACAGCTGAACGGCAGGTGATTAAAGTACGACTGACATTGTCCCCGAGCAAGCTGATTGGTGGCGCTGTCTGTCAGTTCCTGTGGCCTTCCCTCCTTTCTTCAGCCTCGTCAGCAAGTGTGAGTTGAGGCTGATCTCGGTCTGCATCGTTCTGAGCTAACCAGGCAGCCAAACAAACCAGACTGCAGCCCTGAACTCTGCGTCGGGCGAAGAGGCTGAGACGGCGAGTCGGGCAGCTGTTTACGACTACTTTGTACAGTGGCTGCAGTGGACAGGTGGACAGGTGGACAGAGTCTACAGAGTACTGGACAGAGCACCACGGAGAATCAAACCACGTCGTAACACTCCCCAAATGCTCAGCTGGCACTGGCTTGAAGAATGCGAAGCAGAACACGGCCACACGTGTTTCGGCCAGCTGGGACAACCCGGAGAGGCGTTCGGAGCCGCTATCAGCCCGGCTGCAGGTCCTCTCCGATATAGGGGGCACTGCCGGCATGCCCAGAGACTGCGCCTCGCCTATTGCTCTCTGCCGCAGGAGAGCTTCAGGGGTAAAGTCAGCGGCCATCTGCGAGTGTGGAAGATGCAACACAACCGACAGAAACAACGAGAGCGAGTCAAATCACACGCGACAGTTACCATCCACCGGTCAAACGTGTGATTGACTGTGGCTGTGAGGTCGTTCTATGTCTGGCTCGTTGCAATCTCCTTTTCAAAGTACACGCCAACGATGCGAAGCGACATCCTCAGCCCCGAACCACCCACTGCACTAAGCCGTTGCTACCAGTTGGCGGCGGCCAGTCCCGTCTTCGATCACCAGCCGGCCCCTAGCAGTCACTGCACTGCTCGTGCCGCCTTCCAGGAGGGTTCTTAGTAATTCCCGACCAACAGGCGCCACAGGGCACGCTGCAAAGGCATCGACAGCCTCGGCGCCTACACTTAACCGCATTCCTTGCTGCCTTGCAAAACACACTCAAGTACACATGGAAGCAATGCCAAAGGCCCCCAGAGACAGCGAGGCCGAGGTGCGCTCGTGGGGCTTTGACCACGTCTTTACCTGGACGGACGGCCCGTGGGTTGCTTGCCCTCAAGACAACTACCATGCTACCAGCGCTCAGAAGGCTGACTGGACATCTAGGAACGCCTACTATCGACCGCATAGGCACGCCGGCCTCACTACGCACCTCGTCGTGCGCGGGCAGCTGACAATTGCCTACCCAGACGCCTCCGATGCCGCAACGAAGACTACATATGGTGTCGGTGAGCGACTGGACGTGCCTGCGGGTATGAACCACGAGGTCTGGGTCGGGCCGGAAGGCTGCACCTATGTCGTTGGTGAGTAGGGGCATAAAGGCGGCACTGTCTGGCAAGGCGGGAAGAGGCACAGCGTTTTGCGCCATCTCGCATATGCTGGCACAGTACTTTGTAAAATTTGGTTGGAATCGAGGACGGAATGCAACCCCAATGTGCAAGCCAACGTGCTCTCTGTCAATCCGGCCTACACGGCCTCTTTGCTGCTTCATGTGGTCGGTCGGCCATGTCTACCGCAGCTCAACTGGCCTTTTGTGACATTCCTCGTCAGAGACTGATGACCCAAGAAGCTCGCTATCGCGACGTGCCAACATCTCAAGTTGAGCAAGGCTGCCTGCCAGAGCCAAGATAGGGCGGGTCTGGTGGCCGACAGGGCAAGGCGCACAGCGGCGACGTGCGTCCTCGACGGTGATGTTCGTCCCGGTTGTACGGATGTGCGCATTGAGCGAAAACAGACTGTAAACGAGAGCTGGCTGCCCGTCTGTCGCGATGAAACCTAGAGAAGACGCCGGAGCCATGGGCCAATGGAGCATCGCAAACTCGATATGTAGACACACTGCGCAGCAAAGGGACCGGGTCGGGCTCGATCCGGGGATGGAGTAGCCGAAACAGCCAGACTTGGCTCGGGAAGCAGAGAAGACGAAACAAGAAACGCATAACAAGGGCAGAAGCGTCGCAAAAGTCCCGCTTTGGCAGACGTCGAGCGACGAGCTGCTCCGCGCAATATCGGGCGCACCGAGAAGATCATCCGGGAAACGTGTTTCAACCGAAGCAAAGGAGGCGATGTGTGACGATGGGGGTTGTCAGAGAGCGGTCAACCGCCGCTACGAGCAGCACCGAGAATAGGCCCAAATAGCCGTCGCACTCTGTATTGCAAAGACGACAGTGCTTTGAGCCGAGACAACTCGACGCCGCAGTCCTTGGCCAAAGCTGCGGCGTGCACAAGCAAGCATGGGCCGCCGTGAGGGATTGCAGAGCATCGGCAGGTGATCAACGGCGACCATGCTCATGATTGTGTTGTGTTCCCAAAATCTAGGCCTGCATACTCACACGTTTTTTACATTTCCGCTTCCGCCTTGGCAGATGCACGGAGGCTTTGAGACTGCAACTACGAGCGTCCGACTGCACACTTTCACGCTTTGAAAGGCAAATGCTGTGCCTAAAGTAAGAGCTGTTCTAGCGTGGGTGAGGGCGTAAGTGAACAGTCGAGAGTGCGTTTGGTACGATGTAGGCGTGGCGATCGCCTCATTGCCACAAACACAGCTCCCAGTGACCGGATGCGCCTCTCGCCTTGCAACTCAACTTTCTATGAGCTCGACAGCATCCGAGGCGACTTTGTGCTCACGTAGCTTTCATCACCTCTTCCGTGTCAAGGCTTTCTGTCCCCGTCACCCCGCAAGCGAAAACTCCTCTGGCGGACTCCTACCAGTATCTTGCATAGTACGGTGCAACCTACTGGATGGGGCATGCAATAAGAAGAGGAGAGAACAGAGTCAATACGACGGGGCTCCATACGACGTATGATGTATTTGATCGGGACTGCAGGGATAAAGGGCTGAGGCGTCTTTCCACAAACAGGGAAGAGCTTGGGTCTCTGGCCTCGTTCGTAGCCTCATCACGGACTGACACCATCGCCGCTTGATTCCAGACGTACGTCGGAACAACGAGTACCTCGCCCTGGGGCCGAGAAAGTATGGCCATCAACCGGGCCCTGAGGTAAGCTGTATCCCTCAAGCTTCTTCTTTGCCGTGCTCTTTTGGTCTACCATTGCTGTCGTTTGCACCCCTGCTCAGTTTGTACTCTGTATCTTGCGAGCTTCGTACGGGGTACTCTGTACGGGGTAACACTCCGTAGGTACGAGTACACTGTCCGTCAGCCTTAATGTTTGGACCCGCAAGCTCCAATCCGCCTCTCGCTCTCCTCCTCGCCGGTCACTTGTTTGATCTGATTTTGTGCTTTGTGCTTTGTGCCTTGTTCTTTTCTTCTTCTCAGCTTGCTTTCTTCTCAGCTTGAAACCCCAGCCATCTCTCATTCGCTCCCATCCTCTACTACAGGGACTAAAATAGGTCCAATCGTTGGCGGCCGCCGCTTGACGGTCTGAAACGCGTCCACCGGCCACCCCAAACGGCCGTGGCCGTCTGGGCCACTTATCTTGCCCTTCTCTTCTCGTTTCGGCATTGGTTCCTGGTCGAGTCGAGTCCAGGAGGTTTGTCCTTGTCTTCAAGCGGCTCTGCAGTCGCTCATTTCTCGCCAAACAATACACATGAGTCCTCATACACCAGTCTGCTTTGCTCTTCGCAGCCCTTCCAAGACACACCTAGTCAGTCCGACTCTAGGCTTTACCTTGTACAAGTCCGGAATCTGGCAGGACTGGAAGCCGACTACTCAGTACAAAGTGCATACGGCTCACTGTAAGATCCATAATACGACGTTGTAAGATCTGCGTATCCTTCTCCATCGGCGCGCGGGGCCTTCTTTACCGCCTTTGATGAAACTGCAGTGCATCTCAGCAGATCGGGGACCGCGACAGGGGTATGGCTCTGGCCTCGCATCATCAAGCATCCCCCTGCGTCCCATACGATAGAGCCGCTCCCCCCATACAAAGTACTCGTACGTCCAGCAGGCAAACAGTGAATATGGAAGAAGAGCATCCAACAAGTACTTGTAGCAACAAGCCTCTGCAGACTCTCCTTACCCACCCCCCGCAGCAACCCCTTCACCACAAGAGCACCTCAAGACCAGGGGTCAACAGACGCAGCCCGTCTAGGCATAGTGGCCCAGGCCGCACCCGCACCCCCTTCTCCTTTGGCTTGAAGTCTCACGCTGTGTCCCTTGGGCCCAGTGCCCAGGTCAATCACTGGAAGTGGCTGTCCGGCTCTCGTCGAGCATGGACGAGCTTCACTCTGTACATGTACGACGGGGGGTGCAGCGCCAAGAAGCGCCCAGATGGATGAGCAGCCATGGACGACAAGGCAACCTCGCGCAGCAAACGCATCGCCGCCGCCGCCGCCGTCACAGCTAACAGCCACACTGCGACCCCCGTCCGGCCTGGCCTGTTCACCTGGCCACCATAGGCGCGCGTGTCTGCCTTTGGCTGTCCTGCTCTGGCCTCCGCCTGTCTTCGCTACAGCCATAGCTAGCCAGTCATACGGTCGCCGGCACTGCGATGGCCCAGGCGTGCGTTCTCGGTAAGTGCTGAACAGGGTCTTTGTGACATGTCTTGGTCTTGTTCTCCTTGTTCTGCTTTCACTCAGTCTGTCCGCCTCCGGACCCCAGCTCAGCCCACTCTTCAACAGACTGGGGCGGATCCATTGGCTCTGCTTTCGTGTCCAACCTCACTCGGACGTTTCCTTCTGTCCTTTGAGCTTGTCGTGTGTCTGTTTAGCATTGGCCGTACCATGGCTCTGCCTCTCGACCGGCCGGCACCACGAGACCTGCAGCTGCAGCCCATTCATCTTGCCTCTGCTTCTTCCTCTCCGCTCTGACCGTGGTCTCCAACCTGGCACACGCGTACTTTGTACACGTCCCTCTCTCCGTCCTCTTACTTCATCCCCACCGTGGCCTCGGCCAGCAGTCTAGATCGACGGCGAGCCTGCTTCCTCATTCTCCAGTTTTGTTTTCGTTTCTCGCTCACCCCCCTTTCTCTTTTGTTATTTTCGGTTTCGTCCGCTCGCTTTCAAAGGACAACTTCCGCTAATCTCGCGCCAAAGCCCTGCTCGAGTAGCTCTTCGCCCTGTCGGGTGTGAACAATGAGCAAATGCTTCTACCTGCCCGGACCTCCTGACAACTCCCTCCCCGTTCCTCTTCCTCTCCTTGCTCCTTGAACTTTGTCTCATGGTTGCTCTCAAGGTCGGTGCTCATGTCTCCGCGTCGCGACGTTTCTTGCTTTCTTGCTCTCTCCGTCCACCTCCACGCCGCTACGAAACTGTAATCCAAGCACTTCTCGCCATTGCGCCTGCTTTATATTTAGGCCCCTCCCAGCTCTTCCTCCCATCTGCTCCGCTGTCAATCTTCCTGTCAACCTGAGCCGACATTGACATTGCTGCATTGAAGCATATACAGCATCCAGAACCGACTACGCACGTCCCTGTTCAGCCCTCTGTCGCCTTCACCTCTCCTCTCTCGGCTCTCCATCCAGCTGTTGCTCACCCGTTTCCGGCCTCGTCAGCCTCTCGTTGTTCCATCGTCCGTGAAGTCGGAACGCCAGTTTGAGCAGCCCTATACGCAATCTGCGGCTCGGTTCGACGGCATGGAAGTTTTAATATCTGCATAGTCAACCTGAGCGGTAGAACCAGCAGGCTTGGCCATTCCCTCACCTCCATTCTTCGGTCGTCTGTGCCTCGCTCGCAGCTGCTTCCTCGAACTCGCCTCCCATGCCTTATGATCGCCTAGCCATCTTCAAAGATCAAGCGTTCCCCAGTCTGTCCTCTTCCCTTGGAAGCCGAGATGGGGAATCAGCCATCATCCGAGGCCTACGCGGAGTCTCTCTTCACCCTACCGCCATCGCACGCAGACCGTCCTCTTCCACCACTCCTCCCCCCTCTCCCGCGTCTCTCCCATTCCCCACGTCTCACACATCTCTCATGACTCTCACGCCTCCGCCTCTGGATCTGCTGCTGCTTCTGCTGCTGCTTCTGCTGCTGCATCTGCCTCGGCCCCCACTCAAAAGCTGTCCAAGCCCCGGGCTCGCTCGACAGCTGAACTGTTAAAGAGCCATGCCGTTGCCAGGGACCCCGGCTCTGGCTCGAGACGCTCGGCAACTGCTCGCATTACCCATATCGTCGCCTCGTCCTTCTCCTCTCCCAATACGCCCACGTCGCCTTCCTTTGCCACTCGTCGCCGCTCCTCGTCCATATCGCGGCCTCTCCTCTTCTGCCGTCTTCCCTCCTTCCGCTCTCGCCAGGAGCCAAGAGTCCGTCTGCCTCCACGTTTGAAGAGGCCGTTGTGGCCGTCACTGGCCAGCGGGACCCTCTTTCTTGGCGGCCACCAGCATCAACCGTATACCCGTCACCCGGCCTCGACCTCGAGCTTCTCCAGGAGCAACAGGCCCGCCAGCTTGAGTTTGAACTTCGACAGCGCCACAATCAGCTTGTGTTCAGCAGCTGCAGAGAGAAGCCAAGAAGCTGCGACGAAAACGTGAGCTACGCCGCTACATCAGCCACGAGTTTGGCCTGTACGAGCAGGCTGTCACCGACAGCGAGACGGAGATGGACGACGAGGACGACGAAGACGACGAGCTCATCGAACGAGGACGCCGGCGACTGCAACGAGTGAAGCAAAAGCAACAGAATGAGGAAAAACGATCGAGGCGACGTTCTTCCTTTATGCGCCGGTCCTCGCAACGGCCCAGCCTGGACCTCGACCAGCTCGACGATTGCGACTTTCGTGACTCCCAACGGCGAAAGAGCCTTGGTTCAGCGAGCCGCGACACCGGCGCCATGACGTACGACCAGGTCTTGGGCCAGTACTATGGTGGATCTCTGTCCGAGAAGTACGTAGCTTTCTTTTCCCTGCTTGTCTGTTGTTGTTGTCCCTTTCGTCGCATCTCTAACATTTGTGTCAGCAGGCCACCAAAGGCCGGTTCTCGCACCTCCTGGAACTACGACATGTCATCGTACGCAGCCAAGCGGCTGCTCCATATCGTGGACGACGACTCTCTCAATAACAGGCTTGAGCAAGCTTCGGTCACCTCAGAGAGCAGATACTCTGCAGTATCCGAAGTGACGTGGAAGAGCTCGCATCCTGTTCGCCCCGGAAGCCCAACCCTTACCAGGGCCAACTCGGATCTGTCCCTCTATGCCCCCGTCCGGAGGACCTCCATCATCAAAGTCCCCGGCGTGGCGACGCGCAGAAACAGCACAAGAAGCTTCACGAGCGCGAGTGGTGCATCCACAAGGCCTGCGTTCCGCTCCAGCCCCCCTGCTACGACGCCCAGCCAGTCCCGACGCACATCATTCGACTCGACGAGCAGCCGCGTAATGTCGATGCTGCCGCCGGAACGGCAAAGGCGTAAGCGAGGTGCCGACAGCGCCATTGAATCAACGGCCCGCGTGTCAACTCCGCCCGACGCAGAATACAATACGATCGGAACCTTTAAGCTGGGCTCATTGCGCATCACAAATGGAGCCGAGAGTCCCGTGTCCTCGCCAGAAAGTAAGAGGACCAGAAGACAAAAGGGGGCCAAGGAAGAACCTGTCGGCAGTGCCACCACCCTTGCTGCCACAGAACGGACACAGGCCCTGGCTGTACTGTCAATGAGCATCCGCACCGACAACAACGGCAATGCCGATGAGGCACGCGCTGCTGAAGAGACAGATGGCGCTCGCCAAGCCCGCCCTCCCTCCCCGGCCCTACTTCAGCCTCGCGATGAGCTCTCTGCAGAAACCGCGCTGAAGCCCGCGCTGAAGCCGGTGCTGATTAGCGAGCCTCTTACCCATGAGCATGAGCCCGTCGTGTTCCCGGCCGAGCTCCCGCAGCTTGAGCTGTCGCAGGATCTATTTGCCGACTTTGACTTCACATCCTTCTTGTTTGGAGACTCCACACCCGTCACCTCGGACGAGCCATGGCTCGTGAAGCCGCATCCACCTCCCGCCCCTGTTACGTTGCAGACTACATCCAAGGCAACCGCGCTGGAAGACTTGCTGTTCGAGGATGATGACCAGAGCACCTCGGGATATGTTGATGCCGAAGTTCTCAATGTCCGGCTTGATCCCAACGCAAAAGCTGTGCCAGACCGGGGCAATGCGGCCGCCCCGGACGCGCGGAAGAGTGTATACAGCGTGCAGAGCGTCAGCCGATCCGACAGTGGCTTCGTGTCGAGCCCTACATCCGAGCCCTCGCACAAGCCGCTTAGCAAAGCAGACTCGGGCTACAGCTCCAACGTGTCTTGCGGTCGCTCAAGCAGGCTGCGTCCAAGCCCGTGAACTCTGGCTCAAAGACGGCCCATCGACCTTTTTCCGGTAGAGGTATCGCTGCCCAAAGCTCCGAAAAGCAGTCCGTTGTGATTGATGATGTCCAGCTTCCGAGCGCAGCCATGAATACTCCCGATACAGCTCCCGCAGCGTCCCTTCCGTGGCCCCAGCCAAGACGATGCAGATCAAGAGGAAACCAGTCCGTCAAGCGCAGCGCGTCCAACGCCGCCTCAACGGAATGCGCCCCTACCCCTGCTGCCAGCACAATCGCAGGCCATGTGTCCTGAAACCATGTCTAGAGATGCTCCCTCTCTCTCGCCCGATAGTATGTCGGCTGACACAACAACGCCCGCGACGTTGAAATCGCCAGCCCCTGCTACCAGACCAACCAAGCAACGCCCTGCAGCTCCCTCGCCAGTCAACGAAATCCCACACGTGCCCCATGTTAGCAGCCAGCCATCACCGGCAACAGGCCCGGTTCCAAAGACACCCGCCAGTGTTGGATCCAAGGGCTCCGTCTCGGCCCACAGCATCGGCAGTGGTACACAACGACCCAGCAAGCTTCTTCGCTTCCTGAGCTTCGCCAACGCCGCACCCAATGTCTCGCTTTCTAGCAAGGGTCCTCCAACTGTGCACGTCACACATATTGAGGACGAGGACGGGACCGATATACCCCTGTCCCCAGTCATGTCTACGACAATCTGCGTGGACATACGGGCTTGTTTCCCATGACAACCAAGCGGCTGGCTCTGGAGACACAGATGAGCAGGGATACGCTCGAGACCGTCCTTCGTGCCGAGAGTCTCGAGACGCGGAGCAGCCGTGGCCTTGTTGCGAGAGCAAAGGATGACGCATCACGCGGACCATCTAGTGCGCCTCATCGCCAGACGGTCCAAGCTCCGACCTCACTCGTCTCTGCGGCTGCTGCCGGTGGTCATCCTCTGAGTGCCGCCGCCAAGCGCAAACCCAGCTTACTGTGATGGGCTCTGCTGATGACGTTGAAGAAGCCGGCCTTGCTGAGGAGGCACACAACCGCCAATGTGTCTCCTCCAACACAGCTTCAGTCGAGCCGCTCCAGGAAAGCACAGCAAAGACAGGCCAGCGGCCTTGGCTTGGGTGGAAAGGAGATGGCGCCAGGCAGACACAGGGCCCAGTGGCTGCCCCCGGCGATGACACTACCTACCATTACCATGCTGGTGCCCAGGGGCAAAGCCGTAACGCAAACGGTGACTTGACACGAGAAAGAGGCCGACTTCGCCACACGCCGTCTCGGTCTTTGTCCATCGTCAGCAGGACAATGAGCCTTACGGCACAACTGGAGCGCTCTCTCAGCATGAAATCGACCTTTTCCAAGAGGTCAATGTCTCGCCCGTCAACGTCAGACCGCCCAGCCGACCGCCCAGCCGACCGCCCAGCCGTCCTGGCCTCGTTTCCTGCCGCTACCAATGGCGGCCGGGTACTGTCTCCGAGCCTCCCAAGTCCACTCCTTGCCCGGGCCATGGAACAGCAACGCCAGGCTATGACGCCCAAAGCCCTCGCAGCTGCGTCGTACTCTGGGAGTGCCCGAATGCAGCAGATGCTCCCGTCTGTACTTCGCGTGCCTCCGCCGTTGCGCGCACAGTCTGCATCGTCCAGCGAAGCAGGACGTCGCCGTGTATCGCGTCAGAGCAGCCAGAATAGCCTCCACCATACGGCGCCTGCTCAGTATCGTCAGAAGGCGAGTGTCTCCAAGGACTGCAATGGCGCCAGCCCTGTCGCCGCTCCCATCGTTGCATCACCGCCGCCTCTCAAATCGCCACACTCGAGCGGTCATAGCCTGGCGTCACAATTCAGCCAAGACGATGGCAATGCCGCCAACCCACAACACCGCGGATCACTCGACCGCCCACACCGGCCACGGCGATCAGTCTCTGAAAATGACACACAGGTGGCGCCTGTGGCTGCCGGGCAGAGTGTGCTCAAGAAGCATGGCGAAGCAGCAGCCAGGACGGCCAGCCTCGCGTCATCCGGCATCGCGCTGCCAGTTTCAGCGGCTACAGCAATGGCCCCAGCCGATCCTCGGATGATGGCAACTTTGCCGTCTCCCGACCAGGTCAACCCCGGCTCCACCCCCGCGGATGTCCAATGGCTACACCGGCCAAGTAACGGACCCATTTGGCGGCGGACATCGGAGGGTGGCAGCGCAAGCAGCGGGCACGGCGACATCTACAGACTCCAGCAGCAGCAAGCATGGGACGGCTACTACCAGCAGTACGCACAACCCCGCCATCTGTGGCACGGGTATCGCATCATCGCAACCGGAGCACGGGCTTTCGCCATGGCCCTGTTCCCGGTCCTCAGGCCCCCTATCGTATCCTCCACAGCTACAACTCACCGGCGTACCGAGGCGTGCCGATCTGGGGGTGAGCCGATGGCTTTACCTTTCTCTGTTTCGTATTCGTCTTTCTTGTCTTGGTATGGTTACCGATCCAGTCTCTGCCGTGGTGATCTCCTCATACCCCATTGTCCCCTTTATCCCTCTTGATACCCCCTTGTCGGCATTTTTCTTCACGGGATGCGCTGCGAGATCCTTTCTCCGTGCCGGCCCAGCCTGTTGCCTCATTCTTTTTGAATAGATATGCAGAAATATTGAGACTGTCATTTCTTTCTCAAACTCACGCAATTTGGATGTCACCGGCCAACCACCGGGACCGAGAACTGGCCTGGGTGTAGTTTTGTTACTTATGATGGTCTCTCATTTTCTGTTCAGATAATGCCCATCAGACATTGTTTGGCTCCCTGACAGTTACGCTCCTTACCTTGACGCCTGCATTCCGTTTTCTCGCTCTTCTGCACGATAATGTGCACTGATACTGCTCTATTGACTTAGTGTGTTGCCTTTGGGACAAGTTTACTGTTTTTCTGGTGTGATTTTGGTTTCAACATTTCGGCCTACAGCAAACGGGGGATACGTGGTCAAAGACAAGAATATAAAGCCAAATCGTCCATCTGTATCCGCAAACGCAACATACCATGCCAACTATCAGAAAATCAAAGCACCCACCCATTTCCGAGATATCGCCCTTGAGGTGAAATTAGCCTTCTACCTGTGAGGTGGACCGCTGTCTGCCCGACCTCGCCAACATTAAAGTGATGATTGACTAGCGATTTGCAGCCGATTTCTTGCTCTTTGGGGCCCGAAATGCCAACGAGCCCCGTCCTCCTCCCTGCCTGCCGACAACACGATACAAGAATCAGGTACTGCCGACAAACAGCCCGTCTCTCCAGCCATGTGCTCCGTCCGGACACAAGCTGGAAACGCTCTAAATGACGACGGAAATGTGGTCATCCATGTACATACCAATGTCGTCCATGAAGAGACTGGCAATCATGGAGATGACACCGAAGCCGATGCTGCTATAGTACACAAACGGATAGGCACCGGCGTACGCCCGCTGGCCAGCAAGCACAATTGCGTGGTACAAGTCCGATTGGGGGCCGCCAATGCCCTCGAGACCGGCAATGGCCTCCGTCTGCGATGTGGCCGTCAGGGTGATGACCTGGCCAATGAGGGCTGTCACGTTGGAGACGCCCGTGCTGCCCAGCGGCGACGAGGCGGCGGTCCTTTGCAGGCCCTGGAGGACGGTGCCAATCAGCTCCGACTCGAGGCGCGGAACCAGCTCGTGCACAAAGACGTTGTAGTAGACGCAGTAGCCGACGGCGCCGCCGACGACGCGCACAGCCAAGGTGATGGCCGTGGCCGTGGCAATCAGGTCTTCGGGCAGATCACCATGGCGACGAGAGACGCGGGAACGACAATGCCGCCGACGCCCAGTCCAGCAATCACCAGGATCACATACACGGCAGCAAGATTGTCGAGCGTGGCGGCCGCCAGCGAGCCACAGCCGGCGGTCATGACGGCACTGGCAGCAAAGAGGAGCCAGCGGTTGCCGCCGCGCCAGCGAGTCAGAATCGCCAGCGAGATGATGCACCCGACAAGCACAGACAGGGTAAAGGGCAGCCCACGCAGCCCGACGCCAACGGGATCGTGGCCGTACATGTTGTACGCCTGCGAGGGCCACAGCATCAGCACGGAAAAGAAGTTGGCGCCGGACACAAACGTGATGATGAGAGCCAGCCACATGGTGCGCTTCCGCGGCGGCGGGCCCACGGCGCCCCCATGGTGGTGGCCGACAAGCCGGCGCGGCACCATGGGGTGAGGCGCGAAACGTGCTTGCCAGAACGTGAAGGCGACGAGCAGCACAACACCCACAATCAGGGGCACCAAGACGTGGGCGCTGGACCAGGCGTACTGGTAGCCGCCCCAGAGCAGGCCGGCCACGAGCAGGACAATGCCGCCAATGGACAGAATGCCGCCGACAATGTCGATACGCGGAGAATCTCGCTACGCCACGAGCTCAAGACGCTGGCGTTGGCACGGGCGGCGGGTGGTAGAAGACGGCGAGGACGAGCAGGCCAGCAAATGCGTACACGGCAGTCAGGACACCCACAAAGCGCCAGCCGGCATTGGCGGCGATGAGATTGGCCAGAGCACGGCCGGGCAAAAGGGCAGAATGGTGAGGATGAGGAAGCCAATGTACTTGCCGCGCTGGCTGGTGGGCGCAATCTCGGCCGTGCCGGCGAGAGCCGTCAGTTCGTTGATGCCGGCTCCGACGCCCGACACAGCCATTCCGGCTGGACGTGTTAGTACCGGACGAGTACAGACGGCGGAGCGCCGTGAAGCAAAGCAGGGCGAGAGGGACCTACCAATAAACGAGTTCATATCGCGGGCAAAGGCACAGACGAGCTGGCCGACAACGACAAGGCCGCAGCCAAGCAAGGCTACATAGCGACGGCCAATCAGGTCGGACAGAGCACCGACAAAGGGGCAGATGGCGGCCGAGGCCAGCAGGTTCGCATTGATGAGCCAGACCCAGCGATCGACGCCGCCGAGATCGCCATAGACAATGGGCGGAATGCCGCCCAGAAGTAGAGGGGGATCTGGGCGCTCGTCCACAGAAACGCCATGCCCACGAGGGCCATAAACCGGGCACTGTTCATTGGCTGGGAGGAGCAGTCAGTGGGTGCCTACATAAAGGGACGGAAAAGGAGAAGAGGGAGAGAGGGGGGGGGGGGGGGGGTAGAGAGAGAAGGAGAGAGAGAGCGGAGAGGAACGAGACGAGAAAACAAAGGACAGAGCGACGAGACCTACCGGTGCCTTTACGTCTTGCCGGCGTGTTCCTGCTTGCTCGCCGTCGGCTTCAATCTCCATGGGCTCAACGCCCTGCATCTGGTTGAAGTCGTGCGTCTCGCTGATGGCGACGGTAGTGCTCTTTTCGTCCTGGTGCTGGCTCTGGCTCTGGCTCTGTTTCTTGTCCTGGTTCTGGTTCTGGTCCTGTTTCTGTTGCGGGTGCTGGGCTCCTTGGTCTGCAGCTGCCGAGGTCGAGGACGTCGAGGCGGCGGCTGTGATCATGGTTGTTGTCGAGGCTGTTGGCGACGTGGAGCAGATGCCTTCGTCGTCGGTCGAGGGCAAACGCGCCGACTCTATTCTGCGAGAACTCGGCATGTTTTCTGGCGGAGCAGAAAAGGAGAGGCAGAGAACAGAAAAAGGGGAAAGGGGCGATGAATAAAGGCTGCTTCCTCCCGTTTAAGAGCTTTGAATGTAAACAAAACGGTGAAGAAGCGAGAGGGGTGGTGATGAAGAGAGAAGAGAACAGGAAAGAGACAAGGGATAGAACAGGACGGAAGAAAGACACTGGCAAGCCCAGAATTAAACGGGCAAACGGGCAAACGGGCGTACCGGGGAGCGATAAAAGCTGTAGAGACGTTTGAATATGAGTAATGCACAAGAGTCAGCCAGGCAGATAGGGAAAGGAAAAGAGACAGAAAGAGTGGAGGGTGAAACGACAAAAGGAGATGACCAAGACGAGTCATGAGAGTCAGAAATGCAAGAGACAGGTCCAAGGGGCAACGACAAAGGCATAGACAGTATAGAAAGTGCATGCTAAGAAACAGAATCATCGGAATAGCAAAACATGGCAGATGTAATCGGCACATCACAAACATGCCAGTAGTCTGGCCTGCGTCTGGTGTCTATGCAGGGGAACAGTCGTGAACCAGCCCCGCTTGTGTCTCTGTCTTTACAGATGCCTTTCTTGGCCACTATACGGTTGACTACGGTAGGCAGGAAACAATGGTCTTTGGCCGTCCCTCCGCTCCTCTGGCGCCCTTTGTCCCCTCTCGCCTTTTCAGAACGGAGAGTGGATGGCGTGGACAAAGTGGTGGCGGGAGGTGCTGTCCATCGGGACTTCTTCTCGCCCCGGCGCAGTTATTCTCTCCATTCTCTTGTCCTCGCCATTCTCTCTTGGCTGCATTGTTTAGCTCTTGTCTGTGCCACGCAGGAGTGAGAATGTGATCCCAGTGTCCCAGTGTCTTTTGTTGCTCTTGTACCACATCAGGATTCGCTTGCCAGCATCCCCAGGTCTGGGTGCGTGTACAGGGGTCGGGCAGGAGAGTCGATTGCCAATGAGAGGGCATCTGTGCAGTTGAGAGAAAAGGGCTTGTACCTCTACTGACCAAACCTTCTGGATCCACTACGACGTACATATCTCATGTCCTTTCTGCGGCATGCCAGTACCTGTCCTTGTCCTCCTGCTCGACCAGGTACGTTGCTGCAGATAAGGAGGCGGCAGGGAAACAATGCAGAGAAGAACAGGCGAGCTACTGGACTGCAGAACAGCGTGTGGTTGCACAGAAGGGAATTGGTCTGGTCGTACAGGCCGTTGTGCAGTTTCCGAGTATTCCTGTTTCCTTTCCTTCCTCTGAAGCTCAAGGCCTGTCCGAGTCGGAGAGCTGTCCTTTTCTTTCCGTCGTCTCTTGTGGCTATTCCTTTCCAGCACCAGCCTGCTTCGCGTCCCATTGAGCTCTAAGCAATGTAGGCATTCCATGCTCATAGAAAGGGGAACAACAGCCGATGGGCATCTGTGCTTCCTTGATTACGACTCGGCCAGCCGCATGCACTCTCATTTCCGGACAGAGGTGATACCTCACTTCCATCGCACCCATCGCTCGCACAAGACACAAGACACAAGACGGCCAAAGGAAGAAGGTGGGATAAAAGCGGGTGTTGTGTAGACGAGACTAGACGCAAGAAAAGCAAAACAAAAAGCACGTCAAAGAGAGCCCTCGGCCGTGAGGACACATTCGAGGTAACGGAACACAAAAAGGGAAGGGGTATGAGTAAACCAAGACGAGGGTGGGAGAGAAGAGTAACGAGACTAGAGAGTAGAGAATGTAGACTAGAGAATACCGAAAAACAAATGACTCTGAAACGCATCAGAAGAGAGACCGAATGAGTTCATGAGAGGGCGAAATCATATGGCCAAGACGAGGAGCTAGCCTCGAACAATCTTCAGCACCATGCTCTTACCGAGTCGCCCGCCTTCTTCTGCCTTTTCTCTCTCAAAGAGGGCACGCACATTTCATGTTTGTGGTGGTACATGGTACACACATAAGCAGACGCTACCAGCTTCTTCCCTTGTCTTGTCCATTCTCCCCTCTGTAGACTCTGTACAGACAGGCATAGAGGGAAAGGCAGTCCGTCCAAGGCCGGAAGCGCATGTTCGGCAAAAGATGTGAGAAGCACTGGAAGAAAATCAGAACGAGGCAAGAAGAGGCGGGGGCGTAGCTTGGATGCGAGGACATAATAAAGGGGAAGACTGCCAAGCGTGCACAACGAGAACTAAGCTGGAGGGCCACCAGAGTCGGGAGGCGTTGGGAACCAAGGAGAGATCTGAGAAAGTAGACAGGAGCAGGAGGAGGAAGAGCAGCCGCATAGACGACACAAATCATGCAAGGGCACCGCAGACAGAGCAGACAACAAGCAAGTACACAAAGGCCACAAACGGCACAACGACGCATGTACACATGGTTATGGACACATGGACACATGGACCCATGGACCCATGGACCCATGGACGCACCGATCTTACGCCGTGCTGGTTTCACCCACGACAGAACAGTAGACACTGCGTGCACTGGAGAGGACTGTCAACGTGAGACAGTGGGAGGAGAAACAGAGGAGACAGTCAGAGGCAAGAACCATGAGGCAAAAACGAAACAGCGAGGTAAGATTGCAGAGACAGTGTCGCGAGGATGAAGACGTAAAGGGCGCAGATATCAGACATGCAAAAGTAGTTTAAGCGGCTGCCACCATGCTGGCCGTGTTGATGGCGGTGGCCATGCTGACTGATTGACCTAGGCGACCACCAGGAGACAAGGCCAACCGGAACGTAAATGATACAGCCTACAGAGGGACATCCCTGGATCCTTCACGCAGCCCAGGACATGGGCAGGAGGCGATTTGGAGGCAAAGTCCTCAATCGTCTTTTCGGTTGAATTATCGCCTCGCCATCGTTGGAAGCGAGGCCCTGCCTCACTTGGCAATCTACCATATGGCCCGGCCCGTACTCCTACGTTGTGCTCCGTATTTTCTTGTAGTTGTTTTGGTCTTTTTTGTTAGTCTAAACACTCGGTCCACGTGTTGCTTCGGTGTGCGTGAGTTCCGTCCACTGTTTGCAACACACACAGCTAATACCATCGCGGTTTCCGCGTCTCGCGCAAGTCGGCCCAGTACTTTTTGATCTCCTGTCGTTTCTGACACCTAATCTTTTTTTTCCTCTCTTTTTTCCTTGTCCTTTCAGTAGCTTTTCTGTTTTCTTTTATCTTTTCTTTTTCTCGTCTTGTTGGTCAAGATGTCTTGCCTGTATCGTCTGTCGTTCCTTCTCTCATTAATACCAACGGACGGCCCGGCCCGGTGCTCTTCCTATCCGACTTTCCTTCCTAAGCCAATGGAAGCGCCGTCTTCGCTCATCAGGCCCTGATTCCGCCAAATTGAGCGGTTCCGTGGTGCAGTTGGTTAGCGCATCGTACTAATATTTCCTGCAAAAGAAATCCAATGCGAAAGTCGAGGGTTCGAGCCCTCCGGGACCATTTATTTTTTGCCGCTTTTGTGAGATACTAAGTCGATTTCCTTTTTGCCTAGATCTTTTTCTTTTCTCTTCTTCAAAGCTGTCGTGGAAGTCCTAGATTCACGCTCGTAATGTTGTTCGATCAAGCCATCTAAGAGGCGTATTTAATGCAAAAGTGCAACGCTATGAAAAAGCAATAAGAACGCAATACGGCTGCTCTACAGCGGCCAACGGGTATACAGTAATCAAGCAGAACAAAATACAGCAGAACAAACAGGCAGCGCCATAAGAGCCTCTCGCAGCCACACAAAAACAAAACTCGGTACAGGAACACGTCAGACTCCATGCCATCACCAATCGGCAGGGCTTGGAGCAGTTCACGCGCTGCCCCGAACCAAAACTCCAAGCAACACCCTGGGCTACCCGAAAAAGTCCTGGGCGCCGCTGCCGCCAGCGGTCTGCTCCAACTCCTTGCCGAGCTGCTCGCGGAGCTCTTCCTCGAGCAACAGGTCTTCCTTCTCCTGCTCGAGCGTCTGCTGCTCCAGCGAGGCCTGCTCCTTGGCAGCGCGCGCCGTCTGCTCGGGATGCTGTGGTTGCGCCAGCAGCTTCGCGCGCCGGGAGCTCGCAATGTAGTTGGAGACGTCGCGCGCGCTGACGTTCTTGCGGTACTTGAGCCGCAGGAACGTGACAATCTGCTTCATCTTCAAGTCCATCTGTAGGAGAATGTCGATGGTGTCCTTTTGGTCTGCGTCCAGCGTCCGGTGCACACGGTGCATGTAGACGTCTTCGCTGGGGGCGTGGTTGTGGATGGAGAACTGCGCCCCTGTACGGTGCCGCACCTGCCAGAAGCCATCGCGGCGCTCCTTGACGTACACCGAGAAGTGGCAGTCGGTGCGCCGCGATGCCGCACGCTGGCGCTTCATCACGCGGTTGGGGTCGCGCCCGCGGCCCGAGCGGTCGCACGAGTACATGGCCGTCGTCAGGCGCCCGACGTCTGAAAGGAGCGCGACGTGATAAAGGCATAGCCGTGGGTGGCAGCCGATGCATTGATGGCCTTGTAGGCATCGTCGCGCGAGTGGTACACGGCTTCGGCTGGCAGCACTTCAGGCCCGAAACCGGGGAAGCCGTCAGGGTAGACCTGTGTCGCGGCCATGGCCGGCGCGGTGACGGTAGGTGTGCCGTCTCCTATGGAGTCGTCTGCGTCTGCGCCCGTGTGTTCGTCTGCCGTTCCGGCCGCGGCGGCGCCGTGCTAGTGCTGGCCGTCGCAATGTGGTTCGGCGTCGCGGGTAAGAGCGCAACAGGCACCGACGGCGGCGCCGCGATGGCAGGTTTGGCGGGAGCGGAGCTCATCATGGCCGCAGTCGCATGCTTTCGGGCTTCGCGCCAGTCCTATGGAGCGTGTATCGTACCCAGGGCGAGATGGGAGGACGCGGGCGCGCAAGGTGGGCGTAGGTGTGCCGCCCGTCTGTAACGTCTTGCTGTCGCGATGGGGCGGCAACCAGAAGGAAGTGGTATCTTTAGAGAACCCACGCATTTCAGGCTGCTGGATAGGCGGTAAATTGGGGTGGCGGGTATCTTGACAGCTTAGTCATGCAGGTCGCGGGTCCACTCCAAGCTCTGGCGGCACAGCTCTGCAGACAAAGGTGGGGCATCGGGTGTCGAGCTCTCCAGACGACGCCAGAACGGAGTCGCCATCAAAGGAGACCAGACTGCCTCTTCAGTGATACACCGTCGACCTCCGTGTCTCTCCTTTCTTGCCTTTGCTTCCTCGCAACTCTCGCCTTCTCTACCCCCGCCCCTCCCCCTTCTCCTACCCACACAACAATGTCCCGGTTGGCTCCACTTGTGTTCCCCGCGGCGGCTCGCGGCACACGGCGACTGTGATCTTTGCGCATGGCCTGGGCGACTCGGGCCACGGCTGGGCCATGGCCGTCGAGAACTGGCGCCGTCGGCAGCGCCTCGACGAGGTCAAGTTTGTGCTGCCCCACGCGCCCACGATCCCATCACCGTCAACATGGGCTACAAGATGCCGGGCTGGTACGACATTGTAAGTCTCGCAACCAAGCCGAAAGTGTGTCCAGAGATCGGTGCGTCTTGCTGTTGGTACGCCCACTGACGCCACCAGGCCTCTCTCGGCGGCTCGGCCGATTTGCTGCGCGAGAACGAGGACGAGGCCGGCATGCTCGACAGCCGCGACTACTTCCGCCAGCTCGTCCAGCAGGAGGTCGACAGCGGCATCCCTCGGACCGCATCGTGCTCGGCGGCTTCTCGCAGGGCGGTGCTGTGGCTCTCTTCTCGGGCCTGACTAGCCTCGTCAAGCTGGCGGGTATTGTCGGCATGTCGACCTACCTGCCGCTCTCCCTGAAGCTCGAGTCGACCTACCTGCCCAAGGCCCCCGCCGACAACGCCAACGCCCAGACGCCCGTCCTCATGTGCCACGGCACCCAGGACCCGTTCTGCCCTACGATCTGGGCCGCATGTCCAAGGACAAGCTGGTCCAGCTGGGCTACCCGGTCGAGTGGAAGGAGTACCGCATGCCGCACACGGCTGTGCCCGAGGAGCTGGACGATGTCGAGGCGTTCTTGCACAAGGTGCTGCCCGCAAGTGCGGATGGCAAGACAGAGCTGTAAGTGTAAAAGGGCAGCTGAAGAGAGGGGAAGATGCGCTGCCACTGCAGGCAGCCACGCAAACTCTGATTGTTGCTTCAATGCTGGAGACAGGGCGTGCCTGATAGACTCGAGTATCATGAGACGCATTTGTCACCCGTATGGCAATCGAATAGACGGCTTATCGATGGTGCCCGACAAGGTGCTTAAGGACATGAACTACCTTGTTACGGGCGCTAATGTAGGTAGATATATTGGCTCATGGACTCCTTTATTTCGTAGGCTTGAACTCATTTTCAATCATGATTGATGTCCGAATCTAACGTGGATAACTATGCGCATGTGGGGCTTCTGTACATATGAATCACCGTGGAACCTGATAGTATCTTGATGAGTATCATGATTCACAGCTCTCTATGGCGGCACACAAGAGGAGTGTGGCGGCATGAGGCCATGGCTGACGAATGCGTGAATCACGTCAAAGTGCCGTGCCAGCAAAGACAAAAGCACGACCAAACATGGGGTTTACCACACGATGATCGCACCAAATGAAGGAATGTCGAGTTGACCAAAACTGCCGGTTTTGCCATTGTGATTGTGCCATGTGATTATTATTAAACATATCTGGATTATGGAGATTTGTGCAGAAGTACGACTGTCGCGCTTCCTAGCCCTAGTCGCTGCTCAGCAGACGCTCCACGGCCCAGGACACGGAAAAGTTGCGCAAGTCGAGTAGTGCTGACCGACACCGACAAACAGAATCGGCACATTGGTCGCGTGTACCAGGCTGACGAGCGTGCCCACCATGCTGCCGACTGTGTCGCACTTGGAGATGATGAAGCCGTCGAGACTGCGCACGCTGCCAAAGGCTTGGTTGAAGCTGCGTGCTTGGGCCACCGAGTCGGTGCCACCAGGGCCTCGCCGACCATGAGAATCTTGTCGGGCTGCGCAAACTTGGCAAACTTTTCGAGCGACGACATGAGCCGCTGGTCGTTGTGGCGGCGGCCGGCGGTGTCAATCAGGACAACGTCAAAGCCATGCTGACCCGCGTACGTCACGGCATCCTTGGCGACGGCGGCCGCGTCCTTGCCGTAACCCTTTTGGTACAGCTCAACCTGGCCGCCCTCGCGCGCGGTGAGCTCCGACAGGTTGCGCACGTGCACGGCGAGCTGCTCGACGGCACCAGAGCGGAAGGTGTCGCCCGCAGCAATCAGCACCTTGTAACGGTTCTGCAGCAGGAAGAAGCAGATCTTGGACAGGTTGGTCGACTTGCCCACGCCGTTGACGCCCACAATGGACATGACGTAGGGCCGGCCTTGCGCAGCGAGGTGGCGCCGGGGCGCGTAATGGCGTCAATCTCGCGCAGCAGGTCAAGCGACGACGTGGGCGTCAGCATCTTGGTGAGGGCTGCCTCGAGCGCTGTCTTGACACGCGCATTGGTGCTCTCGAAGCTGCCTGTCTTGGTGCCCAGCAGCTCGGCCTCGACACTCTCGCACAGGCGCACGGCGGCCTCGCGGGCCACGTTTTTGCGCAGCAGGTGGTCCTCCATACCCTTCATGGTCTTGTCCAGGTCCGCCTTGGTCAGCGTCTTGCCGCCCACGACGTTGCGGAAGAGCCCGCCGATGGTGCTCAGGCTCGACCCACCAGCCCGCTGCTGGCGGCAGCAGCCGCTGATGATGCCCGCTTGCTGCTGGACGCGTCGGCGTCGGCGCTCGCAAGAATCGAGTGCACCTCGTCGTCCAGGTCCTTGAGCACAAACTGGCCGCCCTTGGCCGTCTTGCCCACGTCGACGCGTCGACCTGCTCCAGTGCCGGCCGCTCCGCCGTGGTACTGCTGCCGTTGTTGGTGCCGCCCTTGGGCAGGTCGGTGATGGAGTAGTCGAGCTGGACGTCGTCGTCTTCCTCGGCCTGGCCGTCCGCGCCCCACTTGCGGCCCTTCTTGGCCGTCTTTGGCGCCGTCTTGTTGTCCTTTTGGTGCTTCCGCACCGTCGCCTCGTCGCTCGACTGCACGGCACTGCCACCGCCGCTGGCACCGCCTACTGTCGCCTTCTGTGCCTTGCGCGCCCGCCGCGACAGGTTGCCCAGCGGGCTAGGCTGTGCTGACGATGTTGCGCCAGGGGCAGCCTGCAGGCCACCCGGCGTCGAGGGCCGCGAGTTGGACGGCGTGGCTGCGGGTGTCGAGTCGGGAGAGTCGGCTGCGTGTATTGTCGCCCGCGGCTTCTCGTTGATCGGAGACGAGGAGGCCGACGACGAGGAGATGGCGTCTCCACCGCCTCTGCTAGAGGCGGCCGTGCCACTGCCTTCGAGTTCGTTGAGCTGCTGGTCAAAGTAGTCGTCAAAGCGCGCACACTCGACAATCGTGGTGTTGGGCCGGGTCAGCTGGTCGCCGTAAAGCTTGACAAAAAGCGTCTTGATGTTGTCGACGAGCTTGTCGATCCACGAGAGGTGTAGGAGCGACTTGTAAACGGCCACAAAAATGATGCCCAGGTCCTTGGAGAAGGCCCACTTGACGGCGTACTGGTCGGTCAGAAAGGGCGCATGGCTGCTGCTGCTGCCGCCGGCCACGGCCGAGGCGAGGTCGTCCTTGGTGCCTGCTGTGCTGGTCTCTTCGATGAAGACATCGGTTATAAAGCGGTTGACAACGGCGGGGCTGACATAGGTGTAGTTGCGCGACCAGAGGACGACGCCCGACGTAGTGATGATTTCAAAGCTGTCCAACATGGTTGCTGCAGGCAGGAGAGCGAGGGCGAGGAATAAAAGAAGGAGAAGGAGGTGTTGGGAGAGGTGGAAGAGCAAGGAGGCGGAAAAGAGAGGCGACAGGACAGTAAAAAGAAACAAAGGATAGAGAACGAGCGGATTCGTGGTCTGTACTGGCGCTTAGCGACGTGAAAGACGATATAGGACGCTGCGCGAGGGAGGCCCGGCGAGGGTATGTGCGGTCGCGGATGCCGGAAGTGAGGTGATGGAGATCAGCGTATGTGGACAACGTCGAAATGGCCTCCTTCAGGCATAGCCTTGATGCGATAAAGAGCAATGTGCCTAAGCGATAAGCTCATGGCACGGAATAACGGTTTGGCCGGGGCACCTGCCCGGAAGGAGCGTCAATTTTGGTGGGGCCATATCAGGAGTCAACTGGGGGAAGCTACGACGTAGTACGCTGTGGGCCTAGTGGACTAGCGGCGACGACAGCTATTCCTCCCATTGCCTACGAAGTAGAGCCAAGACCATCAAAGACGACACATTGCGACAACGACAGACACCGCTCGGCCCGACACGCGACCACCTCTGACGGCCCTTTATCCGTGACGTATCTGGTGGTATCCCTTCTCGACAAGGGCACCTTGTCACTGACGACCTGCGCAAGCGCACACCGACGACTTGAGCCTTGGCCACCCCGGCCTCCTTTTCTTGTCTTGCTCCGACCGATCCATCCCTCCTCGCATCCTCCATCCTCCATTCTCCATCTTCGACACTACAGCACCGAACGCCGCCCCATCGTCACCATGCAGCGTCCCGTGTACGGGCAGTCGCCCCCGCTGCACCACCCAGTCCCCCAGCATGTGTCGACGGTGCCGCAGCTGCGGTCACCACCGCCGCCGACGTCCTCTCAGCCACAGCCCCAGACCTACGGCAGCCCGTACCAGCAGCAGCAGCCACACCCGCAGCAGGGCGGCGGCATTCCCATGGGCAACATGTTTGGGCAGTATGGCCAGTTCATGAACGATCCCACGGCACAGGTGGCCGCACAGCTCTCGCACACGGCCCTCCGGCAAGGACAGGAATACGTCGAGCAGAACGTAAGCTCCCCCTCCTTCCCCTAAAGTGTCCTGCCGTTGCCGAGACTGACCTCTCAGATCAACCGCTATGTCAACGTCGGCGTGCTGAAGCACTACTTTAACGTGTCCAACTCGTACGTGCTCAGCAAGCTGTTCCTCGTGCTCTTCCCCTGGCGCCATAAGCCCTGGTCGCGCAAGCAGACCGTCGGCCCCGCTGGCCAGGAGGGCTGGTATCTCCCCCCCCGCGACGACATCAACAGCCCGGACATGTACATCCCCGTCATGTCCGTCGTCACCTACATCCTGCTGTCCACGCTCGTCGCCGGTCTGCGCGGCCAGTTCCAGCCCGAGCTACTGGGCTACACTGCCTCGGTGGCGTTGGCCGTTGTCGGTGTGGAGATCCTGGGCCTCAAGCTCGGATGCTACTTGTTGAGCATCTCCAACACCTCGCAGCTGCTGGATCTGGTGGCCTACTCGGGCTACAAGTTTGTCGGCGTCATTGCCACCATTGCGTGGCCGAGCTGGTCAACGGCGGCAAGGGCACCGGTGGTTGGATCGGCTGGTCGCTGTTCCTCTACACTTTCTTGGCCAACTCGCTGTTCCTGGTAAGCACAGCCCTAGGCTCCTCCATCACGCTCTGCGGCTCATTCTAACGCTTCTAGATGCGCTCTCTCAAGTATGTTCTCCTTCCCGAGAGCTCGGCCGATAGCCGGCCCATGCAGACGGACACGCGCGCCAAGCGCAACCAGCGCACGCAGTTCCTTTTCTTCTACTCGTACGGCGTCCAGCTGCTGTTCATGTGGATTCTCAGCCGGGCGTGAAGCGGTGGCTGCCTGGAAAGTGAGAAAAGGTGCTGGGCTGGCAAAGGGCAGCAAGCTACTGTCTGCAGGCGTGCCCGGCGAGCGTGCAGGGGCCCAGACGAGACAGGATCGCGGACAGATCAAACTGCCAGAGGGGCTGGCGGATCGTCTGTCCAGTCTGTTGGACAGGCTGGCAGGTGTATGGATGAGCGGTTTGGCCGGGCAAGGGTGTCAGTGTGCGGCGGCATGGACACAAACGACATTAGACACGGCGTACATGTTCTCTTGGATTTCCCCTTTTTTTGTACCCGTTTCTTGTCTTTTTGCATTTCTCTTGTTTTTGCTTCTTGTGTATCATATATAGCACGCTTCTGCTCTAGGGCTGGCCCAATCTCGGGTGTCAAAAAAGGAAATGATTAAAAGCCTCTTGTTGCCATTTTCGCGGCCGTCACGGCCGTCCAGCTGTCCTTGTTTGATCTGCAGTAGACGACCTAGTCCAACAGCCGAGTGCCGTAAGCCTCCTGATTCTCCGGAGCGTAAAGAAAATAGAAACTATGGTCGCCAGGGACCAGGATTGTGTTATTAACTACGCCCACGATCGGCTTCCTATCTTACGTCATTGTACTGGTTGTAGGTTGGCTCCGTTTAAGCTTCCTCGTCTGTTTTCTCCTCTTCACCCCTTTTGCTCATCACCCCCGCCTCTCCCACCCCCAAATGTGCTCGTGAGCTTATTCCAAGGGTCGGTCTATCAACAGCCCGCCGCCCAACAAACGACTCAGGCCGCTCTCTCCTGTCACTAGACCGGGACTCGCGTTCTCTTTTCCTCACAACACGCCTCGATTTGCCGCCAAGCACTCTACCTCGCTCGGCCCCTACGTCGTACACCAGCCCTCTTTGACCATTCCGCGTCGACTTGACGCGAACCCGCAGACGCGATGGCCGCACCGCCACCTTTGCTTCCCATCACCATCCAGGCGGTCGTGATGAGCATCGCGTCCAGCCTGATCGCGCAGCTGTTGGCCGCCTTCCAGAGCAAGGTGAGCTCTTGCGTCCGTACAGGCCTGGGACCGCCACAGCTAACGCCCCAGACACCACTGGCTTCTGCTTTTGACGCGGAGGCAATTGTCAAGTTTGTCGTCTATACCGCCCTCGTGACGTTTCCCAACGCGCAATGGTACGTTACGCCTGCTGTACCCGCCCCGCTTGTCAAACTGCTCCGAGCAGCGTCCCCGCTGACCATGTGCGCGCAGGCAAACCTTGCTCGAGAGCACCTTTCCCCGGTCGCGCAAGGCCCCGGCCGGCAAGGACACGGACGCGAAGCCCGAGCAGTCGCTCGACATCACCAACACCCTTGCCAAGACCCTGCTGGACCAGTCCGTGGGCGGCGGGCGTCAACACGTTCTTGTTCTGCTCCTTCATGGCGGCGTGGGACGTGCTCGTGTCGCAGGGCCAGTACTCGTCGGCGGCTGCCACCCACCTCGTCGGCGCCGCCGTCGTGGAGCGCGTCAGCGCCGACTTTGTGCCGTTTCTCAAGGCCGGCTGGCGCTTCTGGCCATGGGTGAGCCTGGGCAACTTTGCGCTGGTGCAAGACGTGGCAACGCGCAACCTGGTCGGTGGTCTGGCGGGCATTGTGTGGGGCGTGTATGTCAACCTATTCGCGGCCGGGTCGGTGCAGGCTGTGAAGGAGGAATGAAGAGGGGAGGGCGCCAGAGTGTGTGCAGAGATCATGCCACAACACAACCACTATAGAAGCAGAGTACCATCTACATCAGCGCTCGCGGCACAACGGGCGTGGGACAGTTTACGACGGGTTGGATGGCCGCAATAGGCAGCATGGGCCGGGCATGACAACGACTTTTTTACTCTTCATTCTCCGTACAGATTCAGTTGCCAGTGGGCTGTTTCGTCAAGATCAAAACGGTTCGTAGTCTTCATTTTGGCCGCAGCTATACGACAAGGAAAGGCCAATACATGCTATATCCTGAGTAGTTCACAGGGACAGATATGACGTCTACAAATGGACTCAAATCAGAACAGAAACGCCGCGCATATACCATGCATTTTTCTCTCATCTGGCCGGATGGGCCCCCTTTTCTCCCGTGGTATATGCATATGCTGCACAGGGATATAAAGCATAGATAGAATGAAGATGTGACAGAATGAAGAGTGTGAGGAAGAAGAGAAATAAAAGACTGCTGACCACCCACCTCATCACGGGCGGTCGCTGTTTTGGCGCCGTAGGACGACGCCCTCGTCAAGCTGCTCTTCGTCGTCCTTCTTCGACTGTTTGAGGGCCGAGGTCGACAGCGCAGAACGAGGCGCCGCCTCGCTCTCCTTACGATCGTCGGCGGCACGCTCCAGCGCCCGCACGTCCTCTTCCCACAGCGTCTGCATCACTAGCCTGATGTGCTCAAACAACAGGTGCATCTGGAACGGCTTCACCACGACGTCGTCACAGCCGGCGGCACGCGCATCGGCAATCTGCTCCGGCCGCGCATTGCCCGTGATCATCAGCACAGGTATGCGGCCACCCGAAAAGGCACCGGCTGCCTCGAGTGCGCGGATGTGGCGCGTGCAGGTCAAGCCGTCTTGGACAGGCATCTCCATGTCCATAAGCACGACCGAGATGGGAAAGGAGCCGGCACGCGACGGTCAGAGGCCTGGATGATATCCATGGCCTCGAGGCCGTTGGCCGCGACTTGTACGTGGAAGCCGCTCTTCTCAAAGTACCGTCGGGTGACTTTCTGGTTGACAATGTTGTCCTCGACAAGCAAGACGCCTTTGATCTCGGGTAATGTGGCGGACACCGAGGCCAGCTGGCCAGACTTGGCGCATTCTCCTTCTGCGGGTGCGGCGACGATGCACCCGTTGTCAGCGGTGCTCCTACGGCGCCGGCTGCACTCCGTGACTCGTTGCTGTCGGCGGCGCCAACAGCACGGTCGATGCTGTTTCCCCCAAGGGATGGAAGCGCCTTGCTGGATTGGCTCGACCCAAGGCGCGATCCGGAAAACAAAGATGCGCTGGAGTTGCCATTCCGAGTCAGGGTTGCAGTCGGGGTCGGTGTCGAGGCCGCGGGCCATTGGCAACGCTGCCGAGACCCGCAGCGAGTGCAATCTTGGCGGCTTCGCCGGGGAGAGGATCTCGGGGACAGCGCTGGCGGGTGGATATAGGCTTCGATGTAAAAGACAAAGGTCGAGCCAACGCCAGGCGTCGATGCCAACGCCAATGGCACCGTTCTGAATTTCTGCTAGGCGCTTGCTGATGAAAAGTCCCAAGCCGAGCCGCCGTGCTTGACGTGGATGTTGGAGTCGGCCTGAACAAACTTTGGAAGAGCGACTCCATGCCCTCCTTGGTCAGACCCTCACCTGTATCCTTGACCTCGAAGATGAGGTAGACCGACTCGCCCATGGAGACTGGGAATGGGGTGCGCTGGATACCAAAGGCGGAGAACTCGATGTCTGTGGAGAGGCCGGTGGACCGGTGGTGGCGGCATACTGGGTCCAAGCGCTGGCGCCACCGCCAGGGTACTTGTATGCCGGTGCCAGCTTGCTGTCGGCTTGCGGGGGCACAAAAGCAACGTGACACATGTCATTCGTTGGCCGGGTGCGCGAGACGCTGACAGTAGTAGTGACCTCGCGGATGTCGACAATCTGGGTGAATTTGAGGGCGTTTGTGAGGAGGTTGATGAGAATCTGCTTGACGCGGGACGGGTCGAGGACGAGGAAGGGGATGGCGGCAGGAGTGGGCGCGGTGGACGGCGAGCTGACGAGAGAAGAGGACGAGGGAGATGTGGCCGAGAAGAGGGATGAGGCCGGCAGATCGCGGTAGTATGAGGCGTCGACGGCCATTCGCAGCTGGATGTTCTGCTGGCGGGCCTGGACCTCAAACATCTTGAGTGTGGAACGCAGAATCTCAATAGGGTCGACGGTAACGGGTGTGACGGCGAGCAGGTCCGAGTCCAGCTTGGACATGGTCAGGATGTCGTCGACAATGGCCTTTTGGTGCAGCGCAGAGCCGACAATGATCTCCGCATAGTCAATGCCGTCTTGAAGCATGGCCAGTGCTTGTGCGCGGGCGCTGGATACAGGGCCAGCAGCGGCGCGAACGTCGTCACGCAGTTTCGATAGACATTCGAGCACGGCATCGCCGCAGTGCATAATGACAGTCAGCGGGTTGCGGATCTCGTGCGAGGTGATGTCAACAAAGTTCTCCTGCTGGCGCTTGGACTCAATGGCCTCCTCCTTGACTTGGCGCTCGCGCTCCGAGCTGCCACCGCCGCAAAGAGATGTCGCTGAGACAGCCGGTGACGGATTGGACTTTGCCGTCCGAGTCCTTGACGGGAAGAAACGACGCCTCGACCCAGCGCGGCGCCACGATGCGGCCACCAGCGCCATCGTCGGTCGTCCAGGGCGTCTTGAAGCGCACCTCGACGGTCTGGTGGTCGTCTCCGAATCGCCGCAGTCCCAATGTGGCTCGTGATGTCGGCGGGCGATTCGTCCGGTGGCATGTCCCAGATCCCGCTACCACTGCCGCTGCCAAAGCTGCTGGTGTGGTCGGATGAGCTCACCAGACGGTCTAGGCAGCGTCGGAATAATAGAGCCGGCTGGTCCTCGGGGACCACACACGTGAGCCAGGGGTGCATGGTCCTCTTCGTCGAGCTCGTCGGCCATGTCGCCGTCGTCGTCGTCGTCGCTAACGTGCCGCTCAAGCCCACACATTTCATAAAACACACGGTGGCGCCGCGCAGACGGCCGGTAATGTCCATGTCATACATGCCGACAGTGGCAAACTCGGCCATATGCGGCGCAGGTTGTTAGCTTGCTGGGCGTGGCGGGTCGCGGCTCGGCGATGTTCTGGTGCTCAGTGGATATCACGCAGGCAGAGCAAGCTGGTGCGCACAAGACGACCCTGGCTGTCAGTTTCGGAGTGGGCCGTGGCCAAGACTCGACTGCCACGGGGCTGCACGTTCTCGTTGACCGACGACGGTGCCAGGCTGTTGCGCCGGAGGGTGTCTGGTCTCTCGTGGGATGGGCAGTTGTGGTCGTGGCTGCAGTCGCAGTGGCCGCTGTAGCCGCTGTAGCCGCTGTAGATGCTGTAGCCACTGTGGTGCTCGGAGTTGGTGTCCGCGCCGGCGTGGTGGCTTTGGTGTTTTCCGGCTGAGAAGAGACGCTGGCTTCTTTGGCGCCAAGAGGCTTCGAACTGTCCTCCTTCTGCGTTGGTGGCAGACCGCTGTCGGCGTCGATGCTGCCGGTGGTGATGGCGAGGAGGCAGCTGCCGATGTCGTTCTTGTGGTTGTCGTCCGGACGCTGCTTGTTCGCTGCGCTTCTTTACGCGGAAACGAAGGGTACGGTTCGGGACGCTGGCGGTCTGTGAAAAGAAGCTGCGCACAGCGTCCTGGTCGTCCTCGTCGACGCATGATAGGAACTGGGCTCGCCATAGCCATGTCTTTGGGTGTTGCTGTCCTCGCGGGCGGCGTGCTGCCCATGATATGGTACCAGGCACGGTTGGCAAACGAGACATTGCCGGCGGCGTCAAAGACAGACATGCCCACGGCATGAAGCTGGTAATAGCTTCGAAATGGGAAATGAAGCTAGAGGGCGAGGCCGAAGACGAGGACGACGCGCCAGCGAACCTGTTGCCAGACGCGGCGAGGCTCTGTTCTGGAACGTTGCCGTCGAGGCCAGTCTTGGTCTTGGCTACGTCTCGCCCATGGCTTGCCCCCTCTTCAGGGGGCGAGAAGACAGCCGATGCTGGCGGAGTTGGTGGCTCGGGCAGAGGGAGCAGCATGTGCTTGGCGGCCAATGGTTGTCGGCGTCGTCGTCGGTGTTGTTGTGGGCGTAGATGCAGAGCGAGTCAACAATGGCCGAGCTGGCGGAAGAGTGGAGACAGTCAGGGGGTTGGGGGGGCGTGTTGGCATCGGTGCGCGTTGTGGCAGGCGCGACTGGCGTGGCCGGCGCGGCGGGACTAGCAGGCACGATCGGCGCTGCCGTCGTGCGGCAATGGCAACAGTCGCTCCTTCCGCCGCAGACGACGCCAGCTGGTTGGCGCTGATTACGGCATAGCGGGTAGGGCCGGTGCCGAGCTCGGCCGCGTCCATAAGTGGCCCAGGTGAACGACGGCGGGCAAACCAGGACCGTCAGTTGCTGCAATGCCGCCCCATATGGGGGCATGGCTAGGGGAGGGTGCTGAGACGATGACGCGCAGTGTTGGCGAGCTCATCAGCGCCGGTTGCAGTACGCAATGACGGGCCCGCTCGGGTCGAGGGACACGACAAAGGTCGGCCGCGGGTCGACTTTGAGGAGCTCGATGAAGCTGATTTCGGGGAGAGGAGGCGTGGCGGGTGGGAGGTAGAGGTGGAGGTGGAGGTGGGGGAGTACGCGGCGGTGTGTGGGACGTCAACAGAGGTGCTGTTCGGGGTGGTGATGGCGACGGAGACGGTGATAATGAGGAGGGAGAGTCTGTTGAGGCAGAAGGGGGCGGCAACGCGACCGTCCGCAGTATCCGTGCTGTTTGGGGTGCGTGCTCATCGGGATGGGCCGGTGAAACGGGCTTTGTTGCTGTCGATGCTGCCACTGTTGTTGTCGACGTCGTCGGTTGTGCTTGCATTGCTGGTGCGGCCGACCTTGCTGCGTATGGCACGCCAGGCGGCGGGTCCGGACCGTGCATGGCGGGGGACGGGGCGTCATGGTGTCATACCGGACGGGAAAGCAACAGCCGAAGAGGTGCCTTGAGACCCGGCTCGTGTTTCATGGGTTGCGGAGGAGGCGATGCCCTCCTGCAATGTGCCCTTCGCCGTCTACCGTTTCGCTGGCAATTCAGCGGCGGTTCGGGTTGTGAGCAAGCACCATAGACGGACCAGCCGTTTGCAAGACCAAGAGAAAGTGTGAGTTTGGTAAGAATAGAAGGCCGCTGGCCATCAAGTAGCAGCGAGCAGACGAGGTCGAGGTCGAGGTCGATTTCCCTGTCTGGGCAAGTCGTGTACAATGAGGCGGCGACAAGTTGACGAGCAGAGGAGCTTGGGCTGAGAAAAGAGTCGAGACAGAGAAAAGAGGAGGACAGGAGGGAGCAGGGTAAGGGAAGGTACGGTACGACTATGGGTATGTCGTGACGAGAAGCGGGGGGTAAAGAAAAGATGAGAGACGAGGGGGCTAGGAGCTAGCAACGAAGACGGAGGAGCAAAGGAAAAGAAAATAGTGGTGCTCCGATTAGCAGTGGCAATCAAGTGTGAGAAGTATCTGGTTTTGTTGGTACCAGGCCCATACTTTGTAGTCGGTCAAAAAAAGGAAAGACGAATGATATACAGAGAGAGAAGCGTGGGGGAAGCTGGGAAACAAGGCAGCCAAATGCTTAGAAAGCTTGGAAAGCTTGGACGCGGCGTGCGAGATGAGGACGGACAGCCGCGCGTGGAAGGAATGGCTTTGGAGTGACGTTGGCGGTCGGTGGTCGGAGGTTGGCGAGTCGGCGTGTCGATCCAGAAATTAGTGACTTTACTCGTATTATGCTGTCGAGGATCAGCGAGGTATGTACTCGTATATTGAGGGGAGAAGGTGAGGCAGGAGATGGGTGAATCCTAGGGGAGGCAGAGCCAGTCGAGGAGAATGAGAGAGAGAGAATCGACAGGAAAAGAGGAGACAGCAGTTGTGGAGCAAAGGGAAAGAGGTTCTGCGGGAATCGGAAGACGGATGACCAGCTGTCCCAAGAGAAAACACAGCGTGAGAGAGCTGGATAGGAAACAGCACCAGCAAGGGCCTGCACAAGCGCACTAGCACGGAAACTGCAACGTGACCGGCGTGTGGTGTGGAGTCCAAAGCGAGGTTGTTTGTTTTCGAGGAGAGGCTGGCGGTGGGAAGAGGGAAGGGAAATGAGGAAACGAAGAGCTCTCAGATGCGTGCTTCGTAGTGAAGACAGTGGAAGAAAATGGGGAGAAGATTGGCAGCCGCAGATGAAGGATGGAGCGGGAAGAAGGAAGTTGGGGCAGAAGGAGACAAAAACTGGGACAATACGAAGCAAGGTGAGGTCAGGGCAGTCAGCGGACAGAGAAGAAATACATGACAAGACGGGCCGCACGGCACACTGCAGATCGAGAAGCGGGATTCGACAGCGATCTAGGGAGGCGTGTGGCAGTACCAATATTGTTGTACGGTGAGCGTCACCGCGTGACAATGTGGTCGTAATGCATACGATACAGACAGGATCAATACGGCAAGGATGGCGAAACAGAAAGAGGTTAGAGGGTGATGGCGCGGCGAGGGCGACAAGAGTATCAAGAGAAGCATGCCCGTCATTGGTGGCTCACGAAGGGCTCAACTTTCCAGGGCTGTCCGCCTCACTTTTCTCGTCTCTCGTCACCGATGGCATGGAGCACCACTCGGAGAGAGGCCGTGAGGCCGGCTGAGAGACAAGTCGAGCACAAGCCTGAAGCGAAATGCGGTGTAATACGGAGCACAACTCCGTAGAGTTGTCGTGGAAAGAGAGGAGAAGAAGAAAAACCCGTCTAGGGATGGCGCACCACACGCATGTCCTACAAAATATGGAGCCCTTCACCCAGCGGGTGGGCACCGCCCAAGAGCCACTACACTGGATCGAGTAAGAGCACGAGAGCCGGGCTGTCAGATGGAGACACAGATGCTAAGAAGGGGGGGGACAGGGGGGGAGGTTATTGCAGGGGGCAAGAGAGGCAAGAAGAAGCTAGGGAAAGAAGAGGTGAAAGAAGCTGTTGGAAGGCAGCTGGAATGCGGAAGCAAAAGCAAAGAAACATTTGGGGCGTTGCAAACGAAGGAAGATCAAGAAGCGGTGGAGGATATGGGGGCAAGTTGGAAAAGGGGGGATCCAGCAAGATAGTCCCAAAAAAAGAAGTACGAGTAAAGATGAGAAAAACGAAACGGCACACTGGATTTCAATCAGAATACTCCGTACTCCTAGGGAGCATCCTACCATGCCGCCTTTGAGCCTTCGCTACAGAGTACAATCAAAGGAAGTGGCAAGCCGCATGCACCCCACGACGACGCAACAGCGCTCGGCAGAAGGAGAACGGTACGATACCGAGTAGACTGGGTAACCTCCCAAGTGCCGTAAATTGCATCGTAGGCTTCTTGGCCTGTCTGGGTACATTGTTGTAAGATTACTTTGTACAAAGTAGAGAGGAATTCTCTCTGACGCCCCGTTATCGGTGACGGTCAAGGTGCGTCTGATGGGATGAGGTTTGATTGTTTATTCGACGTGATCATCGCTTCTACGTGTACTCTACGAAGGTGCCTCCCTGTTGGTTGTCCACTTGTTTTTCTTATTGCAAGTCTTATCTCCAGAACAACCTGGTCTTTCTTGTTGTCCTTAAATCAAGCAAGGAACCCTTCCATCTTCCCGCCCTTCACACGGCTGCCACGGAACATTTACCCTTGGCCCTGGCAGGCCTGCTGTTTTCTTCCCCGTCCCGCTGCCCCTAGCCCAGCCCACCAATAGCGCCCAATAATCAGCAGAACTTGCCATTTGTGTTGTTCTCCTGTCTAGCAGGTCCCGCAGAACGGTTCCCGCCGTTGACGCGGTTTGCTAGCCTTCTTTCTGTCTGACACCTCCCGTACGAAGTACTTCGTACATGTATCGTACATGCACATGCCCATCTCTCGCTGGACTATTGCCGTCGTTGTGTTCCTTTTTCTATTTCGTGTTGTTCGTTTAGTGTTCTTCTTTTCTTTTGTTCTTCACCGGCTCGCCTTTGTCTTTCCCTGGCCTCTATTTTAGCCCTTTCCATCGTTTGCTCGCCCCGTCTACTCCGTATGCGTCTCCACGACGTATCTCACCTCGTATCCACTCACTTTGAAGAGTCCACAACCCACGCGCCAGAGTCCGCCAAACTGTCTTCCACAGCGCCTCCCAAGCACTGTCTTCCAAAGGCCTGGGTCACTCGCACGAGAACGGATGAGAATTAGCGGAACCCACAACACAAAAACGACGCGCGTGGGCAGAACAGGCGATGCATCTTACGACATGAAGTCGTGTGTATCGTACTTTGTACTTGGTAGACGTAGTTTGGCCCGTCGACAGTCTCGTGGCCCGAGCTAATACGATTGCTATTGCTTTTTTATCCTCTCCCGCCATATGTGACTGAGATCAAAAAGTCGGGAAAAGGACGGAGAGCCAACTCCAGGCGGGAGAAATCTACGCCGCTACGGAGTACATTGCATGTAATCTTACGGTCAGGATGCAAAGGAACACTCGTATCAAGCACCGAGTTCAGATGCTATGTGGGAACATACTCGTGCTTGCAGCACAGTACTGCAGACACAAGATGGACTCTTACAATGTCCAAGAAGAAGGAAAGGGAGAACAGCAACCAAAGGCCGAGCCGCTTCAACACGATCCCGTTCGCTACCTGCTTCTTGTGGCCCATGCACAACGGACTTGATGCTCCTGCCCTGCCAGCCTGTGCTTGTGCGGTGTCGGGTCACGCTGCCTGCACCGCTGGCCTGCCGCGGCCCCAGTTATTGTCTCTCCTTTTTCCATCCTCGGTCCAAGACTAAGGCGGCGTGGCATATTAATAGCAGTGCAATTTAGCATCATGGCCACGCTGCCGCCATGCCCTGCCCCTGGCCCGTGGCGCCTAATTTGCAATGCGAACAGACAGACCATGGTCATTCCGAGGAAAGCGGGAGTATGAAAAGTGCACGGCGGCTACCGTGGGCTGAGCTCCAAGGATAAGGAGCATGATAAGGAAACAAAGCACCCGGAAACGAATGGGAAAGGCAGACATGCAGAGCATGCGTATGCACCTTCGTACTAGTAGGGTACATGTACATACTTTGTACATACTTTGTGCTATGCTCGATTGCCCACCATCGGCACTTGCTCTTCTTTCACTCGCCAGAGGACAAGAGGACAGGAAGCCGAGCTCTTTGATTGATGCTTGGCAGTCCGTTTTTCTGGAAAGAAAGGTGCGAGGATGCGACCCTCCGTGTCTCGCTCAAAGAATATCATGCATGGCATTTGTGTCTTTCCAGGACTTCCTGCAGCAAACAGCGCCTTTCTGGCTCACAGCAGGTCACACGGAAGACAACGCCCGTCACACCCTCCAGACCCATAATAAAGGCAGTCAATACGTCATGGTACGTACGGGGAGCGAGGTCCCGGTTGCATCACCCTTCCCTATCAGGGAATGGTCCCCTGTCGCTCGAAAATGCAGTCCCCTGCCGGTCTCTGATTTTTGGGGGGACCTCCAAGCATCGTCACCCTTGTCTGAGCTACGGAGTACTCGCTCCTCAACGACTACTATCCACACGTGTACGGCGTATCAGCCATGTACGAAGTACGGTACTCGTACTCGTCCCAGTTGGCAGTTGTTGTTTTCCACCCACCACCCTGTCACACTCTATTTCTATTTCATTGTCTGGGTAACTCTAACATTGCAATTTCATGACCAAAAACTAGTTTCCGGGCGAAGTAACATAGGTACAGAAGAAATTAGGACCCTGTTTTGCTGCGTTCTTGGTGAACAAACCGCGAGCCTTGGTGAAAGGAAGAAGTGATGTGCACCACAGGAACCGGTTTTCGGCCCCGAAATTCACAGCTCGTATTTTTCGTGGCACCCTGGTACGATCCAATCTCTATCCGAGAATGTACCGGTCTCAGAAGATGTCGAAAATGAATGAGAATGAGAAAGCTACTTTGTAGAGTTTTCAGTGGTGAGAGAAGAAAGACCGCAAATGGGAATGATTGGGATGAGAATACGGAGCAGAAAAATAGAAAATAGAAAAAGGGCAGGTGAGGGAACGAAAATCAGAAGAAGAAAAACATACGTCGGTGTGTAAAAATAAATGCAGAGTAAAACGCTAAATGTAAAAAATGTAGCCTGCTCTTCGTGCAAAAGAGCAAAAAAAGTACTCCGCGCGGGACTCGAACCCGCAACCTCAAGATTAGAAGTCTTGCGCGCTACCATTGCGCCAGCGGAGCCATATAGAGTATGCAGGCCCTCTATTTGAGAATATAAAGGTCGCATGCTTTCAGAGCTGGCCGCTTTCTTTCAAATCAAAGCTTCTCACAGCGTCACAAGCTTGTCTCTTTGATTTATTAACTGAAGCGAAGTACCCAGCCTTTACGGCCTCTCTTCCTAGTTCCAAATACTCTTTGCGAATTACAGAGAGTGCAATCTCTCAATCCCGGTCCTGAGTCCCGGTTGCATCACGGACTTGGACTCCCAGTATCACGAGAAGACATGCATCGATGTTTGCATATTCTGCACGGGGCGTGCATCTTACCAAGTGTCTGCTCTGTCCAGAGATCTGTCCAACTACTCCGTATCTGTCCCAAGTGTCCCGGCACCGTCGCATCGCGTCTCTTGGACGTCAACACGAGTTGCCAACACCAAGAGCACATGCTGTGCGCTGCGTAATTCTCCGTTATTGTCCTCAAAATCACAGTCTTAATTTGGACGGACCCAGCACAGGTCCACAAAGTCCAAAGTCCACAAGACCACAGGTCCACAAGTCCATAATTCCAAAGTCCACAAGTCCACAAATCCACAAGTCCATAAGTCCACAATCTACAAAGTACAATTCCACAAGTCCCAAGCCTACAAGTCCACTCTCTCGCGACCCATCCTCAAGGATACGCGGTACATATATTGCCGTGTTGAGCTTTTCGCTCATTTCCCTAAACGAGCGTGACTTGGCATCGCTATCTGACTTTTGCTTCCTATCACCACCCCAGCCTTGGGCCATCATGAGCCTTGCATACTTTGTACGGCTCCGTTCTCAGGTTGTCTTGGTGCCCAAAGGGAAAAGGCTCAAGGGAGAACATGTGGTCCACCCGCCTTACTCCGTACTACGACGACCTGGCGAGCACCCCTTATTTTGGCTCGCCGCCTTTCCCGAGCAGGGCACCGCCCTAGAATAAAATGGAAAGCAAAGGGAAGAACAGAGCGACAAGTACGAAGTACGATAGCTTGGAAAAGAATGAAGGATCGAGTCGATTGGTCCCATAGCATACTCCTGCATGCATATGTACAAAGTATCGTACATGCTACAGCGGCGTTCATGTGGCTGTCTGAAGTCGTTGCCCTGCTACCCATCTCTGTTCGTCTTTTGTCTCCAGGGTGGCCGTGATGTCCGCCAGTGCAAGCCACTGAAAGGCGGCCAAAAATGAAGCATTTTTATATTTAGTGCCTTTTCTTGCCTGTCATCCATGTGGCATTTTCCCCCTTTCCCTTCCGCTAAAAGCAAAAGATTAGATTATCGAATCCGGTCGCTGTTCTCACGTTTGCGCTAAGAGACTTGTGGGAAGTCCAATACGACGTATGGCAAGCGACATTGGCACAAATCTCAACAGTTGCGCGGCCTACGAAGTACAAAGTAATTACTCCGTACGATGACGAGTTACTTTAGATCATACAGCCCGGGCTGGCTCGGAACGTCTTGACGCAGCGAGGAATCCAACAAATGCATTGCCTGGCCATGTGACTCTGTTTTGCATCGCCTGTTTCGCCGACGTTGCACTACTTCTGCTGTATCCTTGGCCAACTGCGCAGTGCCCTGTTGTTTCCGCCTTTGCCGTGACGTTGTACGCCGTGTGTTCCGCTCCAAGTCGGATCCAACCACAAGCAGGATGGCGTTACGGTTATTGTAGTGCAGGACAACCTTGAGGTCGCATTGCAGATGCTGAATGTTGCGGCCCAAGGGCTATTCGTACGTCATGCGGAGCATCTGCGGCGTCGTTATGAAACATAGGACAAGACTAGACAACGGCAATATGCCGTTACATTATGGCATTCTAACCCTGGTTCAAGACTTGCCCAGGAAGAGCAGAAATGGATGTGATTTTTAAGCTATGATCGCTTTGTAGGCCGGTATCTGAACACAAATACTCTTCGTAGATAAAACCAACAATATCAACAAGTCGACAGAATTTTTTTGAGGCCGCCAACAAGACATGAGATGATTGGGAAGCCCCGGGTTGGGCACAGTGAGAGTGGGTAGCAACTAAAGACGCATGAAGGACGCATGAAATAGTTATAAAGCCTCAAAAAAGCGAGTAAGAAAAGGGATTGAAAAAAAAAAGGCAAAAAGAAAAGTAGGAATGAACAAAAAGAATGGAAAAAGAACAGGTTGCTGTCCGCACTACCGTCTTCCTCCTCAGCCTTCACGCGTCGGGCAATATCTTGCCCCAACTCGGCAATCGTGACACCCTCGACTGTCTGCACTGTGATACCCGTCTCGCGAGAAATCCAACCTAGTAAAATATTGAGTCGAGGGAGTCAATGCCGTAGTTTCCGAGCGATTGCTGCCGATCAAAGTCGTCTGGCACCATGCCCTTGCGCCGGGCCACTGTGGCAATCAGAGCAGCACACACGGTCTGCGTAGCCTCTTCGACTGACGGCGCCGTCCGAATAACAGAGCGCAGATCTTGCCCTGCTGCCTTGCGAGCTGCCGAGTCGAGTCCGTGGGGCGGTGCATCGACCTGGTTGAGGTACCGGAACAGCGCCGTTCGCGTCCAGAACGGGTCCGATGGTTGTTCTGAATTGTCAACCCCCCTGTCCCGACCGTCGTTACGATCTGTGCAGGAACGTTAAGGCTGGCATCCGTCCCGGGCCGGGCCATGGCCCGATCAAGGATGGCGAGTGCATCCTGAATACGAATGCGATGAAGCCGGCGGCCTTCATGGCATCGAGAAGACCTTCATTTTCTGCAACCATACCCGCACCAAGCACAAGCCCAAGGTCAATGGACACGCTGTGCATGCCTAGTGCGCTGCGGTGTCTGGCTAATGCGTCCTGGAAGCAATTCCCTGCGGCATAGTTGGCTTGTCCACGATTTCCAATGACACCCGACGAACTGGACAGGAAGACGAAAAAGTCCATGTCCTTTGGCAGCTGTTCATGGAGATTATTCGACCCGACCACCTTTGGCCCAAAAGCCCTTTGCCAACGGTCGTAGTCCATGCTGGGGAATGCGGCATCCTGGACTGAAGTTAGCAGTAGTTTCAGTGGTAAGAATGATAGGGAAATATCAACGTACGTCGACGACGCCTGCGCACTGGATGGCACCCCGAATGGGTGGCATTAAGGCCTGCACTTTTTTCAAGGACACTGCCAGCATCTTGCCGTTGCAAATGTCTGTCGCGAACGCCCGCGCATTGATACCGACGGCTTTCAGCTTGGCAATCAAGACCCGAGCCACCTCGGATTTCGCCCCGGACCTCGAAAGAAAGCGATGTGCCTCGCGCCACACTTGACAAGATGCTCCGCAATGCTCCTGCCAAGCCCGCCGAGGCCGCCGACGAGTAGATATGTTGCAGCAGGCGACAAGTCTGTCATGGAGGCAGGCTGCATAAACATGTCGTCCAAGCTCGCACTTGTGTCGATGTCTGTTAATATCAAATGGGGCCCGGCAAATGGGCTGGCGGCTGCCTGGCCTAGGGCCGACGGGATGTCGCACATGTTGTGCTTTACGGCACCACACAGATAGTCCAGCCCGGGGACGAGCTGGAGGATCTTGTCAACATTCGCAGCAAGGCGCCGTGCCTCGTCCGGTCGACGAGCTCTAGCAGGCTAACGTCGATCGTTTCGAAACTGACATTTTTGTCAGCATAGGGAGGGCTGGGAATGCCACATCCTTTTTGCGCAACGCGGATGACACGGCCGCCTAAAAAATAGTTGAACTGTTAGCTCGTGTTCTTCGTGGGGAGGTAATAAATAAGGAAAGCCAACCTACACTCCGCGACACAGGCAAAGGCTTGTCTAATGTAGCAAGAGGTCGGATCAAATACAACATCGACACCGAGGTGCTGCGTAATGGCCATCACATCAGCCTCAAATTCGCCACTTGTGCCTCCCACGTCCAAGATATGGTACGAGGGATCATGAATTCATTTTGTGCCGTCCGCTTCTCGTCTTCCGTCAAGCACGCCACGAGCACATTTCCTCCAAGGGCCAAGGCAATCCGGATTGCAGCTTGACTATATGCCGATAAAACTCTGTAGATAAGAACAAAGTCGCCTCTTAAGATGGGCCGGCTTGTATTGAGGGCATACATTGCAGTCGAGAACGCAGTTGGACAGCTGCCTTGCCAGCTCTTGGATGCTTGATCTGTCTCGCCCTGCTGCCGTCGACAACAACGTAGGGCTTGAGTGTTCCGCGTGTCCTAGCAACGACGTAGCTGCCCTTTTGAAGACCAGACCTTCCAGACCCTGTCTCGACAATGCGGCCGAAGACGTCTGTTCCAATCAGCTGTATCGGAGTCCCTCTAGCAGCTTGAATAATGTCTTCCGGGAGCAAATTTGTGCCCATAACAGCAATGCGAACGTCGTTGGGGAGAAGTGTCCCGTTGAAGGTCTCGGCGTCCCCAGCTCGCTGTGGCCCATCGACTGCTTGAAGTTTGGACGCACCGAGCTTCATCACCATCCCCTTTGTTGAAACCAATGTCTTCCTCTCCATAGGGCCTTGCTCGAGTGTGCGATTCAATAGCTCGAGGGCATCAGCCGAGGGATCAGCAATTTTCCACTGGAGTATGCAAACTCAACCTCTTCATAAGACGAGTTGGAGAGGGTCTTGGCGGTAGGATTCGTTTTCATCAAAATGTTTTCGACAGCGTGGATAATGCTGTTGATAAGGGTTCCTGGGACGTCTATAGACCCATTCACAGGACTGCATATATCAGAGCCTATATCAAGAGTCACAATCCTTCTCTTGCTTTGCTCGGACCGCAAGGTTCGTGCCAGCCCCAGGAACGGCGAGCGGTTCGGAGCTTTGCAGTCGATTTGGCTGCCTTGGGAGAGCCACAAGACGCCATGGGATTGATTGAGGAGACTGTGCAAGATCTTGAAGAGCTGTGGTCCCATGGTTGCGATGAGGGGTGTATCAATCTCGACAAGAGACAAGGCTAAGCTGTCGTGTTCTTGGGACTCCGACAATGATTTGAGACTGACTTCGTGAACATCAAGCGCCAGCCGTTCTTCTAGAATGGGACGCACGAGGCTTTTTAACCTGGCAACAAAGGAAGACATGGTATCGGGGAGAATGATGGTGATTTTTTTGCGTGAATCTGACGGCACCACATTGCGCTGCATGCTTCTGGATGACTTTTGTGCAACAAGAAACGAGCCATCTTTCGTTGCTGTTTTGCCGACGTTGAACCCCGCGGATTTCATGACGACCCTGAAAGCGTCATATTGCGTTTTATCAATCGCTGCTCCTAATTTCGAAAAGACAATAAGCCAGCCATCCTCGTCAACATTTTGAAGGCTGAGGGCCAAGCGGCCGGCAGACGTTTGTTCGATGGTAGAGATGAAGACGAGGCCGTACTTTTCATTGTCGGATTCAGTCTTAGCATACTGGATGCGTTCAAGCCGGGACCGACATTTTTCACCATGCGCATATGCTGCCTTATATCTTCCGCGTTGGCACCAGACACCACGCAGCGAGAGAATCGGGGCGTTTCGTATCCTGCTGCAAGGTTGTCGAGGATGAATCTTGTAATATTCACCGTATCGGCAACAGCGTCCAGGCGCTGTATTCCACCATTGGTTAGACTTCGCATGCCATCGTGATCGTCGTTACGGCCAGATGGGGCATGATAAAGAACAGACAGCGAAGGGTTTTGATGAGAAGCAAGACTGGCGACTTCTTGAACACTTGTAGGGAGGTCGAATCCGAGAGTGGTGATGCTACTGGCATCCTGCCTCCAGACAATTTCAGAGCACAAGTTCCGATGCGAAGGTAGAAAGCCGCCATTTCCTGCGTGGTCTGGCTTGAAGCGGACTTGAACACCAAATCCTCGAGAATAACCGCTGGTGCACGAAGCCACTCGTCAAACATTGTAATGTCTGCTATTGCGTCCCGTGATGCTGTTTTGCGAGCTGTGGTGAATCCCCGAAAGCGCGAGCCTGCACCTTTTGGCAATGTTGCCGAAATGAAGATGCGCCCAGCGGAGGAGGGAAGCATAGCGCCTCTGTCGTCGCCCAAAGGGATGACTGTTTGCAGCATCGTGTCCAAAGTTGCTGGGTGGATAACATGATCGAATTCAAATTGGAAGGGCATCCGGGATTTGGTGTCGGGGATTCGAATGATTGCATGGACTGTCGCATCGCCTCGCTTGATCTCAACGAGATTGCGAAATTGTGGCCCATATGCCATGCCAATAACATCTAGTGCCTCATAGAACTGCCGTGGTCTAGTGCAGTATGGCTCGACTTATGCACATATCGACATGCCCGCCGTTGGGCGGTGGTTCCAACTCTTCGCTCCATTTCTTTGAAAGGAGACACACCCTCTTTGCAGTACACGGTAGAGAAGCGGCCTTTGCAATGTGTCGTCCAGGGTCCATCGGTGGGCTTAGACAATATCGAAAATGCATAGGTGGTGTCGAATCCGCAAGTAGATATCTCGTCCTCGTCAAGAATGTGTGCACTCAGCATGTGCTCAAGCCCTGAGCTGAACTTGGGATGAGCATCGGTTTTACAATCTTGAAGTTTGTCACTTCGTATCCTAGCACTTTTCGGCTAGGATCTGCGAGCTGCTTCGCAGCTTCAACGGCCATGGCTATCATCCCGCCGGCCGGGTAGATGATGGTTTTTTGAATGACATGGTCCTCTAGCCAAGGTTCTCTTGCACGCGAAAGAAGCCTCGCCAGCGAGGGTCTTGTGGTGTAGAGCTCTCCAGTGGGGCACCGATGATGTCTTCACGGCCGTGGCTGCGAAAGCGGTTTGCTTGGGACAGGTGCGACTCGTGCCAATATTTCTTGGAGTGATCCCAAGGGTAGGAGGGGACATCAACCAGGTGACGAGGTGTGCCTTCTGTATTTGTGCTGCTATACAGAGTGTTAGTCTCCATGACCCACAGCCAATTCTGAAAGCTCAAGCCTACCAAGCCGATTCTGATACTGACCTTGTGAGAGACCAGTTGGGGTCAAAGGTGAATCCTTGAGCCCAGAGGCAGCCCAGTGCTTCCAGTACCGTCAACGATGCATCCCGGTCGCGATGCAGCAAAGACGCATAGCTTAGTTGGGAGGGAGCTAACGCCGAATTTGATCCTTTTGACCTTCCGTGGATCTCATGCAGTGTGGATTCCCACACACGGTGTGGGCTCACTTCGATTAGGCTGTCTGTGCTTGTACTTTCCATCAATGCTGAGGCTGCTTTATAGAACAGCACTGGCTGCACGAGGTTTTTTACCCAGTACTCGGCACCAAGTTCTGAGAGCGGTACCTGTCGACCGAAAGTAGAGGAAAAGAAGGCTGTTGGGCGGGAAGCGGCGACAGGAGGTCGTAGGTCACTCAAAGAGTCACGATATATGTCTGCAATGACTTGCATATGTCGAGAATGGTAGGCAGTGCTCACGTTGACCCTTGTGGCCGGGCAGCCTTTAGCTTGGAAGAAGTCACGGAGGCGTGAGATCTCGTCAGCATTTCCGGAAAGCGTGACTGATGCTGGGCCATTGATACATGCGATGTCGACAGAGATGACCTTTGCTTCGGCGATTCCGCGGCCAGCGTCTTCTTCCGAGGAAGCGACAGCAAGCATACCTCCTTGCAGCTCTGGCTCCAGCTTCGGAATTTGACAGACACTCTGGCCGCGAAAGAAGGCTATTCTCCAAGCATCTTCGCGGCAGATAGCACCAGCAGCGTATGCGGCCGCGATCTCACCTGACGAATGGCCAATGACGGAGGTTGGCACAATGCCAGCAGAGAGGAGAAGATCAACAAGGGCGATCTGGATGGCCGTGGTGGCAGGTTGGGATATATGGGGATCCGAAATCTGGGAGAGTTCTTTGCTGCGATGAAGCTCAACCCAAAGACAGAAAGGGCTCCCAAGAACGTAGCTCATATACCAACTCGCCGTCGAAATGCTCGAGTAAAACACCTGGTACTTGAGCAGCTCCCGTCCCATAGCATACCACTGTGCACCTTGTCCACAGAAGACAAATGCGAGCTCTTTTGGCGTGCTATGCGCTGCCCGTATTGGTTTGGACATGCACTTGGTCTCAAGCTTTTCGTAGAGCTCTGTGGCAGTCGAAGCAACAATAAATGTGCGCCAGTTCAGGCGCGACCGACGCGATAGGAGGTGTAGGCATAGTTGGTAGCAAATCCAATAGTGGAGGTGTTCTCGATAACATACTTGGCCTGAGCATCAAGTACTCTCGAGAGTCCTGCCTCGTCGTGGCCAGAAAACACAAAAAGGTGGTGACGGGGAGAGGGCACACTCATTTTAGTTGCTTGTTTGCTTTCCAGATCTTCACTAGGAAAGAGATAGGTGTTGTGATGGCCGCCAGTGACGTTGTGCTCAGATAGAAAATGATGCGTATCATCAAGAACAACATGAGCATTGGTACCTCCAAAACCGAACGAGTTGACGCTGGCACGGCGTAGGCCAGGCACCGGCCAAGGGGTAAGTTCCGTCGCAATCTAACCATATCAGTAACACGCGGGATAAAAGGACCGCTTAAAAAATAAGGAGCTGTGTAGGTACCTTCAGCTTCATCGATCAAAGTCAATGTTGGGATTGGACAGTTGAAATTGAGATGCTTTGGGATGAATCCGCGCTCGATAACAAGAATGCCTTTAATCAGGCCGGCGACACCTGCACTTCCTTCGAGGTGACCAATGTTTGTCTTTACAGAACCAATGAAGAGCGGGTCTTTGGATGTGCGGTGCTTGCAGAACAGCTCAGTCGCAGCCTGTGTCTCCTTGACGTCGCCGACCTGGGTGCCGGTACCGTGGCACTCCATGTATGCCGTCCGGGTGATATCGAGCCCAGAGTTGCGATAGACGTCACTTATTTTGGACCTGGCGTTCTCGGCTCGGGAGAGTGATTCCTGTAGATAAATTCAGCAACTGGAACAAAAGTAACACTGACGCAGTGTAGTAGTGAAACAGAAACGAACCTTGTGTATGACCGTCTTGATTGCTGGCGGTTGCACGGATCACTGCCCGTATAGTGTCATTTGCGGCGATGGCATCTTTGAGGCGCTTGAGGACGAGAACGCCGGTGCCTTCTCCACGCCCATATCCATTGGCGCGCTTGTCAAAGTATAACAACGCCCGTCAGGGCCAAGAATATTAAGATTCGCCATTGGCACAAGGGTGTTTGGGGAGAAAATGAGTCCAACACCAGCAGCAACGCCCTGTGACCGTCAGTACGAAGGGGGGAAGACAACAGAAACAAGACCGGAAAGCAATAAAGAAGAAGAAGAGCACGGGAAGAGTGCCGCCATGATCACTGACCACATTCGATTCTCCGGATAGTAGGCTTTTGCACGCTTGGTGCACAGCAACCATACTTGCAGAGCAGCCGGTATCAATGGTCTGACTTGTGCCTGCAAAATCAAAAGCGTGCGAGATCCGGTTGGCCAGAATGGCAATGCCGTTCCCGTTGCAGAATACGGGGGGTTGTGTCAGGATCACGCATGCATGGCTGCTCGTAATCTGATTAAATTGACATGTTAGATACGTGACAAACTGCGCGAGACCCTCGTGCAGGGAACTCACCTCGCACGAAAGAGCCGCAAATACGCTCGTGGCCGTGTTGGACAACGAAGCCACAGGGATTCCGGCTGCACATTATAGTGATTGTTAGTGGCTTCAAATGCATGAGGTAAACGGAGCAACTGTGAGATCTACCGTACCGCTGTCGAGAGCTTCGTAAACGACTTCTAGAAGCATTCGTTGCTGCGGATCCATGGACACGGCTTCAGCAGTAGATATTGAGAAAACTTTGCGCACACGTATTAGTATATGGCGGTGTGCAACAGCGGCTAGACTTATACAATCAAATATATGTCATTTAAACCATGACAGTGCCATGACTTACCGGTGCATCAAAGGCTGCTATATCACCTTTGATAAAGTGAGCGCCGCGGATGTGGAACTAAAAGTCGGGTTTGTTAATGCACCAAAACGCAGTGAGGAGCCACCAGGACGTAACTAGACAAAGGGCTTCAAAGTCGCGACTCACACTGCCTGGTCTGTTGGGATCTGGATGGTACCAGCCTTTGGTATTGAACCGGTCGCTCGGGATCTCGGACCATGCATCCCTGCCATCACGAATCATCTCCCAAAAGTTTCGATATTGTCGGCATCTCCAGGAAACCGGCATGCCATGCCGACAACAGCAATGGCATCCCCTGTATGGCCGTCCGGCCGTGCATCCACTGCCTCCATGGCCCTTTGTGATTTTTTGTCTTGGCCGTGAAGCGGAAATGCCGTGGGCTGGGCTATGACACAAAGGTGCCGGTCGAGGCACAACAAAGAGTGCGGCCCAAGAAGAGGGCGCTATGCGTTGAATGATTTTGCCGTATCCAGGAAAAGGAGAACAGGCAAGGATGTATGCAGGTGGCGGCAGTGCAACGGCAAAGCAATATAGAATCTGCCAAATAACGAGACCGTGGTGAAGATCAACAGACAAGAACAAGAATAGAGCTAGCCATGCATCGGTTTGCAGGAATAGCAGAAGAAGAGGAGGAAAGCTGTGATGTCGAGGGATGTGTGCCAAAAAAAAGGGAATTGTGACTTTAAAGAAGGGGAAAGGGGCAAACGGAGAATGTTGACTTGGAGCCAGAAATGGAAGGAGCGGCAGGAGTCGGTGTGAGGCGCATCAAAGGAGGAAGGAAACGGCCCTTTGCGACTGCCTCTTGAGATATAAAACCAGAAACAGATGATCCTTGGCAGGAGCAACCGTCATTCACTTTTCCTGCTGCGTTTGTGCCGTGCGCCTGCCCTTTCTGGTGCTTGGCGTGTTGCTGCGTATTGTCGTGTGTTGTTTGGCTGCGCCTTCACCGAAAAGTGAACGAACGTCTTGGACAAGAAGAAAAGGAACGGCCGTCTCCCCTGATTTGCTTCTGCGTCGATGAGCTTCACCGGTTTTATGTTGATTGGCGCCTTATACGACACGTTCGACACACCGAAGGCGTGAATGAGAGAAGTGGAGGGGGTGGAAAGGAGAATAAAAACAAGATGCCCACTGCGTACACACCGAAGTCACAAGAAGGTGAGCCGGGGCCGCTTTTCTATCAAGGTGGCAAAAGCTTCTCGTCGCCGAGCTGTCTCTCGTCTCTCGAAGGGGTAGGGACCTGGACGAAATAGTTCCTGGAGTGGCCTGGCCCGGTCTGGTCCGTTCAACCCTCACCGCTCTCTCCTTCACGCTGGTCCTGGTCAGAGGAGGACGAGGATGGGAATGAGCGTCACAGGGACCGGAGCTCACTTTTGGTCTGGTGCTCCGATGTTCTGGTGTGCCCGTGTGGTCTGTCCATCTGGGTTTGCCACGATCGTCGTCGAGTCAGTTCCCCCCTATCCAGAATTTTGGGAAAAGTCACGAAGCAGACGTGTGAAGGGGGTGGGCATCAAGTTGTTTCCCTACTTTTAATGCTATCTACTTTGATAATCCTTGCCATGCTTCCTATCATACTCTCTTCTCCTGTCTCTCATAGCTATTGTTCTTTACTACTGATGGGAGGAGAGCAAGTAGAGGGCACACGCAGTCTCTTGCCGAATCGGACACACGCCGGTTGCACAGAGCCCTCGCCGATGCCGTCAATGGCTCAGAATGGAAGACTGGAAAGGTAGAGATGTGAGAAACCCCTCTTGGGATTTAGAGCGGACGGGGAGAGGGCTTTCCAGCTGCTCGACAGGCCGAAAGGGGGTGGGCGTGGGCAAGGACGCTTCTTGGAGGAGGCCACACACGATGCGCTCGGCGGGCGTGTGACATGGATGCGGCCATGAGAAACTCCCGAGAACATAAAATCAAAACTACGAGTATATAAAATAGCTTCTACTAGAACCGAGGCGACTACCAGCGGCAACGGAGAAGACCCGTCTGGCTGAATTCTCAAGGCCCAGCCTTGAAGGAATGACAGAGGTGAGCCTCAGCCTCCCCCTCTCTCCTTCACGGAAAGAGAAAGAGAGGCAGATAGAAGCACATAGAAAAGCAGTACAAAGAGGGAACACAGTCAATCAAGTTACAGCATACACTCCGAAAACAGGTTTCGGGCTGCGGAAAGATAGGAGGAGACTGAGGCCATTCTGAAAACGTGTTCAGTACAGCAGTCACGATTCCTCAAACCATCCTCACTTTGTCCTTACCAGGGGCACCCGAACATTGAATCTGGCTCCATTTTACGTGCTCCCACTCCGGTGTAGGTCTTCTTGGCCGTTTCACACCGCTCGAATGTCTTGTTTGGACTTTTCCCTGGCCGATGTGGTAAGCCGGGCCTGGACTCTGGAATAAAGAATCGGCGGGGAGACTCCCCAGACGTCTCCAGATGGCCGCTTGTGGGCATACTCCGTAGGATAATTGTAAGCGGAAGGAAGGGCGGTCCTCCGTCCAAGCCTGTGGCCGGGCTGTACCGCAATGCACATCTCCGCATAAGACAGACTGGGGCAGTGGCAGCCTGCTTGTCAGAGATAGTGAGATCTGGGGACATTGGTGAGTTGAGGGCTCGCGGAAGTATAAGGCAAACCGTGGAAGACACAAAATTGTGAGTGGACTTTCGTGCTGACGGCCATGGCGCCTAGCAAATGATCTCGGGTGAGAACATCTCTGTCTTGCTTTGTTCATGCCCGTGTTGACTTCGTGTTGTGTCGTAGAGTCAGAACGTGCAGGACTTGCAATGAATGCATGGCATGACTTCACGTCCCCATATTTGGGCAGAGGCCGTCGCATTGAATACCCGTCTGGCATGCATGGTTGCAGCACTCTGGAGTGGCCCTGTCAGGCTGTGCTTTGGAGGTCGCGCTTTGCCATTCACTTGGTAGTGCCGACTGTATCAGACTTAACAAAGCCTTGAGAGGCTTCCTTTCATGCCATTTAAACACCCGCATTTTTAAAGTTGCCGTGGCAAGAAGACGGCAAGGAAGAAAGAAGGACAAGAGCAGTAGCACAGGTTTGCGTATCACAACAAGCAACTTGCACCCGTCTGACAGTTTTTGGCCTGGTAACTTTCTCTTATAAACTCTCGTACCACTTAGCCTCCGTTAACATCAAAGATAAAAAGTGGCAGGATCTGAAAAATCCTAGCTGCGACCGACTCGATGCGTTGCCGTCCGCTTTTCATTGTTTCTTGTTGCCCTGCTCAGTCTCTAGCTTATAAACTCCATTGGATACGTTTTCAATACTACTCGCGCCACACCTCCCAGCTCCTTTCACGCCGCAGACCTGCGACTTCCGTTGTCCAGTTGTCAGATGAATGGAATCATCCAAGGAGCGGAGTGTGCCTTGGGACAAGACTCTGCAAAGCGGCAAAGTCAGATACGCAAGGTGAGAAAGGCTTGCCTTGGACAAGAATCCAGAATACACGACGGCCACAGAAATAAACATCAAATGCGGTAAATATACCCTCGCACTGGCAATCACCATACACGAGCACAACCACAACTATGAAAGAAAACTTCGTGCATCGTAGCCTCCACCTACCAGAGGCTAGAAATGCCCCGTCCCCTATCTTTGCTCGGCCCTTTATGAGCAACTATGCTCATCCATGCAGTCTCCACCTCCATCAGGGCCAAGTAAAGGACGGGCGCCAAAATACATGATACATGAGAGGCATCTGCCTCAGCTTCTTTCGATTTGTTTTGTTTTGTTTTGTGCCTGTGCTTGTGCTTGTGCTTGTGTTTGTGCTCGAATACGCCCGTAACGCTTCACATCCACAACGGAAAAGTGAAGGCAAGAGATCGTCGTTTCACGCTCGACTGGAGAGTGCAGGATCTGGCAAAACCACGAGAAAGCAAATAGCCCGACGACTGGGAAATCGTTTGAGCCAAAAGGCAAAACACGACGAAGGCAAAAGGGTGCCTGGGCACTGTAGCGGCAGAGACGAGCACACGTGGGTTGTCGGCCACAACGAGTGTGTGGGAAGGACGAACGCGAACGAGACAATGTCAGCAACTGCGTGGATAGTTTCCTCAAGGTCACAGAGGACTGGAAGAGACATCACGGCAGGGCCAGTTGAGAGCGCAGTCACAACCACCGTCCCGCGTCGGCTCACCATAAGACAGTCAGTGTAGTCGTCGGGCATTTGACAAAACCATGCCAACTTACGTGGCTTCTCCAGGCCAAATAGGAATAGATGCCGCCAATGTCGCCTGGGGCGTGACTCTGAGCAAAAGGGATACGGCCATCGACGCTATCCAGTCATGACCTCTACAACGCCGTTGGTGAGCGGGTTTTTGTAACTGAGTGATTGAGGGCGATTGTAGGTCTGATAAGAGCCCGGGAAGCAAGACAAGCAGGACAAACACAAAAGCCACGAGCAGAGTCCAGAAGAAGCAAAAGAAAAGAGGATGGCGGTTGCGTGTTCGCAAAGGGGGGAGCGACTGGATGACTAATAAGCTGGGCGGGGTGGTCAAATGCGGTAACCACGACTGTCTTGACAGTGCCTTCCTCGGGTCGTCATGTGCCAGCCGGGATAGGGGGCGCGTCATCTGCTTCGTGTTGTTGACCGAAATCTCCGCCAACTTGTCAATAAACATTCGAAAACACGCATCGAACAATCACCAGCAACGCAGCGACCGTCCGATGCACGCACACACGGACTCGGCTGCATCATGGCAGGTGAATCAGATTCCGATCTCGCCGAAGGTGTAAACTCGGCGAGCTTCTTAAGAGAGACAGTATTGTTTGAGGACTTGTGGTATTGATCAAACTCGCCCCCTTTTCCACGTTTGCTACGCTTCTTTTGTCTTCTTGTTCCCTAAATCATCATATGCCTCGTCTTCTAACATTTATTTAGAAGGCATCAAGAGGCCACACACCTCGCACTCGTACACTACTGTGAGACGGCATTGAACGTCCACACTCCTGCGCGCTCAAAGGGAAGAGGATACGCTGCGTACAAGGGCCGAGGCGACACAAAATGTGCGTGTTTTCTGCAGGCTGTGGGTGGTGCAGAGCGTCTTCCGTTCTACCGTGCGCCGTTTGACGGCGTTACACCGTGCTGACCAGACAATTCTGCTCACCTTTCTTGGCCAGCTCCGTACGGAGCAAGAAAGCTGCACCGAATTTGCCATAGACAGGCCAGTCTTGCCGGGAACGGAGGCCGCCCAATACCAACAAAAATGGCGCAGAAGCCCTTCGAAGAAGGTCTAGAGTCAGCATTGTATCCGGATCTCTCCGGTGAGCAGCGACCTCAAAACTGTTTGGAAAGGATATACTTGGCTCTGTTCCCTACTTACTCGACCGCGGCCAGCGCCACTTGCTCGTGTACGTGTGCGAGGTGCAAACTGTGAAGTCCCCCAAGGACCCAGCAGAGGGGGCAGAGTATTTCAGGTCCACTTGACCAGTAACCACCTCCGTCCATCCTGCAGTGCCCCAGGCTTTGAAGGGCAACTTGATTCTCAGTACCCGTGAAAAGGCGTGCGAGTTGCGCGTGTTGGACATGTGCATGTGCTTCAAGAATATGGAGGTGGGAGAAGATGAATGCCCGTCCCTCCTGCGGGTAAATTAAGACAAAGGGCAAGTATGACTATCAGCCTGAAGTCGAGCATAATCTGTTCAGCGGTTGCTGAACGGCGAGCACCGGAACTATGGGAACCAAAAGATCCTGACCACGATGCGATGTGAATCGATCCGCGGTGACCGAGACAACCGAGACGAAGATGAAGTGAGATTCATCGCGAGAAGGAACGAGAAAGAGCAAAGAAAGCTCCGTCCTCTGCGCCCATCGGCAGCCAGAGAGAGATTTCTCTATCGCGCACAGAGACACCAGAACATACAGCCCGCTCCATTCCGTCTCATTATTGTCTCGACCTTGACTCTGCTTCTTCCGACCGCCGTCTGTCTCGAGCAAAGCTATGACAACGGCGATGTCTTGATTTCCGCTGTGTCGCAGGCCAGCAGGATGAACCAAAGAGCGTGTCCATCTATGACAACAAACACTGCGGCCCAGAAGCGTTACACAAGGATGGCCAGGAAACAATACAAAACGCTGAGACATAAGGAAATTACTGTCTTGACGACTCTTTGCTTTTCTGACTCCTACCACCCTCTCAGCGGCGCTACCGTCCTCGACAAGCGCAAATGTGTGCGACTGACATCTCCCCTTCCCTTTGTAGGTGAGCGCCAGGGTTTCCTTGGGGTCTCTTCTTGGACAGCCGATTTCGTGTTCCTATTCTTTATGATTTTCTCCCTCTTTCTGGTCTTCGGCCGGGCCTGTTCCCGTCTCGTGGATAACGCGACAGCATTGTCAAACGAAGGTGGCTTCATTGCATACGCTGAACACGTTTGGAAGAATAGAAGCGTATTGCTTCCTTAGGAGACCATGTCCCGAGCTTTCCCCTGATTCCCCTGATTCGGCCATCTTGCACACAGATGTTGCATACATTGCGTGGTATGTTGTGCAGCTGCTGTGCCTCGAGGTAATCTATTATTATCTGTACAGCGAGCCAGCTAAACCACTGTCATCAAACCTCACCGCTGCTGGGTGCCGTTGAGCTTTACCGCTTCTCTCGTTCGGACCTTAATGTTCGCTGTATCCTTCTTTTCTTTTCTTTGCATCTATGCGTCTGCACCTGCGACTATCCACTTGGCGTCTCGTCTATGATGAAGATCTCGGGACAACAAGGCGAACAAAGTGCTCCCATGCACAGCAATGCCAAATAACATGCGTGGTGTCAAGAGGCAGTTTTTGCCGCTCGAAAGCCGGCATTTGTTCGCGTTGATTCCTTCTTGTGACCAGGACCGTCCTCTCGATACCCTTCCCGCTCGCGTCGCATCGGCCTCGCCAATATGTCGCGCTGTTGCACGCAGCACGACACCCGTCAAGTACCGGGCTGTTTCCTTCTCTCTCCTTCGTGCACTCATAGCATTTCAATCGTCTTCACGCAAAACAGGATCTTCCTTCTCGACCACAAGACTAGCATATCCTGTCCAGGTCACGATACTCCAGGACAGGGTTGTCGGTAGCGAGAAACCTGCCGAAGGATTTCACACAGATGCCTTGTCACAGCTTTCGACGTCCAATAGTGCTTGCACATAGTCTGAGTTATCGAGTTGTCCATGACCTTCTTGTCCTCTTTGCCGCCACTGAATACTGACGGGCTACCCTTGCTGGCGGAATCGTCACACGAATTAACCCCATCGCTCAGCGGCCAGATCAAACGTCCACCTGACGAACCCCAGTTTAGAGATCTTTTGACACGGTCTATGCTCATGGCCACAAGACTTGCCAAGGCCATCCCGCTGCCACTATTTTACCTCACGCACGCCAATCAAAGCGCAACGGCGCACAAGACGGTCTGCCTTGTGGTACAGCCAGAGTCCTTGTTTGGGCGTGAGCAGCACGAATCCGACAGGCCTGGTTCCGGCATTCAATCTACCCCACTACTAGTTTAGGTGACCGTGGGCTCCTCCTCTGCTCTTTGTCTCCTCTTGCTTGTTCTTCCTTGCCTGTCTGTTGCTCTTCTAGACCCTACGAGCTTCCTTGTGGAGCTGTGTCTTGTAGCAACATGAACCTGTCCCTCCCCAGACGCCTGTGTTCCTTTCGACCCTCAGCTTCTGCGTGTTCTCCTTCTCTCGGCTCCTCGCCCTAGTTTGCTGTCGTTTCCTGGCGTTCCGCTTGATGTAACAGCTGCCGCGCTCGTTCGTGTTACAACTGCAGCTCGCTCCTCTTTTCTCGCGCTGTTGGACGTTGCGCATTCGACGCCGCTCCTCGTTACTTCTCGGCCACGTTTAAACAAAAACGCCATCTCGGGGACTGTTCCAGAAGCCTGTCTAGACGTGAGGTCTCTGTCTGTATCCCATTGGTCAATAAGCTCACTTCCAGTTGCCTGTACTTTCCCACTGGTCCTCCATGATTGTTATCACCTTCCATTTCACAGCCTACCATGGCCCTTCACAGGCAGCTTAGACATGCAGAGCAATAATTATAACTGGCCAACACCACGCGAGAGGACACCAAGACACCAAGGAAACTGGGCCTGGTATCGCTACATGAAGCGGCCGTGGCAAGACGAGGACGAAGCAACTGGCTTGGAAGGAATGAGGCGGACGGACGAGGCATGCCGAGTATCCCCTCGCACTCTCACCCCACTTTTGTCTGGTCCGCCTCCGTCTCCTTCTCCTGTCGTCCTTCGCATGCTGGATCACCGGCTTCTGTCCTTCAGTTGGCCCCAAGCGATCTGGCTCGTACAGTCTCCACCTTTCCCTCCTTCACGGCTTTTCTTCCTTCACGCCAATATGACCCGCAATCTCCCCCAAAGTTTTCCCCGTTAACAGTCGCTTTTAAGCTTCACTCGTTGTAATCTTCCCCGCTTTAGAAAGCTTCAGAGTTTCCCCTCATCTGCTAGACTTACCTCGTTTGATTGTGGCTTTCATTAATGGTCTCTTCAGTCTTTACTTTCCTCTTTGAACCCTTTCCCATGTATCTCACTTGTTTCTCCATTTGCATATCCCAGCTCTCGCCTCAGAGTATATATGGCTTTGCCTATGCCCTCCAGGACCCGTTTCTCATTCTGTGCACCCATAGACTGTCAGCGCTCGCTATTCCTGCTGGCGTCCATTGCAAGCCACAACTCTCTCGCTTGTCTCGCCCCTCGCGCTTTTTCCCTTTCGTTCTCTTAAATCCCAGCGGCCTCGAATCTCTCTCTTCTATTCATCCCAGCTTCCTCCGTACAATTTACAGCTCGACATCTTTTCATAACATCATAACTTCCTCTTTGTTTTCGGGTGCTCAACTGCTCGGGTTTCGTTGCTGGCATTCCCATAAGACGCCAACCTTGCCCACACCTTGGACAGTCCGACTAGCGACCTCGTTGCTCGGCTCAGAGTTCCCAGCTTGAGTTTCCTTGAGCTCAAAATCGTCCTTCTTGGCATTTTATCGCGAAAGTCCCGTCGAAACCCACATCGAGCTGCTACCGAACTACAAAGGGCGTTGCAGGTACACGAGCGGGTGTGAACTCGAGCACCGCCACCACTGACACAGCGCGTGAAGAACATCAAGGCAGTGTTTTTGCTTGCATTTGAGAGAAGCAAACGGAACAGCCCTTTTGGTTTGAGCACTCCAAGGCTGTCTACACTCACGTCATTTTGGCACAATGATCGACTTGTCGCCTCTCGGTGCACGGCCGCCGCTGTCGGTGCCGCCAAGGCCTCCACCACCACCAAAAGCGCCCGCCCAGTCCTATGCCTCACCACAACAACAGCAGCAACAGCAGCAACAGCACCGCAACCAACCGCCGCGGCCTTCCGAAGACCAGACTGATCCTTTCTACCGCTCAACTTTGACCGGAGCTGTACGGAGATGCGTTTCCTCAGACGCTCCACAACGTGGTCGAGCTTCGCGAAGCAGAGTCTCGCGCGGCAAGGACTCGGGCCGCAGCAAGGGCAGCGGCGCGGGCAAAATCTATGGCGACTGTGCCACGACGCGGCCAAAGGCTACGGAGGAACCTGCTCATGGCCTGGTAAGTTTGGCAGTACCATGGGGAACTGGTCGGTATCGTGTGGGTGCAGCGACAAACTGACGTGATTTCCGATAGTATTTTACTGGGCTTCTTTTTCTCCCTGCTCGATACAACCATAATCTCGACCTCTCTCCTGGCCGCATCAGAGGATCTGAACGGCTTTCGAGACTCCTCGTGGGTCGTCATAGGATACTTGCTAACATATATGGGTGCGTGTGTTCCGAAAGCGGCTGGTAGAGCCATCCCTACTGACACACCATCAGGATTCTCAATCTTCTCCGCCAAGCTGAGCGACATTTACGGCCGGCGCAACATCCTCATTTCGTCCTGGATCATCTTGTCATCAGCTCCGTCGCGTGCGGCTGCTCCTACGATATGACACAGCTGTAAGTCGTCATAGCCGGATCACGTCCAAGTCATGCAGGACCGACGATTCTAACCATATGCCAGTATTGTTTGTCGATCTTTCCAGGGCATTGGAGGCGCTGGCCTCTACAGCCTCACCACCATCTGCCTCCCCGAGATTGGTCCTGCTCATAAGCCGACGTCATCGGGAAAGTCATCGGCATCACGCTCTCGCTGTCTTTTGTACTTGGCCCGTCCTCGGTGGCTTTATTCACAGGTCTCCAGTTGGCGGTGATCTACTGGCTCAAGTCCGTCTTGCTGACCTTGTCCCATTACCGCATTATTCTACCGCCGTTACTAACTCCATTTTTCAGTGCTCCGTTCGCCATTGTCGCGGTTACCGGCATCGTCTTTTTGTATCCTGTTGAGCCCACACGGTGCCACGGGACAAACCGGACCCTAAGGCGAGTCGACGTTATCGGCAGTCTTCTTCTGTTGGCGAGCTGTGTGCTGCTCGTCATCGCCATGCAGGAGGCTGGCTCACTCGTTGTCCCGTGGAACAGCTCTTGGTCCTCACCAGTCTGACATCTGCTGCCATCTGCTTTGCCCTCTTCTTGGGCTGGGAGTCCTTGCTCTCATCAGGCCGCTACTGGGAGATGGAGCCGATCTTCCCTCTCCGCCTGCTGAAGAACCGAGTTTACCTCTGCTGTCTTTTGGACAAGTTCTTGGTGGGATATGTCTATCTCAGCCTCGTGATCGCCGTGCCACAGCGCTTCCAGATTGTCAATCGCGAAAGCGTGTTCAAGACCGGCCTGCATCTCCTGCCCATGCTCGGTGGCACCGCGCTTGGATGTCTCATCACAGGCCCCCTCAACGCCAAGAAGAACCACACGTCGCCTGTGGTTATTGTGTCGTGCGTTCTCATGCTCATCAGCGTTAGCCTGCTGGCTACGGTCAACTCCATCGGCTACAAATCGGGTCCCTTGTACGCCTTTTTGGCCGTCTTTGGCATCGGCTTCGGGCTCTTTATGTCGGCGGGCACCATGCTGTCGACGGCACAGGCACAGCTCGACGACCACGCAGCAGCCCAGGGCGCCATCTCGCAGCTCCGGATCCTTGGCGTATCATTGGCCTTACGACGTTCACCATCATATTCAACGCCAAGGTCCAGTCGACCACTGTCTTGGAGACGCTCACGCACGTGCAGATGGAAGTGCTGCGACGGTCGCCAACTGCGCTGGTCGACCTCTGGCCGGACCTGCAGCAGCTGATTGCTGGCACCTACAGCGCGGCCTTTCACGAAATGACGTCCATTCTGGCAGGGATCTCGGGCCTCGCGCTGCTCGTCAGTCTCGGCACTCTCGAAAAGAACCCGCCGCCGATCCACCGCAACTTCAAAGAAAAGGAATACCTGGAAGGACGGGGCTCCGACGACATCGAGCTCGACGATGCGGCCAGCGACCGGTCGCTCGTTGAGTATCGTGCGCCCATCGGCACAGACCCTGTGCCGACACTATACCCACCGCCACGAAGCCACTTTCCCAGCCGCGCGCCACGACACCCGAGACCAACAAGGCGGTGGGACTAGAAGGTCCTCTGCCGATTACGAGTTTGGCCTGTCTACCGTTTTTATCTTTGCTGTGTGATTCACTACGCATCATGATTATCTTGCTATGCTTTCGATCCTTTATGATCCCGGGCTCTGTCGCCGGCACTTATTCTATCAAGAGCCTGCTATTTCTATTGCTTTTTTTGTGCACAGTCCTCTGCATATTGGGCGTTACTGGCATCTACGGGCTACAGTCTGGATTTCTAGTATGTTTTTTGGGGGCATGGTCCGGGATGGAGATCTGTGTACCAGGTTTCATACTGGGAGCAATACAGATGTAGGTACAATGGACAGCAACTTGGGACATCACAACCGACACCATGTCTTTCGTTTCCTCTCCTTGCAGAAACGAGTATGGGTGATCCAAATTGTCTGTTGAGACTGTGTGTGACAGGACAAGACCCGCGGATCCTGCTCTGCTGCCTTGTTGCACAGGACTCGGTAGGTATTGCTGTTTTGGTGGCTGGGCTGGGGTTGTGAGGTGACGGGGTCTGAGCCGAGGGTCTTGCATGATTCGGTGTGAAACGATTGCTTCTCGTGGACAGGCCCTGGTAGAGCGGGAAGAAGCCGCTTCAAGACAGCCGTCTTTCGTTCACCTTGTAGACGTGTGTCGTGTCCGATGCCCACGCCATGGTCTCCCCGTAGAGAAATGCCTCGCGCGGGTACGGGACGTGATTGGGATCGATCTACCTGCCGGCCGTGTTGAGAATGTTTGGCCACGTACCTCAGTCACACTGAACGCCATCGTGCACGTCGTGACAGAAACGCAACGCTCGATAAAGCACATTGTTCTTTCCTGCACGCCGTTTGCCGGACTGCAGATCTGACATGGCCGCGCATGGTGAGCACATTGGATCGGTGTTCGGTGTTGTCTCTCCTCCTTTCGATCTGAAAATTGCAAGTTTCTATAGCCGCCATTCTAGCTTCCATGCGTATTCAGCAACATGCAAGAATACAACAAACAGGCAAGTCTGTGTTGTTCGGCCCTCGGCCTTGTGCACTACGCACGCCCATGGAGAATCGTATCGGTCTATGCCATGCCGTCCTCGACCGTGGAGCCCATCGCCCAGCGTCTAGTCCAGCTTTGCCAGCGCAGCTTCCAGCGTCTGGCCCGTCAGCCGCTCATACACGTCCGTGTACCGCCTCGACGTCTGCTCGACAATCTCGGGCGGCATGGTGACGCCCTCCTTGCCCTTGAGTCCTTCCTTGACCAGCCAGTTGCGCAGGTACTGCTTGTCCAGCGAGTCCTGCTCGCGGCCGGCCTCGTACTGGTCGGCGACCCAGAAGCGCGACGAGTCGGGCGTCAGCACCTCGTCGGCCAGCACGACCTCGCCCGTCTGCTCATCCAGGCCAAACTCAAACTTGGTGTCGGCAATGATGACGCCGCGCTTGAGGGCGTGCTCGGCCGCGGCGTGTACACGGCCAATGCCAGCTCCTCGATGCGGGCGGCGTGGCCGGGTTGCCGATGAGCTCGGCGGCCTGGGCGCGCGAGATGTTCTCGTCGTGGGCGCCCAGCTCGGCCTTGGTGGAAGGCGTGTAGACGGGGGCCGGCAGCTTCTGGCAGCGAACCAAGCCGGCGGGGAAGCGAGGGGTCTCGGAGCCGCTGTCGGCGACGCCCACGGGCTCGCCGTGCACGGTGCCCTTGGTGCTGTACTCGGCAAAGGCCGAGCCGGCCAGGTAGCCGCGGACAATGGCCTCGACGGGGAACATGCGCAGACGGCGGACACGCATGACGCGGCCGCGCAGAATGGCGCGCTCGGCCTCGGAGATCTGGGCGGTCGGGCCAGGGGCCAAGGACAGCAGGTGCGTCGCCAGGGCGCAGACTCGCCGGCCAGGACACCCGGCTTGGTCAGGACATCGAACCAATAGGCAGTGAGCTGGGTGAGGACGTTGGCCTTGTTGGGGACGCCGTTCTCGAGGACGACATCGTAGGCCGAGATGCGGTCCGTGGCGACAAACAGCAGCGAGGACTTGTCCGCCTCGTCGACAAACATCTCGCGGACCTTGCCGGTGGCAATCTTGGTCAGACCGGGGAGGTCGACGGTGGTGATGGCGGCCATTTTGTAGTGGGAGAGGATGTGGTTTGGTGAGGTAAATGCAAAGGATGCAAATGGCCCAAAGTGAGGCTATTCGAAACCGGCGGGGATGTCTGTAGATGGCTCCTCCCAGGTGAAACTCGACGGCTGTGTGATGAGTTGCTGTCTACAGGGCTGTGCTGCAGATGCTCGGATGGGGTGCAAAGTCGCTCAAAGAAAGCATATCAGGCCCAGCTGGATCCGTTCTCGCACGTATGAGTCGATACAGTCGAGAAGGCTAGGCCAGGCCGTCTGTCGTCTTGAAAATCCAGCTCCGGATTCGCAGAAACCTCATACTAGGAGCGTGGATGACCCACCTGGCCAATCAGCGCATGTCTGTGTTTTGATGAGTCATCTTTCAGGTCACGTGATACTCGAACTCATCGTGATGCGGTGGCCATTGGAGCTGTACATGTACTCGTACTTTGTATTTAAGTCGGTGATGCGTGCCCGAGGGAGTGAACGTCAATAACAGTCCCTGCTGCTCACCAGCATCGCAACGGCGACGGACAAGGCTTGGACGGTTGCTTGCACTATCCGTGGTGTGCATTTGCCCGTGTCCCATGTCGCGGTGCGCTCATTTTGGCGTAAACCCGCTGAACTGGCACATGAGAGATGGGATGAGCTGTGCAAGGACAGATGCGTCAAAATAGAGTACCCGATCGATTCCATACGAGATCGGAAGACTGGCATCGACATTCGCGAGTTGCAAAAAGTCGGGAAGCAAAAAGAAATGACAGGAGTGGGACTCGAACCCACGCATCTTTCGATACTGCAAGACAACCAAATTTAATCTGGAAAGAATAATTCTTGAGTGCAGCGCCTTAACCGCTCGGCCATCCTGCCTGTTCTGTGCCAATTGCCACTAGCAGAGGTCTATATAAAGACCCGCGCAGCTCCACCTCGCCGTGGACACCTTTCGCCCATTTTCCGACGAGTACTTTGGAGCTTCCGAAACGCCGGAAATTAGTCGCATCAACTGCTATCGGATCTTTTCTTCTACAAAGTGTATCTTACTTCGCATTGCATGTTCTCTTCTCTCCCGTACAAAGATACTCGATTTTCTTCTCTTCAGCGGTCAGTCCTGAAGAGTGTCGGGCGTCTCGACTCCTTTGTCGCGGCTCCTCGACAACCTCGTCGACTTGGCCACCAGGAAGATCCAGCCACGGTCATTCCGAACGGCCTCCCTTGATTGCCACCACTGTGTCTGCAGTCTGCCAGCCAAGCTGCCAAGGCCGCCAAGGCTGGGCATTGTCTGGCGCATGCTGCTGGCGAGTCTGGGCAGCGCTGGGCGCCACTGAGTCTCATTTCGGGCTCCCGCGATCTACATTCTCGTCCATGTACTGCTTTCAGTCTTCTGTCATATGATCACACTGCTCGACGGTAGCTTACAAAGTACGAGAACAGTATTGCGCCACAGGTGCAGACCACGGTGGGCAGCCAGCACCAAGACAAAGGGAGCCCTACGGAGTACGAGGACTCGTATGTCCCGCGAACATGTACTTTTTTGTTGCAGCCACTGCCGCGCACCAGAACGCCCAACCCAAATCACGCCAAGTGCAGTGCATTGCCATCGCTGCCCGAGCCGCCATGGAAGGATAGAGCAGGCTGTGTTCTCCGAGAGGACGGCTCGAACTCGTACGTGATGCGGTCCTTTGCTTGGCTGTAGCGCTTGTCGTTCTCGTGTTCGCCCTCTCTCCTCACTGTCCGCTTCTCTCTGGCACACGTTGCACTGCTATTTAAGCGTAATTCCACCCCACGGCCCAGTCCACCCCAATCTTGCGTGAAACCCCAAGAATCCGGGCGAACAGCACCACATCGCCCCTGCATGGATCATACTGAGTACTCAGTAAGTGGGCCTGGCTAGGGCACCAGGGCGACTCACGCGGAGTCGGCGCTAGCCGCAACGCTCAGAGACGCCAAAGGGCGCAGGGGCTGATGGCGCAGGCGAGCTACTTTGTACAGTAGCCTTGCCGCGTTGGCAGCTTGTTGGACGTTTGGCCTGTCGTTTTCGGTACGACGTACATCTGACAGCCTTCATTCTTTCGCCTCCTCAACGGATCGAGTTCGGTGTCTTCTTTTGTTGTAGTTTTGTATTTTGTCCTGTTGTAGTTTGTACTTTTGTATTTTGTCTCTTGCCGAAAACGTACCTGAAAAGATCCCGAAGCGTTCGTCTGGTCGTTGTGTCTTTCCTCTTGCGGCCGCTTTGCCTGACTCTCGATTGTTTTACCGACTTTCTGCCCGTTTCTTTCACAGGGACTTTGCCGCTTCTGCCATCTTCACCGACCACATCCGTGACGATACCGCTGCACAAATACCAGACGTCGGGCGTCGTACGTCGCGTGCACTCGTATTCAGCGCCATTGTCCTGCCAAGCCCGTCTTGCACATCACGAAGCTCAGAGCTCCATAATTCAAGGCTCGGCGTCCTTTTCGCTGTCTGAGTGGATCCAACGCTCTGCAACCCCTGCCGATTCTGCCTAGGCCCCGAGAAGCAAGGAACTACAAAGTACGACGAACTCTGAGAATCTACAGTAGGAAATAAGAAAGCGCCGCACCCCCAGACACTCTGGGCCTCTGCTCGGAAACGACCTGTGTTGCCTTCCCCTATTGCTCTCGAGATCGACCCGGCTGCTCCTGCATCGTCACCACTCCGCCAAAGACTCTCCTTCACAGCCTCACTCGTACACAGACGCCGTCTCTTGAGCCGCCCGTTCCTCGCCTCACCATCGGCACTCTTGCGCAACCGCGCAGGCTCCCCACACGCGACAATGCGGTCCGTCTCCGTCCTGGCGGCGCTGCCACTCTCCATCGCCACCACATCGGCGGCCCATGTCCTCGAAATCGACATCAACAGAATACGCCCCGGCCAGCCCGGCTTTGCCAACACCTTGCGAACCCGCGCCAGCTCGCCCAGCACCTACATCGAGACGCTTGTCAACAATGTCACCGGCGGCGGCTACTACGCCAGCGTCAATGTCGGCACGCCGCCCCAGCCGCAGGTCCTCGTCATCGACACGGGCAGCAGCGACGTCTGGGTTGTCTCGTCCAACGCCAACCTCTGCACGAGCCCAGCTCTGCAGCGCAAGTACGGCGACACCTGCTCCGAGACGTACAACTCGAACAAGAGCTCGACCTACGAGCTCGTCAGCAGCGGCAGCTTCGACATCAGCTACCTCGACGAAACGGGCGCGTCCGGCGACTACTTTACCGACAACTTTGAGATTGCCGGTGCCACCATCAAGGCCCTGCAGATGGGCGAGGCCACCGAGACTGTCCGAGGCACAGGGATCATGGGCATCAGCTACTCGGCCAGCGAGTCGACGACGGACATCTACCCCAACCTGATTGACCAGTTCCAGGAGCAGGGCCTCATCTCGACCAAGGCCTACAGCATGTACCTCAACGACTTCCGCTCCGAGTCGGGCTCCATCCTCTTTGGCGGCATTGACACGCACAAGTTCATCGGCAACCTGTCCACCATGCCCATCATCCAGACCCGGTCCAGCGGTGGCTCGGAGGGCTACACCATCCTGGCCGTGGCGCTCAACTCCATGATTGCTGCCCCACCAGCACCAACAAGAGCCGCGTGAGCCTTGGAAGCACGGGTCAGCCGCTGCCTGCCATCCTGGACTCGGGCACCACGCTCTCGTACCTGCCCAGCGCCGTCGCCAGCTCGCTCTTTGACGCCATTGGCGCCTACACCGACGACCTCGTGACGGGCTACACCTTTATTGACTGCGACGCTTCCGACAGCCTGTCCGTCACCCTGCAGCTCGGCCCGGGCGCCACCATTGTGCTCCCCAAGGACCAGATCGTGCTCGACCTCTTCCGCGGCATGCAGAGCCAGGTCCCCTCCAACGTGCCCTTTTCCAACGCCTGCCTGTTTGGCTTCCAGGATCTGGGCAGCGCCTCGTCCTCGTCGCTGTCGGCCGTTGCTGCGACCCAAATAGCCGCCGCGACGAGCAGCTCCTTTGCGCTGCTCGGCGACACCTTCTTGCGGTCCACCTACACCGTCTACGACCTGACCAACAACGAGATTGGCCTCGCCCAGTCCAACCTGAACAGCACGACCTCCAACGTCGTCGAGCTGAAGGCGTCCGACGGCGGTATCCCCACTCTGACGGGTGTCGACGCCCAGCAGTCGTCGGGGACCGCGAGCTCCGGCGGTTCCAGCAGCGGTGGCTCGAGCACGGCCAGCGGAACCAGCGGCAGCGGCAGCGGCACCGCCACCGCCACGGCGACCCAAAGGCCAACGCCGCGGCCGGCCTGGCATCGGGCCCCAGCTACGGCATGCTGGCGGTGGCTGGCGTGGCCTGCCTGGCCTCGTTTGTGGGCGGCGCCGTGGTCGTGGCATAAGGGCACATGCGTGTTCATCTCCCTTTGCCTCTATTCATTTTGTTCACATCTCTGTGCCTGTATATTACCTGTTCTTTTCTTCATCATACACAACCCCACGGTCACCGGGTTATAATGGGACCCAAAACCGGACCTTTTTCGGGCTGCACTCCTACCCACATTGCACATGATGCACATAATCTCCTGGGCAAAAATAGACAGATGTAGAGTTTCGAAAGATACACTGGTAATAGATTGTTCTTGCAATTGCAACGCGCCCAAAGACGGGCATTGTCATCGTCGTGCTATCGCGTGCTCATCAATCCTCGTCCTTGACGGCGTCTTCGTCGCCCTGGGCGATGGCAGCAGCTGCTGCTGCTGCGGCTGCCGCCTCTGCTGCTTCGGCTTCCTCTCTCTCCAGGGCCATCAACCGCTGCCGCGCCGTGTCTCGCGTCTGCTGCACAAAGTCTGCATAAGAACTCTCCGTACGCCGCGCTGCCACGTCTGCGGCGTCGCCGAGCTTGCCGCCCTGCGCACCCAGACCCACGCCAGAACGGTACGCGCCGGGGCAATTGCTTCGACGGGCCCAGCACCCTGCGCGCCCAGTCCCTGGCCGGCCGCCCAGCCCATCTTGCCCAGCAGAGCGGCGCCCTTGGAGGGCGTGGCCACCGCCGACGAAGCGGCGGACGCCTCGCGCCTGGTCGATCGCTTGCCGCCGCCCGACTTGCCCGTGGTGCTATCGCCATGCACGAGACGTCGCTCGCGGCCCGGTCGCGGTATTGTGCCGTCGTCGTTCCTGCCGTCAAGGGTGCTGCCGGTCGCATACGCAGGAGAGGCCGTATAGGGGCAGAGGAGCCGTTGTAGGACGCGCGCCATGCTCCTGGTCGTGCTCCGCCGCGTCTCCCTCCGTTGCGGCGTCATTCTGTTGTTGTTCGGCCGCCTCCACGGCCTTGTTCACGGCCGCCACAGCGGCGGCCACAGAGGCCGGGTCGCGTAAGCGAGCCCGGTGCAGAGCACTCTCGCGTTCGTGCAGACGGAGCATCGCCCGGCTCCGGAAACGCCTTCGGCACAGGAGGCAGCCATGGTAGAGCGTGTCGCCGGCCTTGTCGCCAGAGGGGGACGCGTATGGGGGCAGCATACGATGTGTAGGTCGGGGCAAGGTCGCCACGGCGGCGGGGGAGTCGCTTGATGTGGACGGGCGGTCGAGCCGATCTGGCGTCGGCTGCCAGCTGACGGTCCTTGCCGTCGGGTTCTGGCGCCGTCTCGTCTCCGTCTGGTGCAGCAGTCTCCGTCGTCGTCGCAGCGGCAACATCGCCTTGGCCATCCTCGCGTACCGCAACCGGGCCGTTTGCGCGCCGTGCTGTCGCGCAACTGCCGCCGGTGTTGCGACGACAGCGCCTCGTGGTCTCGCAGCTGCTGACGCGAGTCAAAGTGGACGAGGCAAAGCAGACAGGTCGGCGGCAGGGAAGACGTCGCCGTCGCCATGGCGGCTGCATTCTCGCCCATGGAGTTGCGCCCCAGGCCTCGCCCGATGCCAAAGGACACGTACCGGTCGCGGCGATGCGCTGCGCGAAGCTGCTTGGAATAGGGCAGCGTGCCGGCCTTTGCTGCCTTGAGAGGTCGGCCCTTGCCCTTGCTCCCTCCGTTGACGTGCCCAGCCGTGCCTTTTTCCGCGGCCGACCAGTCGTGTCTGTGGAATCGTCGTAGCCGTCGCTCTCGCCGCCTCCCGACCCTCTTGACGCGGCGTTTGCACCACCACCCAGCTCGGCCGTCATCTTGGCCCATTTTTGCACCTGGCTCTGCATTCGTGGTGCCATGGCAGCCGCTGCTGCCGCTGTGCGCTTTTCCTTCTTGGCCGCCGCGATGGCTGCCGCGACGTCGTCTTTGCCAGCGGCCGGCCACCGCCGCCTCGGGCGGTGGCTGGTGGTGGATCCGATGCCATGTCGATGAGGCGTGTCGCTACAACAAAAGGGACATTGGTCTTGCGAGAGGGCTGTTGTGATCAGAGTGCGTTGCTGGTGGCGTCAGGCGAAAGAAGAAACGTGAAATCGTTGGTGCTGGTGAAGCCCATAATGAAATGGAGCGTAGCGCTTCGAATGCCATTACAGGCAAAGTTCGGCAAGCCACAGCGGGCACCATAGCTGCTCCAAGCTGTGGCTAGCGCCCTGTGCGACACCGATAAGAAAGTTGAGGAAAGGACGAGTACTCTGGGATCTCGACTCTGTCATTACGTCGAACGTCGCGACTCCTCCTTGCAACATCACAAGACCACAACAAAACGGCAGGCCAGCGTCGCTGTCGAATTGGATCCATCGATACGCATCCTATTCTTGTTGTTCCGACTTCCGACGGATCGGCATCGACCTCATCGCAAACACCTCCCACGATGGCTCCGCCAGAGGGCACATTGACGGGCAACACCCTGTTCCCTTCCCATACCAACACAGCGGCTGGCCAACACAACCGCTCTGGCCGCCCTGCATCGCTCCTCTCGCCCGTCGAGTACGACGCCGACGCCGTCTCGATCCGCAGCGACCAGGACAGCGACAGCGATGACGACCAGCTGCAACAGCGGGCGCGCAACAGCCGCGAACTGCGAGCGCACGACCGAATGGTCTTTCTGGAGGAGGACGAGGCAGACCGGCTGGTGATTGATGCACGGCGGGGGCAGGACCGTGGGCGGCGGCGGGGGTCGAACCTGGCATTGGCAAACCCGCTCAAGTTCCTGGGCATCCGGCGCTACAGTGACGGCAGCCGATCACGAAGCCCCGACCCGGCTCCGCGGTCGGCCATGGCTGAGGCAGCCACCCTCCGAGCGTCGACATCGACCGACAGTCTCAGCCGAGGCGAAAAGGCAGGCGGGTCCCTGAAAACGGAAAAGAGGCGGCAGAGGCGGCAGCGACGCAAAGACAAGCAGAAGCGGCTGCTATCACAAGCACGAGACGGCGAGGACGCAGAGCTCATGTTTGAGATGGAGGAGGGCGGCATGAAGGAGGGCAGCTCGACGGGCGACAGCAGCGACCGCGACGACCGCGACAACCGCGACGACCGCGACGACAGCGACGAGCTGGACCGGCGCGGGCTGGCAGACCTCAAGGGCCGACGCAAGCGCCGCAGTTGGGGGCGCTGGCTGTTGCTGCATGCCCTGATTGCCGTGGCGCTTGCCCTGCTGGTGCTGGGCACGTGGAAGATGACGCTGGTCAAAAAGGCCGAGCACCAGCAGCAACAGGACGCCCTCAAGGGCGACAAGCCCGCCAAAGCCAGGACACGCGTCAGCAACGGCACGGCCCTGTTCGCGCCAACGACGCTCATCATCAGCCTCGACGGCTTTCGCGCCGACTTTTTGAACCGAGGCTTGACGCCCCGCCTGAGCTCGTTTGTTCGTGAGGGTGTATCGCCGCTGTACATGCTACCGTCGTTCCCCAGTGTGACGTTCCCCAACCACTACACTCTCGCGCGACGGGTCTGTACCCGGAGTGCCACGGCGTGGTGGGCAACACGTTCTGGGACCCCACGTTCCAAGCCGACTTCCACTACACGGACCCGGCGCGCAGCCTCGACCCCAAGTGGTGGGGCGGCGAGCCGTTCTGGGTGACGGCGGAGCGGCAGCGCACGCGCACGGCGGTGCATATGTGGCCCGGCAGCGAGGCGCACATTCTGGGGCTGGAGCCGTCGTATGTGGACAAGTACAATGGCGACGAGGCATTGTCAAAGAAGGTGGCGCGCATTCTAGAGTTCCTGGACAAGCCGGGGCTGGAGACGGCCGCGGCCGACGATGTGGACGGGATGAACGTGCCGAACCTGCGGCCGCAGCTCATTGCGGCGTATGTGCCCAACGTGGACGCGGACGGGCACCGGTACGGACCCAACAGCACCGAGATCCGCGGCACGATTGCGGCGGTGGACTCGATGCTCGACGACATCTTCTCCGGCCTGGAGGCGCGCAACCTGACGCACATTGTCAACGTGATTGTGGTGTCGGACCATGGTATGGCGACGACGGACGTGTCGCGGCTGATGCAGCTCGAGGACCTGGTGGACATGGATCGCATCCAGCACGTGGACGGGTGGCCGCTGGTCGGGCTGCGGCCCAAGGGCGACAGCCCCGATGACCTGGAGCTGCTGTACCAGTCTGTGCTCAACCGCACGGCCGACAACCCGAACCTCGAGGTGTACTTGCGGGACGTCAACATGCCGGAGCGGTACCACTTCTCGCACAACCCGCGGATCGCGCCGCTGTGGCTGGTGCCCAGAGCCGGGTGGAACATTGTGCAAAAGGCCGAGTTCAACGTGGCGGAGGGCCTCGCAACGACTTGGTGTACCACCCGCGCGGCCTGCACGGCTACGACCACCAACACCCGCTGATGCGGGCCATTTTTGTGGCACGCGGCCCTGCCTTTCCGCATGCGCCCAACAGCAAGCTGGAGCCGTTCCAAAACATTGAGGTGTACAACATGCTGTGCGACTCCATCGGGATCGAGCCGGCGGCCAACAACGGCACGCTGCATCTGCCGCTGAAGCCGGTGGGACTGCACGACGCGCCGCCTGTGGAGCCGGAGGATCCTGTGCCAGCGCACACCAAGGAGACGACGACGGTGGCGGCAGCGAAGACGACAAGACGACAAGGACGACTCCGACAAAGGCAAAGACGCCGGCGGTGGTGACAACGACCAAGACACACCAGTGCCTATCCCGACACCGTCCACCAGGCAGGGACGGCGGCGTTGATCCGGTCGACGAGACGACAGCGGCGACGGCGGCGACGGCAAAGACGGCAAAGACAACCGTGGCATGGTCGTCCTCCTCCAGCACCACTGCCAGTCGGCCTTCTGGCTCGTCGTCCCCCTCTGGCGGCAACGGGACGACAAGGGCGACAAGAACCCGCTCAACAAGGTGGCCGACGCGGCGGCCGACCTGTGGGGCTGGCTGACTGGCAAGTTTGGCGAAGCCTGGGACAAGATCAAGGCCACGGCGGTGGTGCTGGTGGCGAAGATGCCAACGGCGAGGCAGCAGGGGGCAGCAAGCTGTGACGGCCGAGGCTGTCTGGGTGATGATGCCATGCCCGTCGTATTGAGATTTTCCATTTGTTCTTTTCTTTTCTCGTTCTTCTTTTTCTGTTTGCGCTGCCTTTTGATTCCCCTTGATTGGTTCTACTCTATGGCCTCTTCTCATTCAGTTTTCTCCTTCTTTTACTCTGGCGCTTGGTTCATCTACTCGAGCGAATAAGCGTGTGTGTTGATGTTTGTTTCTTTTCTTTCTTTATTTCATATTTCTGATTTATATTTCTATAACAATACTCCTATACGTATGCAAGACTGTCTTTCCTATCCTTTTCCACTCCCTCGTGACAATCAATCCGATTTCTGCCTGCTTTGTTCCGTCGCTCACGCCTCCCTCATTGTGCTACCACCTTACTCCAGAGCCCGACTTCGCGTCGTCCTATGGCTATAACTACGCCAGTATGTACTGTAGCAGGACGACTGCGCCCTGCTCTGCTCTGCTGTGCCCCTTTCTTTCTCTGTTCTCCGTCGCTTCTCGTGGCGTGAGCAGTTCTTGTTCGGAGCCAGCAGACAGCGCTTCGTTGGGGGCCGAGCCGGTATGGAAGTAGAGAAGACAAACTAACAAAACAGGGAGCGATAACAGAAAAGACGGCCGCGCAGAGTAGGCTGCAGACGCAAGCCACACGGCCATTCCGTCGAGGGTGTGCCAAGGGACAAGAAGGGTTTCGAGGGGGGTCCAGCCGTCAGCACAAAGCCTCGTCGGCTGTCTTTTCGTTTGTCGCAGTCGCAGTCGCTTTGTCTGTCCTCTTCCCTCCTTGTCAAGGTAAAAGGAATAAGATAACGAACGAGGGCACCTGGGGCGCAAGGCTACCAACCGTGTGCCACATTGCGGGTGGCCTGGTGGCCATGATTTGTGGCGATGCAGCATGTGGTCAGCGACGAGTTCTTTGTAGAGGGTGCAGAAAATGCGTCTACTTTGCATGCAGGGGACAGCACGTCACTGCGCACAACAGCCGCAGAACGGCTGAGAACGGTCCATCGTGGCTCAGACGAGGCTCGACAAGCGACCTGAAGGGCCAGCCGACCATTGTTACCGCGCTCCCTTTGGCCTCTGTATGCACGGCTGCATACTTTTGCGTCATTTGCTTGTTGTCGCTTTCGGCGGATGGCCTGCGCCAGTCATTCGCCCCCTGTCGCCTTTTTTGGGTGGCCTGAAGCTGACATGGCTCTGAGCACTGGGCTTCGTCAGGATGAGCGCATCTGTCAGTAGGTAAAACGAAAAGCAGCGACAAGGCGGACGCGAGTGAGTGAGGGAGTAGGACTTGCAAGCGTGGTCAGAAAAGGCGACAACGGAGGCCGCAGAAAACGGAGGCCGCCGAGGAAGAGTATAATATATGTGCCGCTCATCGTTGTACTCTCTTGAAAGCCTCATTTACGACTCTTTCTGCAAACAACACTCTACACGGCTTCCTTTTGATACTCACTCGACTCGACTTGAAGTCGGCCTTTGCATTACTTTTATAAGAACAGCTCCTGCACGCACGTCTTGACTCGACTTTGATAGACATCATCCACCTGAACCACGTCTTTGCGGAACAAGAACAAACAACAGCCATCTCATCCACTCGCCAGTCTTGGTACATATAGACTAAGAAGAACGCACAAAACACAAAACACAAAACACACATACTACCATGTGCTACCACGGCTGCCACTACTACCCGTGCATCCACACGCCGGGCTCCTCATCCTACGGCTACAGCCCGTGTGGTCGACGCCCGCCTACATTGTCGCCGGCTCTGGCTTGCCCTACCGCTCCGTCAGCATGGCCAGAGAAGAAGAGTGCCTGCGCACGCAGTGCAGCCGCCGCAGCCGCCGACACGGAGAAGAGGTCTACAGTGTGAGCGTGCGGTACCGCGGGAGCGGACGGGGCGGCCGACACGGAAGCCGCCCACAATCCTCGCATTCGTCCTCGCCACCGGCCATCTCGCCGTCGCTTCTCCGGTCGCCGATAAACTACGCCGTGCCGACAAGCAATCACCTTCGTGTGCGGGTGTCGATTCTAGGATAAGGGTGACGGAGCCTGGTTTTTGTGCTTTCGTTTTGTGCTATTGGTGTCATTTTGTCCTTGCCATTTTTATATACTCACTATTCCTGACTATATGTGTCTTTTCCTTTCTCTCTCTTTCTCTCTCTTTCTCTCTCTTTTTCGGTTTCTTCTCTTCTCTGTCTTTTCATCTCTTTTCTGTCTTTTCTTCTCGTTGTTTCGGGATTGTGTACGTTTCCGTTCATCTGTATCACCATTTGTAATGCATCCACCATCAATCCTTCGTCGTTGGACGGCATCTCATCTGTTTGTACCTTTACACCAAATTGCCATCCAGAGGAAATGCTCTCTTCATCTTTTCTGTCCAGAATCCGGCCGTGTTTTTTCTTCGACATGTTCTGTTTCGACATGTTCTGCATCGCTCAAGTCACTCTTGATAACATCATCACCATCACCATGTCTTCCCTTTGTCGTATCTACATCTACACAGCCGGACGATCAGCTGCATCTGCCACAGCTCCTTCGTGTTTCATATGCACATTAATAGGACGTCCCCATTTGTAATCCACGTCATGGTTTCACAGCGCGCAAGAGGATAGCTTGTTTGGGGGTTGCATCGACCGGACACCCTATTTTGGGTCCATTGCCGTTTGTTGCGTTTGTATTGATGGTAGACTATAGACAGTAAATCGCCCAGGAGCCCAGTATACCTTGGCTGGATAGAATCAAAGCACCCTCAGAAAGAAGAACAGAAAATGCAAAGTAGGTAAATAGGAAAAACGCCTTTCCCTGCCAATAGGGAGCCTGACTGGACATCTTTGTGTCCTCCTTGTGGTATCCAGAAAAGAAAAATAGAAAAAAAAACACCGAAACGTGTTTCGTTTCCCGTTGGCAATAAATAATCAATATAGAAAAATAGTCCGGATATCAGAATGTAAGGAAATGGGGGTATCATGACAAATGAAATGGGTGCCAGCGGCGTGGGTGAGATGAGATGGGAGATGAGATGGGAGATGAGATGGTGTTGCGTGTGTGGTGCATGTCGAAGAAGTGTATGTGAGATGAGGAGAGTGTGTGTGGATGTGGGATGTGTGAAGCGTGTGTTGTGTCGTCTAGTCAAAGGCACTGAAGACGATGCCGCGGCGCTTCCAGTCGCCGCGCTTAAAGAAGCGCTCCGACTCGGACTCGGCCGTGTGCGTGCGAGGCGTCACGGCGAAGCGGGCGCGCTCGTGGGGAGAGCAGGCATCGGCGGCGTCGAGGGCCGGTCCAGGACCCGCTCTCGCCCAGCAGCTGCAGATCGCGCATGGTCTGCTGCAGGTTGGCCTCGGACTGGTGGGCACGGAGGCGGTGGTGGCGCGGCGGGGGCGCCGACAGGCCCTGGGCCTCGAAGCCCTCGTCGTCGGCGGCAGACGAGGCCAGGTGGATGTCGGCAATGGTCTGGCGAACAGCACGGCGGCGCGAAGAGGTGGACGGGCGAGGCGCCGAGGCGTCGAAGCCAAAGTCGAAGCCGTGGGTCGTCGAAGCATCGTCCTCGTAGTAGAAGGAGCGGCCGGCGTCGTAGTAATGCGGAGGGGCGTTGACCACGGGCATGGGCATGCAGGGCACGGGGTGCAGCCGCAGAGGATCCCACTCGAGGCCGGCGTTGCGCGAGGATGTGGTCGACGAGGTGGTCGAGGCGTCCGAGGACCACGAGCTGGAAGCACGGGAGGCGTGGCTGCAGGTGCTGGCCTGGCGGTAGTGGATGTGGTCGTGGCCGTGGCCGTGGTGGTCGTGATGGTGGCCGACATCAGCAAGGCCGCCGGTGCGTGGCCGCTGGGTAGGCGGCATGGGCATGGGGATGGACACGGGGCGACCGAGGCGGATGTCGCAAAGAGGCGCGGCGAGGAGATTTGATATGGCGAGGGCGGCATCTGCGGGATGCTCTCGTCGTCGCCGGAATGGGAGCTGCTGTGGTTGTGAGGGCGGCGCAGACTCCGTGCGCGATGCAAGAACTTTTGACTTGTGGCGAGCATTGTGAGCTTGTGTGAGGGATGAGGGTGATGGAGAGATGTTGTCGAGGAACGATGTGTTCCTCAGGTGGTTGTGGCAGACTGTAGACGATGTGTTCTTGTGAAGACCTGTGAAGGAAAAAGAGACCAGAGGAGGGGATGAAGCTGCCTTTGTATCAAGACGAGCAAGACTGGAGTAGGACGAGAAGGAAGGAGCGGCGGAGTACTCGTAGATGTGTGCAGTCAGTCGAGAGGGAAGGCACCGCATTAAGAAGGCACCCGCATTCCTGATGCAAGATGCGGGTCGTGCTTGCCTTGACGCAGGCCGTGTAAGTCGGTGTCCTTGTCTTGGTCTTGGCTGGAGTGGAGGCGTGCTAGCGCGCGATTGGGTGTGTAAAGTGGGGCATACTGGACGAGGCAGTAGCGTGCTAGTGGTGCTAGTGTGCAGGCCGGAGATCCAGGAAAGCGCAGAGGGCCGTTGCTGAGAAGGATCATACGTCGTACTGACGAGCATTTCTTTCATCATTCACATCGTGATTCCGCGTTCCTTTGTCTTGCTGCCGCAATGGCGAACGGCTTAGCAACAGATTACCGCACGCACCAGGCCATTGCCCACATTCGCCTCTCGACGGCGCAAGGTACAGCCACAAAGGGCACAGGGGAAGACGAGAGGTCGATAGCGTGCGGCGGGAATGCCATTGCCGTGCCACCGTGAACGCTCGAGAGCGACAAGGGAAGAGAAAAGGGATTCGGAAAAAGGGATAGGAAAAATCTTCTTTCTGCAGCCGTTCTCGTCCTCCGTCATAGCCCCGGGCCGTGCATCGACTGGCATGCCCACGTCTCACCTGCCTACACTCTTGCGTCAAGTGGCTTTGTCTGGAATGCAGCCCGTAAAGTGGTTTTCACCTTGTCTTGCATTCCTCTTCATTCTCCTCTGCATCCGAGACCCGCCCGCCCACGCCGAGAATGTTCCTTGATGCAAGCTCTTTCACTCTGCGAAAGCCGACGTGAACGGGAGTTCACACTTGCAGTTCGCAAACGAGTGGAGCGCACCTCGTACCTGGCACTCTACGTCGTAACTGTGTGCGCGGCCAAGGCGAAGATGCGGATCACGATGACAGAGCAAAAGTACTGATGGTGGAGCACCAAACGACGACTTGACGACGGGCGGGCCAGGCGACGTCGACTCGTTTGTTTCTGTGTCTGCTTCTGTTTCTGTGTCTGCTTCTGCTTCTCGTTTCTCGTCCCGCTGTCTTTTCCCTCTCCGTGCTGGCTGTTCTGCGAGGTGCAAAGTACGAAAGACGAGTTTTCCGGCGTCTTGGCGGCCTCAGCTGGTGTGGCTCGTAGAAAGGTACGAGAGGCCCCACACCACTAGCTAAATTACGGGGTGGAGGGTGAAGTACCCACACGCCACACCAGGGTGCAGAGGTACCTGGCGAGTATCTGGCGGTGAAGAACGAGCCATGAGGATGCGAGACAAGGGATGAGAGGAAACGAGACAGCCCGATTATCGACCATCATCCCAAAGAGGCAACGAGCAGACTGCACCTGGCACCAACGACGCGAGAGCTAGAGGAAAAACGAGACACTCTGACGTCGGGGCGCCCATACTGCCGGAAAAAGACTGGAAACGAGAAAAAGTCCACAGGCAGCCCAGGCCGACCCGGCCAATTCAGGTACCGTGGGACGTTGGGGCCAATTGCATTCGTCCATCCCTTGCCTGCGCCGATGAAGATGTCAATGGCCTCGTGTCAGTGTGTGAACATGTGCACGGTTTCCTGACTTTCTCCCTTGAACATGGTCACTGTAGAAACAAGAGCGCAAGGGAGACGGCAATAACAGAGGAGAGAGTGTTGACGGATCAAGATGGCCTTGGTCTTTCTCGATCTGACGCTGAACCCGTGTCGATGCTGTCCGATGGGTCCTTTTCTGTCACGATGCTCGATTCGCTGTTGCTTGATGGTGCCGTTGTCCTGCTCTTCCGATTGCAGTACGAGTAGGTACGAGTAGAGCCTACGAGGACAACGACGACGTTGTGGAGGACAACGGATCGACGCGGGAGTCGAATGTGTCGTCACCTGGCCTGCTTTTCCTAGCGGTGCGTCGACCTCGCCCCTCTTCTCTGGCTTCCCCTCTTTCACCTGTCGTCCCTCTCCACAACTGCACACATGTCCGATATCTTGCAACCACTGGGACGAGCCCGGATCGAGACCGTATGATATCGGCATTGGGCGAGGGTGTGGCACATTCGGTCACCAGGACGCTTTCGTGAGGGATGTGACGGGGCAGTCGACTGGGCATCGTCTGGGCATCGTCTGCTCCGTTCACGAGGCTCGTACCTCGTCGACGCAACCCGGAGCAGCCGTTTTGTTCGTCGTGGACGCAGTCGCATCCTACTCAGGACGTTGTACTGTACTTTGTACTCTTGCTTTGGTCGATGGCCCTGGACCAGAACTCGCACTTTGTACAGCGTGGTACGGCGCACACAAAACGGCTTGGCACCGTTTGTTTCCAGGCTCGCCAGGCGGACGTGCACTCACGGGCAGCATTGTGGTGCATGCGCCGACAGGACACCAATGGTCGTCGAAAATGTCAGACAGTGACAGCCAGCGAGGTACTTTGTACGAAATACAAGCTAAAAGGGTGACGGCTGTTCAGGAACGCAGCAGCAGGAGGTTCTTCGTATCTGACTCGTACGTCGGAGTTGGAGGCTCAGCAGATGCAGAGACAGCCCACTTTCAACCTGGAAATCCGCAAGTGCCTGATCGGCTTGCTGGTAGTCCTGCTCGGTACGATGCTTTTTTGAAGGCGATCGCGGCGTGGGCGGCACATCGACCAAACCAGCCCTACGCTACCTCTGCCTTGAGTTGGACTGCCCGTGTTGGTCCCTACAAAGTACGGTTTTTAGAAAGTACAGTGTTCAGCAGCTAGCATTCAAAGTAGTGCGAGGCCAGGCACAGGCAGGCACAGCCATACTTGTTCCAGTCCGAGCCTGGGCACGTGTACCGTGGGAAAGCGTCTACAAAGTACAGGTAAAATGGAGTCGAGAATGAAGAAAGACGATGAATAAGGCTTGGCCGTGGCAGACTCCTTGTGGGGCCCTGTGTGTACCTCCGCGCCCAAATAGCTAGCAGAAATACTTTGCAAGTCCCTGTAAGCGCCCGCCCTATGCTAGTGCATCGATTCCACATCGGCTTTCGTTTCTTTCCGGTTTTTTGCTCATTTTCTTTGTTCGCTTCACCTGTGGGGATACCCTTATCCTCGTCTGGGGGTTGCCTCTTGGCTTCTGACCTCGGTCTGCGCCGTACGTCGTCGTAGAAGCCGTTGAGCCATTTTGTCATTTGTCAGTCGACAAGAGTGGCTTTGATATCCGACCATTTTGTAATCATTGTATGTCGCCTCTGTCACCGCGCGTCGCCAATCTTCAACTTGTTCCGTCGCCGTCGTGCCCGTCCATTGCCAGTTTCTTTCCGTCGTTTCGGCTTTCGTCTTTCGTCTTTCGTCTTTCGTCTTTACTCGTATGTCTCTCGTCTTTCCAAACTGATCGACGACAAGCGCGCAGGATGCGGCTGAAATTGTATTGGCCACGGCAAAAGGCGGGTGGCCTTTTTTCTTGTCACCTCATCTTGTCATCTCCTTGATTACGTCGTACTTTGTACTGTTCACTGCAGACGAACGACTCGGCCGGGACTCGCCAGCTGGCCAATGCTCAGCCCATATCCTCTTTCGTACATGGCGTCTGACAACCAAGACAGGCACGGCTGAATGAGGAAAAGAACCCTTGGGCAAAAAGACTGAATGGGGGGCAGACATCAGCTGGCAGTGGAGGCGTCTCTGCGTATGACCGTGGCGGAAGGGCCGTGCACCATGTAAAAAGCAACGAGTCCGTGCAGTTTGCGAGGCCTGCCAAAAAGGAAAATGATGATGGGCGGGCTTGTGTGTCAAGGCGGCTGAAGATGTTGCTGGCAAAGTGGCCTCTGTGCGGAATAGATTAAGCGCTATTTTAAACTGGAAACATCTGGAAAAAGGCTGGATCAGGACGACACTTTAGGAAGTATGAAGTACGAAGTACTCGTGTTACAGACAAGAGGGCACAAACACAAGAACAAGACACAAGAACAAGACACAAGAACAAGACACAAGAACAAGACACAAGAACAAGACACAAGAACAAGACACAAGAACAAGACACAAGAACAAGACACAAGAACAAGACACAAGAACAAGTACGTATGTAAGATACCGGCAGTACGGAGAGGGAAGCAGGGACGGCGGCGCTGTCTGTTAGCTGTTGTTGCTGGCGTCATTGGCGTCGTCTGCTGCAACGACTCTCGGCACAGAGATCGAGAAGGAGTCGTCGGATCGAATGGCAACGGCATCGAGACAACACGAGAGGGATACGAGAACACAGTCTCGTCCTCATCGTCTTTCCTTTCACATCCTCTTTGTCTTTGCTGCCGTCGCTTCGGGCCCATCCCTTGGCCGCTTGGCCTCGTCCTCATCTTGCCCTCCCTGTCTTCCCTTCTCGGCCATTGTTCTGTCAGGCCCTTCACCTCTACGAGTAGGCTCTCTGCGCTACCCATGCTGGCCCATGGGCGACACGGATAGTGTCTGTTGGTTGTTGCAGCCCGGCCGAGTCGTCGTTACCAGTCTCTCTAGCCTGAAGCACGGTCTGCCACTGTCAGGTACAGCAGCGCACAGAAGCAGGTACAGGCACTTGGGCCCAGGGGCCGGACCACACCCATTCCGACCGTAAGAGGAAAGGCGGGAGGGGAGAGAGGCGAGGCGAGGCGAGGCGAGGCGAGAGGCGAAGGCGAGGGATGCCAGGGCCCGCCGACGAATGACGAATGGCGGTATTGACCGCTAAAGGCCAGTGGTCGATACCGCCACCCACCATGACTCCATGCCACTACTCGTGTGGCACGATCACCACAGCACTATTCGTTCGGCGCACACTACTTCCAAACACACCGCCCCAGGTTAGGTTTTGTTAGTGCATCCTACGAGATTTGTTGTGGAAAGGGAAGAGAAAGGCTCCGTCGTTTGACTTTGTCCGTCAATTCTCCTAGCCTTTCTGTGTCGCCTTGACTGGAGGACGCAGTCCCCCAGCACGGAAACATACACGCATCATAGACTACGACGGCGGCCATACTCGTAGGCTGACAAAACGGCCATCTTCCATATGTAAGTCTTACCTGATCTTACAGACTACACTGGCCGTTGCGCATCCAGAGCGGCTCGGCATTTCATCTGCACGCACTCTGCGCTGGCCAAACCTTTGTCCCAAACCTTTGTCCCAAACCTTGTCCGTCTCGCAGCCTTTGCTCCGACCGCAAGTCTCACCGCAACTTGGTGGTTGTGCTGTGGTTGAATGGCAGTGTTTGCCTTTCGATTTGTCAGATGGTCCTTGTATGGTCGAATTCGACTTTGGACGGCAATGTCACCTGCATTCACCTGCATTCACCTGCATTCGCCTGCGACTAGACCCTGTGTCGTCGTCTGCTGCAGGGGCCTTCATGACGAGTACAAAGTACTTTGTACTGCAACGGTGCCTACTGCAGGTCAAGCGCACCTTCCTGCACATCGTCTGCAAGTGTTCTGGCCAGCACGGGCAGTCCCCACTCTGCATCCGCAACCGGCAGGCACAGGCACACAGACTCACTCGTTCGCTCTTCTTCAGGGTATGCTCACATCTACGCTGGGCGGGCTCGTTTCTCGCTAGTCTTCTCTCGCTGCTCTTTCTCGCCTTTGGCTCCTCCTCTTGGCTCCTCCTCTTGGCTCCTCCTCTTGGCCCCTCGCACCTTCCCCCCTGCTCCGCTTGCCCTGCCTCTGGGCACGGTCTTGACCGCCCATGCAGGAACCGTCCAGGCGGG